>BMAU01019373.1:0-622500 GCA_019973935.1 Trichonephila clavipes | reverse complement strand
CTGCCGCCGGTTACGTCTTAGAGGCATCCTAAGTCTCAATATCGTCTATCAAAGTCATCAGATTCGTTTGGATAGCCGTACGGCGCTCGTACTCATGCTTTTAAACTCTCCCAGTTGCGCAACTAATATGCGCATAGCACACTTAGCCTTGTCTCATTGGCTTCGAAATTTTAATCATTTGCATATCTCTTACCAGACTACATTCTTGCCGAGTTTCGTGATTGTAGCTTGATTTCTTCTGGGTGCATATATTTTTTTGCGACAGAGTGTATATATGTATACATATATATACATATATATATACATATATATGTATATATATATCACTATATTTATTTGTAAATAGCTCTATATCACACACTTATATATATATATATATATATATATATATATATATATATATACAATATATATATATATATATATATATATATATACAATATATATATATATATATATATATATATATATATATATATATATATATATATATATATATATATATATATATATATATATATATATATATATATATATATATATATATGGAGTCCGAATAAATCTTCGAATAAAAATCAGACTCTTCAGAAGGCGGGATTTTAGATTGGCGAGGTGGTTTGTCTAGGGGTAAGTATTTAAGGGTGAGTGATGAATTAATTGAATCAAAGTCATTTAAACGCAGATACTTCATTTAAGTAAAAAAATAATTTATTTAAAGTTAAAGGAAAATATTTCAAAAGGAGATATTTACAAAGAGAAAGACACGCAGAAATTAGGTTAATTAAAAGTTGAGTTATACCCCTTTAGAAGACGGGGAAATAAACCTTTATCATTATTGGACGTTAGGACTGGTAGAACCGCGCAGGGCGCGGAAATGCGGTTAAGACGTGACGTGTTGAACAAGCAGTGGTTAGTAGGCCTCTGCCGAAAAATTATTCGCCGAGCTACGAAAGCTCACTAGATGGCGCTGCTTCGGAATGCAGTAATAAATAAAATTGAGATTTATGGTCCTCTGAAAAGGATATAACTCAACCTTTTAACAAAAATGTTTCAAAGGAAAATCCTACAAAATCACCCCTCTCCTGACAGAGCTGGTATCTCAGCTCTTACAAAATGTTGAGAGCTAAAGTACTTTAAATACAAACTATATAGTTACAACTATAAATTTGATGATTATTGGAATGTGGGACGCAATAAAGACAAATAATACGATTCTTAAAGATAATAAAAATAAAATATTACAGATGAAAAGATGTATACCTAATATTCACAACTCCGACCTAAAATAAAGCATATAAAAACAAAATATTCTATGTTGTGATCTACAATTAACTAAACCATAAAAAAATCCTTCGCATCAATAGAAAGATAAAGAATAATACGAAAATATAATAAATGTTACAAGTGAATATAAATGATTAATGGAAACGAGTGTTACCATAGAACATCTATTAATTTCTCAAAAGGGATATGAGAAATATTAAAAATAATAACTAATATAAAAAAAAATCAATTAAGCATAAAAATGTTTCATCAAATCACCTGAGGTGGTGGTTGAGTTCGGTCCTTCGTGCTGACCTACCTTTTCCACTTCATACCTATCTTTAGAATTAACTTTTGTTACTTTGTAAGGGCCTAAGAACTTTGGTCTTAGTTTCAGTCCAGCTCCAAATAGGGTTCTTTGGATGGCAACTAAATCACCTTCTTTGTATAACGAAGCTTTCTTTCTTCTTCTGTTATATGTCTTTCTATTTTCAGACTGTAGGGTTTCGATGTTCTTTTTTGCATCGTTTCTTAAAAATTCGCGTTGTTCTACTAATTATTTCGCCATTTCTTCTAGAAGTCTTTGATTATGATGTCTTCCTTGTTACGCATTTTGATTCCCACTAATAGTTCGAATGGTGTCCATTTTGTACTGCGACTTATAGTACTATTTAGTATTCTCTGTAATCTGTCGACGTATTTGTACCATTTCGTTGAGTCGTCTAATGATAGTTTGGTGAGAACTGGAATCAAAGTTCGATGAATTCGTTCAACTTGTCCGTTTCCTCGAGGAACACCTGTTGCTATTTGTAGATGTTTAATGTTCTCTTCATCACAGTAGTCGTTGAATAATTTTGAAGTGAACGCTGAACCTCTATCAGAGATAATTCTGATGGGATTACCAAAGGTCTTCTGCTGTTGTGTTAGTTTTTCGAGGGCACTTTCAGCAGACACAGTTTTGACGGGATATAGCCAAGTAAATTTGGTAAATGCGTCTACTACGGTGAAAATGTGTTGATAACTTTTGTTTGTGGATGGTAAAGGACCAATGAAGTCAACATGGTACGTACTTAAATGAATGCTTTCCTTAGAAATAGGATTCAAAAATCCTTCCTTTTTGCCAGTTTTCTTATTAGCTAAGATACATGGAACACAATTAACTACTACTTTTTAAACGACGTTGGATAAATTTGGGATAAAAAATTCCTGTTTCACAATTTGTTCTGTTTTTCCTACTGAGAAATGACCATTTTCGTGAATCAATTTAATTAGTTCAGCTTGCTTTGATTTAGGGGTTAAAATTAATTCTCGACCATTTAAGTACTTGTAGAGTATACCATTTCGCTCAAAAAATTCTTCTGATTCTTGCTTCTCTAGAAGAGATTTAAATGTTTGGATGTTGTCATATTTCTCTTGTGCTTTTTTAAGCTTTGAAGTTAATGTATCATTGCATACCATCATTACGGGATATCGGCTAAGAGCATCAACGTGCTTCATACGACTTCAAGCTCTATGCTCTATTTCATAATCGAATTCTTCTAATTGAAGCGCCCATCTGGCTATGCGAGTAATTAGCTCCTTTTTTTGCATAGTCTTCTGGAATGCTGAACAGTCAGTTACTATTTTAAAGTGTTGTCCTAAAAGATAAACACGAAACTTCTTTAATGCGTTGATAATTGCTAGTACCTCTAATTCGTAGCTGTCATACTTTTTTTCTGCTGTATTTGTCTTTTTCGAAATGTAGTAAACGGGATGCAACGTTCCATCTTCTGCTTTTTGTAACAAAATTGCGCCGTACCCTTGTTTACAAGCGTCTGTATGCAGCTCTGTTTTTCTTCCATACTTGTAAAGGTGCAAGATTAGGCCTTCGGACATGATTTTCTTCAATTTTTCAAATGCTTCTTTTTGTTGAATCCCGAAAACAAAGAGTTTTTCTTTTCTTGTTAAATCGCTAAGTGGTTTAGCTATCTTTGAATAATCCTTGATGTACCTGCGGAAATATCCAGTTAAACCAAGAAAACTTTGTACTTGTTTTATTGTTGTTGGTTCTGGAAATTTTCGGACAGCTAGTGTCTTCGTGGGAGATGGTTTAATAGTTCCGCTTTCTACAATGTGACCTAGAAATTCAATTTTCTTTTTTAAGAATTGGCACTTCTTGAACTTAATTTCTAATCCGTATTTCTTTGCGACTTCAAAAATAATTTTAAGTTTTTCGAGACATTCCTGTTCGTTTTTCGCTGGAATGACGAGACCATCTAAATATCTGATTACAATTCCTTTCCGAGTAAGATCTCTAAATATACTCGATACGTAGCGTTGGAAAACTCCTGGACTTGTGCTTAGTCCGAAAGGAACTTTATTGAATTCAAATTGTCCATCTGGGACGATAAAGGATGTATACTTTCTTCAATCTTCGTCTACATCGACGTGAAAGAAACCATTGCGTAAATCTAATGTAGAATATACCTTTGCTTCTTGCAAAGTGTCTAAAACATCTTCGATGATAGGTAACGGAAATTTATCTTTCACAAGCTTCTGATTCAATTTTCTGTAGTCAATGCACATTCTCGAAGATTCATCTTTCTTTTTTACCATTACGATTGGACTTGCATATTCTGAAGAACTCGGACGTATAATGCCTTCGTTGAGCCATTCTTCTATCTGTTTGTTTACTTCTTGTCTTTCTGTGAAATCTAGTTGACGAGGGTGTTGACAGACTGGTTCTCGTCTTTTAGAATAATTCTCATTGTGACGTCAGTAGATGCTGTTTTTTCTGGCTTGTAGTCTTGAATTAACTTTTCAAGTTATTTCTTGATTTGACAATTTTCAACATGACGTAGGTCTAGTTCTTCTTGAAGATATTCAGCAGATATTTGCATAAGCTGTGCATGATTATCATATTTGTTGAATTTAACTCCTTCTTTAGTAAAACTTATCGATGCTTGTTCCAAAAGATTTGATCCAATAAATGCTTCGAATTTTAATTTATCAGTCGGTACAACATGTCAAGTTAACGAGTAATTTTCATCATTTATTTTGAACTTATGTTCAAAGGAACCGATTGTTGTCACTTGTGCTTCACCAATACCTGTGAGAAGCATCTTGTTCTTCGATAATTTTGTTGGATCCATTATTCTTCTGCTCGTATTTTCTCGAAGCAAACTTACGGTAATACCACTGTCTATGAGCGCCGTGATTTTCACCTTTCCAAAAAATATCTCTTCAGTACGTAAACCTTCCTTAACGATGAGTGTGCAAGTTTCTTTTGGAGGTTTTTTGAATTTTTGCGATTTTGAATAGTTCGTCTAAACATATGCTTGGAAGCATTGTGATTTGAGTGTTTCTCGTAATTTTTGTTGTAATACTCTTTCTTCGCGCTGTCTTGATATCTTTGAACAGATTCGTACTTGATAACAGGGGCTTCGTAATGTTTGTTGTAATTCGTTGACGCTGTAAACTTCTTATCTTTCCTGTTATACCTGTTTCCTGTTTCCTGTTATGTCTTTTCTGTGAATCTGAATTCTTGTTTCTTCACAAATGGACTGCTAGATTTTTGTTTCAGATTTCTCTTAAAGTCCTTCGAATTCTTCTAGTTTTTCTGCTAATTGAACAGGGAGTTCATATTTGCCCATTCATCAAGATAATATTCTTTAAATTCAAAAGGAGTTTTTCGTTTGAATTGATCTGTTATGATTAGATCTGATAACTTGTTGAAAGTATCTATCTTCAATCCATCTATCCATCCGTTGAAGTAGGTGTTTAACTCATGGTAAAAATCAATCCATGTTCTTTCAGGTGCTTTTTGGTGAGTGACAAATAGTTGTCGAAACTTTTCTGGAGTTAATTTAAAGCGTTTCAGCAGTAAATCTTTAACGTGTTCGTAAGAGTTAGCTTTATCGTCAGGTTCTCTCGCTATGATGTGAGATACTTCCGTCGGTAACAAGCCTAACAGATGAGAAACCCAGTTTTCTTGATTAATATTCAATCTCTGCGCTTGACGTTCAAATAATTTTAGATAAAGACTGATGTCTTCTTTCAAATCAAAACGATGTATAAACTTTGAAATTTCTTTGACGAGAAATTTAGAGTATCACTTTCTTTGGATGTATCAGCGCCTAACTTGGATTGTGTTTGGATTCTTAACTTTTCCAACTTAAATTCATATTTGCGTTTTTGCTCATCTAACCTCAATTGTTCGAAGCGTAATTTTTCTTCTCGTTCTTCAATGCGTAATTTTTCTTTTGCTCTTCAATGCGTAAATTTTCTTCTCTGGCTTTGCGATCCTCAACAATCGTTGAATGTATGTTTTTGGTCAGTTCTTCGTCATAATTTTCACTACCAATAATTAGATCTTTGAGTGTGGCGATGGTCATAGATTTATCGAATTTTAAATTTAATTCCGTGAATAAGACAAATAAATCTTCGTGTCGACCTTTGCCAAGATACGCCATTTTAAAATTTAAATTTAAGTTTAGATAGTAACCAAGGGAATAAACAAAATTGTTACGCGTTCAAACAAAAACAATGATGTTGCTATTGGCAATTCTCGTTTGCATTTACAAAAATTCTCAAGTTAAAATGATATTGCATCAAAATACACTAAATATACATTGAGATATTCAAATGTTGTTCATTTAGAAATATTTTAAACCAGTAACGTGTAAAGACAACAGTGCGAGCTAAAATGCGTAATTTAAAGTAGTCAAATCATTAATTTCAACTAAAAACAAAACCCTTTTTATTTAAACCATTTGATATATCAGTTATCTCATTTCATTATAATAAATGCAAAAAGGATTTGAAAGAAAAAATAAATTAATAAAAATCTCGTTTAGGAACTGTGATTAAATTTGTTGTGGTATGAAAATTTAATCATTTAAAGTTCTTTGCTGAAAAAAGCAAACAATTAGAAGTTAGTCAATTAAGAAAAATATCATATATATTTTTTATTACACCAATAAAAATAAAATCTTTTTAGGATCTCTTCAGAACATTCTAAGGATAAACACATGTTTCAATAGAAAGCATAATGATTTTGTCAAATACTTATATATTGAATGATAAAATACACCATTAAAAATAAGATTATACATGATCTTTCATCTCAATTCTAAAAAACATAGCATATTCTTTCAAAATATATTTCTGGAATACTCGTAAAAAAATTAATTACTAAACAGCTGCAAGAGAAATGTTACACTATATGAGTCATGGAAATTACGATCGCATCGAAACGGTAAATGTTTAGGAATGGGAAGACATTAATCTCTTAGTTCAAGGTCGATGACTTAACCATAGAAATGAAAACTTTTTCATATGAAATGCAATTCGTTAATAAATGAGATACAAATAAAAAAAAACTTAAATATTACGTACGGCTTACTTAATATTTTAAAAGATATACTTGTAGAAAATTTTAATTGATACGATTTCTATACACAAATAGAAAAAAAGTATTTCAGAAAAACACACACATATTTAAAAATATAAATTACTTCATGAAATCAACTACAACAATTTTTTTTATAAGTAAATTAACACTTGATCACGTATTCTTTTCTGAAGATTCCCTTTTTTTTCCTGTTGCAAAGAAAACGAAATAAAAAACAGTACACACTTGATACAGTTGACGACGTGTGATTAATTACTTGAAAACAAACTTCAAAGGCTCATGGATGTGTTCACTGGACTTGTGAAACTCTTGTAGTTGTTGTACACGGCAGAAAATAACGTGGTTTCGGCAAGCGATCTTGTAAGATCTTGAGTTGTGACTTGCGACTCCGGGAGTCGTTTTATTCACCTAAATGTTAGTATGTTATGAGAGGCAATCCGCATTTTCGATTCAGTCCGTTTGTTATTTCAGGCGTGCAGCCAAAAATTGGTTGTTGTTGTTTTTTTTAAAGAAGAGGGTTAGAAGTATATCAACTTATTATTTAGAGAAGATTTTCGAAATCAAATCCCGGCCGAACTCCCAATTATTTCTGTGTGAGTCCGAATAAATCTTCGAATAAAAATCAGACTCTTCAGAAGGCGGGATTTTTGATTGGCGAGGTGGTTTGTCTAGGAGTAAGTATTTAAGGGTGAGTGATGAATTAATTGAATCAAAGTCATTTAAACACAGATACTTCATTTAAGTAAAAAATAATTTATTTAAAGTTAAAGGAAAATATTTACAAAAGGGGATATTTACAAAGAGAAAGACATGCAGGAATTAGGTTAATTAAAAGTTGAGTTATACCTTTAGAAGACGGGGAAATAAACCTTTATCATTATTGGACGTTAGGACTGGTAGAACCGCGCAGGGCGCGGAAATGCGGTAAAGACGTGACGTGTTGAACAAGCAGTGGTTAGTAGGCCTCTGCCGAAAAATTATTCAAGCCGGAGCTACGAAAGCGCACTAGATGGCGCTGCTTCGGAATGCAGTAATAAATAAAATTGAGATTTATGATCCTCTGAAAAGGATATAACTCAACCTTTTAACAAAATGTTTCAAAGGGAAAATCCTACATATATATATATATATATATATATATATATATATATAAGGCTAAGATATTGCTACTCTATTATTGTGGTTAACTTAATACACTGCCTGATTTTACTTCTATTTCTGTTTTGTGTCTTTACATTTATAGCTATTAATCAAAAAACATATTTGTATATATAGTTCAAATACATACAGACAAATAACTCTACTTTTTTTTTACTGAAATGACTTGAATACTAAAGGTGATAAAAATATTATTGAGATTTTTGAACTAAAACACTTTGATGATGTAATAAATAAAACAAACTAATTAAAGACAACTTTTTATTTACATAAATGTGTTTAACTAACTTGAAAGCTAGTCAAACTTCCCCCTTTATGTTTACAATAGCAACAAAGAAAAATGCACGGTTAAGGAAATTCATTTGGGTTTAAGACTTGGTGTAATAGTAGTATAATATTTTATAAAAATATTTTATATTATCTGTAATATTTTATTTATAGTATATTGTATTCCATATTAAAACTGTTTGTAACTAAGTTTTTTGTAAAATATCATCAAATATTTATTTTTTATATTTTATTATAAATATTATTTATTAATATATAAAACATTTATAAAATGTAATATAACTGTTTATTTAATTGCAGTACTTTTTTAGTTTATAAAATGCAAATTAATTACAAAAATATCATTTAATATTTAATAAACCTCTCATGAATAAGTTTATTTAATTTAACAATTAATTAAATGAATTGAAGAAAAAAAGTTGATCGTGCGGAATCGAAACCTGACCTCGCACATTGTAAGCATACGATTCACCAACCAAGTTGCAAAATCGTTGGAGGAAATTGAAATTTAGTTGTATAAAAGCTAAGCATGAATTTTGAAGGCTGATTGCTCCGAATTGACTGGCCATTCGGCGGAATTACATTGAGGGTTAAACACCCTAAAGGAGTATTACTATTACCTCAAGTCTCGATCCCAAATGAATTTCCTTAGTCGTGCCCTCCCCTTCTAAGTAAATTTCTATGAAAATTAAAGGTTATGGCTTCGTATCCCAGTATAAAATACCTCACCTAAAGCATTAAATTTTGTGTAGTTCTTGATGAACCAATGAAAAATACACCCGACTCTTTTTCTTTTTTTTTACATTCCCTTTTTTACACGATTTTGAAACAACACGGTAGACGAATTTAACGAAATTTTTTTACACACAAATGTTTTGTTCAAGCATGCATCTCCCCCTCCAAAAAAAGATTGGGTTTCCTGCATCTTTGATGAGGATGATTTTAATAAATTTATTACATTTTATGATCATAAAGAAGTTGATAATGACGAAATCAAAGGTTAATTCGCGAAGGTTTGAAATTCGCTACAAGTATGAAACGATAATTCCTCATGATCCTTACATAAAGCGTGAATTAAAATGTCAACGTTAGCTTTAAGTTTTATGTAACGGGATATCATGCATTATACAGCCGCTCATTGCAAGCTTAGTAACAACAACAGCAAACAAAAACAAAAACTAACTGAAATAAAACAAATTAAAAACTTGATTTGTACTAAAAATTAATGTTATATAAATATGTAGCTTTCATTCTATTAATAATTTTAGCGCGCTTTTTTTAAACAGTTACAGTTTTCATTTTGCAATTTTTTTTTAATTGTGGGTTATATCCCCAAATTTACGATACGCAACATGCATTTTGTACACAATTCCTTTTCCTTTTGCATGGTTTTCTGAGACGCGCATTTACCCTATAAAAACAGTTGATTGTTCGAGGTTATTGCTCCTTTTTTTTTTCCTTTTAGGTTTTGTTATGTATCTATATTAAGATCTATTTACATGTCTATCTATTTATATATATACATACATATCAAATTGTGTGTTATGTTTTTATTATAAGCATTAAAAGAACAAAAGTGACAGGTTTTTTTTTTTTTTTTTTATAAATATAATGCATTTGTTGACAGGAGAAGGAATCTTCAAAAATTAATTAGTGCTGTGGAAAAAAATAAGAATTCTAATACCTTTTTAAAATATATCTTGACGCTATTTTTTAAAAAAATTGTTACAGCAAAGCTTTAATATCGTTTATGGAACTATTTCGTGGAAACAATGGGGGGAAAACTAAATGACATCGAATGTGTGTGTTATCTTCATTTTATTACTCATGACCCTTTTATGATTCCCTTGTCTTACTAAATGATAAAAGGAAATAATTAACTGAAACATGAACTAAAATAATTTTTCATTCTTCGTAAAATGTCACTTTTTTTGCTTTAAGTAATAAAAAAATAGATGCTAAAATAATTATGCTTTAGACTGTGTGTTTTTTTAAAAAATACCTTATACATCAATTTCTTTGAGACTTACTCTGACCATGTGTTCCCAACCGGAAAGAAAGACGTTTGAAAGGGGCTTTATTCATTCATTCTTTTTGCACACATCATTAAAATTTGTCTACCAACAAGTTTGTATACATTTTAATTCTTCTAAAAAAGAAAAAGTTTAAAAAATATTTACTTGAATATAAAAAAAATAAATATTACAGAAACTGTTTACAGTTTTTTAAAATAAATAAAATGAATCATTATGGTAAAAATTGCAGAATTATACTGATATTTATATATACCTAGAAATCTTAATATCATAAATATTTAAGTTATTTTTGCTAAAAAGTATAAAATAAATAAAATTGGCCCAAATAACGTAGTTCAGGTTTCAAAAAGACATGGCAAAGAAAAGTAGATAATTCACTAATATACTTAAATCACATGTTGAAAATGACCACTATTTAGCTCTTTGCACCTTGTTACAGTTTTACCCGCAAATCTTTCACTAATCCTTTCGGGTAAAATTATTCTTTTTAACAGTGAGTTCAGTTGAAAATCTTCGGTGAAAAGGACTAGATTTAGGCAAATGAGTGCTTCTATTTAAACGCGGGCATTTAAGTACGCGATGTGGAAGTGTACGCGAGTGAATTGGGAATAAGATTACTATCAGAGGTCGTATAGTTAAGCAAGATATCTAAAGAAACAAACGTAGTAGTCAAGAGTGTTCCAGTCCAGCATTTAGATAAGTACTTTTTTATATGTTAGTTGAATTAAAAAAGCCAAATCGATTGCACTTCTGGGTATAATATTGAGTGCATCCCCTCTATTTAATTGTGTTGGTTGATTAAGTAGATGTAGTAATAAAATTGTGCTCAAGTTACTATGAATAATCTTTGTTTTAACCCCCAAACACTAACGTAGTGTAGGGTGTTACAACCTTTTGTCCTTGGTAGATCGAAGCTGAACTGCTGAAATTACAGAAATCTTGTAATAAAAGTTCTGCTACAGTTCTTGAAGACTATAAGATTGTTGCGATACACAGACTTCAGAGTTTCCCAGAAAAAGTAATGGTGCTTTCGTAGATCAGGGGACCTGGGTGGACAGTTAGGGCTGAGAACAGACTGGCCTTCGCTAACAAATCTGTCAGGAGTGAAGACTGTGTTTATGTGATACATGAAATGCATGGGTAGTTGAACCATCCTGATGTTAGATATGTAATACTCCGATTAATGTGATATGCGTGCGTCACATTCATGTCGAATCATATACACTTGTTCGGGTCACTTTTATCTGACCCACCATGTATAAACTCTTAAGATATCTGAACACGTTGAAAATGATCAAATTTGGTCAAGCCAGATATTTTTGTTTTCTATTTTATTGAATAGAGATATCCTTTAAATTTACAAAACATACTTTGTTTTGTTTCTACGCTACGTAGAGGCTTAGCTACAATCAGTTTTAAAAAGGTTGGAAAAACCGGAAGTGGGTCTTTGATCTACCAGAAGTGGGCATTTAAATTATTGGAAATCTAAAGTGGCGAGTCTGATTACTCAAAATTTTGCAAATGTGTTTCTAAAAAACTTTTTGAACCTGATATTTATGCTATTTTCTAGAGAATGTACTAAAATATTTCTTAGTGTATGAATATTTCTTTTGAGTCAGCTAAATAATTTGTTATTGAAATAATGGTCTCATAAAGAATGTGGTTTTTCTTATAATGTTTACTCAATCAGTTCTAAAATTTTAAAATTTTAATAAGACATTACAATTTTAGTGCATTCTCTATATAAATGCATCTAGATTGTGTTTTCAATACTTTTACTAACTATAAGTTTATTACTTTTTTCTCTAATTGCTTTAAAGTTTTTCAAAATATTGCTAAAATGTCACGTATAATTGTGATTTTTGTGACATTTAGGCAATAATTTTTAAATATTGTTAGTTAAATATTATAATTTATTGGTATTGAATCCTAAAAATAAAAAATAAATCCTAAAATCTTATAAATTTTAAATAGGTTATTTTGTTAAAAGGTACCCCGGACGTGTTTGTATTCCTTAACAGATAGTGTAAAGTTTTTTTGTTGTAAAATTACTTTGATTTAAAAATTAGAATGGGAAAATTTTTTTAGATCGGTCACCTATTTCGAAAGAGCAAGATTTTGGAACATAATAAGTTCGATTAAAAATTTAAAGAGAATAAAGAATTAAGAAAATATTAACTCTTTATTAAAATGCTATAGGAAAAATTGTTGATCTAAGATTGGGTTTCACTTTAACAAACTAATCTAAAATTTATTCTCAATAGTGAATTCTAAAAATTCACGATATTTTATTGACGGGTATAACATGTATGAATTATTAACTTTAAATAATGAAAATCTTAAAATTTTAAAATATGCTTGAAAAATGGGCAGTTGAATATTTTAAAACTAAATTATGAAAACAAAGCATAAAAAATTATCATGATTTTAAGCTTCCAAATGAATCGAATATTTAAAATAAACATAGAAGATTTATTTGTACTGAAATGTTGGTTATTAATTTGCTTTTAAATATATTTTTAACATTATGATTTATAAAAAAAAATTAAATGTGATCTTATGCAACATTCACATATGCATAGTAAATTTTAAATCATTTTCTTTTCATGCATATAATGGATATATATATATATATATATATATATATATGTATATTGCACATCTTCCTGCAAAATTAAAAGTGCGACGTTAATATTCAATCAATCAATCAACCTGAAAAATTAATTCTTCATTTTAAAGGAAAATAATACGTAAGCACTTGCATCAGATTTTCATTAAGTACTACATACAACTTTTATAAATGCTGAACACTAAATAAAATTCCTTTTTTTATTATGTATTGATTTTATTACATTGGCAGTTTCGTTACCATAATATTCTACTTAGATATACTAGTTGTACAATTTTTATTTTCTAATAAAGATGCTTATTTAAAAAATGAATTAAATGTAAAGTTTCAATAGAAGGAAATTCATTTGAAGCATTTTATTTATTAAAATAATCAGATCATATTGCAATGTTTAAGAATTTATTTTTATCAAATGAATCTCATATTGAACTTCTTTCTCTTTTAAAAATCCCCCCTCCTTCATCAATTCTCGAAAATTTGTTCTTTTTCCGAAAGGTATTTTGAAATATTTATTTCATTAATAATATTTAGAAAAATAGAATAAGACTTGTTTTTCTTATTGCTATGCTTAGTGCATACCAATTCTTGTGGCATATTGACAAAAATTTAGAAGGAAAATTTTATTTTCGAATGAACTCTCCTAAACATATACAAGAGTTTAAATTCTTCTATAGAAGAAAACTAACTCGCCTTCTGATATTCACGTACAAAAAGATCTTTGTCAGGAAAAATCCGTTCCATATGGAAAATCCTCAAGAGAAAAATATTCTCTTAGCATATTCAGAGAAATGGCAAACAGTTCTTCAGCAATGGGATTCTATAAAGAAGTTACTCCAAATAGAAACCTAGGGTCCTTTTGCAAAATAGATTCCCCAAAACCACAAAGAAATGAAGAAATTTCAAGAGAACACACAGTTTTCTGAAAGAACAAGAATAAAGAGTATCTTTTCTCGGGCCTTAACAGTTTCTGTGTGTCACGAAGGCAGGACATATTGAACTGATGAATTGCAAATGAGACCATTTTGGGAAAAGACCATGACAGCCCGAACAAAGAGAAGTGAGCTTCTGTCAGCAACATATGAGGGAAATGTCAATCTTCAAAACTTTCAGTCCCTTCAGAAGTCGTCACTGGAAATAGTTTTCACGAGAAATTATTAAAGTCAAAGTTCTTGAAGGCAAAACAAACGTTAAGACCTTAATAAAACACTGATGACAAGTTAAATGCTTACAGAAATATTATTAGATTTCCTACAGCTGCGTAAACAATTTCAGCGTAAACAAAGTTGTGAATATATTTTTATGGGTATATCTGTCAGTTAAAGTTTTAAAAAAACATGTAAGATTTCGTTTTTTATCCCTTAAAATAATTTAAGATGTCTATTATGTTTTATTTTATATTATATATATATATATATATATATATATATATATATATATATATATATTTCACAAAACTCCTTTCAACGAGAATGATCGACTTAGTATTTTTAACTATACACACATATTATAGTTTTAAAGTAGATTAAAAAATGTCAGGAATCTAAAAGACACAAATAATATATATATATATGGAAAATCATTAATTGCTGTTTCTTAAGAAAATTGATTTTATATCCAAGGCAATATTTAAAGACTGTGTACAATAAATGATTTTTAATCCGATAGTTATTGTTCAAAGTCGAATATAAAATAGGTACTCATATATAATGGATAAAAACTACATACATAAATATGATATGTTACTATATAAAACAATGACCTAATAAATGTGTTATGATTACATAGAAAAAAATTTTTCGTTTTCGATGCACTATAAATCAAGAACAAAGTAAGATGATGAATGTAACCTGTAACAGAATTGTATGGGACTATTTTAATTGTTAAAGCAATCACAGATATTTTATGAAAATTCCTTAAGTACGCAGCACACATTGAACCCCATTGATAGCGCCTGTATACGCTCCAATTTAAAGAAAAAAGGCTTAATGAACTGTTCTTTATTCTGCCACAGAATTCCATGAATAATGCTGTGAAATAAATACATGACCCATTACACATGCATGATAATCTTTTGTCTTGGAATTCGTTAAAGCAAATTAAGGAAAGCAACTACTGCTGCCGGAAGGGGATGTAATTTGGGGTGGTTCTTCTGAATTTGACAGACAAATTTAAAGGGTTGATAACAGGCAGGAAGCATTTGGGCGACAAATCCTCATAGAACATACAGTCGCTACACACGTTTAGTCAGTGAAAATCTCGATAAAAATAGCCTTCAGGTGGACGATGAACCTGGTTACGGGAGTGACCAAACGAACACGGGGATATACATTTACTGCCCTTACGTCTGACTGGCGGAAAATCCCTTTCCTACAGCACACTCTCCTGGAGTTGCTGCAGTGAGTACTAACAACGGCTGACCAGAATCTGGAGTTAATACATGATGATGCATCATCACATGTTTCGAATGCAGGGTGAAACTATCTCCTTGCTACATATCCCGGGTGATGGATTGGATGCTGTGGACCTGTATATTGGACTCCATGCACCCCGGACCTCAATCACTTGGATTTTTTTAGGACGGCCTGAATTCACTTATTTATGAGACACTGGTGGCTACAGAGGAGAATCTCTTGTCACGGGTTGTCGTCGTTTCAGCTGGCATCCCCAATACATGAGGTTGTTATAACATGTCTGACAACTGTTGGCCCATTGGTGTCACCTATGCTATGATCTACCCGTCAGCCACTTCAAACAATCCCTGCGACAATCACTTACATTTCTGTCGTCGAGCTATAGTGCATTGTTTGCATTATGAGCATGCTTTACGTCTAATAAATGTTTTTCTTACTTCTCACTGTCCATTTTCATTCTCATCAACATCACTCCCTACATAAATGTTTTTGCGAATTACTACGATCTCAACGTGGTATGCAAACCCATGCTAAATGCTATCACTCCTCTGAAATTGTTCGATGAAATCGGTAACATCCTTTACAGCAAAATTTTAAAAGAACATCCCTATTCTTGAAACACGAACAGAAATTTATTACCTTGATACTTGAATATGAAAAAAAAACTCAATCTACAATATTTTGATTGAAAAGGTATTCAGGCAATAGTAATATTTCACTCCAGAGATGTATGTATTTTTTCATTAACATAAGATAATGGATGACATACATTGTAAGTCATTGCTTTTTTAAACTTATTAGTTTTATTTACTATACTGTTCAACAATGGAAGAAAAGTAATGAACGTCAGAATAAAAACTTTAATTGCATTAACACAACTAATTGTAATAAAAGTTAAATCGCAGGTGTAATTACACTGCTCAAAATAATTAAAGGATATTGCGGTTTTAGGTGGATCTTGTGACTGGGAAACTTTCTAGCTGATTCATACATGATCGAAAGACGTAGTAGGTTACATGAGAATAAATTACACATGTTTGGCAGAAAAAAAATGCATTTTAGTGCGCATTTGTGTACAAAAGGAAAAAGAACACAATTTGTGCATATGAGAAAAAAAGAATGAAAAAAGGTGTTTTCTTCAAAGGATATCATTTTCAGTAGGGCGTATGGTTTCCACGGACGGCCAGCAACGTTGAGCACCTTTGAGGCATGGAGTCAATGAGGCTATTAATCACGAGTTGAGGTATTCTGTCCCACTCTTCCAGAAGAGCTTTTTCCAGTTCTTGGAGAGTTTGTGGGGGTGGTTGGCGGCAAGCAACTTGTTTTCCTAGAGCGTCCCAGACATGCTCTATTGGATTCATGTCTGGAGAACACGCTAGCCAGTCCATTCGTACGATTCCTTCCTCGAAAAGGAAATCCTCCACCAGGTTATCACGATGTGACCTGTAGTTATAGTCCATTAAAATGAAGTAATCTCCAATTGCTGCAGCGTAAGAGACTACAATAGGTCTGAGGATCTCAACCCTATATCGGCGAGCAGGCAGAGGTACATCTCGAATGATGTAGAGATATGTGCGCCCGCCAATGGAGATGCCACCATACACCAACACTCCCCCACCGCCAAATCTGACACTTTCGTGCATGAACGCAGAATTATTCCTACTGCCATGGTCCCTCCAGATGAAAATACGCCTATCATCCGGATGAACAGAAAAACAGGACTCGCCAGAAAAAAGAACATTGCTCCATCCTGTTCTCCTCCAGTTCACATGCTCTGTTGCCCACTCCCTGCGGTCGCGACGATGCCTTGATGTTAGTATAACACATTCCATCGGTCGGCGAGCATACATATCTAAACCATGGAGCCTGTTTCGGACAGTCTGAGTTGAAACCGTGGCGCCAGTAGCCGAGCGAAGGTGTTGTTGGAGAAGAGTAGCGTTCATATTTCGGTGTCTTCGAGCCGTTAACACTAAATAACGATCTTCATTGGGCGTTGTTGCCCGTCTACGACCGTGTCCTGGTCTTCGGCCTGCACTTCCAGTCTCCAAAAAAGGGTTCCAGATCCTGGAAATCACACATTGTGACACTCTAATGGCTTGCGCTACTTCGGCTTGAGTTTGGCCCCCTTCTAATCTACGAACAACTCTCCAAGCTTCTGAATCAATTAAATGACTTCGCTGAGACATCGTACTCATCGAAACCAAGGAGTCACTGAATGTCGATCATCCTTGTTTTCATTTTAGTTGAAAGTCAAATTTCATTCGCTGTAACTGAAGCGACGTTTTTGACGTCGAAATCAAAGTTAGGATACTCCACAGTTTGAAAATCAGAAGAATTTGCATTTGTGATTCTCTTCTTCCATTCTCGGCAAAAAAAATTTCGCTTATATCTTTATTTTATATAAAACTTACAATATCCTTTAATTGTTTTGAGCAGTGCATTAATGTGTAAGAGAAAGAACGAAATAGAAAAGAAAAAAAAGAAAAATATCAGCCTTTTACTTTTAAAAAGTGATGTTCTTTAATGTCTTGAGAAATCTCTAGGACAGTGGAATAAACTCTATGTGCTATAAAAGAAATTTTATGAAAGATAATTTTAATTTTTTTTTTAAAAATAAAGATATAATCTGCTCTTTTCAAGAAGAAAAATGTAATGGCGTTTAATATAATTAATGAGTTTGAAACATAATAGGACAAGAAAATATATTGATCTTTGATTTTAAATGTCTTTTCAATGCTGAAGACTTATAGATGGTAGACGGATTTCTGAATTGGGGCACCTGATATTTCGTTCATGATCATAAAGTCTAAAATATTTTTGAATTTATGTGATACGTGTTATTTGCATATACGCATAAACTCAAATAATAAATTCTCTAATCATAAGATTAAAAAATGAGTAATAAATAAAAGCAAAAAGAGAGTGCTTGTATTATTTGAGCCTTATAACTATTTGAATTTTTAACGTTAATATTCGATGTTTTTTATAGCTTAAATGTATATAAATATGATAACTTAGTTTCAGTTAATAATCACTCTGAAATTGTTTTTTTCTGGACACTACTTCCACTTGTAAGACGTTATCAATCCAACCGAGAGACTTAAACATTACACAAAAATTCAATACTAATTACACAGCAAAACATGCTTAAAATATGTTCTAAGGTACGAGTACTTTCAAATTTTGTGAGATTATAAAAAAAAAATATGTAAAGAATAATTTCGGCTAGAAATATTACAATTGATTTTTTGACCGATTTTTGTCAATTAAATCATACTGTGTCCCCTTAAGTTTTAATACATAAGAAATAAGCAGCCTGTCTAACCAAACGTTCGATGCAAAAGAAAATATTATATTCCTTAGAACCTTTTGTCTCTTATCGACTGAAGAATTCACGGTATCACATATAAATCACCTGAAAGCGAGAAATACTTCATTCCATCTGACTTTAAGTGCAACTGAATTTTGCAGTTTATCAAAACTGAGCCTGTTTCTGTCAGAAAAAAAGCACAAAGGTGTATTTATGTCTGAGAAACATTCGAATTTTTGTTCAAGTTAACTTGGTTTCTGTATGTCTTAAATCACATATTTTACCCTTTTGAGCCGTTTTACAGAAGTGTACTTCAAATACTCTTCTATAAATGACCCATACTGCGCTGATATTACTGATTAGGGGTAATTTGACATGGATTCCTTATTACCTAAAATTTCAAAAGAAGTGATATACTCCTATAAATGTATTTTATTTTTAAAGAAAAGAAAAAAAAAATATAAATTTTATTTTTATTTATAAAACAGATGTTTTTTATATTCATATGTGTTCAGTTTATTCCCTATTTTTTGTATCGATTTATTTTTTAAAGCTTAAAATCCATTAATTATTTCTTGAGAAATATTTTCGACAAAAAAACAATTTTTTACTTTCTTTATATCTTTAAACCACAGACATAGAAATAATTTTGGAAAGAAAAATAGTCCGGTATTTGTTTTATTACAAATCGACTGGGTAGCTAGTTTGTTGGTTACTGACCTTGTATATGGCTAAGGATGCAGGTTCGACACCAGCCTAAGTCACTGGATTTTCATGCTGCAGAAAATCGACAATGTCCTTGTCGTATTATTATACAGCACATTAAAGACCCTAGAAGGCCTATTTGGATTCAGTGCTCACAGCAAAATTAAATTCCTAGAACCATTTTGCATCCTCAGAAATCGGGTGCCTTCTACTGAGAATGATCATGGACACACTTAAAATTATTTTGCGGTGATTGGTATTCCATTTCTATAGTACCGCTTTAAAAAGAGGTACCAGTTCCCGGAAGGTGTCAGTAATGGTAAATATATATATATATATATACCAATCCGCAGTCTCATTAGAAAAAAGTTAATTCACAAATTTTACAATTTGAATTTCATGGTTAGTATGACTTTTTTGTTTTTATTTAATGGGGAATTAAATGAAATTTTCATTACATTTAGACGAACAATTCATAATGAAAACTTTTGGCGTAGTTTCCTGCATAAATTTGGATTTTAATAATAGTAATAAATATTGTATATTGCTAAATTTTCACATCTTCATTTAATCATTGCACAACTTACGCATTTTCAAAATTATACCCTTTCAATAGTATTTAAAACTTAACTCAGTGGCGTGACAGCTCATTATGGCCAAGGCCTACTGTACCCAACACAGTATACGCAACCATGCGCCTTGAGGTGCATGAGTATATTTTGCGGTCATGTGGTCAGTCTGAAGCGAAATCTCCGAGTGATAAGTTCCCAAGCAAGCTTGGTGCACATTCTATCGACCCACCGAATGGATGAAAGGCTGAGTCAACCTTGACCAGCCCTGGTTTTGAACCTCGGACCTGAGGTGTGGAAGCGCTATGCACTAACCACTTAGCCAATCAATAGTAAGTCCTTAACATAATTCTGAATCTGTGTGTTTTGTTATAAAAATAATTTTCATTTCAAATTCATTCTGCGAATATATGTAAGTAGGTGTGTGTGTGTATGTATATACCATGCTTCTCAAACTTTCAATATTTCCTACCCAAATTTTATCCCCCTTTCCCTACAATAACAATGTATTGAATGTAATAAAAATAAACTTTGACCTTAAAGCTACAATCCAAGTTAATAAGTTAAATTATAAAAACCGCAAAATTTGCCAAGATACGTATAAAATATTTGATATAAAGTTTTGTACATAATAAGCCCATGAAAGAGTCTAGTAATTATTGAGTTTGTTCTTAATTTAATAAAGATAAATTAATTACCAAATACGCACACATTATGCAGTGCTGATACACTTATGAGTACATTACAAAGTGTATTTTTTTCTTATCGTATTTTAAATTGCTTCTTTTCAGTAACTTAATATTTTTTTAAAAGAATAATATAATTATTTTTTGACTTTTGCATATGCTTGCGCCCCCCTACACACTTAAGTTTATCACGTCCCTCTAGGGTGGGGCAACCCCCAGTTTGAGAAATATGGTTATACTGGAATAATCTTTATTTTATTACAATTGTTAAAAAGATGAGCAAACATTTTAGTATTTTTAGTTTAGTTCAAAGTTTAATCGAATTAAAATAAAAAAAAAATACACAAAACAAAATACAACAGAAGCGCACACATACAGGACAATTGACAAAAGTGTGTTTTTATCTTTCTTAAGATCTCAGCTTTTATAGCTTCCTAAAAGAATTTCTTTGAGAATTATATGGTGTCCATTAATGAGTACCACAACTGGCAGAATAACTGGATATGATGCAATATTACATTACCTTATTTTGAAAAGTGTTGTTGTGGTTAAAATGGTATTTCCCATTAAGTGGGTAAAATAAAAAAAATATGTCTTGGAGGATTTAAGGCTATTATAAATTAAATAAAATCCTTTGGTAATAAATTTAAATGATGAATTATTGAGCAAGGCAGAGATAATGATGAAGAAAGCAATGGTATTGTTACAAAGGATTTAAATTTAAGGCATTCACAATATTGTTTTACTGAACAGAGTTAAAATGTCAAGCTTTTTCCTATTGAAATAAAATCCATAAGCTGCGACACTTTGACACATTATAATAAAAGCGTTCCTTGATGATATGGCTCAGATTGATTGATTAGTTATTTATTAACGTCGAACCACATAACAACACCATGGATATTGGCAAAATGCCCAAATTGATGGAGCTAATCCAAAAGAGCTTAGGGCTACAAATCGGCTTCCAGGGGAAAAAATACCATGTTTCTCAACTTATATTGAAAAATATTATTTATTTGCTCAATAAAAGCGCTTTCGACAGAACTTACTTGTTTCATACGGAATTACATAGTTCATCGACACTGTTTACATAGTTTAAGAATTGTAGCTAATTTTCACAATAATTACAAGTCGTATAGAAATTGTATAGATTATCCATAATCATTACTAAGTTTAGGAATAGTATAATTAATTCATAATGATAACACAGTTTGGAAAGAGAGCGTATAATTTATACTCATTAATTACATAAATTTGTAAAATCGCTTCATCATCATTAATGCTACGAGTAAAGATGGTATTGAAAAATAAGATCCGTGTTAACAGTAAGCCACAGCTAATTTACCAAATAGTTGAAATCTAACAATAAAAAGATTTAGAAAATTACTTTAAATGTAAGTATTTAACTTTTCAAGGCGACATAATTGTCAGCTCAACATATTTTTCATTGTATCCCATAGTTTACCGCCCTGATTTCTTTTCTCAGGGGATGGAAATAATAGAAAACTTTGTTATGCACTATCTTGAACTGTAAGGAAATCATTGTTCCATTCTTAAAGCTTTCCTTACTGCAGAGAAGCTGAATAACTCTTGTTTTATTAATATTTCCATTGTTTTGGGGTCTACGGGGCTAATTGGAAAATGCCTTTCATGTGGTAAATAATTATGTGGTTTTTCTAGGTTTGCCTTTCTGTCAAATTTTTTATTCCGTATTAGGGCAAGGAAACTGTTGAAAATAGCTGAACGCTATGTTAAAGAAACAATCCATTATGTCTTGAATAGAATTTAAAGTACAAGTGGTTTGCTAAATGTGAAATATCTGTTAATGACACTTGACAATACAGAGGTTACTCGTTTTTGAATTATTGTATAAAGGTAATATTATTTGAAGCTTGTAAGATTTTAGATATTGAAGTAATGAATCAATAGTGTGGCCATATTCCAAAGTAACATATGGTCATTAGAACATATCTCTTCAAAATTCAAGGTTTTGCTGGAAACATGGATGCTATTGGAGCCTACAATATTTTTTGATAATCCAATACAAGAAATGTGTAGTATAGTGAATAATACAGAGATGATGACTTGAAAGAGTTCCGAAGTGTAAAATATTTTATGGAGCCGATATGGAACCCTAATTTGAATGTATAGAAAATTTACAGAAACGTTTAGGTAGACAGCTAAGTCGTTTCAAGAAAACAATGAAAGGTATAGAAGTCAAAAATGAATTAAATGATTAGCTGATTGATGTAATTCAGAATTATTATAGCATTACAATACTAAAAATTACAGGTATTTTTTTAAAAAATATGATGAGTCGTGTAATTACAGTATTTTTATTTCTGTATCTGGCTAAAGGAAACATTTATATGCATAGCGTTACGAAAATTCTGAAAGTTGGTGTCTTTATCACACAATTGGCAAAATCTAGCTCTCAAAGAAAATAAAAATATTATTTCTAAATTCAAATTTATTAACAGATAATTATATTTTTAAAGCTATGTACTAAAACTTAGTCGTGAAAAGTACTTCAGGGTAAAACAAACACTAGAAAACAAACTTACTATAACATTTTATGGAATATTTTACCAAAAGGTACATGTATTGGACTTGAAGCATTTAGCTTATGGACATTATTAACATTAATTTTAGTTTTTTTTTAAACGCTTACTGATATATAAGGTCTCAAATACAATTTATATTATTTATTTCTTTAAAATCTAAAATAAAAACAGGAAACATATAAAAGCTATACAGATATTCGAACATTTTTTGATGCAATAAACCTTTTGTAGTGCTCATTTTTATTTATGAAATTTACCTTTAATAAAAATAAGAATTAAGGTAAAAAGAAAAGTATTTTTATAACAAAAAATTGATAGAAAAATATAAATATGCTGCAAACTGAAAAAAAGAAAATATATAAATACTGGTACATTTTTAGAAAAGGTAAATCTAAAAAAGCTTAATGGATTTTAAATAGAGTAATTTTTTCAATCTTTTCCATTGTACATTTTTAAATGCATTTTTCTCTGAGAAAATATTTTCTTATGTTTTACATCCTGTGTGTGATAAATATATCTCTAAAAGTTCTTCAGATAATTCTGTAAAAAGTTTAAATCAGTGTTTAGCATTATAATATGCTTGTTTTTACATATAACATAAAGAGAAAAAAAGCACTTTTATATTTAATGATTGTTTTCTGCACGGTAAATATATATGCCGCTTTTCAAAATTCTCCTATTGACATGGTGCTGGAACTCAGATAGTAAGGTCACAGCTTCTGTGTCATCTAATGAACTATGCTCAAGATTAAAAGATACTGACACCCGTTGGCGTGTTGTAGAATACAGGAATGCGGGATTCCAATTAAGAAACCTACCTCTTTGTTACTTGACTATTCTACAAGTTAGCGAGATTAATTTCTAGAAGTCATTTTGTTGATTTTTAGTGAAGGTAATGCACACTCACAAGCATTAAAATTATTAAAATATTCTTCTAATTCGTTTCTCCAATCAAGTTTCCAAAATTTTTTAAGATACCCTTTGTCGAAATTAGTATGTTAAAAATTAGTAAAAGCTGAATTATTCACCATTTGTATAGCTTCATTACTAATTATTAGTGAGCTACTTTCTGAAAAAAGTCAATAAACTTGTTATTCAATCCATATGTAACTGATATGATTTGTGTTAGAAAAAAAGGAAAAGCTTTTTATTTCAAAATAAACACAAATAAACGTGATATACGAGTAATATGTTCTAATTTAATTACAATACTACGTATTAATTATATTACAATTTTTTATACAAGTTTACCTGTGCGTTAATACTTATAATAGCATTATAAACAAACTATACATTATATAATAGCATTATAACAAACTATACATATATATATATATATATATATATATATATATATATATATATATATATATATATATATGTGTGTGTATGTATATATATATATATATATATCCTTGCATATGTATTCATTTTTAAACCTGCTATCTCTATGACATTCTTCAAAGATTTATTTTCGATTTATTGAGTGTACATCCATTCATATGTGTCTTACCCAGACGGTTCCCAAAACATTTTCCCTCTTTACTCAAACTTTCCTCACTTCTTATTTAACGTCTCCAACTTATTGACAAATTTCTCTCTCCGTAGATTCTCCCATCTGCAAATCGGAGCAAGAGACAACATTTACAGCTGTGACAAATCGCCCCGTGCAAATACAATGTGAAGTGGAAGCGGATATGGATGATGTTAATTTCCGCTGGGAATTCAACGGAACTTCTTCTGGTGGAGAAGTGCAGGTAGTGTCAGTACCCGGGACAACAACTAAGAGCATTGTTAACTACACTCCAAGGTCGGAGAATGATTTTGGAACGGTTTACTGCTGGGGGACTAACAATGTTGGAACCCAAAGTATACCGTGTGCCTTTGTCGTCATTCCTGCAGGTATTAATAGACAATTCTCATCATTCATGTAAATCACTTTCATGGGAGAATATAATTCTTAGACATTGTTATATATATATATATATATATATATATATATATATATATATATATATATATATATATATATATATATATATATATATATATATATATATATAATACTTATTTTATTAAATTATTTATGTTGGTATATTATTTTTATTTAAGATGCTAATCCTTCAATGCCCCCTATATTTTTAGTAAACATTATTGCTATTATTACATGTATGAAGTAGTTTGCATATTTTTAAAGAAGTGTAAAAAAGAATAATTTTTGTTAATCAGTGCTTATGATGAAAAACATGGACCCCCCTCCAGTAAAAAAGATAAATAAATGTTTAGTGTAAAAATTAAAAAAAAATCATTTTGTTGAAGAATGATTTATTGAAATTATAACTTTTACTTAAAATAAAACAAAAAATGACTTAAAGGAAGTTGATGTTATGATTGTATTTATGTCCATTTTGATGTTTGTGAGTAGCAACCACAAATCCCCACCAGTACTAGATTTTAGTCGTTTTCTCTTTGTGGGTGTGATGATGTTTTTTATGGAATTGAATCCACGTTCTACCAAATTGGAAGACGAGACAATAGCCAACAACTTCTGTACAATAACCCATAATGCAGCAAATAAAATTTGGATCTGTTTTTGTGACCAGAATGTGTGGTGTCCTTGTTCAAGCATTGGTTTAAATTCCTCATTTGGGGATAATTCAATAAGATGATTCTGTATTAATAGGGATTATTCTGCTTTGAAGATGTAAGTCAGTCACACTCAAAGTGGTTCAACACCCAGCCAGGAATATCCAAGTCTTATTGTTATTTACTTAAATTTTCATAAAAATAGGTATACTTTGTTTTATTTTAGATTAAACCTTGCGAGGAACCCCTGCCTTTGTCCAGGGACCCATAAATCAATTTTAATTTTCATGGACCCATATAATAGTACCATATACTCCTAGGGATCCACAAGGCCCACTTTGGTAAAACAACTGTTTTATATGAATATCTATAAGAATTCTAAATAAAAAAAGGATCAAAGTATAAGTACAATTATTCAGTATAGTAAGAAATAAATTAACCAAATTGGTACTTAGCTTTATCTCTCTTAGCAAACTTTTAAGAACTATGATTGCTGGTTTAAGTATTGTTTTCAGGCCAGTCAACCTTTATCTGTAATTTGCCTATACTACTACACGTTAGAGAATGAAAAGAGGAATATACATCATTCATTACTTATTTAATATAGGAAAGTTCAAATTATATGTTTATGAAGAGCTGTAAAAACATTTAACAACATTCTGACAATGCAACGCTTTTTTAACTTACGGACGACACAGAATCATAGCAGCATAGTATGGAAGTAAAAATTAGTCAATTAGGGAAATCAATTATAATATAGTTTGTACACTTGAAAACACAAATTCTCTTCTAGGAAATGTTTGGAACGAAGGGTGTAATTAGTCATTCAGAACATGACATTTATAAATTAGTATATTATCATGAATTATGTATATATATATATATATATATATATATATATATATATGTGTGTGTGTGTGTGTGTGTGTGTGTGTGTGTGTGTGTGTGTGTGTGTGTGTGTGTGTGTGTGTGTAGAGGGAGTACGAATGATGGCCCCAATTTAAAAAAAAATCATATTATTGAAACTACTGTACTTATTATAATAAAAAAATATCCCAATATAGAGAGGAGTACACCAAGTTTTTTCTGTTGCTAAGTTTTGATGTGTGATCATCTTGTTACACAGCATAATCTGCAATCCAGTTTGTTCCATACATTGTGTAGCATCACTCTATGAATGGTTTGTAAACTGCACAAATGCTTACGTGTTATCCTCTTTTAATTATTGTATCAGTTTCAAATGTGTGTGTGATGAGGTTTGAAATTTATTTTTTTTTCATAAAATTTCCATACCATTTTCTGGGGTAACCAAAATTTGCAGGCGGTAATTTTTGTAGACTTCCATGAACTTCGAAAATAACTCTAGTTCACCCTCACCAATACTTATTCCTAAACGTTTTGCCAGCCAATGCTTTACATTTTTACACAAACGAACTGTTTTTTTCTTCCTTTTTTTATTGATGATACTTTCACAGAATTATCTTGCTGGATGGTGCCTCTTTCCAGTATCTATTTCTAAATGCACGTAACAACTAAATAACTAACCCCCTGTGCACCCTCTAATATTCTAAATTTCTTTTCATCATCGCCTCGTCATGTTTGAATTTCAATCACAGTGATCTTGAATGTTCACTTATTATTGGGGGAAACATACTTGGTATATTTCTCATTACATCTCCCGTTGTCTTTATTGTAATATACATGCAGTAGTCTCGAAAAAATATTTTTTTAAAACCGAGTACATCATTTGTGCTCCCCCTGTACATTAACAATAATAAAATATATTAACTACCTCTACAATTATTGAAAAAAATTATATTGCACAAGGGTTTTGAATATCTACATGCTTAAATCCAAACATGATAAACAGATACGATGTATAGTTTTGCTAACACTGCATGTTTAAAAGTAAAAAGAAAACTTCTAATGCACAACACATTTTTTAAGTTCTTGCCACTTCTCCGTTCACTATTTTCTTTAAATTATTCATTAATTTGATTTAACATTTACAGTTTTTCTGCTTTGGGAAATCGATTCTTACACTTAGATTACACAAAGTATTGATTAATTTATCTTGTTTTATATTCCATTGAGACTTTTTTTTCTCTTTGAAGAAAATTAATTTTTGGAACACAAATAAAAATCTTTCGATGAATAATATAAAAGATAATAGCACCCAGATGTGTTATGAAATATTTTAATGTGTTACTTTAATAAAATTCTATTCAAGAAAAAAGGAGTTCCGTTACCATTATTTTATTAGGATGTTCAAGTTTCTCTTTTTTCTTTGGCTAATATTCTTCGTTAGATATATGTTAGAAAAATGAACTGAGAATGTTTCACTTGAAATCGATATTTAAAATATAATTAAGAACATTATTTTTTGTTAATGCTTAATAAGTTGAGTTACTTTATCCTTACTTAGAGCGAGTAAAGAAATATTTTAAAAATTACCAGCAGAAAACCCAACTGCAAGAATTGATTGATTGCAAATTATGAAAGACGTTTTACGAAAAAAGAACCAAAAAGAGTATTTTTAATAATTAAAATTAATAAAAAAGATTACTACAGAAATCTGATTCGGAAAAAAATGTAATTTATAAGATATGGAGTACAGAGTGTCATTTGCTTAACTTTTTCTAAAATATTATATTTCTAAAGAAAAAAAAATTGCAAAATTTACTTTTTTCGCCAAGTTAACTAAGAAATATATTTTTTTATTTTATAGCTTTACATTTACATCGCATTTCTCTGTTAAAAGTCAATTCTTATTTTTATATATGACAATACATTACTCTTTTTTTTTTCAATTCTGACTGTTATGATAAAACTGTATTTTTATTGCTAACTTTTTGTTATTTGTATATTGATTTACAAAGCGTGATTGATAAGTAACGGTCTTTATGGATGGAATGAAGAAATTGTACAACGATTGAATCACTGTTAGTAGTGATTATATTGATAAATAGTTTACAATATGCAAGTATAATAAATTTCCTTCATTCTGATACCTCTATATTACCTTTTGTATTCTATACCTTCATATTACCTTGTAGCTAACTTATTTTATACTATTGGAGACCTTACATATCAATCCCCCACACGTATGGGTTACAACTTAATTTATCTTGGAAACTCTAATTAATATGTGTTTTATGTAAAATAACTGAATTGTTTTAGTCATTTTGTATTTCACGAGATGCCAGCATATAGTTTGTTTTGAAATATGTTTGTTTAGTATTCTCAATGTAGAATGCATGTTGCTCTTTTTATAGCACAAATCAATGAAGTTATCTGGAGTCTTGTTTTGAGTGCATCTTATCTCTTAACCCGGATACATATCGGGACAAGTTTATTTAGTTTTCATCTCTTTATCAAATCCCAATCTATATGAGGAAATGTTAATTTGGGAGGAATTCAATAGCTTGCAGTATTCATGATATTTCCATGATCAACCTTTAAAAAAAGATAGATTCAAGCAAAGATTGTTTTTGAGTGCAATTTAACAACGTGCTGTGTAGATGTTTGTCATCAGGAGATATATTTTCATTCGACAATCCAAAAATGCAAGGAAAATATGAAATGTATTTTTACATTTACCACAGACAAGGTACTCTGGAACTTAATTTTGCTCTATAAAAATGTGTAGTTGAAAAACTTATTATAATTTTAGAATTTCGAATCCTAGCTATAGAAGAACTTTTTTATTAATACAATTATGGAACTTCTGGACAATTGAAAAATGTCAGACCACCTATAGTACATAAATCTGCTCTTCTGAGTGAACGACATTTTATACCCCATATACATCATACTCCTATAAAACGTGAGCCTACAATTCACTGCAAAGTTGTTTAAATAAAGGTTGCAAATGAAAAAAATATATAAGAAAGGAAACAAGATTCTGTGGTGTAATGGTTGCGGAGTTGCCTTGTGCTTATAAAACCTTTTCCAGTTATATCGCACAAATCTGAATTATTGATCTGTTTATAGATATTAATTTTGTTTTAGTTTAATGTAATTCAAAAAATCAATATTTAACTACTAAGTATATTTTTTGTATGATATACATTTGATATTTGCAATAAAAAGTTATATTTTATTTACCCAAATCACCAAGTTAATTTGACTGTTAAATGTTTAAAATAACTGCTGGAAAATTTAGACAATATTTGAGAATTGTTGCAAAAATCTAGAATTTTACTTGGGTTGATTATGGTAACGAAATGAAAATTTATTTACTGAATGGCTATCAGTGTCCAAAGTTGTAGTCTTTAAGCAAATTACAGAACTAATAATTTATGATTAAATTAAATAAAGAGTTTTAATAGTTGTATGCAATCTCTTGATCAAGCTTAAAGTTTTAAACATGCCACTAAGTATTTGTACGGAAGCATTGGAACTAGTTCTAAAATAAAATTCGATTAAATGAGTAATGGGGGAAATTGCTGGATTTAAATTAAATCTTTATACTTAACTGTTAAAGAAGGTAAGATATAAAAGACCGAGAGTGAAAGAGTATAAAACCACTCAACGAAAAAGATCACTTCAAATGATATTGTGCAACAGAGGGTAGAAACCTTAGGACCGTAATAAATGGTTTTTACCACAATATGTAGATTACACACAGAAATTAACCATGATTCTGTAACTTAAATTTCAAAGATAAATCTACAGAACTAGAAATAAACTCCTCAGCAATTAGCAAAGTAAAATTTGAAAAAAAAACTGTTCTTTTCTGTATTAATTGATACTGAAACTTTATTAGAAAACATGCTTATGCAAAGAGATACATGTATCCAATGCGGACGATAAGGATATTACAATACCAGAAACCTGAAGAACAGCATAAAAAGTTGTGGGTGTTTTGACAAAAAGATTAGTATTGATGAATATACATACCCTATAAAATTTAGTTATTCGTTAGGTTAATTCGTTAGGGTACGCTCAAAAGAAAGCACATGTGTGTTTCGAAGACAAAGATAAACACTTCTCTAAATGAGTGTTAGCTAAGTGTAACAAGAAATAAAAATCATTTAGGTAAGATTGAAAACATATATATTATGTTACAAGTGATAAAATGAAATATAGTTAAAATGTCTCAGCGAAGTAGGAAAAAAATCAAGGATTAAGTCATAATATTTTTACGTTGTATTCGAATACCCATTTAATGAAAATAATATTTTCCATCTTCTTTGTCGTCTCGTTTCATAGAAAATTCTAATAGTATATTTATTATTTATTTTAGTAATGTGCTTTGTAATATATATATATATGTTTTTATAGCCTAATATACTTTTATCATTACTTTACGTACAAAATAATTTCAAATTCTTTTAAACATTACTTCCTAACAAGTATCAAAATAGAAAACTATATTTTAAAATTTTAATGTTCTATTCATTTATCATCACTATGTTACCATTCAAGACTAATTTTATTGAAATAATATTAATTTTAATGATAAATACAAATAGTAAATTTTTGTTTTAGTATGCATAAAATATATTGTCTTTTACTTCTTCCTTAACTACTTATTTCATTTTCTTTCGTATGTTGGATTTTTTCTTCTCTAAAAATAATGTGAATTTTAGATGCGACTAAAATTTTAAAGTTTGCAATCACTAATGAAATAGAAAAACATGTTATTTATGTTAATTTTTAACATAAGAGACTATAATAGTATAAATATCTAGCTTTCAAATAGTTTTGTAGTTTTTTTAAAAAATTAAGTGATTTTTTGAGAAAAAATGATTTATTTATATGAGAATGAACAAAAATCATTTTATTCTCACAGGTAATATTTTAGAATCAATTCAAATTACTCGTCAATTAAGGCTACACAGTGTCCTAAAAATTTCATTTTCACCGAAGAAAAATTTTTTTTGCATGTTTTGGTGGCCCATATCATTGACATGCTTGCCACGAAATTTCAGATATGTTAGCAAATTAGTTTTTAAGATATTTGAAGTTTTATGAGCTATGATTTTGGTTTCGGTTTCTTTTTAAAGCATTTTTTCACACTTAATTTGAATTAATTAAAAATATTTTTGAGCTTTTAGTTTGAAATGGTTATTAATTCCAATTTTCATTACTAAAATAATTTCTGCTTGATTATGTATTGAGTTTTTTGAGTTCTCATAATTAATTAATAAAGTTTAATTTCGTAGCCAATTTTTTCTTTAAAAATACTCGTAGTTTATATAACTTAAAAGTTTTTTCATTATTTTTTTTTCTGTAGAGAAAATGCCATGGCAAATGCGTTCTGGGTTTCTGTGAGAAACAATATTTCGAAGAGATGGAATACTATTTAAAATAATGTATCTAAAAATCAGTTCTCAGCTGATTCTGCAATTAGACTTCTGAATACAAGTATTCTGAATTCAAATGCTGCAGATATAACTGAATATCTCCTTGATACACACACACCAAACACTACATTACGCTAAACATATTTTAGTACTATATTTTAGTATTTTAAAGTCGTACGACAAGAGCTAAAACTTCCTAAACTGCCCCAATTTAAAACTTAAAAGAATTAAATTTTATTAGCAAACCTGACTATTTTAGCATAAGTTAGTAGCATTATTATTTTGTACATAAATGTTTCGTGTTTCAAAACTTTTGTGAAATATTAGAATAAGATAAAGCTGAATAAACTGACGTCTTAACAAATGCTATCAATATTATGCAAAAATATATTTTGAATTAAAAATATAATTTTCAGTCATTATATTAATAAAAATTGTGTTTTAATGTAGAACATACATAAAAAATAACATATTAAAAATTAGAGTTTTACGGGCATTATAAGTTTTTGTTTTATGATTTTACAAACTTTAAATGCGTTTTTCTCAGACTTTTAATTTTGAAGGTTCTTATTCCTAAGGCTTTTTTCCTGTTCAATATAGAGCCTTGAATTTTTTGTATATACTCCCAAATGTATGTTCTATAAAAGTTAATATGGATTTAGGGCTGAGATCTCTGGTTCTTTTTCTAAAAAATGCCAAAGTTGATATTTTAAAAAATTTCGTGTTTTTTCCAAGTTTTTCTAGAAAAATAATTATTAAAAATCAACAAAGGAATATATTTTCAAATCCATACTAAATATTGTTTGTAATAATCTAATAATCATAAATAACTTGAAATTAATAAAAAATTTTAAAAATTGAGTATTTTATAAGAGTTTGAAAAAACTTCAAAAAGTCCTAGTTTTTTAAAATTGTAAAATAATGGCTGGTCAAACTGACGTTTTGCTTACAGAATCAACTTAATAATATAATCTAAATATAAAACATCCATTATTGTTACTGTAACTGTCTCCAAAAACTTTTTTGAAAAAGGGTACCGTGTAGCCTTAAGGAAATATTTTTTTGAAAAAATCATTATTGTGGTTTTTCCTTATGTGTCCAAAAGTATTAATTATATGAGTTTTTCAAATCAATATACAAGCATTTTATTTTAACTCTACATATACATTAAGTTTAATAGAGAAACATTGAAATGAGCGTTTGGGAAATATTTCCTGAAAACTTTTATTTTAATTAAACGCAAGATTTTCTGAAGTGTTTCATTCTAATATCTCAGCTGGAGAGTTATAAATAATATTCATTTTATGTTTTTTTAAAATTTTTAGGACATCAAATATATAATTTTTAAAATGAAATAAAAGAAAAATAACATTAAATGCACCTCTAGCATGTATTTTGTTATATCCAATTATGTTTATAAGCTATATCATGCACTTAAAATAGAACGACAGTAAAATATTTCTTTTGTATCCAAAAGTAAAATACAGCGTTACAAAATATAGGTATATATATATATATATATATATATATATATATATATATATATATATATATTCATATATCTTAAAAAATCTTTCCAAAAAACAATACGAAAGAAAAGAATTGATTTAAATCAATTGGAAGACGATACACATTTGCAAGAAAATATTATTTTGTAATATGTGCAATATATATGTTCTTCCTGTAAGATTATAGAATATATTTTTACCATTACAAGACAGTCAGATATGTTACAAATGTATACAGTCATGGGATGTATTTTTTTCTAAAAGCTATCGGAAAGTGTAACAAATATATAATGTAAGTCATGAAATATATTTTTACTGCAATAAAATCTTTGAATACCTTACAAATGTAATAAGGAGTAAAAAATCTAACAAATGTATTATTGCCATGAAATGTGTTGTGTATAAAAACATCAGTTACAAATGTAAGAGAAGCGTGTGATTTATTTTGAAGAGACTATTAGAAAGATTTCTGAAAATGTAGAATAATGATGGAATCCTACTACAGAAGAATAGATAATTAGAGAATAATAATGGGAGGTTAATAATATACTGCAGCTTATTATTTAAAAGAAATACTCTGCAATTATTCTAGATTATTCATTCTTAGAATGATATTCATTAATAATTTTGTTAGTCACGGACATATTTATTGAATGTATAAGGCTGAATACATCAGATGTTGTAATAAACATATACTAAATAATTTTTTAAACAAATAAGAGTAAATACGCAAAAACTACTTTGTTAAATTTTTTAATTAAAAACTATTATCTTATGCAACAAATGATTAACACAAAATGTTTATTTATAACATATACATATTTACTTTACTTAATATATTATACTAATGAATATTACAAAAGTATCTGAATTCGTTGTTGAGTATAGTCTATTTGATGCTTTTAAAATCAGCTACTCCGTTATTCTGTTTTAAGATGTCTCAGGCAATGCCACTAATGCAAATAAGATATCAATAAATATAATTTAATGTGGCTAAACATATTCGATTTATAATGAATTTACTTTTAAAGTATATTATTATTAAAAAAAGCACTGTAGAAAGTTTTTAAAAATAATTGGAAGAAAATATAAAACAAAATAATGATTGATTAATTTAGATGACATTCAGCTCTAGGAAAAAGTAGGACGAGTGGCTTAGAGGTGACGCGCCTGCTTCTTAAGACCAAGATTGCGGGTTCGATCCCAACTGGAGTCACAGATTTTCTGGATGCAAAAATATTACAAACACATGTCATATGATTATAAGACATGTAAAAGAGATATTTTAAGTATCAATTTGCCTCTAGTATTCTCCACAAAATTAAATCATGGTAAGATTTACCTGAATTCTGAAAAAAAAAATATTTGAGCGTCAAAATGGGGTAGCGAGAGCCGCCACTAGATGGTGTCACCATGAAATAACTCTCCTGGGGATTCAATGTGTCTGCAAACGCTTAGTGGTCAAAATGCAGCCCAAGAAAAAGTAGGATACAAGGAGTTGCTTTAAAAGGACACATTATTATGACTATCTAAGTCCAATTTTTTATAAGAACTTGTAAATATTTTTGAAAGAAATTCCATCATTCACAACCATTTTTCTTAATCACTTTCTTCCTGTTTACTTAAATATAGACATAACTCTTATTCCTTAATGTATTAAATTGAAATTACAGTTTCAAATATTTGACTTACGTTATGATGTCATGTATGATTGTAATATAATAGTAATTAAATATATCGTATGGAAGATATTTTTTACTTTTATTTGTCAAAAAAACTTCTAAACTCATTATGAAATAATTGAGGGAAGAAATTTAAAATACAGAAAAACTATCTTCGAATAATGGGATTCTTTTATGCATTCGATTGAAAAGAAATTATCTGAACTACATATATGGTTCAGATATTGACTCTAAATCTTCCAAGAAAACAGCTATGGCAAATTACATAAAAAGTAACAAAGAAAAAACAAGACTTTGTTTAAATAATCTGTCTCGCAAACAAATTTTTGCAGATTACCGGAATAAAATCTTACTTGAATTGTTTATCTTTAACATGCATTCGAAACATTTTACATCACTTGATGAACACAAACATATCAAGATCATAAACTATCTTTAACTCTTGCATATCGATTAAGAAGCGAAGCAAAACTTTTATTTCGCTTGAATTAATCCATCTACAAACGATTCCAAAGTGCAGAAAGGCATGTCACTGTGATTTTGCTATCCCTAGAGATGCCTATTTGTCAACCGAAAAATACTTTTTCGATTTACGCGATAAAAGGAGGACAAACTCAAGTCGGGAAACAACTTGGAACTTTTCTTCCTTCTTGATCTTGTTGAAAACAAACTTACCAAGCAATAAAATAGAATGTGTTTCTTTCTTAGAGTAGGATAAAGTTTTGATTTATACTACAAAAACTCACTTAAATGAATTATTTTAAAATGCTGTTATGCATGTTTTTCTTTAAAATTACTTCATTTCGATTTACTGACACAATTTTTTGTTTTTAACACTTGTCTTATTTTTAATAACAAGTCGCGTTTGGTATTTTTAAAAATGTTACATTGCTACACTACAGCCTTACATTTACTCCTGCTTATATATCTTCTTATATATATATATCTTATATATATATATATATCTTATATATATATATATATATATATATATATATATATATATATATATATATATATATATATATATATATATATAAACCGCATTTAATTCAAATCCAAGACGCACTTTTTTCCAGTGTTAATGCTGATAAAATTACTAATAATTCACTTTTTTTTAGTTCTTATTTTAAATTCGTTTTGATTTCAAAAAATTGGATATCGATAAACCATTTTATATTATTTTTCATTTTTCACAAATGCTATTGAAAATTAGAAGTGCGGCTTAGAATCGATGGTAGCTTAGTTTCGAATAAATACGGTATATATTGTTACGAATTTGGTGTAAAATAGTGTAAATGATTTACATTAGGATTTTTAATGCCATTATCTTACTCTGAATTAGATTTAATTTACGTTAAAAATGTAATATTCACAAGCAACAACGTCCCCCTTACGTTATAATTGTGATTCAATGGGAGCGTGGCAAAATCTTGGTGATAGAGCCAAGTTGGCGGCAAATTTGGCGATTTTGTCGACCATTTTGGTGGCGATCACGTTGGCGACCCTTTTTGACGATTTGGGGATTCTCTGGATTCAACTGGAAATTAGTAGAGAAACCCACTAATTTCAAGATCTATGACACAAGCGGGTCATTCTCGAATTATCCATGAGTGATATAAATAGAGAGATGGTCGACGAAAGTCAGTCAGTCTCGTTTTGACTAGCGATCATTTAGTATTACTCTGATTGTTGAAGTGAATAGTGGTTACTTCGGCTGTTGAATGAGCGCGATTGCTTGTGAATAATATTTTATATACATGTATTTTAGACACCGATAATTGTGTCTGAGTACTATTGAAGATGTAACGACCTTCTGGAATTTATTCTGCGATCATTGCTCCTGAATCCTGTATTTCAAGGATTGAATTTTCGGCAATAAGTTCTTAACACGTTCTTCTGCCTTGTTCTTTGCGACTGATCTGCATAAAATCCTCGAACCCAAGACCAACGTAGCAATGTATATGTAGTCGTACGCGTACACAACGCGTACATGAAAATAGCTCATTTCACCAAAGTTCCACTTTTTGTATTAAATAAAGTGAGTTATATTTACCTTTACGAGATTACAGTTACGTTCAGTTATTCAGTATTATGTGCAAATTTCATAAATGACAACACTAATGAAAAAATCTCATTATGAAAAAAATGATAATCACAAGAAACTCGATTAGTAGAAGGAACATTAATAATTAAGTCATTTAGTTCACAATTTTGACTAAGGGACTTCAAAATGTAATACGTAGCCCATATGACGCAAAGTTTCATGATCGGACTTAGTATTTTCATTGCATCATACAATCTGGAAAATTTCTAATCCGGCATATGAAGAAAATCTTCCTTAATTGATGATAACTTGTTTTTATAGAAAATGTATTAGTTAATATTATAACTTAAGAAACCTTCCACCCCAAAAAATCTCACAAGCAATTTCTAAAATATAATTTGTTAAAAAAAAACACTTGAAAAAAAAGAAATTAAAATTTTTCTAGTATATTTTCTAATAATTTTATTTTATATTAACAGTCAAAAAAGTTCAAGTATCTTTTTTTGCATGGGTAAAACTAATTGCGAAATTAATATTCATTTGCATTAAGCTTTTGAAGTATGCCTTATAAAAAGTATAAAATAAAATCTTAATTATAAAAGTACTTTGCAGATTCAGATTTCTATAAAGTCCGGCGTATAACACGCACATTCAACGCAAAAAATAAGATCCGAATCTGAGGGTGCGTGTTATACTCGAGTATAAAAATGAAAGATATGAGCATTAAAATGTTTGACATTTACATATATCAAAATACTGTTCATTTTAAAGAAATAAAACGTCTTATGTGTGCTTCAAGAGTTTTAGTTTTTAATGTATACCATTTTTCTTAAAAATTCTGGGATAATATCTCGAATAAATGGCTTCAAAGCATAAGAGTTTTGAATACGTACATTTCAAGTTCTTTCATAAAAAAAAGGGTTGTGCGTTATACTCAGCATTTAACTTAAAATTAAAAAATGCAGCTTCAAAGTACATGTGCGCGTTATACGGTGGTGTGAGTTATAAGCCAAATTTTAGGGAAATTCACAAACAGTTTACAACCAACAATGTCATGATGCGAGCTTTTACCTGTAAAAAAACTAATAATTATAGAAAAAATAGCATTCTCTTGTTTATATAACTCTTAAGATTTTAAAAATGGATTTTAGATGGCAATCATTCAAATTATGATTACTTTTATTTACAGTAGGGTCAAATTAACATTTCATTCCTACAGCAGTGGCTCGATAAATAGTTTGCTCGCGGGACTTAAACACTGGGGGCCGTGCTTCAGACTGACCACCTGATCGGGATATCTGCTCATGAATCTTAGCGCTAAATGGTCACACATACTGGGATGGGCACAGTAGGCTCAGGCGATCATGGGTCGTTGCACCACTGAGTTTGAGTTTATTTACAGCAGAGTAGGAAAAAGATTAAAATTACGCATATTTTTGTTCCTATATTTTTCTAAGTAAAATGCAACTTATTTACAAAATAAGATTTTGTTTTTAAATAAAATATGAGAAAGGCGAGTTGAAATATAATTTTAATTATATTAAAGATGCATTATTTTAATACTTTACGGTGATGTATAATGAAATACTAAATTCTGATAAGTAATAAATATGTCTGATACAAATATTCTGAAGGTGATACAAATATGCTAATTTCAGAGTGTAAATGAAAAATAAATTATTTCCATATTAAAAATTCATCAGGAAAAGCAAAAGCAAGTAATTGTTTAAGTAACTGAAACAATAATTAAAAAGGAAAACAAATATAGCTTTACGGTCTTAGAACATCCTAATTATTGATGATTTAAAAAAAACAGTGTTTCAAATGAACAATGCTAAATTAAAAGTGGCTGCCTTTCGTTTTTCTTTATCAATAATATGAATAATTATTAAAAAAATGAAAATTATTCATTAAATATTCAATTTCAAATTATTTAATAGAAAATGCTTTTTTCCCCTTCAATTACGAGACAAAGACGTAAACATTAGCTAGCAAAATTGCTAGACGCAAAAATGCTTCATAAATGGGAAATATAAATAAAATATAAAATTAAATACTTAAGTGCAATTAAAACGTAATTAAATAAAAAATAAAAGAGTTATCACTTCATTTTCTCATTTATTGAATGTAAATTAGAATTAAAATGTATATTTTAACATACATTTAACATTGATTTTTTTTCTTTGAAGCGAAAGTTAATAATCTGAGAAAAATTATTTTGTACATAGCCATTATCTAAAGTTTTTGTAATTGAGAAGAAATAAAATTTCTCCAGACAGTTATTATTATTCATATATATTTCGTCTAGGATATTACAAAGTTTTTCCAGATGAAATGTTTGAAGTTTATGCACCAACAAAATATATTAACTTAAATTTATCAAAAATAATATCAACTTAATAAAAAAAACTATACAAAGCTCCTAAGATATAACACTATTTATAATCATAATTCACAAAAAAGCTATAAAATATTTTCTCTGCAAAAAGTAATTGAGATTAAAAATTATTTACGTAATATTCCAAACAGCTTCATTTAAAAAAAAACTATTCAAATAACAATTACAAAATTAAAAAAAAATGCTTTTAGAGAAATTTATGTGTGTGCATTAAATTAGTAAACTTAGGAAATTATTTTTATGAATAAAGTACATTTCAGTTGTGCCCCAGTACCTTTTAATGAATTATAAATTCTTCAAAGTCTGTAAAAAATCAAATTATCTGTATACTTGTTATGTATTATTATTTCTTGCTTGTGTGGAGAGCAGCAAAAACTAAACCTCTTTCAAAGTACGAAAAAATATTTAAGTAATATATTACTAAGTAAACACTTTTAGCAAATATGCAAGATAGAGAAAAGCATGTTAATTTTTTCATAAGAAAACATATATTTGGTTTTATATTATGTATTTATTTTATGATATTTTTTCTGTCAGATCTAAAAATATTTATCATTTCTGTACCAACAAATGATCTTGAAAATTTAAGAAGTTTTAGCTTACGATTGCTTGTTTTAAATTTTAAAGGCTGTAAAACGTGGTATTTATAGGTAAAATACGAGGTTTATAGAATCTCATTCTCATTATAGAGTATTAAAACATTTTTTTCCAGCAAATTCATTTCTATTTCATTCATGAATTGTATGGAATATTAAAAATTAAATTAAATATTATTAAATTAACTTAGTTTTACTATCTAAAAGCATTAGCGACTTAACATTTTGAATGAAATCAACTGAAAGTTTTGATTTGAAATACATTTCCATTTGAATGATTTTTAACCATCAACAATCATCATCGAACTTTTAATGATGATATGTATGCAAATGAAACGAAAAAATGTGATGGATTTATATAAAATAAAGAAATAAAAAGAAAAGAAGAAAAATAGAGAAAATTTATTTCCTTAAAATTACATGTCATGAATTTTTGGCTTATATATATTTGAGATTTTTTTTAAAAAAAGTATTACTACACGCGGTTTTATAACACGATAATCTTTTAAAAGTTGAAGATACTTAAACAAAAATTTAATTTAAATAAAAATTATGAAATGGAGGAATAATTATTAATTAGAACATATGTACACTTTTTAAACTATGCTTCTAATCCCTTAAGGCCCTAATATAACTTAATAATTTTTAAAACTTTAAAAATAGAATTCACACACACACACACACACACGCGCGCGCGCGCGCGCACACGCACGCACGTATGTGTGTGTGAGCTGAGTTCAAAATCGAAACAAGTCTGATCTTACTGAATCAGAAAGCAAAAGAGGGTAATAAATTATTTCTAATTGTAAATTATAATTATGGAATACTATATCATGAACCTTGAGGGAGAGTTTAAATATTTACGGTTGGATATATGTCACTACGTAATTGACAAAATGATAGGATGGTTTCCCCAGCTTGATGTATATTTACTCACTAGCTGGTTCCCTGTAAATCATTTTAGTGTCGTCTATCCCAGCGGTCGCAAAGTTTTTTGACCTCAAGGACCAGTAAATTCATAATTTAAATCCCGCAGACCACTATTATGATTTTTAAGTGTTACATTATTGTTATGAACCGAATTATATTTCATTGTCTCTTAAAACATAGCTTAATGTGATGAGTAAGTATATTCCGCATTTTTCTGAGGACCAGCGAAATTTTCTCGCGAACCACTATTGGTTCGTGGACCACCACTTTGGGGATTTCTGGTGTATCCGGCATAGGGGTTAGCGACGTTGACTGTTGTGCCGTTAGAATAAATTCCGGAGAAAACATGGATGTCTGTAAGTGTATCGTGCCCTGGAGGCATGGGGGCAGTCTAAATAATCTTCGAGCCGCCTTTCGGAAGTTTGATGGAAAGGGAAGAGACATGGGATGCCCTTGACCCTCGTCAAGGTGTTCTATCAGAAAATTAGGGTGAAAACAAGACAAATTGTACGGTTACCTGCATGATGCTCAAAGCTATGACAAACGACAGGCGTACAATCTAACCTTTTGCTGCGATGAACTTAGTTGGCCTCCATCTGACACCGTCATACAAGTGGCATTAACAGCACAGCAGCTAATCATTTTACTTTCGAAAAAGCAATGACGTTAGGTGTCTATGATAAATATTGACATATTAAGAAGGTTGTAGGCATAAAAAATAGTTTTGCCATTTTTAAATAAATTCATATGTTTGCGTTATTTGGTTTTTATAAGGAATTTAATTTCCAGTTATGAAAATATATTTAACTTTTTTTGGAATTTTTACATTAACATATTAAAAGAGATTCTGTAAATTCGTCATACTGGTTTTGTTTATCTCACAAACCATTTCATTAATAATTTAATTTCAAATGCTTAGATTGTAATCTTTGAATGGCAACAAGGTTTTGCCTTTTTAATTATATTACAAATTAAAACTAACTATATTTTTAGTGACAAGTATGTTCATTTCCCTTTTCTTTTTTAGAACCTAGTTGATGTATGACATATTTAACGCAAATTGTTTTCATTTTGAAAATACCAATGCAATTTATTTCGATGAAATACATTGTCCTAAGCTCACAAAAGATAATCATTCGCAGTAATGCATATGAAAAATTAATGCGTGGAACACATATATATTATCTTTTATTTGTTAAAAAAAGGAAATATGAAGTAAAGTTAATGAAAAATATTATTTTTTCACCAATATGTTTTATTTTACAGTACTCAGGAAAACAGGTCTTATCGAATCTTTTATTGCATATTTGTTGAGATAATGTGTAAAATTTACAACAATATTGTGATACATTTGACTCGTTTTACTTCAATAACTATTTATTTTATCAGAAGTGGATTTAAATGATATATTTCTTGAACAGTTGGCTGAGCGTTGATCATACGTGACTTTCTTGGAATTTCATTATTAAGTTTTGATATATAAGGAAAAATGATAAAGTCAAATATATTTATTATTAAAAACTAACAGCAAATTTTTATTTTTATAATCAAATCAAAATTTCATGAAAATATCTCACAAGATGAAGCTATTAAAATAAAAATATTTTTTTAGTAAAACTGTGAGTGTATAAATATTGTGTAAATTAATAGTAGTTTATAGATGCATAAAATTAATTATTTCCATAAACTACTTTGTATTTTGTGCTAGATACTTCACAAGCATTTTAATTAATCTTGTCTTATTGTCATGTGATATAAGCAAAGAATAACCCATTAAAAAGGATTAGCTTCTTCAAAGATGAATCCGCCATATTTTTTATTAATCGGTATGTCGCCCTACTACTGTGAACAGCATTTGAAAAAAAATAATTCAAACTTTTTGTGAGTGAATGATTTTAATTGTTATTGTAATAGAGTAAACCAATTTCTTTTAAATTACATATTATTATTTTTTTTGCGAAGAAATTGTGGTTTTGGAAAAGTTGTACCATTGAAACTGAATGAAGAAAACATTTAATGTAGAAAAAACAACATATCCATCAAAATATTTCAAGAGAAATTCTAGAACAGAAGATTTAAAAACAAGAAAAAATACAAACAGATTCTGATAACTCAGAAAATGATGATGGTAATGATATATCCAAGCCTTCGTTGGGGACTAATAAGAAAAAACAATAGCTAACGAGGATCGATATTAAGGTTACAGGTTACGATTTACGCAAACATTTTTAATTTAAGGACTTTCAAAATTTTTTAGGTTGCCTCCTATGTGTGTATACTATTTAAAACAGATTTTTTGCTCAGAATTTCATAAAAAGCTGGCCATTTATTTTTTTAAGAAAACTATTAAAAATTTGTGAAGTGATTTTAAAATGCTACTTCTAAAAAAATACAAACATTTACGTACACGAAGAAATTGCATTTACAAGTACGTCACACTATCTATAACAAGAGTTGGTATGGGTTTTGCGATAATATGATTGCTATTCGTACAATATTTATTTTTATGAATGCTTATTCAAAATTTCTTAAAAAATGCATAAATTATGAATTCAATTATTTATTAAAAAATAAATATTGCTTTTGTTGTGTTTCAAACCCGAGAGAAACTACTCAACTCTCACTGGAGTGTTAACTGTAACCATTGGCTTGTATATAAGAAGTGGTCTTAATAAAAAATATTGTTTACGTGGCGATTTGCTAAAAGTGTTTGCTTCTCTTTGACTTTTAATTTAAATAACCACATTTGATTTTAAATAAAACATACTTTTTACATTTTCTAGTGCCCCCGGTCTTTTTTAAGCATGACTGTTGAAAGTTTGAGAGTGAAGCAGCGATCGCTACGATCGAGGTTTACAATGTGCTGCACTTCTATTGAAGATGCGTTGATAAGGGATACTTCATTACCCGATTTGTATGCCTTGCAAAGACAAATAATGGACAAGTTTGCAAGGCTGGATACCCTCCAGGAGCAAATTTTGGAATTGCTTCTTGGCGAAGAAACATTGTGTGGTGAATGTGAAGATGACTTAAACAAAGCGGAAAAATACCGCGATAAAATGAATCAGTTATCTGCGGATCTGGAGTATGCTGTTAGTCAAAGTCTAAATAAACCGCAAAGTAAAGCTGAGATATCGCAAGGTAACACCAGAAAATTTAAGCTTCCCAAACTGGAACTAACAAGATTTAATAGTGATCCAAAGAACTTTCTCAATTTTTGGTCTCAGTTCGAAAACATTCACATCGATTCGAACACTGATGACGACGATAAAATGCATTATCTTATTCAATGCAGTGTTCCCGGTTCAAAAATGTTCAGACTGGGGAGTAGTTTTCCACCAACAAAGGAAAACTACAGAAAAGCTGTGCAACAAGTCAAGGAACGATTTAGTCGAGAAGATCTGCTAGTGCAGATTTATATAAGAGACTTGTTTGTTTTAGTTATGCAAAATGCTACTGGAAAGATAAGGCTGGAGCTATCCGAACTTTATGATATTTTTAAGGTAACAGAACACCTTCGAAGAAAATTTTTTGAATTAACCTGAATTTTGCCTGTAAATGCATATTTTATGACCTTATGGGTCTCTAAAATTAGAAAAATACCCAAGAAAAGTTTTGTTAGTGTACATTTTTAGTATGAAAGAGGTATTTTATAAAAAAATAAGCAAAAATAAGACTTTACGCAAAACATGATAACTGAAAATAAAATAAATATATTGACATTTTTTGTAAGATGAATAATATAGCATACAACCTTAACTAGGGAATAGACTCTTATTTTGGTAATATAACTATTACGTGGGAAGTTATTGTGTTTCGAGCTTCTATACGTTGACATTTTCTTTAAAAGCTATTGTAATTTTCATTTTATGGCTATATAAAAAAAATTCTACTCAACACAAACTCTTAAGAAAAGTCTATTCCCTATATAAGTATTAAAAAACATACATATAAAATTTTTATTTCATTCAAGCATAATTTTTTGAGATATTGTGTTTTGCGGTAAGAAAAAATGTGAAAAAACTCATTTTGAGAAAACGAAAAAAATAACATTAAACTCATCTGATTACAAGAAAAACACTTACTTTATTATTAAAATACAGCAAATTTATAATCCTTTCCCTCTTTAACTTCTAAAACACTATTTTTTTCTTTTAATGTGCTCTTAAAATTTTTTTGTGTTTCTTTGTTTTGGGGTCTGCGTTATGAATCGATTCACAGATTCTGCATCTATCTAAAGGTTTATATACTTTTGAAGAAAATTTTTTGAATTAACCTGAATTTTGCCCGCAAATGCATATTTTATGACCTTATGGGTCTCTAAAATTAGAAAAACACCCAAGAAAAGTTTTATTAGTGCACAATTTTACTGTCAAAGGAGTATTTTATAAAAAATTAGATTTTACGCAAAACATGTTAATTGAAAATAAAATAAATATATTGACATTTTGTAAATTGAATAATATAGCATACAACCTTATCTAGGGAATAGAGTCTTATTTTTGTAATATGACCTTTACGTGGGAACTTATTGTGTTTCGAACTTCTATACGTTGAAATTTTCTTAAAAAGTTATTGTAATTTTTACTTTATTGCTATATAAAAAAATTTCTACTCAACACAAAATCTTATGAATGGTCTATTCCCTGTATAAGTATTTAAAAAACATACACATAAAATTTTTATATCATTCAAGCATAACTATTTGAGATATTGTGTTTTGCGGTAAGAAAAAATGTAAAAAAAATCATTTTGAGAAAACTTCAAAAATAACATTAAACTATTCTGATTACAAGATAAACACTTACTTTCTTATTAAAATGCACCAGATTTATAATTTTTCCCATATTTGACTTCTAAAACACTATTTTTTTTCTTTTTAAGTGCTCTTAAAATTTTCCTGTTTTTCTTTGTTTTGGGGTCTGCATTATGAATTGATTCACAGATTCTGCATTTATCTAAATGTTTATATCGCCGTAAGGTAAACACCCCAGGATTTTCAATATTCATTTTATTAAAAACTTTTAATCCTTCATTGAAGTGTTTAATAGCATCATACACCACCACGACCCAAATTTAATTGTTTTGAGCGAAACAAATACTTCATTCGGTACTTTTTGTCAAACTATTCTATTAAAACACTCGTTGGCATTTTGCGTGCGTCCATGCAAGCACTTACTTAATACTTGTTTGTCGCATAGTTCTAAATATACTGGTTTGATTTTATTTAAATCATCATTTGATAAACCAGCATATTTTGTGGAACATTTTGTTCCATTTGCCACCCCCGCTGAAAATAACACCAACTTTCTTTCCCTATTGGACATTGACCATGCATCGGTTTCTTATCGCTGGATGCACAGTGATATAACGCAGCAATTACATTTTGCTGCATGGCAGTTGAGACATTGCTGCGAACAGCAATTCCGTAATAGTTTTGAAGTCTGTCAATAAAATTATCAGTTAATTTGCCTTTACCAGACCGTCCTTTAGTTTTAGTTTTCAGTTTTCTCAGACGCAAACCCACTCTCTTTTGTACATGGCCAATGCAACTCAAACTTGGTCACAATGTTTAATCCATAAGTGTCTTTCACACTCATGAAAGCTTTTGAGTCGCCATCCTTATTGTATTACAGTCTGCGGTTTTTTTCAGATCGAAGAAATATTCGAGAAGCCCCCACAATTTCCTTTTTTGATGAAAATGATGATGAAATTTTTCGTGAAATTACACTGACATATGTGGTCGGCTTTTGACGACTCATATTCAAAGTTTCTTGGTATAGTCTGAAGTCTCTGACATGTTGGACAGTAGGACGACATATAACTTCTATGTCTAACACCTTACCAGTATCAACTGGTATTGCAGCAACACAGCCATTCATAGATGTGTAGACTCTTCGCTGCCATGTGCCATCCACCGATAAGCCACATTTTACAATATCGCATGAGAGATTTTGTTTTTTCTCCACAATTTCAGTAGCAGCTTTTATCATGGATTCCTCAGCTACTTCCTGAACCACTTTTAAAAGCTTTGCTTCCTGATTTTTGTAAGCAGTTTTGGTTTGTCGAGGCAAATTTAATGTTGAGCGTAATTTAAATGCCCCAGCAAAACCTTTGCCTATCTGCCGCATACCATATACTAGCCTGGTATTTATGACAGGAGCATTTACAACTTTTTTTGATGAAGCAAATGCAAAAAAAAAAAAAAAAGTCACAACACTTACATTTTAGTGTAAAATGGCAGCACAATCCATATCTGGAATCCTCGAATAGTTCTACTTTTTCAGCAAAACATTTTGGGCAGCAAAGTTGAGAAAAGGCTTCCACAATAAGTTCAAGGTCAACGATTATGTTACCAAACACAGGACCAGGCATTTCTTCTGCAGTTGAGAAACTCTCATTTCCCAACTTTGAACATCTAGCAGTACATTCATGAACTGCTGAAGTGCTATTCTTTTTCGAAGTGTTTGTGAATTTATTACCATAAAATTACCGCTTGCGCTTTCCAGCAATACTTTTAACCATTTTTAAGTTAAAATAAAGCAGAATAAAACAATCAAATAAACTTTTTTTCGCTGTCACTTCTTTCAGCATGAAAATCAAACGCATATGTAAACAAAGTCAAAACAACAAACTTGCTGCCAGGTTTTACACATAAAAAAGGAAAACTGTATTTCCAAATACATTTATATTTATTCTTAAATGTTCTATTTTATTTTCTGACTAAATATTTGTATATTAGTTATATATAATATTTCATGTCATATACTATGAAAGAGAAACGTAGACATACAACTCGGCCACTTCTGGTTAGCAGAAACTATTTCGGGTCCGAGAAATTTATGATTAAGTAATATTGAAAAAGCTGTAACTCGGCTTCTAACTAAGATAGAAACAAAATTTAAACAGATTTACAAAGATAAAAGATTGGATTTTAATATACGACCAAAAACGAAAAATCGACATACTGACCAAAAATTGAGTTTTAGAGGTGTTCTGTCACCTTAAGAGCAAACTCCTAGCCTTAGAATCGCTAGGGAAAACGCAAGAACAGTTCGCAGATTTTTGGAGCCTCTCGTGGAGTCGTGCTTACCAGAAGCCGTGCTACGGGCCTGGGAGAGGTGCAGGACTGCGGAGTCAACATCAGAAGGTCAAGACAGCGGCCGATCTCTCGACAGATTAATGACTTTTCTCCGCAAAGAAGTTTAATCGGAAGAAATGATTCTCCTCGCTCGTACCGGACTGGGGTCCACGCAACGTCAGAAAGTCAAAGCCAACGCAGAGGAGTTATCTTTGGTTACAAGTGCTGCTCTCGTTAACACCAAAGGAGAGAGGTCGGGCAAGCCAAGATCTTTTTTATTTTGTTCTCAATCTAATCACTGGACCTCTGACTGTCTCATTGCTAAAAAATTGTCGTTAAATGATAAAAAGAGTATTTTAATTAGAAATCGAGCATGTTTTCGATGTTTAAATAAAGGTCATAATGCTCGTTCTCGCAAATTAAAAATGTTAAAATGCAGGAATTATGACGATAAAAGCCATCACGCATTATTATGTAATAAAAAAGAGGAATTTCATTTAAAAAATGAGACAGTTGGGGCTACCATTAGAAACTCCCTTGTCAGTCAGTCTTTAATTACTAGTGTGTATTTGCAAACTATAGCTTTAAAATTGTGTTATAATAATAGTGAAATGGTTTTGCGTTGTTTGCTAGATAATGGGTCTCAAAGATCTTACTTAACTCGGAGAGTTATTGATCATTTGAAATTAAAACCGGTATTAAAATAAACCATTGTTCATGGTTTGTTTGGGGGGCGGTGAGAGACGGCTCCAAGGAAGCATTCCCTATACAATGTTATTATTAATAGTATAGATGATATTTTTTCTTGTCAAATTAAAGTTTTTTCTGAAAATAAAATATATGGATGCTTACCTAAATTAAACAATTTGCAGGTTCTATCTGAAATTAAAGAAAAGGGTATCATAGTGCCTGATTTATGCAATTCTGTAAATGAAATAGATATGCTTTTAGAAGCTGATGTAACTAGTGTAATTTTGTCGGGTAGATCAATAAAATTAAGGTCGGGTCTGATGGCTATTGGTACTATGTTAGGGTTCCCTTTAATGAGTAAATAGAGCCAAGAAGTTAATGATAATACTGAGGTTTCCGTACCGGCCATTCGGGAGAGGCAAATATGTATGTTTTTAAATGAACTGAATGTTAAAGAATTATGGGACCTTGAAACTATAGGGATCAGAGATCCAGAGGAAAATATTAAAAGTGACATACATCATATTCAGATATGATTGAAAGATTTCAGAAGGACATAAAGATACTTCCAAGTGGACGATTTGAAGTGGCGTTACCTTTTAAGATATAGGGTCAACTAAGGGATAATAGAGGCTTAACTCTGAAAAGGCTTAAGAGGACATGTAAAAAAATGGGAGAGAAAAATTCTTTGAAAGAATATGCTAGTATTTTTGATGAATGTGTGAATCATTAAAAATTATGGAAAAAGTAACTGAAACCGAGATTGAAACTGATGCTTATTATCTTCTCCATAGAGCCGTGTTTAAAATTTCTGAAACAACAAAAATAAGACCTGTTTTTGATGCTACTGCTAGAGAAGGAAATAATTCTTCGCTTAATGATTGTTTGCTTAAAGGTCCTAATTTAATAGAGTTAATTCCAGATATTTTGGATAGATTTCGTATGTATGTATTCTATTGGTTTATCGGCTGACATTGAAAAGACTTTCTTACAAATAAGTGTCACGCCTGAACATAATGTTTTTTAAGGTTTTTCTATCCTCATGAAAACAATGAAATAGTTTATCGTCATTGTCGTTTAGTGTTTGGGGTGTGTTCAAGCTCATTTTTAACAGCTGCTTCTATCAATCACCTACTAGATAATACTCCCTCAAAATATATGGATATCGTATCTAAGCTTCTCCATTATTTTTATGTTGATAATTGTATTACCGGAGTATCAGATACGCAAGAGATAGGGTCATTTGTCAATAAGGTTCGAAAAATTATGTCTAATGGATGCTTTAATTTGAAGGGATGGGGAAGCAATGTCAAAAAAGAATCTATTTTGAAATGTGAGGGAGATACCAAAGTATTGGGTTTAACTTGGAATTTGGATAGAGATACTTTAAGATGTACGGTTAATAATGCAATTTTGGAAAAAAACTGACAGAAATGACAAAAAGAACAATTTTATCGGCTGTTCAGGGAATATTTGATCATTTAGGGATTTTAACGGCTGCTACTCTATTACCCAAAATGTGGTTGCAAGAAGATAGGAAAGTGAAATTAGCTTGGGACAGTCCCCTACCACTTGGATTGGATAATAAATTTGATAAATGGTTTAAAGAAATTTTGAACCTTCAAAATCCAGAAATCCCCAGATATTGTGAAGTGGATTCAGATTCAAACATTCATGTTTTTGTGGATGCATCCAAAGAGGCTTATGCTGCCTGCATCTTTGTTAGGACTAAATTAGCATCAGGAATTAAATTACATTTACTTAGAGCTAAGGCAAGAGTAGCACCTACTAAAAGTGTATCAATGCCTCGGTTAGAGCTACTAGCTTGTTGTGTGGGAGCCACATTAGCTAATTCTATTAGAAACTCGCTTGATATACCTGATTTAAAAATAACATATTGGTCAGATTCTATGGTGGCCTTCATTGGATAAAAAATAATGGGGAATGGTCGATTTTTGTTTCGAACCGAATTAAGGAAATAGCTAGAATTTCTTCCCCAGGAAACTGGAGGTATGTTCCAGGGCGAATGAATCCCGCTGATGTTCTATCTCGTGGATGCTCTCCACGACATCTTTTAGAAAGTTAATGGTTTGGCGGTCCAGAGTGGCTTCTGGGAGATGCAGTAACTTGACCAACAAAGGAGTTACAATGTGAGATTAAAGTTCTCGATTGTGAGAGAAGAAAAATTAAGCTGTGTAATCTTAATGTCACAGATAAGAGAGAAACGTGGTATTCAAAAAAATTCTCTAATTATCAATCTATTATTCGGATGACGGCTTCGTTTTCTGAGAGTTTTGAGTAACTGTCGTAGACAATCGAAAAATAGAAATTTAGAGGAACTTTCAACATACGAAATTGAAAAGGATGAAAATACCTTAATATCCACTGTACAAAAAGAATATTTTCCCGAAAATAACAATATCCCACATACAAAAACATTTGTAGAAAATGAGGGCTTAATTCGAGTTAAAACTAGAATCACTGAGCGAAAGGATGATTTTAATTTTTTGTCTCCTATTCTACTTCCGAATGATTGCATTTTAACTCGGAGATTAATAGAATATTACCATAGGAAAAACTGCCATGCAGGGACGCAAATGCTTGTCTCGATCCTTAGAGAAAAATTTTGGATTTTGAGGGCAAGGAGGACAGTCAGAAATATCATTCAAAATTGTGCAAAATGTAAGAGATACAACGCGGGACCAGTTAAAAGTGAATCTGTATCTTTACCGGCTGATAGAGTAAGGGATGCTGGTGTGTTAAAAGTGATAGCTATTGATCTTGCCGGACCTCTCTTCCTCGAAAATGGTGAAAAAGTGTGGGTTGTTCTCTACACATGTGAAATGTATCGTGCAGTGCATTTGGAGCTGGTTACATCATTGTCAACCAACAATTTTTTTGTTGAGTTTACGTCGCTCCATAGCCAGAAGGGGGATGCCTTCTGTCGTGTACACTGATAATAGAACTAATTTCAGTGGTGCTGTCCGGGAATTCAAAAACCTGGACTGGATAAAGATTGAACGGGAAACAGAGATTCAACGCATAAAATGGAAGTTTAATCCTCCCACTGCAGCTTGGTGGGGAGGTTGGTGGGGGAGAGGCTCATAAGAGTGCTTAAATATCTCTTAAAACGCACGTTAGGGAATGCAGTCTTGACGTATGAAGAGCTTCTTACCGTTTTGTGTGACTGTGAATCAATTGTCAACAGTCGTCATTTGACATATGTGTCTGAGGACTCGGATGACCTAATACCTTTGACCCCTGCAATGTTCATGATGAAAAATGTATCCCTGGTTGTGACTTATTTAGATCTGATTGATTTTGCGAGATTTCAAAAAAGGGTCAAATTTCGAGCGAGGCTTTTGAAAGATCTAAGAGGGACGTTTCGTAAAGGATATCTAGGGCTATTAGTGCAAAAGGCTCATAAGACGACTCGAGCCCTTAAGGTAGATGAGATATTTCTCATCGAAAATCCCAACAAAAAGAGATTTTACTGGCCTTTAGGCAAAGTTATTGAGCTGACTCCTGGAAGGGACGGAAAAGTACGCACCCTAAATTGGGATGCAGTAATTCCGAGATCATCCGTCCTATCCAAAGAGTTTTTCCTTTGGAAATTCAGTCTGCTGAAATGGGAGAGTCTAATGATGTTCCATTGGATTCTGAAGCACTTAAAATTCCATCTGCTGCCGTTGATGTCTCAGAAAGTACAATACCTGTGAATGCGCCTCCTAACATGCCTAAGGTATCGAGATATGGAAGTACTATCCAGAGACCCAGGAGACTAAACGTTTTCAATGTCACTACTGTTTTTGAGTCTGAGTAGACTCAAAAAGGGGGAGGATTGTTGTGTTTCAAACCCGAAGCTAATCAAACACGAGCAACTATTCAACTCTCACTCGAGGGTTAACTGTAACCATTGGCTTGTATATAAGAAGTGTTCTTAATAAAAAAAAATATTATTTACGTAGCGATTTGCTAAAAGTGTTTGCTTCTCTTTGACTTTTAACTTAAATAACCACATTTGATTTTAAATTAAACATACTTTTTACATTTTCCATTCAAAAATGCATACCAACTTTTGTTGCACGCACTATTAGCAATAGGTAAAACGAATTAAAAGCATTAGGCACAATAGAAAGAAAAAGTCAGCATTTAAAATGAAGACAAACTCGTTATCTTATCGCTCTGAGTTAAGCAAGTTTAAAGTTTATATTTGTCGTAGGGATGTGAATAAAAGCGAATGTAAAATCTATCATAATTCTGCGTTTTGTAAGAATAGAGCTTTCATATTTTGAGAGATTATTGAAAAATATATAAAGAATAATATTGGCTAATAAAATTAAATTTGATTTTTGACCGATTTTTGTCGCACTGTGTACACTTAAACACCATTGGTCTATGACCTTCATCGAATGCATGGTCACGCAACATATCCGAATTTCTCATCTGTTCTTCAAGATTATTGTTGAATAAATTATCCATAACGGGGTTTCCCCGTCACATCCATGCGGTAGAACGCATCATTATAATTGAAACAAAATTGTGTGTTGCTACAGAGAGAGAAAGAGAAGTATCATAAATATAACTATTATACCAAAATTAATAACGCCCAACTTTCCTCAAAAATCTATCTTTCGGCTGCATTCTTTTGAATAAAAATATTGACTAAATTTATAACTAATGTTGAACACTAGATTGGTCTAGGAAGTCACTTTGACTGCTTTTTAGTTTCAATTAGAAAAACAATGGTAATAATGATAGAATTTCTTAAACATTTTTAGAATACATTTTTTCCAAGTGAAGTAATTTTTTTATTGTTAATATTTACTACCAACATGTTATATGACTGTAAATAATATTAAAAATATTAAAGATTAATTTTAAACAAATTTCTTTACACATTAGTTATTCTTTCACAATGCAGTCATTTTAACTGTTTTTGGGCAATATAGGTATATACTAAATTTCATTCCTTCTAGTGTTAATAATAATCCATTGTATAGTGATAAAAACAAAGAAAATTTGCTTACTAATATTACAGTTTTGCTAGCTAAAGGTGAAAAAGCTAAGTTATAATATTCAAAAATATATAAATGTGTTGGTACGAATCTTCATTAACGAAAACCTCAAACATTTTACAATTTTTATTTTTAAAGTATAGCACTTTTATAAGACCGGATATATACAGTCTAGACCAGGGGTACTCGACATTTTTTGTCTGCTGGGCCGCATACCGATGTAAGTTATTTCACGCTGGTCACAACATGAGGATAAATGGGGGAGTCGGGAGGAGGAGGAAAAATTCCTTAAGTCCAAAATAACATTGGGAATTTAAAATGTAGAAAATTGATCAAAATACAAATTCATCTATGGTAATTTTTTTAATAATTATTTTTTTAAATATTTTTTCAGCTTTTAAGAATCACTCCTTTACAATTTCTGCATCAGTAAACAGCCTCATATGATTACCAATAAAGTATCAAATTTCATAGAATGTCTTTGTTATCGCTGTGATATTACCACTGACAAAACACTTTGTTGCTGTTGCAAAGAATTTTCAAGAGAAAGCCTATTTATCACATCTTGAAAGATATATTCGAGGAAAAGTGTCGTTGAAGGAATTCTGTTTATTGGTATTTTTTAAATGCAGCACTTTCAGGGCAAATGAAACAATTAATGATCCATGTTTGTATTTCGCTAGAAAATAGTCAACTTCCCAATCGTCTTGAAACGATATAATTTCTTCGAATATTTTTTCACTTGCAAGATATGAAAACTAGTTAAAAATTAGTTTCACCCATAAATTGTCGTTACTCCAAATTTTTAATATAATGTTCTTAAAAAAGTGAATTTCTCAGAGCAAGGGGTCATGACTGGGCCTCTTATAAAGGCTCGGCGGGCCGCCGGTTGAGTATCCTTGGTCTAGACAAAGCATTATGAACACTTAGACATTTTCAATAAAATCATCTGTATGACGTGGAAGGCATGTGATTCAGAGAGAATGGTATTTAACTGCTGCTGGGAAAGACAAGCTATCTTACCTGCACTTACCTTTGCAAATAAGAGAAAAAACGGGTGGTCTAAATGAATTTGAAAGAGGGTAGATTGTAATGACCCGACGACTATGAATGAAAACCTTCTAAACAGCATGACTGATAGATTGTTCGTGTTCTGCTGTTTTTGGTATTTATGCAAAGTGAATGATGGTGATGGTCCCTGAAACTACCCAAGTATAAAAAAGTCCCCGTTTGATAAAAGCAAAAACTACCCAGCTGACAGTCAAATGTCATTCAAAAAACGTACGTGGCCAATGCTGGATATGGAACTCTCTGTTGACTAAGCGTCATTGCCAACTAGACCTAGAGTGGGATCAGTAACATTGAGAGTTGACCTTAAATAAGTAGAAGATAGTGTCCTGGTTGGAAGAATCACGATTATTCATTCATCACGTTGAGGGCTATAAATCAGGGTTCTCCGTTTTTCACAGTCGATCATTTGCTCCTCCCATGTACACAGACTGTTGATGGAAGTACTATATGTTTTAGAGAACGTTCTCATAAATACTCTCTGACTCTTAGTTCTGATAGAAGGAACTATGAATATCTGAGCATAGTGCGGATCAGATGCACAATTATACGGTGTCTGTTTTCCCTACAGGAAATAGAATCTTCTAAAACAGGATGGCCAACCCAAATGACCTCAAGGGGCCACTTCGGAAGAACTTAATAATCCCGCGTACCGCATTTAAATATATATATATATATATATATATATATATATATATATATATATATATATATATTATTTAGATTTGGATCCATTACAAATATTTGTTGAGTGAAAATTTAAAACAAACTGATATATTATTATTATTGTGTTCATTGTTTTTCATGCATACAAACATATATAATATAATAATAATGCAATGCTCAAATCATGTTTAATTTATTTAAGGTATCCGTACACCTTCGAAGAAAATTTTTTTAAAAACTGTAATATTTGCTATTAAAATATTTTTACTGATGAAATATAACTTAAAGCTATGAAAATACTTTTAATATGTTACTTGTAGTACATAAAAAAATTTTAGGGAGTAAAGCATAGTGTAAATAGTAATTAAATTGATTATTAGAATAACGTACATAACTCAAAATGTAAACAAAAATATCCCTTTTCTGTAAATTTGGTGATGATCATTATAACATTCTTTAGGGCTGGTACTATTTTTCCTGATGATAATCAATTTATTACAATTTTTATCAAGTTTCGAGTAAAAGAACATTGAAAAATCCTTAAAAAATTATTACGAGCATGATATATACCTTAGTTACTAAAAACAAATCAACTATATAATTATGAAAGTAGTAGGGGTTCTTTAAATCTATAAAACAAATATATTTTATAAAATTTAAACTAATTTGGTTCACAACTTTTTCTGATATTTACGTTGTCAGATGTCAATACGTTAAACAAATTCATTTTGAGATAAATCAGAAATAAACTTTGAACTGCAAATTTTAATATTAAACACAATTCGATATACTTAAAATGCTCCTGATTTATAAATAACACCTTCTTTACTCTAAAACATTGATTTTTTCCCCATGTAGCTCTTAAAATTTTTCTACGCTGCTTTTTACTTTTGGTGTTTAATGTCGTTCTGCATGGTTAATTCTATTGATGTCAAGATGTTTGTATGCTTTTAAAGTAAAATAACCAGGAGTTATATTAAGTTTTTTTAAAAATTTCAACACAACCCTTGTATCCATCATTAAATTGGATCACAGCATCAATGCACCAGATTTTAAAATTTTGAGGCACACGAAAATTTCCTTGGTTACTCTCTGCCATATAACGCCATTTAAACACTCGTTTGAATTTTGTGTTTTGCCATGCAGGCATTTAGTAAGCAGTTCTTTGGTACACAACTCTAAATATGTAGGCTTAATCGTGTTTAGTACTTCATTTGATAAGCCTTTATATTTTTCGTTTGGCTTTTGCCACAAGACAGTGCTCGCTGGTAGTAGCACCAACTATCTTTTCCAAAGGACACTGCCCATGCATCGGTTTCTCGACACTTGATGAGCAATGAAACAAAGCCAAAATAACATTTTGCTGAAGACCGGATAGGTTTCCAACATTGCTACGAACAGCAATCCCATAATAGTTTTGCAATCGGTCAATAAAAGAGCCAGTGAGTTCGCCTTTACCAGACAGATTTTTATTTTTAGACTTTAGTTTGCGCAATCTCGCACCTACTCTCTTTTGAACATGACCAATGCATTCATATTTTGTGACGCTATCCTTCCCATAAGTATCTTTGACACTGATAAATCCCTTAGAGTCCCCGTCAACATAATAATGTGCATATTTAAGGCCTCGTTTGGCAATAGAACTTTGGAAGATTCTCGTAGCACCAACAGCTTTCATTTTTAACGCAAAACCTTGAAAATTGCTATGGCACACGTGATCTGCTGCAAAGTTTCAGACTCAATGCTTCTAGGCATTTTAGAAATCTTTCTGCAGGTGGGACAATATGACGACATTATTTCTATGTCTACTACTTTACCAGTGTCAACTGACAAAGCTCCGACACACCCATTCATGGAAGAGTAACCTCTACGCTGCCACGTTCCATCAACTGAAACGCCACATTCAACAATTTTATTTTTAGTAGGATGTAGCACTAACAGTTCAGAAGCTGCATTTTGCATTGATAGTTCACTAACTTCTGAGTTCACTAACATGAGTTTATTCTCATGATTAGTGTACGCAATTTTACTGAGCCTGGGTAAATTTAACGTACCACATAATTTAAAACCTGCAGAAAACATTTCCCAATTTGTCTCATACCATACACAAATCTTGTATTTACTTCAGGACAGTTTAAAGTTTTCTTTGAACTAGAAAACCCTAAGTAAAAGTCACAATGTTGACACCTGATAACAAGCACAAACCATATGTGGAATCCTCAGAAAGTAGGATACTTTCTTCGAAACATCTTGGGCAGCAAAGTTGTAAAAACAAATTTAAAAGGACTTCCATATCAATTATTCTGTTACCAGTAAGTGGTTTACGTTGATATTCTGCTATTTCTTCATCAAAGGCAGCAGGTATTTAATTTTTGAAGAACTGGTGTTGGTAGATGTTGCGCTGCTATTTTTGAATGTTTAATGGTAGATCCATTTACTAGAAATTGGCGTTTTCTCTTTGCACTAACTCTACGTTTAGCATTACCCATTTTAAATGACAAAAATTAAAATTTTCTGCTATAAAAAAGGATTAAACAAAAAAAAGCGTATAAAGAGCTACGCAATCATAAGCAAATGTAAACAAACAATAAAGCACTCTATTTTCTTGCCACAGATTCTAGATAAAAATATAAATAAAAACCTGTTGCCAATTATATTCTTGATATTTCTGTAAAATTCAAATTCATATTTTAAAAAGTTTAAATTTCTTACTATTGCATATTTAAACGATACTTTGAAAAATAAAAATGTGAACAAACATTTTTCTACTTCGCAATGCAGACTTGTACTTTCGGGTTCAAAAAAGGTGCTATCGAATGAAACTCAAATCCCCATAACTTAAGTTCTAAATAAGATAGAAACAAAATTTAAACACCATTTTAAAGAAAAAATCATATTTTCAAATAACATTTAAATTTAAAAATCGAAAAAATTTGACGAAAAAGACGTTTTGAAGGTGTACGGATATCTTAATTAGTGATATATCTGTTTCTCAACTCTTTCACTTAGTTTTTGCAAGTCGATCTCAATACATGTGTATTTGCATATCTTAATTGATGTTGCAGATTTGCATGCTTTAAGTTTGAGCATAATTTATGTTTGATAAATTTCAATTTTGTGGGGAAAAAAATTAGCAGTAACAGAAGCAACGCGATAAAACAAAAACAGTTATAAAATTTATTTTTTTACAAAAAAACTCTTTAAACCAAAAATAATGTACAAAGTAGTCGAAATTTGTAAAGTTGTAAATAATCTCTTGGACCGCAAAATTATTGAAGGCGGGCCGCGGTTTGGACACTCCTGTTCTAAAAAGACGATGCACGATGTCAGAAGGCTAGAATTTTATTAGAAGGGTTCGAGAAGCATAAGGATGAATTTCAATTAATATATTAGCTACCAAACTCGGTGGATCTTAATCTGATAGCGCACATTTGGGTTATCATAGAGAGGCAGCTCATAGATCAAACTTTTTCATATCAGAATATCTCGACTTTAAGCGGACCACTGCTTAGACCAAATGGTGAAACATGTTTCCAGTTATCTACCAATAATTTGTGGTATCCATGCGAAACTCAGATGGAGTGGTTTTACAGGCAGAAAGTGGTATAGTGTGTTATTTAGTAGATGTTCATGTTATATCATTCAGAATTATCGAATGCCAAGTTTTTGGTACTTTTTTTACTGTATTTTGTAGATGTATATGATATGCGTATAATATGTTAATGCATATATTTAAGGGACTTTGTATTTTCTTATGATTTTTTACTCTTGTAATCTCAAAGCAATGCAAGTAAAATTATCATTGAAATAAAAACTAGCGACTTAAAGATATCAAATGATCTAATAAAAATAAATGCCGAATATTGATTCAGAATTTCGGCTAAGAAAATCTTATTTTAACCACAATAAGCTAAACTCAGCAATAACCTTATAGTTTTTTTCTGAAATTTTAGTGCCATTGTCTTATTGATTTTACTTTTAGATTTCCTTAAATGTATAAACAAATCTAACGCCTATTTAATTCAAAGGGTATTTAAAAGTGATTGTGTCTCCAATTTCAACTTAACACATTGTCGGTATCATTCGTCTTAATTGTAGTAACGAGTGATTTATTTTTCAGCAAAAACATTAAAGTTGCATTGCAAGAATTCTTAAAAATTTCTTCTCTATGAAATACTTTGCGAGGATTGTAAAGAATCACTTTTCTGTGCCAAAGGATATATATTTTCTCCCGTAGAGTCATTACCTTATATAAACATACATGTTGAATAATTGAGTTTTATCAACATCACAGCAAGCAATATGAGCCTACTGGCAGTGAGACTCGTAATATTGAACCAGTGGCACTAGGGCTCGGACTAAGGACTCCCCTTCCACAAATACTTGACCATAACTTTTAGACTACTACGGCAGCGTTTTTCAAACAGTGGAGCGCACCCCGCTAGGGGGCGTGATAATCCTACTAGGAAAGCGAGATCAAATCGAAAAGTTGAAAAAAATGTTATGAATTAATTATTAGTTTACTGAAAGGAAGCCAAACAAAACATACATTCTGACATAATAAAAAAATGCACATTTACATTGAAACAATATAAATGTATCAGTACTGCACAATGTATTTGATTTCTAATTTTTGTCATGACTAAGTTAGGAAAAGTTTTGACAGTTACTATCGACCCCATAGGCTTATAATATACAAAATTATACACATAATTCAATATTTATCTTGATAATTTTTACGGTGTATAATTTAAGTCGTATTGTAGCTTTATGTATAAGTAAAATATTCTTATATCTAATGAATTGTTATAGTTTGGAGGGGGTTCGTTGAAATTAGGATTGAAAATTGGGTCCAAATATTGAATGTTTGAGAAACACTGTACTGCGGTCATCGTATATGCTCTCTTAAGACCGAACTTTTATATAAAAATGCTTATAATAAGCAAAGTAAGGAAAACTAAGTTAAGTTACCAGTATCAGTTACCTATTATTTATTTACATAAAAATGAGCTCACAACCTTCAAAATAGTTTTTGAAAACATGTTTGGACAAAAAAGAGAAAAAATTGCTATTCAACTATCATTTTTTACTTCTTACTTATATTAATTTATTATTTATTGGTTTATGCCATTAGTATCACATTTATGATAAGGATTTAAATTAATATTAAATGAATATATATATATAATATAATAATATAATATTAAAAGTGTTAATTATTTTTATTATAAAATTAGTCATTCATAAAAAATCACAATTTGTTCTTTCCATGAGCCGTCAAGTATTATAAATGTTTTTTAGGAAACAAAATTAATAATGCTAATTAGTGATTTTGGATATTTTTACTTCAGTGCTTCTCAAACTTTCTATACTTGCCACCCAAGTTTCAAGCATAATTTTCATCGCGCCCCCTCCATGCAATATCTTTGTATTGAATTCAATAATAATATTTTTTTGTTGTAAAGCTGCAATACGACTTTAATTATAAACCGTTCAAATTATCAACATCAGCATTAAATTTTGATTATAATTTTAGGACTTGGCCATAGGGTAATTGGTAATTATTTTAAACTTATTTTTAACTTAATACGGTTAAATTAATCATGAAACATATTGCACAGTACTGTTACATTTATAAGTGTATTATATCAGTCTAAATGTATATTTTACTTTTTATTATGTCAGAATGTATTTTCTTCCCTTTTTTTCAGTAAATTGATAATTATATTTAAATAATCTCTTGTTTTTGACTTTTCGATATGATCGCTCCCCCCCCTTGTACGGTTATCATGCCCTCTAGGGGGGCGCGCCCCACACTTTGAAAAACATGCCTTAGTTCCAATATCAATCGACTTATTGAACCATTTAACTACCGTCTGTACAATAAAAACAGACTAACCGCTTTCTAAACAGTATAATTTAATCATAAGAAAAATGAGAACAATAGTTTTTAAAGCAATTGTTAAGTTTAAATATATATATATATATATATATATAACGGATACTTTCCATTTCAATATTTTTTTAAATATGTATTTTATTTATAATGCTGTCTTTTTGGAGCTTAAAATATAATTATAAAGTTTCAATTCCTAGAAATAAAAATGAGTCTTTCTGGTTAAACAACAAGATTTTTGTATAAAAAATGAATAAAAATATTTACAGGGAAATACGATAATTAAAAGAGTTTTTTTGAAAAAAAATCATTAACTTGCTCAAACCTTTATTTAATATTATTAAACGATGAAATAAAAATATCTTACAGTTATTTATTACACCAAGAAGTAACAAATTCTATGAAATCAAATAAATATCGGTTTGGAATTTTAAGAATTCCATAATAAAATTAATAGCTTCTTCAGTCTTTTAAATGAAATAAAACTTTTTGATAACTCAATTTGATAAAACGAAATATTAAGTGTTTGTTTTCACAAGCAGTGAAACAAAAATGAAATTACAATAAATTAATTATTGAAAAAGCATTTTCTTCTAAATTTTTAATTTTAATTATTTAATTTCAAAAAGATAATGTAACGTTTAAAAACAGCAGACTAGACATTAAAGAATTTCATAAAATTTTATAAATGTACCGAAAAAAAGTATTATTAAACATAAACAACTTATTTATTTGTTTTCCTGAAAAAGGATACATCGTTTTTCATCAATACTATCATATTTAATTGAAAGCATTGAAAAATAAACGAAATGTATTTATTTGTAGAACCCGTTTAAAAAAAAATATTCTATCATTTTTATTTTAATATGAGTGTGTTACTTATATTAGACATATATATGCTTAGCAATTGATTGTTTTAGTCTAAATTTCCAGAAGAATATTTTATGTTGAATAGCATATGAGACTGCAAGAGAAAATAGCTTTGTAGACGTAATGATGAATGTTAATAAAATTAATTCGTAATAAATTTAGAATTATTTGTATATGTTTTGTATACCTTTTTAAAATGTATTCTTAATGTATTAAACCTGTATATAAAAATTACTCATTCGAATTCCATGCACGAGTTACATGTCAACAGGAAATATTTTTCCTTCAAAAAATCCAATATTTTATACAATATATTATTTGAACTAATTTATTTTATCAAAAATAAATTAGTTCAAAAATAATTATATTCCTTAAGGTGCCCGACTACGTTCGGAACCGTGATTTTGACTTTTCATGATATTTAGCGTCACTCGCATTAGAATACATGCATAAAATTGTTTTAAGGAAATTTTGACAAAAAAAATGTATTTAAATATAATATTTTGGAAAAAAATTAACTTAGAGTAATATTTATTCCAAATTTTATCCTTTTGTGAAAAATGGTTCTATTATAATAATAATTTTCTTGCATATAGCTCAGACCTCTGTACAGAGGCCCAACTAGACTTTTTGAGAAATTCACATTATCTTCAGAGTTACCACCCATTGAAATAATTATTGACTTTTTTTCTTAAAATTGCTCCCTTCTGTTGCCGTAAAATATTAATAAACCCACTTCTAAGTTATATATTTCAAAAATTCTAGTTGAGCCTTTGAACAGAGGTCTGATCAATATACAGGCAAACTATTGTTGTAATAGAAGCATTTTTCGCAAAAGGAGAATATATTGAAAGTGGGTCCTTCTATGTTCATTTTTGGTCAAAATATTGTACTTAAATAATTTTTATTGTAATACTATTAAAACAATTTTATAAACATTTTCTAATATAAGTGACACTAAATATCATACATTTATACGCTTCTGCAAAATCACGGTTCCGAACGTAGTCGGATACCTTAAAAAGCATCTTAAGGAGTATTTAGCTAGGGTATTAATAACATAGGCTCATTCCTCAGAATGAATGCCCATTCACGTAATTTTTTTTTTTTTTTTTGTTTTATTATTATAATAAATTGTAATTTTTTTATACTTTTTTATGATAACACACACCCACGCACATGTTAATATATTTTAATCAAATGTAAAGAGAACATAGCTAAAATAATAGATTTTTTCTTTTGATTTTGTGTGTTTAAGGACATGATTGAAATGAAATGTGAATCATATTGAGAAGCCCAGTGGCTGAGTGGTTAGTGCATTGCACTTCCACGCCACAGGTTCGAGGATCAAACCCGAGGTTGGGTAAGGTTGATTCAGTTTTCGTCTCTTCAGTGGGTCGATAAATGACTGCCAATCTTGCTTGGGAACGTAGCACTGGGGGTTTCATGTCAGGCTGACTACCTTACAGGAACATCTGTCCATGCACCTCAGGGCCCAAGGTCGCGTATACGGAGTTGGGGACAGTAAGCATTGGTCCTCATGGGCTGTAGCACCACTGAGTTAAGTTCGTAACATGATATTGATTCATACAATTTAATTTGCTTCCATAATACTTTGCATTGTACCCTAAATATTTAAACAGAGTTGAATATCATTATGATGTTTTGTTTGAAATCAGAAACACAATTCATTTCTATGCACATAATAGTGGCATTAGTGTTTGAAATGAACAAATTGTCGCATGCGTTTTGAACTGTTTTAATTTTCATCGGACTGAACACTTTTCCAGTAATTAAAGTCAAAATTAAAACTAATTATCAAATGAAAAAGTATATGCATAAATATGATAAATGTATATTAATGTTTTTTTCATTATTTTATCTTTTTTTTTGTAAAGGTTTTCATTTACATTTGCATTCTGGTCAACAGTGAATTATCATGCTCAGTATAAAAAGTATCATAATAAATCAATTTTATTAGCCCTGTTCTCTTGAAAAAGCTTGAGAATGTTCTAAGTTAAAAGGACTCAGCTGACGAAAGTAGATAAAAAATAAAATGTAATTTTTTTTAAACCTAAGCTACTGTTTATATAATTTTCTGTATAAAAAAACACACACACGCATGCGTATACATATATATATATATATATATATATATATATATATATATATATATATATATATATATATATATATATATATATATATATATATATATATATATATATATATATAACGAAAAATAATAAATAAAATAATAAACAAAAAATAATAAAATAGAAATATTTATTTCAAATTCCTAAATACTTTTTCTTGATTAATCATTTAAATAAGAAACATCACTAATTTAAGCCTCTTTAAAAATGATTTGGATTATTAAACATATAGCGCACATTTAACATATATTTAAATAATAATTATATACATTTACTTTTCTATGCATAATATATGTTAACAATATATTATTAACCAGCACACCAGAAAGAAATATTTTAGCTATCGAAATGTCGAGGATTTGAAAGAGACAGAAAAATACCACAAGCTTCTTTTTAAATTTAGAAATTTATAGCGAGCGACCTAATAGTAAATCACAGCTATTAATTACGTACACTAACAAAGAGACAGATACCATTAAAGAGAAAAATTTTATAATTCCAACCGTTATGAGTAACTATGTGTCAAAATTATTTAAGGAGCAATTTATTTAGCTCTTTATATGCCATAACACGTTCCTGATTAAGAAGGAAGATTAAAATAAACCATAAAGCTCCAGTACTTGAAATTGTTCTTTTGACTTCAGGGATTGAAGCGTTATCATTAATATGATTTATTTTTCTGTAATTGTAAAAACTATTATTACGTCAATTTTACGATCGTGTGCATTTTATAAGACATGCATACATTTTAATATTTATTATTCTTTATATAAGCAATAATAGTCGAGTCCAAAGTCAATAAGTAAAAGCAAAATATGTCATGACGTAAAATAAGTAACAAGTTTATTTTTATTCAAGTTGAACTGTACAACAATGTCTCATCTCAATAGCTATTTTTTGGCCATTATCTTTTTATCAAATAATAATCGTTGCATTAGAAAAAAAAAAGCAAACGTTTCACATGTTTTATGCATTGGTATTAGTAAAATACAGAGACTGCAATATTAAAAATGATATAAACATGCATATATATGCATGCTAACATCACACTAGAATTACGAAATTCATGATTATCGAAAGTACAATATACAAAAGAATGTGATGCATCAATATGCCAGCATATTTAAAAATCTGGCACATTCAAAAACCAACAAATAAAACAGAAATATAGAAAAATGAATTATGTTGAATTCATTTCATAGGAACCGGGAAGTTTTAGAGATATTACGTTAAAAAGAGATAGGTACTTCAGTTTTAAAAGTTTAGCGTGTCATATATATTGGAGAAAATTTATTTGAGACAGATTTATGTGCATATATTTATACAGAATGCTGAATAAATAAGTATTTATGAAGGTAAAACTGGATAATTTACCATTCACAGTGGCATTGTGCCGGCTTCTCCCTCGTAATTGATGTGGGAAACAATTTTCTACCCATCTCCCGTTTTCCAAATGCAGTTGCGGATTATAAATGTGATGCGAGATATCTGGAAATTTTATCTGATAATTTTGATCCGAAATTTCAGTCAATTTCAAAGTGTGATTTTTTTAAAAAAAAATGTTTTTTTTTTTCAATTTTAAGGCGATTAAGTAAATTTGGATTGTGCATATGATATCAACTAATCATTTATTTTTCGCAAAACTGTAGTTAATAAATTGAATCGTAATTGTGGTATTATTCATTTGTTTATTTGAACAGAATTTTTCTGCGACAATAAAAAATTGTATTTGATTTTAATAAAATAGTTTAATCTACCATTAGCCTTGAATGTAGTGGGAAATAAAAAATGTAGTTTACTCACACGTATGTGTCAAAAAAGTTAAAAATGCGGCAGCAAAAAAAGATTCATTAATTTGATGAAAGATAAATTGATGCTTCATGTTATATTTTTAAGGATCATCAATTTAACTTCCAACCATTTTTTCACTCTTAAATTTTTGTATATCATTTATTTTACGTTACGAAAACGTCGAGGCTTTTGTTAAATATTTATATTATATATTAATGCGTTATGTAGGTCTCCTTTTCTATTCATGAAAACAGCAAGATTATGCAAAAACGTACAATATTTCAACACTAGTAAAATGCATTACATAGCATATGACAAAATATAAGGCATTTATAAACAAAGAATTTTTGAAACATTGAAACAATAAGCTCCACAGCACACATTTATATTTTACAAAAATAGGTTAAGTATTACGGTAGCACATTTATGAACTTTTAAGTGACTAATTATTATAAAATACAAAATCATTGAGTTAGTTTAATACAATATTTGCAACAAAAAAACTGCAAAAATACTAATAACTATCGTAATATATTATAAATAGGAGATCGAAAAATAATTTAAAATATATGTGAAAACTTAAAAGCAAAAATATGACTGATTGTATATTAAGGTGGCACTGTAGAAGCAACACGATGACTATTGGTGACGAACCTCGTAGTTCTTAGCCGTGGTTAAGTGACAAAGGTGCCATCAGATTTCATTTTAAATAATTAATTAAAAAAACTTAATCTTAAGTATGTAAGTTAAACTAAGCATTGAATGTAAACATAAAAAATTTACAAAAAATTCTTACGTTTAATGTTTAAATTCATTGCTTAGTTTAATGATTTGATAAAGGGTGTCGATTCTACCTATTTTCAAAAAATGTGCTCGTCCTCAATTAACCAAGCGCAATGGAATTTTTAAAAATTTTTAACAGAACAGATATCAACAATGGATCGTACTTATTCGAATGTTAGAACACATAATTTTGTCGCCTTATTTGGCATCTTGCAATAAAAATTTGTATAATGTAATATGTACGTTCCTTTTTAAACGACATAAATTTCAGTAAGCATTGTTGAAAATGTATATAACATAAAATGTATTTTTTTAACAATTAAGAATTATCTGATTACAGATAGTGTATTTTGAAATGGAAACTTAATATTTGCCTTTATTTTAAAAACAATGCTTACTTGTAATGCAAACAAAATAAATGATACCATAACATTTCCATAGCAATAGAGCCCTTCCAAATCAATCTTCGTAAATTTCTGTACAATATGATATCAACTTCACGTAAATAAACACAAAATATACCATTCAAGTGCACTTAGCTGAGTTCAAAATAGTTGAGCAGCAGAACGTTTCCGCTTTATTGTTGATTACTCACAAAAACATTCTTTCTTATTAATTGAAGTATCTTTTCAATGGATACATTTTGAATTAAAATGAAATAATGAAATTAATTCAACAGAAGGAGTACTATTGTGAACAGTAATATGTGTATACATCTTAAGCGGGTATTTTCTAAAAATGTGACACATATTCAGTCAGCACTTTGATTCCATTAAATTACAATTATGATTAATTGATCATAATTTAAAAAACTTCAGTATATTTGCGTTAATGAACATCCTACACCCACCCACCCATATATATATATATAGTTTAAAAACTATGATAATTCTCTACTAGAGATTCAGAAGTCAATTGATTACTCAACTAAATAAAACCTGGAACACAGATCATGGAATTAAAAAAATATGGAAGGATAGCTATATTACAGACATTGTTGACTTAAGGCACCTTGTATATATATATGATAATTCATGCAATAGAGGAGTTTAACCAATTTTTATGCTACCCAACCTTTACCTTTATATCCATAATACTGTGCTACTTATTGAAAATAATGGATATAATTTATATATTCATTGCAAGAAAAAGTAACTTGCATGGAATTGCATAGACCGAGCTGAATCTGTGTGTACAACGGAAAAAAATATTACCAGATTCTAAATTCAAATACAAATTCAATGTATAGTATTATTGACTGAATTGTAGCTTTTCACAAAATTATAAGATTATTAGAACTAAAATAATTGCATCTAGTACGTGTATAAAGAAAAATACTGCAGTTATTTGAGATCCCTAGGGAAATTTTGTATTGTTCTATGAAATATCACAAAGTTAAAATAAATTTAACGAATGAATAATTAAAATTGTAATTTGAACATGTGCGTAACTATAAGTGTGAACTAACTATAACTTGAAAGAGTTATTTAAGTAGTTAACTATTACTTGTGGAAAAATTAATAGTCTTGGTAAAATCTATAATGATAACTTAATAATCTTCAAAATAATTAACGCTTACAATTAAAATTGATTTTTATAAACAACTATTAATGAAATAATTCGATATTTTTGAATTAAACACAGTATTTTATTAAATTGTCATAATTTCTTTTATTTTTAAATGATCTCTAAATTTGTTATTTTCTATGTAATTAATAATATTAATAATACTATTTCTGAATATTGATACATGTATATAACTTTCCCAATAGGATTTGTCTGTAAAATTGAATTTCATGTAATCTCTTTGATATATATATATATATATATATATATATATATATATATATATATATATATATATATATATATATATATATATATATATATATATATATATACTAGCTGGTATACCCGTTCTTCGCACGGGTGAACTGAAAAATTAAACAACATATATTGAAGGAGAAAAAGAAGTTTTTAATGAGTTAATTTTATGTGAATTGCAAATTAAACAATAAAAGCTTTTTGCATATCTCAGCTAAACAAAAAGAAGAAGAAGAAAAAGAAAGAAAAAAACACATTTCTTAAATTTTAAGTATGTAGATCTAATAGCTGATAAAAAGATTTTTTTTTATTTATAATTCCTCGTAACACTCTTGAGGGTCGATTTTTCAAAATACCTCCCTAAGCTGATCTCTGCTCAGCAAAAATAATACATTGCTAAAGTTTTGCGTAATGAACGCTCTTAAAGTAGAGTAAATAATTTATATCTGAAAGAGTAATACATTAATATTACTTTCTGTTCTATTTATTTTATTTTAAAATTGTAATATTCGCAAGCAACGCCGTTTCTTAAATTTAAATGACGATTCAATGAAAAACATAACGAAATATCAACGATAGAGTCAAGTTGACAAATGCCTAGCTACTTTCGTAGCTCGAGCTTTATTAGAGCTTTGAAAGACCCACCGTGTAGGGGTGCGATGCACGTTAATACTTTATCTACCGCATTATGACTTACTGCAGTGTTTTTCATACAATATTTTTTTGGATTACTACATTGAAAACTAAGGTATATACATAAACAAAATACTCCACTTTGGAAAATTTATCCGTTAGAACTAAGAAATTAATTAAAGATATTCCACTGTAAAATTAATTATATACACCGTTCACTTAAAATAAGTAGTCAAATCTTTTTCCAAGGTCTTCACTAACATACAAAAACATAAGACACTTAAATCTTGACATAAACTATTTTTCGGGACAAAAATAATAATCTTTGCAATACGCTGAAAACGCCGACAGCTGAAAAGGCAATATCTGCTACAAAACTATTCGGATTTCCCGCTAAAATACTCATCATAGAACCCGTGCTGCCATATATCTTGGAAGAGTGTAATTCAAAGAATATTCCTGCTAAGTCTTGGTAGAATATTCCTTCAAAGTGGGTGTGGTAGTTAGGAGAAGGGGTGCCAGCTCAAGTGTCGTCCACGTCACTTAACCATGGTTTAAAATTACGTGATACGTTGCCAAAAGCCCTCGTGTAGCTGAACATTGCGATGTTAATATTCACTCACTCACACACTCAAAAAAATACAACAGTATTTATAAATATGTTTGTACTTTAAAACGCAATGTCTGACTATTCAATTAAAATTATAGCGCTATAATTAACTACAAACCACAAACAAATTTTGAAAATATGTCCAAATGATGCAGTGTGAAAGATAAAGTTTATTTACTTTAAGTACCAGAACCGATAAAAGCATTTATTTTGAAAAAAGATCAATTTCTTACTACCAATTGTGCATACTAAAATCATAAAAAAAACATTAAAATAAAGAGAGATTTATAACAACCTCTCCCTTCAAAACTTAGTTTTGAATTAATTAGAAGCGAGCCCTTTGCGTATCCAAAACAAAAAAGAGTTTTTCACAAACAAAAGATAGATATATGCTGTGGTGGGCTTTTTTGCAGCGCAAGCCAGATTTGCTTGCAGATGCCAGAATTTTTTCCTACTTACTTGACAAATATCCTTATATTTTGAAAACTTTTTACAATTTTTTATAAATTACAGCCTATGCTATAAATTATAGCATATGTGTTATTCTGTATAAGCTATATTACTGTAAAGTTTCATTAAAATCCATTCAGTTGTTTTTGCGTGAAAGACCCACAAACATCCACACATTTATAATATATTATATATATGTGTGTGTGTGTGTGTGGCTGTTTTTTTCTACTGTGATTATATAGTTTAATCATGAGGCAATTACTTTAACTTTATTTACAAAAGAAAAATAAAATCAAAAAAAACTAATTCATTTCTTTATATTTATATTTCTCGGTTTTGGAAATATACTTTCAATATAAAACATTAAGGTTTGTTACATGTAATGCTTTTAATTAAGAAGTTCTATTTTTTTAATGATCTCTCTAGTTTTTTTTTTTTAATATTTTACAATATAGCATTTGCATTTGCACAGGTATGTTATTATTTATTGAGTAAGAAGGATTGTAATTTGTATTTAAAATTCCTATTAATATATATATGCAGCTAATTTTCTCTAAGACTTATCTAAAAAATAGAAATATCTGTTTAAAAAAAGTACCGTAAAATCTTGCGTATAACACGCACATTTTATTCAAAAGATAGAATCTTAATTTACGGGTGAGCGTTATATCCCGGGTATAAAAATGATAGTTTAAAATATAGTCATGAGCATAAAGAAAATTAGACTTCTACATATAAAGAAAAACTGTTTATTTTAAAGAAACAGCATTCCTTATGAACCTCATGATTCGTGTAGTTTTAGATATATACTATCTTTCAATAGTCTTCTGGGATAATATCTCAAATAAATATCTTAAAAATATAAAGTCAGTGCATACGAACGTTTCAAGTTTTTTCCTCAAAAGGGGGTGCACGTGATATGGCGAATATACATCAAAATTAAAAAATGCAGCTTTAAAGTATAGGTGCGCGTTATATACGGCAGTGCGCGTTTCACATCAGATTTTACGGTAATTAGAAATTCAATAAGGTTCTTTTTTTTCTTAAATGTTACCTTTAAAACGACTGTTTATGGCCAAATTTCAATATGTGCATAAGAAAAAAAAAGTGAACCAAAAAAGAAGAAAAGCATGTTTGTGCGTGTTTTTTTCCCATTTAGAAGCACCCACAGAAAATTAGGTCAAAATAAAAGGCATTTCATCGATAGTAAATAATGATATCATGCTTTTCTTATCGCTCGAACACATGATTTTCTTTGAAATTCAAATAAGATTTGTCTTATATTTTAAGGTATTTCAAGAAAAAAATATACTTTTAATATGCTTATTAAAACAACGTTTAGGTAAGTTAATGAAAATTTCCAATACAGATAAGCAAAATAAGCATATATATATATATATATATATTATGTATATAAATTTTATTAAATATTAGCTGTCCTAAGTCAGTAATGTTTATAATACTGCAGCATCCATTTTATATTTTCTAATCTAGTATCCTTCATTGTATGATTTTTTTTACTGTCTATGTGTTTTTTAATGTGATTGATGAATGCTTATCTCTTGTTTGTAGAGAATTAGACTATATATATATATATATATATATATATATATATATATATATATATATATATATATATATATATATATATATATATATATACACATATACATATATATATATATATATATATATATATATATATATATACATATATATATATATATATATATATATATATATATATATATATATATATCTGTGTGTGTGTACATGCATAATAACTTCCAGTCATTCACTTTTACGAGTAAATATGCAGAATTAAGTATCAAGGGAATGAAATATTTTAACCAAAATTGTTTCGAATTATCGGTTAATGATAATCTGGTAAAGAGAAAAACAAGCTTCGATCAGTTAATTTAAAACTATTTTGAAATGAAAACTAACAAATTCTCATGAAAACTAAAATAGAATGATAATACTTTTTGAGGCATTTCGAATTGTGTATGCTATTGCAAGCAAACATTTTAATTATAATAAGAGGAAAAACACTATGTGGTGCTTATTTGTATTCATAATAAGAAAACATATTCCTAATTCCATTAAGAGTTTCCATTATATTTGGAATTTTCATTTGGAGTCATCTGCACTTTCAGCGACAAAAAGGAAAAAGGAACGTTAGAAAGTTATACCTATAACATAGTATGTAATTTAAATTACGGATAAAGGAAACATCTTTGAAACAGAGGGAATTTAGATTCCGAAATAGAAAACCAAGGGAAAAAAACCATTGCATAAAGAGAAGTCGATTGACCAAAATGAAAATTATTATTTTTTCTAAAGTTGTGGCCTGTTTAAGGCAGGGAAGGTCATATATATTTATATATATATATATATAATCCATAATAATATGTACAAATAGTTTATAACTATTTAGAAAAATAAAGAATATTAGCCGCAGTAGCATACCAGTAAACATTTTACCTTATGAACAAAGAATATAGATTTAACCATGTTTTTTGGCGAGTCAACCTTCTACTGTAATTTGCCTATACTATTGTTCCCTAAAGAAAGGAAGAAATATTATAAATATGCAATTATTACAAAATATAATGCACTAATGCTAATTTTAAAATATATAACAGGAACATTTTAAAAAATAACTTAATAGTATTGATTTAAAAATATTTGTATAAAATACTTCTAATACTTACCACGTGAACAGAACATATACTTAATATTTCTCATCACAAATATATTTACGTGTATGTACTATTTCAATATTTATTATATTTGTTCAGTTTTAAACGCCTTTTTTAATCTAACATTTGTAATTTTATATGTGAAATTTTCCCAGTCGAGATTAACCTATAAGAAAGTTTGGCGGCACTCTTTTCAGAGCCTCCAACAGAAGTTGAGAACTGTTCTGTGGCCGAAGAAACAGAAACTTCCTTCAGGGTGTACTGCAACGCATCCTCTGAAGACAGCGATGAGCTTGATGAACACTTCTACATTGAAGTCCGGGAATTCAGAACAGGAGAACTTCTTCAGAACTTCAGCCTGAACTTTCCTGAAGCTGTAGTGCGAGGACTGGATCCTGGAACATGGTATGCAGTGACTGTTTATGCTACTAATGAAGCTGGAAGAAGCAAGCCTTACACTCTCGAAATTCGTACTTTCTCGAGCCCCGTGACAACTAATACACCAAGTAATTATGCTTTAATAATTTATATTTTTAAAGAATTACTTTGATTACATATTCATTTTCGCATAGTATATTTGAGAAGGTAGGAGATAAAATAAAACAACTTACTAAAATCTAATCCTCTCTCCCTCTATTTCCCTCTCGTATTTTTGAATTCCATAGAGATTATTGCAAATATATTCAATCTTGAGAAAAATAGACCCAAATTGTAATTCGTGAAATTTAGATATTGCAGGTAAATAATAATTTCCAAAAAGTATACCAGGATTATACCAATATGATGATTAAGTAATCCGAGTTGGTCCTCATGATATACTCGTTAATAATTCAAATAAGAATGGCTAACTTTCATTTCTGATTTATACAAACTATAGACCTTATATAAGTGTTAGAAATATATTTCCATATTCTCAAAGAGAACATCGATATATTTTTCTAACTGATTTCTCACAATTGTATCCATAGTCTCACACACAAAAATAAAATATATAAATTTAAAACCTCGATCACGTTCTTTCGCTTTTAAAGCCTAGTTAGAGTTGAAAAGGTCAGGTATTAAAGTGATCACATTCTTGCTGAACTGAATATATCTCAATTTAACTACATAAATATTATACTTGTTTCAGCATTTTAAAAAAACTAAGCATACATCCAGAGATTGCTTATAAATATCAACTTAATCTGATACGAGTATATACAGCATTAATTGAAAACTAAGAATAATCTACTACGCATACCTGTCTTGAAATACATGTTTTGATCATCTTTCTACGCAGTCTGATTTTTATCTGTTATTAATATACCCGTGAAGTTGCTTAGTATCATCTAGAAATAACGAATCATATTTTTATACTTATTAAAAAAAGATTTTAGAATCAGTTTGAACTGAAAACCAATGCCAATTAAAAGTAAATAATTTAAAAAAACCCAACTAAATGGAGAAAGAGGAAAGCGACACATTTTTAAATGATATACCTTCGTAGATATTAGCTTGGAGTCAAAAAGCTGCTAATAGCGTTTCTTCAGAACATTGTCACACGCTGGCATAAATGCAGCTTTGTTGCGTCAGTTCAAATTTTAGGGCTCCCAAGCTTTCAATTTATCTGTTTACACCGTCTAAAAATGCTCAATCGGATTGAGGTCAGAAAACCGTATTGATCACGGGAGCAGAACAAACGCTGATTGATGCATTTAGAACCCATTTGAGACAGTCTGAGCACAGCGGCTAGGTGCGGGGTTCTACGGAAAGGAGCAAAAATGAATCTTATATACATAAAAGGACGCACGTTGTCGTTAATAACATTGATGTAAACAGTGTTATTCATTGTTGATCTCAGAGATGTCAAAATATACCTTGTACTATAAGGAATAACTAAACCATAATTTCACCACCATCAGTATTGCCAGGAAGGATCCATGAATTTATGTTTTATTGACCACATTCTGTTTCTGCTACATGCATATAGAGCAGGTAAAGATATTTTGTGGGTACATAATCAAAAAAAAAGATTGCACATTGGTGATTTAGAGCTACAGATATTGCATTCTATTTTTCACCATACGTATTGTCAAAAACGTGTACTATTAGAAATGACACATGTATAATGAATATCAAGATGTTTTCAATCAACATTATCCCCTAATTTAAAAAAAAGGGAAAATTTAAGTTCTTCTCTATCTATACATTTAATAATTATTTAGATACAAATTTTTCTGATATTTCTGATAGATTTGAAAAATAGTTCCCTGGTAGCATCAAACCAAAAAATCAAACTATCCTAACTCAAAACATTCTTTATGAACAAGTAAAAATGAAACTATTTTAAGATAATATATTTAGTATATATATTTATTTTATATACTAAATATACCTGTAATAAACCTAAATAACCCTAATAACTACCTGTTATATATTTAGTATATAAAGATCATTTTTGTTTTTTAGGCAGCACATGGGATTTGGAATCCAGTCCTTTGTTTTTCATAATTGGAGCTGCTGTTGGTGGATTTCTATTGGTAGTAGTGATTATATGCTGTGCTCTCAAATTTCGCTTATCAAGAAGAAAGAGTAAAGGTAAATATTTAAATGCAAATATACTTCAAACAAACATTTACACTGTTTAAAAAAGGGCATTAGAAATAAATTACTGTTGTATATTATTATTAACTATTGTAGATAGAGATATGTACTTTATATATATATACACATCTTGCTCATACTTTATTTATTTCAAATGAACACAAGTAAAATAGCATGCACGAATTTTATTCCATGATATATTTTCCTATATTTTTCTAATTTATATTATTCATTAAAATACTTTTATTTCCCATGATATATATACGAAAGGCAGATTAAAAAAACAATACATTAAAAACATGCATACATAGCCACATCCAAAATTCCGCTAGGTACTTATATTTATCATTAGTAATTAAATTCTATTTGAGGTTCTTGGCAAAAAGTAATATTTCTATGCAGAAATGAAGCATAATTTTAATGTTTTTACCTATTGTCTAATTTATTTTTGAAGTATATATAATTTTAATCCCGTATAAAGAATAAGAAAAATAATTCCGATTCTTAGATTTCTTATGGATAAATTGGGCGATTAAAAAAATTAAAAAATATTCTAAAGAATGTATTTATTAAATGTTAGAATAAATTACAGCCACATTCTTGAGAAGGTTATGCTCAAATAAAAATTAGTTATGATATATTTTAAGGAATATATACATTAAATATTCTTATAAATTAAATTTACATAATAGCCTCATTTACCGAGAAATTGATGTTCATAAAAATTGCGTGTATTCAAGAAAATACTAATCACTGTTTGTATTACTATTCAAAAAGATTTAGAAGAAACAATTCTGCATCTATTCAAAGAATTCAGAAAAAATATAAATGTTTTACTATTAAATAATTATTACAATAGGCCTCCCAGTTCTTAAAAATTAATGCAGTTTGCTTACTAATGTCTAAAAGAGGTGAGTTACTAGATATTAGGCTTTCAGATTGTTTTTAAACATTATTATGTAAACAGAACAAAAAAATAAGTAAGAATTTACAATTCAAACTTCTATCGCAGTACAAAAATGAATGATGATTTTTAAAGTAATCTGTAAATAATGCAATTTTTGCTTTGGAAAAAGCAAAGTCAAATAAATATGAATAATTTGAACATGTTATATATCTTATAAATATAAAAAAAAACAGTAAGCCAAGGAGTGTAAAAATGAGATTTATCACAATGCAAATTGCAAAATCAATAATACTGTATTTATTTTTCAGATTCACTCTCCGTTCCAGGCAACGAAAAGTAAGTTTTATATTTCATTTTTGTATTCATATTCCTTTGTAACTAGTATGGGATAGTGCTATGTTTACTTTATTTTAATTAAAATATATTGAATACTTGTTTAGGCATCCGAAAAAATACATTTACATCTAAGAAGTCATTTAATTTACTATGAAAATAATATTAGATTATCTTATCAAATGTTATGCCTATATTATACAAGAGCTATTTTATTCGTAACCGATCACTGAATAAGTATTTCAGCTACACAATTACATAAAACAAGGGTAGGGAACTATTTTGGCTCACGGGCCATATAGTAGAAGTGGTTGATATCAGATGATCGCGCATTTTTAAATTGACTGCATTCATTATTTGATTTTAAAGCTCAGAAAAAGTAAGCATTGTATTCTAAAAGTAATGTTATTTTCTTAGTAATAATTAAATAAATATGCCAAATAAAATGGTAGCAGTTTGATTATATTTATTAATTGTTCTAATTTCATAAATCGCTTTAATGCGAAAAACTTATTATATTTTTCTACATTTTTTTTCTTTTTGTAATGAGAAGTATGATTTGTCATAGAGAATTTTATCATTGTCTGCAAGTTATGTCAGCCAATTTGATCTAAGGGCAAAATAAATAAATAAATTGTGTACAAATCTATGTTGATTCAAATATAGAGAAATCGCCTGTTTGGGTTTCAGACTGTTTTGGAAGGCCAAAAATAACTCTTTATGGACCGCATGTAGCTGTTAGTTGCCCGCCTGTGACGTAAAGAATTATTTTGTAAACGTGTTACTTTCGTAAACATTTCGTAAACACAACACAAACTTTGTAAGATCTTACGTTTCTTATTAAAGTGTAATTGTCTTGACTGAATTATCCTTACAGTATCTGATTTTGTTTAAATAAATCTGTAAACATTTAGATAAAGCATTTGATAAGTAGACTTTTAAATAAAAAAAATTACCTTGGTTCATTTTTAATTAGTGTAATTGTTTTGATTGTAAGAATTTATGTTCTTTATCGTAAACTCAATTTACTGTAATTTTTTGTATTTCATAGCTCTTTGGTAGATTTCTTTACTTCAATTATGGATAATAATCCTTATACATGTTTTAAATAAATGCATGTATTATGCAAAAATGAGTTACATTTTAATAAGAGTAGATATAAAGAAAACATTAAAGAACTTATTTCAAATATGAAAATTTTGAATTAATTAGATTTTAAGACAGATATTTAATGAATAATTTCATTTTTTTTCTGGAAAATCACTCAAAAACATACGTAAACGAACTTTAAGGATAATTTTAAGTAAAAGAAAAATAATCTGATGTATTGCATTGCTACTATAAAATAAATCTTTCAATATACTTTTTTATACAGAAAATCCTTGTTCTATATTTCATAAATTTAAAATTAGGTAGTGAAAAGAAAAAAAAAGGGACAAAGTCAAATTGTAACACAAAATATGTTTAAACACATTTAATAGTTGAATAGAAGTAGAAAAAAGGCATCTGTGCAATACGCATTTTAAAAATTTTCACTCAAAACTAAATAATAAGAGGCGCAGATTTACTAAAAAATTTCATTTTGGATAAATTAATTCAAAATTATTGAAATTATTTTGTCAAATAACACCCAAATAATTTAAATACATATAAACAATTAAATACACAGGTATATTTTTGCTTTTAAAAATTGTGTTTTGCATGTAAACAAATATCTGAGGCCTTAAGTTTGCATATAATTTAAAATATGAATAGATGCATGCATATTTGAGATGCTTAAGTATTCCCATAACTAGAGAAAAACATTTTTAATGTGTTGTTTAAAACTATATTTATCTATCTATGAATTTTTTTACATATACTTATAATAGTGGTACACAATTATCAAGTAACTAATTTTTCATGTTGGCTGAGGTGAAGATCTATCCCATTATTAGGATTTTCATGGGATACGAGAGTTGCAAGTAAGAAAAGTCATCGAATCATACTCGAAATGAGTACACGCATGAAATATGACTAATTTATTTTTATTAATCCAACACTAAAAAGTACTACGCAATGTAAAGACAAGTGAAGCTTAAGGTATCCGACTATGTTCGGAACTGTGATTTTAAAAAAGCGCATAAATGGATAATTTTTATGATATTTAGTGTCACTTAGATTAGAATACATGTATAAAATTATTTTAAGGGCGTTTTGACAAAAAATAATTATTTAAATACAATAATTCGGCAAAAAATTAACTTAGAATAACCTTTTTTTTTTCAAAATGTTCTACTTTTGTAAAAAAAATGCTTCTAATATAATATTTTGCCTGTATATAGCTCAGATCTTTGTACAGAGGCTCAACTATGATTTTTGAAAAAAATCACATTGATTTCAGTGTTACAACCAATTGAAATAATTATTGGCGTTTTTTTCTTAAAATGTCTCCCCTCTGTTGTCGTAAGACATTGATAAACTCACTTCTAAGTTACATATTTCAAAAATTCTAGTTGAGCTTCTGTACAGAGGTCTGGGCAAAATGTTATTAAAATAGAAGCATTTTTCACAAAAGGAGAGTATTTTAGAAATTGCTCATTCTATCTTCAATTTTTGTCAAAATATTGTACTCATATCATTTTTTATTGTAATACTATTCTTTAAACAATTTTATATACATTTTTAATCTAAGTGACACTTAATATCATAAATATTGTGCATTTATACGTTTTTGCAAAATCCCGGATCCGAACGTAGTCGGATACCTTAAGGGTATGAATTAAACTGTGCCCTGACCTGAATGATATGCTGCCCCTCGACTTTGAAGAGTGCAAAACTGCCGTAATCTTGAATTCCAAAAGTGGATACGACAATGCGGTAAGATGGAACATAACCATTCATATTCTCCCACCTCCATCAGTCTCGCTGACTATTTATATACTATTCGTACTATTCGGTAGAAACGTTTGCTTGTGTGTATATTGAGGGTTTGTTCTAGCTCAAAGTGCCAATTTGTATCGACGGTAGAAAACCCGAGTTAGAGAGAATAGTCCTTGCGGATACTCCATTATTACATGCAATTGTATTTTTAGAATGCACATTGTGATTTCATGAGAATTAAGGTATCTGACTACGTTCGGAAACGTGATTTTGCAAAAGCATGTAAATGGATAGTATTTATGATATTTAGTGTCACTTAGGTTAGAAAATGTATAAAAATTGTTTTAAGAATATTAGTAAAGTAAAAAAAAATATTTAAGTACGATATTTTGACAAAACAATGAACACAGAATGACCAAATTTTCGAAACATTCTCCTTTTTTGAAAAATCTTTTTTATAATAATATTTTGCCTGTATACAGCTCAGACCTCAACTAGAGGCTCAATTAGAATTTTTGAAATATATAGCTGAGAAGTGGGTTTATTCATGTTTTACGAAAACAAAGGGGAGAAATTTTAAGAAAAAAACGCTGATAATTATTTCAATTGGTTGTAACTCTGAAAGTAATGTGAGGTTTTCCAAAATAATTGTACAGACTCTCTGGAGAAATTTTTGCTTTATACAAGCAAAATATTATTATTTTAGAAGCATTTTTTCTAAATAGAGATGATTTTTGAAAAAAAGGTCCTTCTAAGTTTATTTTTTTGCCAAAATATTGTATTTAAATATTTTTCTTTTGTCAAAATGTCCATAAAACAATTTTATACATGTATTCTAATCTAAGTGACACTGAATATCATGGACATTATCCATTTATGCACTTTTTTAAAATCGCAGTTCCGAACGTAGTCAATTCCGAACCTTAATCAATTAGTTCAAAGAAAGTAAACAATTCCGAAGGAAATTGCATATATGAAAAAAGAAGAATAACTTTTGAACTATTACGCTTGAATATATTACTTATTTTCGTACTTTTTAAAATATATAAATGTGGTTTTGTTCTGGAATTCCGGAATGCAAAACTTACCTGAAAAAATAAAAGACCATGAGAAATGAGGTATTATTTCAATTTTCTCCTTCCTCGAAATTCAAAACCAGAACTTCTAAAAATTTTACCTTCTGTGCATGCAACCTTACTTTTTTTTAAAAAAAATGAATGCTGAATAACTAAACAGTTTTCATTCCTGAGATAAATTTTCACATTTACTAACCCAAGGTGTAGCAGATAATGCTCCAGAATAATAAAAAGCTCTAAGGTTCTACATTCGTGTATATCAAGCAAATGCATTCATTTTTCTTAACTTCATTTTAAATACGTTCACGTGCCAGAAAATCACGCTATTCTTCTTGAATAATACATTTTATCTTTTCTTTCTTATAAGTAACACATTTTCTTCAACATTTAGGAAGGAATGTTTATTAATTTTCTTAACATTATGTTCTAAAGCATTTCTATGCTCACGGATTTACACTCTTGTACACGAACAATTTATTAAACTGAAAATACTTAATAATTATGATATGGATTTATCATTAACACTTACAATAAGAATACCTTTCTTGGATTTCTAAGAGCTATTACGGATACGGAAGTCTATTATTCAGATACATTTATTTAACTAGCTTAACCATTTCATAATGATAAGTATCTGTAAATATTTATTATGTTATTAATTATCTACAAAGTATGTTCTATTTAATAAATATTTAGAAAATCACTGATTTGATAAGCTTTAAATATAATGTAGATTGCGTCTTAATTCTATTTAAAACGTATATGAGGCCAATTTCTGAAATCTGATGCAAGTTAATATAATGCATTCTACACTTTCAATATGAACACAGAGTAATAATAATTATTATGTTCTCTATTTAATAGAGAATGATACGGTACTTTTCCGTTTCAACAGCTCAAATCTCCCCAAGCAGGCTCTATTGGCAACCAAAGGCAATATATACTTAAAAAATGTTAATATAAATGTTAGTTTTTATTTAATTTTTTTTATCTAGTTGTGATGTATTATGAAAAAGGTGTTACTGATAAGAAACGACTGAGACTTGTTTTGAAATGTGGTGGTAAAAAGTTACCACTTTTGGCGAATTTTTCGTCTTTGCCGGCAAATCGGAAGCGTGCCAATAATACTTCTATAAATAGTGAATAGAGTTTTGTATCTATTTTATTTACCAAGTTAATTTTTAAATAAGAGTCATTTCGTTATAGTCTCATTCATATGTTTCTACTTTTTATATAAAAAAAAAACAACTTTTATCAATTTTACACGAAAAAAAGAATAAATAATTACCGAATAGAACTTGATTGAAACATGAAGTGAAGAAACACTCAAATAGAGCAGTTGACTTCTTTTGTTATATAAAGTGAGCAATATTATAATAAAGTATTCGGCCGCTTGCATTAGATCAAGATTAGTTTTGAGTTAAGTATTTTTTAATAAAGTATTTATATTTCGCATTCAAAAGAAAGTTTTAAAACAAATTGAAAGTTTGAAACCAACCAAGTTTTTTCTACACCCATAAGCTTAGAATATAAATAGCTCTTTTTCAATTAAGCTTTATTGATTTAAAAAAAATTATCATTAAATTTATACAATTACATAAGTTTTAAATAAAAAAAATGTGTCTAACATTTGTTGTCAACTGAGATAAGTTAGCTAAATGTAACTATTTCATATAAGGCATAATTTTGTGTGAGGTTCAAAGAAACAACTACATGTCGAGTCCACAATTAATCGAGGCTTTTAAGCCTCATTTTGGCATTTTGTGGAAGTTTGGAGAGTGAGATTCATGTTCGGATGTTGTCTTTGTCTCTTCATTAAGGTTTGAAATTAAGAGTCTTATATTACTTCAGAATTTCAGTAAATTAACAATCAGACACTTCCTTTTTTTAGATCTGCACATAATTCTGAGAAATCTGGTGATTCTTGCTCAGAAGGATGCACTTGCTCTGGAAGGGAAGAAGAAAAAATTAGAGAAAATATTCCAGGTTAGTTGTTTTCTTTCACTTAGATGTACCAATATATGAACAATATTTAGTTAAAACTTTAAAAAACCCCAAATAATTAAAAGTTAGAGCAATACACCACGGAAAATGTATGATAAATTTAATTAATGGGACAACAAAGTGCATAACATGTCTCTTTTTACAAAAATATGAATAACAAATGTAAAAAAAAAAATAATGCCAAAAAATAAATTAAAAATAAAGATAGTAATAAATAATTTTGCTCGTACAATATTTCGCACTGACTCTTTTGACTAGTTAATGAACTTCGAGGAAGATTTTAATGAGTAAAATTTACCAATCATGGAATTACAATTAATATTTTTGTTAAATTATGTATGTATATATATATATATATATATATATATATATATACATTTTGTAGAATTTCTAATATTTGTTTTAAAATTCTTTATAAGTAAATTAAGTTCTAAATTAGCTATATGTTACTTTAAGTGAAAAATGTATCTTTAATAATATACTTAGCAACTATAAGAGTAGGAGAAATTGGGAGCACATCTCTCTACATACATACATCACATCTAATGATTTCAGCTCATCATTTTGAACAAAAATGCAGAAAAACCGATATGGTTCGGATAAATGATGTTTTCATCAATTGAGTTCAGTAGAGTTTTCCCCTTTCCTCAAGAAGAGAATGAGTATTAACGTCACACTATTCAGCTACTAGAGAGGCCTTTGGCAAGAGACCTTATAATTTTGAACCATGGTCAGATGAAGAGGACGACGCCTGAACTGGCATTCCCCTCTCTAACTTCTGCAACATTCCAACGGGAGAAAGTTTAAGCTTCAAAAGATTTAACGTGAGTCGCCCCCTACACTGCTGAACTTCCCAAATATGAGTCCGTGGAAAAAAACGAGGTTTAATATATTTCTCATTAATTTTTTTTACCGAGTTTTCGTACCAAATCTGTTTAAAATGTGTATTGCTATCACAATTTAAGTTTAAAATATTTGTGGTAATTTTCTTCTTGAAAAATAAGAAAAAAAAACGTGGAATAAATATTTGTAAAATTTAGCTTAACAGTTAATTCTTTCCTTCCATTTCCTATTCAAAGTTTCTATAAAAACCAATATATATATATATATATATATATATATATATATATATATATATATATATATATATATATATTTCAATTTTTAACTAAATATAATCTTTTCCAACATTAAGGGTACGGGTTCTACTGTAAGAACTTGTTTTCTGATAAATATGCATATTATGTGTTCGCAAAAAAAAAACCTATCTCCATTGACAAAATTTCACAGTGTGTGTTCTCTTACTCGAACAGAGAAAAACAAAGCAATTTGACTTTATAATTTCATATTCGCTTCCATGTAAAATAGAAGAATTTTTCACAGAGTTTAAACAACGTCTGACAAATCAAAAATATATTAGCATCATGTAACTTCTTTAAAAAGGAATTTTTGAGAAGGGATTCTTATAAAGCTGTCAAGAAAAAAAAATGAGGTGCATTCCGTTTTGTTTTCTTTTTTTTCTAAAAAAGTAGATAAATTATTCAAAAAAAGATCAAGATTGAATTAGCTTACAAGCTCTCCCAGGAAAGCATGCTTTGAAATATATATCTTTCAAAATAAAAGTAATTGATTCTAGATTTTATTTATCTTTTTATAGTGAATTACTCTAAGTGAAAAAAAAAACAACTCAAATTAACTGGAATACCGGTTGATTCAAAATAAGTGGGAATAACTTTAAAAGTATATAACTATTTATGATGAATTTCTATCGTTTTACTACTGGTTTATTTAAAACTTGAAATTCTTAAATCTAACCAATTTTATTAGTAAAAGTAAATTACAGTACTGAAATTGGATTCTCAAACCCGGAACGAAATTTTACAGCTTTTGAAGGATGGTTGTTCAAATTCTGTAAATAATAAAGCATTTAAAAATCAAAAAATACATTTTTTTAATGTATTATCATTTAAACTTCAAAAAGCAATACAATTTGGCTCACAATTTTAAGCTATAGGGAAAAGATGTGAACGAAAGGAAGTCCTTAATGAAAGAGAAAAAATAAGCAGAAAATATATAATTATTGCTGTAGTACCTATGACAGAGAAACTATAAATATAGCTATCGATAATTTATCGTCGGATAAAGAAAATTGGCTATAAAAAAAGTAAATTTTTCTGTACGTCATCAAATGTTTGTTAAGACCGTAGAAAAACGAAGAAAACTTTATTGGCATCTGTATTTAATATTACGCAAAGGTAGATACAAAGCATGGATAACTTCTGATGAAGCCCAGTTTCATCTGCCATTCACAACCGGTAAAATGAAGATTCGAAATATTTCAAGCAAAAGACGCTGCAAAGACGCAGCTGTTTTGAAAATTGCAAGTTGGCCGTCAGGTGTTATGGTATGGACGTAAATGTCCACTCAAGGCTTAACAAAACCATTTTTTGTATAGCCATACTTTAAATTGATGCTAAATAATATAAGTTTTGAAACACTTGATCGGAAAAGTAAATGTCTTTACCCTCAAGGAACCTTTGTTTTTAACCAAGATTCTGCACTAAGTCATACTGTAAAATCAACTGTAAAATGGCTTCAAGATTAAAAAACAAATTTTCGGCCTCCTGATAAATGGCTATCACTACTCCCTGCCAGTGTTCCTTGCGATTATTTTTAGGAAAATTCTTTAAAAGAATAAAAAAGACGTAAATTAAGAGTATTTGAAAGGCTTCAAAAATCAATTTAAGAAGAAGTTGGAAAATTTTCCCAAAAATTATCCCTCTTTTATCTTAGCCAAAACACTTACAAAAATTGTACTGTTCAAGACGATACCACATTGAAAATTCCATGTAAATATTTAATAAAAAATTATGATCCTCTGAAATTGGTCACGTTATTTATGAATCATCAGGTACTCGTTAATATTTTACTAATTGTTAGTAATCTTAATGTTTTTAATTAATTTTAATGAAATTAATTGATAAAAATAAAAATTAACGCCCTTATTTATAATTTATCTATTATATTTCATTACTGTTAAACTTAAGATGCGAATTCAGTCAGTGATCATATGTAACATAGCTTAGCGAAGGTCTCATTAAATTTGGAAGAATCAATAAATTAGTTTGTTCAGCACTGAACCAAAGAAAAAAAAGTTAATAATGAGAAATCCAGAATTTTTTTTGTATTCGGAAGACGATGTCAATGATACAGTTTAACATTTTTAAGATTTCACATGATGATCTGTATGATATTTAGCTTTAATTAGATCTCGCACATAACATAAGTCATTTATTGCACCACTTTTTTCTTTAACGAAGTGATTCAATCAATACAAGTCTTCAATAAAATTACACTAAATTCAGTTGCATTCACCTATAATGAAGTATAATACATTTTCCTAAAATTGAATTTTTAGTTGCACAATTATAATATAAATTAATAAAAGTGAATTAGAATCTACAGAGTATTTTTTTTCCACGTATAGAAGTTTAAGTTGGCATTACTTTCCAAGATGGCAACCGATTTAACAGCTGTCAAGTGTTTATTCTCAGTTTGGTTTGGCAATGCATCATGAATAGACTCACGACTGAACAACGCTTTCAAATTGTGCAATTTTATTTCGAACATAATGGTCGATTTTCATAAGCGAATTTTTTTAGCGATAAAGCGCACTTCTGGTTCAATGGCTACGTCAACATACAAAACTGCCGCATTTGGAGTGAAGTTAATCCACAAGTGTATGTCGAAACACCGTTACATCCAGAAAAACTGACTGGTGCGCTTTATGGGCTGGTGGAATCCTTCTTCAAAAAAATGAAGGCCACAACGTTACAGTCAATCTTGATCGATATAGAGCCATGATTACTAACTGTTTCATTCCTGAATTGAACAATCATGATGTCCAGGAGCTGTGGTTCCAACAAGACGGCGCAACATGTCACACAGCTCGTGCCACAATCGATTTATTGAGAGACACGTTTGGTGACCGCCTAATTTCACGTTTTGGACCTGTGAATTGGCCTCCAAGATCTTGTGATTTAACACCGCTAGACTATTTTTGGGGGCTATGTAAAGTCATTGGTCTATGCTGATAAGCCACAAACGCTTGGCCATTTGGAAGACAACATTCGCCGTGTTATTGCCGATATACGGCCACAAATGTTGGAAAAAGTCATTGAAAATTGGATGTCCAGATTGGACTACATCGGACCCAGCCGTGGCAGTCCTATGCCAGAAATCCTATTTAAAATGTAATGCCACAAGTTATCTTTCGAATAAAAAAAATCATGTCAATCGAATAATACATCGTTGTTTTATTGCAATTTAAAGTCCTATACCTCTAAAAAAACACCTTTAAATAAAAGCATTAGTATTTTATAGATATAAAATTCTACATTGGACAAAAACAAACACAGAACATTGTACATAGATTAGTATAAAATTATACCTTATTGCAGTAAATAAGGTAATTCAGACTTAATAAATAACACATTTTATTTGCAGTAAAAAATTGGCAATAATGCTGTACACTGTATTTAACATAAGATAAACTTAGTATTTGACATTCACTTATTGTTCTTTTAATTCACATTTTAATTCGTTACTTAAAAATCAAACATTACTTTAATTTTCTTATCTTGCTATAAAAAAATGAATAAACGAGGAATAAGTTCAAGATTAGTTATAATAAAAAAAGTTCAGATTGTTAACTAGATGTTTCAGATAACAAAGAAAATATTTTTTTTATATAAATTTACCTCTGTTTTGTTAAAGTATATATATATATATATATATATATATAAAGAAACATATATTTTTGCAGATGTTGTTGTGTTTAGTGAGAAAGCTAAATCAGAAGAGGCTGAACGACTGAAATATTCTTCGAATAGTGCTTACTGGAATCCAATTACGTTGCCAACAGATCAAGATGTTTCACCACAAGCTAAATTAAAGGTATTATTATTGGACGTAGCATTGTTTCAACTTCTTTTATTTTTATTGAGATACTGTTATATATATATATATATATATATATATATATATATATATATATATATATATATATATATATATATATATATATATATATATATATATATATATATATATATATATATATATGTATATATATGTATATATATATATATTATTATTATTATTAATAATAATAAATGTAGAATTAATTGATGCGCAATAGAATATTTTAATTTTTGAACTGATTCTGTCGACATAAGCCACCAAAATGTAGTCATATTTATTTAAAAAAATATGCTACAATACAGGACTCATTCCAATCATCATTAAACGTTTGAATCTCACAAAACTATTTCATATGCGGGCAAGGTAGCAGAATCTTATCCCTGGCCGAAATTCGCATATATTTCTTATAATCACTGCTTAATATCACGTACGAGTGGTGCCGAATTCATCAACTACGAACTACTGGTATGCTGACTAAAGAAGTAAAAAAAAATCCATTTTTTTCCATTTCCAATCTTATCTTGATGACCAGTATTGACGTGTTTGAAAAAGTCTAAGAAAGCATAAGGATCAAGACTTAAGAATGCTTTATACTGTTATTTTTTAATTGGAAACTGCTTTTCTATTCTGGATCCTGAATTAACCTTCTTTTCGTCAATGATTGAGATTATTATGTATGATAGACTATTTCGACGTTACATTACATTGTTTAGGTGAGCAGAATTATTAGTGATTCAGAAAACATTGAAGAAAGAAGAGATTTTATATCTTCTTGTCTGAAGTCTGAAATAAACATATTACGATCAATTGATTGACTTCTATAGGTTTTAGCAGACTATAAGTTGTTAAAAAAAGTTAACGAGAGGGATGTCTTAGTTTATTTTTGAGTCAAGACTCTCCGTCAAATATTCCTCTCTGTCGAAATATCGTAATTTTAAAATCGCACAATGCACCATCTAGTAAAATCGTGTAATATTATGGAGAAATATTTCCCTTGATTACCTGTGTGGTCCCCTTTAGTTTATCAATCGTGACAGACTTATGATAGAACAGTATTCAGCAGTATTTAGACAAGTTCTACTTCAAATTATGTTTCCGCTGATTTTGTACCAACTAGTATTCTTTTTGCATCAAGACAATGCCGACAGCATAATGCAGGGAATCCGGTGTAGTTTTAAGCTTTCCGAACACTTATTTGGCCAACTGGATTAACTTATTCTTTCACAATTACAAAACACATTTCAGAACTGCTGATAAAGTACTTTTAACCCCCTTCCCCGACTGTTTTGCTGTAACTAGAGTATTGGGGACTATTTGGAAAGCAATCGGTGCTTGACATATTGCATCTGGTTACTTGTCAATTTATAGAACACCAGATGTCTCCTGGATTTTACGGAAATAACTCATGGGTATATTTTTATTGAGTTTCTCATTTTAATGTACTTTTAAGTCTTGTATCAACCCAAAATGCCTATTATAATGAGTCTATATCATTATCATTTAAAGATTTGATGATATTTACTTTCATTACAAATTTTTAAAATAAATGAATCAATTTTATTATATTTTTCACATACTTTTATTAGAGTAAGAGTTTCAAAACACACTCGGGAATCAATCTAGATTTTTTTTTATTTGCTTCTCCTATCTTTTTATAGAAACGAAGTCTATTACATGAAGTAACATTTTTTTATACAAGTAACATTTTGAATTTGGAAATTAAACTGCCATCACGTTTTATTTTTCCTAAATCCTTGTTCTTCGAGTAAAATTATTTTAAAGTCCATAGATAATCAAATATATATAGTGTGCCTGTATAAATTATATAGATAGACGAAATTCCATAAATATTTATATAGCGAGGGATGGTATAACGGATGTGTTTCCGAATTTATGGCGAAATTTCTTGTAAAATAAATGAAATATTTCGTTAGCATATACAATATGGGAAAAAAGGGCATTAGTATAGATAATATGTGGAAAAAAGCATTAACATAGATAATATCTGATAGATGTCATTAGCATGTAATTTTCACATTTTTCTGGCATCGCATACATGCCAGAATTGGTACATGAATTAGCACTGCACAAATTCTGTGAATTTCACCAACATTATTGTAAGGAATGAGTAAGAATACAAAATTCTGAATAAATAATGTCACTTCAAAATCCTTATATGAAGTGTTTGGAATAAAATGTTGATTAAGAGATCCATCACTTAGCCACGGAACAGAATTATGGCATTATAATCATTAATATATCAAAAAAAAATATAAAATGATTGAGAGTAAACGAATAGGGAAAATAGGCACAGTTTATTTGTAACTAGTACATATATATATTCTTTGAACAATAGTTGACTTTCTGCTAGAACAACTACTTGATTTAAATTCAATAATTATAATTTTACATAATTTAACATAGTCAAAACTTTTGTTGACATTACCGTTAATTATATTCTCAGAAATCTTTAAAATATGTCTCAATATCTTACCTTTATTGTTATTTAGTGATTAGTTGTATGTGCACTGAGATTTCTTAAATAATCACGCAACGTTCTAAATCACAAATGTTTGCAGTCCAAACAACCGGAGGGTTCAGAAAATCATTCATTAAATGGCACACTTCAGGAAACCATTATTCGAAAACATCATTAAGCATTGTGTAAATATTTGTTAAGCTATTGTTATTCTTCCTATTATACCGAAGTATTCAGTCTTTTGTTTAATTTACACATGAACAAATCACATGCGTGCTTTGGTACATAAAGAACCAACTTTAATGTTTGTCCTATTACCAGAGAATAGGTTATTGTGTTTGCTTCATTTGAGAGCGTCAAAAATGTTAAATGGCTTCTTAACAGAACATGTTAGATAAACGTGTAATTAATAACATTAACTTTATACAGGGACTTGTATTTATGTGTTTTAATTTGTCACATACATCTGGCTGACTAAATTCTTGCATGGGCGCTCACAATTTTCTTAAAATTTATTGTGATAGAATCTACTGTGGAAAAGTTTTTGAAAATATAATTAACATCTTTGAACTGTAAGACTTCATAAATAGTTCTTTTACTGGTGTTAGCGACTACTTGTTCTTTGAATGCATTTTAAGAAAAGCGCAATTATTGCGTTTAGAAAAAGTTAAATTGCTGAATTTAGAAGAGTCTTATAGCTATTTTTTTAAAAAAATATTTCATTATATATAAAGAAAGATATTTCAAGAGTTCTTAAGAAGTTTTTTCTATAGCACTTGATGTATGATATTTTTCTAAGGCCTTGTATATACTCGTACTTAGTAATTTAAAATTCTCATTCATCACATCGTATCGAATTGAAAAAAAACCAATTCTTTTACAACATAATAGGAAAATATCTTACTCATAAATTGAATGCTGTAAGAAAAATAAGCTTAACTCTAGAAAGACTGAAATTTAATTTATAACTATTTTGCCCTAAAACAGTCAAAATGACTGCATTGTGAAAGAATGATTAATGTGTAAAATAATTTGTTTAAAATATTAACTTTTAATATTTTTTTTATTATTTATAGTCAAACAACAAGTTATTAGTAAATATTAACAATAAAAAATTACTTCACTTGGAAAAAAATATATTCTAAAAAATTCTAAGAAGTTGTGCATTATATTGTAATTTGTTTTCTAATTAAAATTAAAAAACAGTCAAAATGACTAACTTGGGCAATCTAGTGTTAATTTTAAAATTTTGGAAGGTACAGAAGAATATATCAAACACATTAGATCAAACTGGAATACATATAGAAACAATTCGATATCACTACCTCCTATCATATTTTTCCCAATTCCTGTTGAATTTAAAATTCAAGGTATCAATTCAAAATCTGTAAGATCATACTTAAAAATACTATACAAACTGACAACATAAGGGAAATTAACTACGGAAGATTATACATGCTGAAAATCTAATATTAGAACAGTAACTATGTTTCAGAAAAAGAAGGAAAAAAACTGTAAGGGAAAAATTAGAGTTTTATTTTCTTTTATTTTGAGTAAATATGCGTCTAATTTTCTAAATTATTATATTGGGGGAAACTTTGATACGATTAGTAAAATTAGAACATTTCATGTTTTAAAGCAACATTTGAAGCTTACCACCCACTCCTTAACATACAAATACTATACGATATACGAGTACGATGAAATTTGGACTAATTTTATTCTATTTTACATTGACATATTTAGAATATTTTAAGAGTTTATTTTATTGCTTAACCCGGGAGAGGTCTCGAGGGGCACATAGTCACTCCAGGCTCATGAAATCCTTAGTTTTAGGAAAAGTGTTTATTTGTTATCAATAACCTCTTGTCAGTATCTTCCTTTATGACCATGTTAATGGCAACTCTGAAATGTGCATTAGTCACATATCTTCCTCATTTTCGAGAATGGCAAACGTTTTTTACAATCTTAAGGTAACTTGTGTGACTGAGTTCAATGCACGACAACTTTTCTTCCAAATTATTTTCAGTGAATAAGCTACATTTTGCCCTGAGAATGACTTAGTGGTTTCGATTCCTGTATTTTATTACTCGTTATAGTTTATATATATATATATAAATCTAAATGAACAAAATATAAAAAAAAATAAATAAATAGCATTGTGCAATCTATATTTCATGAAGTTGAAACTAGTTTAGCAAGGGAAGAACTTGATGAAACAATTGATTTTAAACATGATAGCGAAAATAAATTTCAGAAATGCGATGAAGAAGGAACCTTATAGTTGAAAGGAAAATTTTTAAATGCTACCTGAAAAACTCCATTAAGAAAACATTTAAAGGTCAAATTGTGCTACATAAAAGCCCATTGTGCACTGTTAAAAAGACACAATCAAGAAAAAGTCCACATGATATTTGACAATCATCAAAGGGCATTAAAATTACAATAACATGAGCAAAACAAGAGAGCTTTGCTTGCAAATACCATTCCTACGATGCTGGTGAAAAGTGTCTGTGAATGTCTCCTTTAATAAAGTAACACATTTTAAACATTTTAGTTCAGTTTGATTGGATTTTTTCCAAATTTATCAAATGGTAAGTTTAAAGGACCCTAAAAGTAAGTAAGTGTACTGTCTCTTAATTAAATTATTTAATGGAATTATTAAGATTTTTACAGTTTACAATAAAAATAATTATAAAAAAAAGGATTGGAGTGACTTCATTGGTATCGATTGCGAGCCTTCTCAGGGGTAAATATTGAATTTTATATTTAATTGTCTCGTCTTATCAAGGTGCTAAATGTTTAAAATGTGTTACTTTGTCTTAAAATTACTTCATTCTTACCTGAATAATCCATACATAAGAAAATATATCATTATTGAGTAAAGAAGAAATATGAAATGCTAATAAAATAGTGAATAATGATGTAATTATGCAACTTTCATACTTTTACTTGCTTTTTATAATAAATATAATTCCTCCAATTAAAATAAAGTACGCTTGATTAAAAATTCAAAAAATTCTATTTCAGGGTGTTGAATGTACTCCTCCATGGTCAACAGCGGATTGGGTGATACCTCCTCAGCCCGTTGAGATGGTCACATTGCAATTCCATAGACCACCACCTTCAACGGACGATAGTCGCAAGACACTTGGAAAGCAACCACTTGCCATTCAGTCATTGTCAACCATTCCAGAAGGAGCGACGTCAGTTGCCACTTCTTCCAGCAGTTTTGCACCTCAGCAACCTGTGACCTGTGCAAAACAGACGGATGTATGACGTGGTAAGTTACTAATTATGATATAAAGATAAATTAGGTATTAAAAATTACAGAGGAGATATATTTTTTATGAAATGTACTGATGTTATACGTAACATGTTTAAAAATTGATAGAAATAATGAAACGATATGAAATTAAAAATAATAAAAGTATTGCAGTTAATGCATTTTGAATACGAAATAAAATATGTAAGAAAACACTTCCAAAGAATGATATTTGTGAAAGTTGGAAAACCAAAAAAATGTATTTAATTTATTCACAAAAAGTATGGAACAATAAACACAAATTTAGGGCATATGTTGATTTTACTCTGAAAAAAATAAAACAGTTAAAAGAAAAAAATCAAGGACAAAGATACACTGCTGGTCATTAACATTCCAACGCCATGAAGCAAAGCAAATATAAAAAAAAAGATATTAATTGTACGTACACAGTATGTCATAAACACAAAACGATTTCATTTAAAAGCAGTTTGGTGGTTTACAGGGGTGCAAAATTAGTAGAAACAGCTGACAGTTAAAACGACATTTATTTAGTTGGGCATGGATTTGAAATGGGCTTGGATGACAGAAATGGTCAACTCATTTCATACTGCTTAAGTCTATACTACTCATCATCAGACGTAAAAGATGGGGAGGTGTGGTGGATTATTCTCTGAGCAAATCACAACTAGGTATTTTCAATAACTGACAGTTCTGGAAACCATACCTGCTGGGGCTAGAATTGAGTACCCTGTGTATCGAGGAAGATCATCACATGGCATGGAATATCTAATATCGCATTACCTTGCTAGGTGATGGTGCTTAGAAGGCCTCGAAGATATATTAGTACCAACGGACGCAAGATGTCATAAATGTACCGATCTGAATTCAAATTACATTCAATCCAGATTTGAGATGTGCATGTCGTCTACACAATGGCGGTCCAAACCTTTACATCAATGCATTTATGCCGATATCGAAAGCAAACAGGTGAAGAGCTGTCTCCTCGGAGCCTCAATACATGTATACGGGCATCAGAATGCTGCACATAGAAACGGAACTCATCTGAAAAGACAGCATTGCACAGTACATGTATCCAAATTTGGCATTCACCAGAATCGCGATATTTGTCTACGCTGCATTGTCAATGGAAGTCAAAGTATAGTCCATGCAATTTCAAACTTCGTCGCACCGTACATGTGTATACTGATCGTGCTGAAAACATGTCCATTTCCTGATTAACGGTCTGGGATGATGTACGGTTTTGCAGGGTCAACCTGTCAATATGTCTGCTATCTTGGTTGAAAGTTATGGTATGGCGTGGAGAGATCCCGAATGCGTTAAGTATGACCTTCAGCAACCCATTTATTCCATAGTCGCATATAAGTGGCTGCATTACGACCAGTGCGACGGGTGATATCATGGAATGGTAATATATCTTTTCTTTAGGTAAAGATCCTGTTTTATCGAAATCTGGTAAGTAGTTACTCTACTTAGTCGAGCATAACACAATACTCTGAGAAATTCCAACTTTACAAAGGGCTTTTCGAATAAGAAATCCAATACAAATCTTTTCTTTGATGTAGTGCTTCAGATGTCATTTCTACCTCCTGTGTCGTCTAAATGCTTTGAAATACTAATCGTTAGCACATCCGAACCTTTTCTTCTTCTTATATGATTTTAACGTTGGCCAGGTACTTACTCACGTTGCAATTTATTTGGCCAGCAATGTACATCACACACAAGTCGGGGATTTATACAACAATATTTAAGATTTTTAAATAACTTATATATTTCTAATACTTCATACGAACATTTTATTTCCAAAACTTTTTCGTCTAAGGAATATAGAAAAACTAAGCTTGAGTTATATATTTATATGAAAAATTATATACGTGGTAATTATTGAAATTATATATCTACAAAATTAATATATATCCTCCATGTAACACATAAACTGATGTTTGTAAAAAAATGCAACATAATGAAGAGATCCTCAGAATTAAATGAAATTTAATGCACAAACGACTTGTATTAGTACAAATAAATCGCAAAATTTTCAAAGCAAAAAAAAAAGACAATATTAAGTGTCCGAAATCAGTATTTGGTGTAGCCACCATGCGTTGCAATAAGTACTGTTATACGACGTGACATGTAATCAAACAGATTTTGAATGTCTGCTTGTGGTAGAGAATTCCATATTTCTTAAATGCGCTGCTTTTGAAGCTGAAGGAGGCAGATCACAGGCAAGATGCCGACCAACCAAACCCTGCACGTGCTCAATAGACGACATATCCGACGAATAAGCAGACCAAAAAATAATTTGCATGAGCTGGGCTGTTGAAGAATCATTGTACAGTCATTGCAACATGTGAGCGTGCATTATCATGCTGTAAGATAGATCTGGGGATGTCTTGAAGGAAAGGAACAACTTCGGGCTGTAGCACTTCACGGGCGTACCTGTTGCTATTGAGATTTCCCTCAATTTGAATCAAATTGGATCGTCCATGATACGAAATCGCACCCGAAACCATAACTCAGGGTGTTAGGTCACTATGTCGTTTGATAACGCACTCTGGAAGGCAGCGTTCAACAGCATAGCACCTAACACGGCTGCGGCCATCATGGTCCCACAAATTGAAGCGTGATTCATCTGAAAAGACAACTTGCTGCCAATCAGCTTGCCAGGTTCTGTGCTCATGAGTGTATTGCAGATACAGTCATTGATGGTTTGCCGTGAGGGGGATCATGTATAAAGGCACCCTTGCACGCAATCCCCGGCGCAGTAGACTTTGACGAATTGAGGAAGTCGAAATTTGTACACCTGTAGCAGTAGACCAACGTGCTACCGATTGTCTGAAGGAAGCTGTACGGTTATTCAGTGCCATGCCGAGCAGCTGTCGATCGTCGCGTGCTTACATCCTCTTCCTTCATCCACTGTCAGTTTTTCGAGTTGTTCGGTTCTCATTAGACCACTGCTTCCAAAACCACGTCACTGTGGAACTGTCCCGCTGCACACGAGCTCCTATTGCATGATAGGAAAATCCTCCTTTTCGAAGGCCGATAATCCTTCCCCGTTCAAACTCCATAAGTTGTTGGAATTTCTCCTTATTTCGTCGCGGAGGCATACTTAGTTCTCACTAAACGTTTACTACTAACAAATAACCCTTAAATATTTTCAAAGTCCCGCTACAGCCTTATATTTATACGCTTTCAGCATCAGTTCAGATGGCGCTGCGCTCTCCACACATGTGCGGTAGCTATAAAACTTTACTATTTTACGTAACATCCTATAATTTATTTTTGCTACACAGTTCATTTAACTCTGATGATAATTTCATGGTGTTGCATTTTTTTTACCAACAGCAGTGTATATTTAATAATGCAAAATACATATTCTAGGACAAAGATGATGAAGATATTAATTTCTAATTAATTCTTCAATATAATGCATGCTATGGAAATTAATATAATCATATCTAATATGATTGAGATGATAAATATAATTTTTATTTTAATATTTCGAAGTGAAGAAATATATATGTTGAATATTTGCAAATATTTTTCTCTCCAGAGGTATGAATGATACATAAAATATTCTAATGCGAAGAGATTCTTAGTTCCAAAGAGAATTATTTGATATCATCCAATCAAGAATATCCTCCATTTTTTTGATGAATGAGTAAATCACATAAATAAAACATTGGTGATTCATTTCCTAGTGTCTTTTTCTTCCTTTTCGCCTGTAACATCTCAGAGATGTTATGGAAATATTTGGAGCATACTTTAGCAAAAACAAAATGGTTACATGGAGCAAAAAAAAAAAAAAAAAGAAGAAAGAATTTTTTTTTCTTGCAGCAGGAAATGAGAAGTACACGAATATTTTTCAATCAGTTTGAACTTGAAACATGCATTTTCCCGAAAACGGGGGGGAGTAAATAACAGCAAACGATATGTCTTTATTGCGTGTTTTATTTTCTCATTCTATAGTAATAGATGTGTTCTTTTTTTTGCTTACTTACATGAAAATGACACACGTTTAAACTGCATAATCTTAAGAGGAATCATTTTCAAAGTAAAACTAGGAAAGAGACGATGATTTAGAAAGAATACCTCTCAAAGGTATAAAGTAGAAGCTTAAGAAGGCTTTTAAATCCACCTGTATATCTAGATTTAAAGTTCGGAATTCTCATTATATCAATAGATCGCTATTTTGAAATCATTGAAAAATTTTAGTTGAAGAAAATAGCTTGTTTAGAAGAATTTTCTGTAGAAATATATCTATTTTTATTCTTCTCAAATAACGGTCTTACAAATAACACAAGGAAAATAGGAAATATTTTAAAGTTCTTCATTTCATAGGAACATTTTTCAAAAAAGCAATGCCTTCGACTAATAAAATATACAGTTTATTATATATTCAACAATCGCAACATATTTGTATAAATATATATATATATATATATATAAAATAATTTTTTCAATATATAATCATATACATATACATAGGCATATATATAAATTTATACACACATATACATATACATATGAACAAAATATAAAAATAATCATATAGTTATATACCTAAGATAACTAAAAGTAGGAAGGAGGCACATAGTATAAAGACAAATTCCTGGCCTTAGGAACCAGGATTGCAGGTTTAAACAAGTTTTGCGGCGCCAACCTTCACCTGTAATTTGTCATACTAAGTACCAAGAGGAAAGGAAAGAGTTATATATGTGTAGAATTTAAATATTAAATCATTAAAATAAAGAACATATGAACATAAACATAACCTACTAAAACGGATTTATAACGATGGACAAGAGTGCAGTATCGTGTTCCCGCCAAATAGTGAGGGCAAAACCGCATAAAGTTAATTGCGAAAACGATATAAGAAACGATTAATTGCGATACGATATACGATAATAAGAAATATATATATATATATATACTTTTTAAAAAATCATAAAAATAAAAATAAAAATCATAAAATTAGCGTAAAGCATAAAGAAACTCAAAAATATAAAAATAAAAATAAAAAAATATAAAAATATAAAACATAAAGAAACTATATATATATATTAATTTTTAAAAGCATGTGGCGCCATCTATAAAATAATTGTAGGATAAATTAGATATTGTCTAAATTTAAAAAAACATTGCAAACCATAATAACAGTAAATAATTACATTAATACAAATTGAATCATAAGAAACCATTATAAATATAATTACAAAGAAAATTAGCAGGGTATCCATTTTTTTAAGATTTAAAAAATATTAGCTTTATCGCTAAGTAATACTTTATTGCGATAAATATAGTTATATATATATATATATATATATATATATATATGATGTAGGAATGGATGTGCACATATCGTATCCCTCCTATATTCCTTAATGACATAATGCCAAGAGAGCGCCACCTATCTGACAAGGCGGTTCGAGGATAACGAGTAAACCAGACTCGAATAAAACGATTGCGCGGGAGACGACCGAGAGAGTCGACGGCGATGAGACGATGACGAGGGCTCAGGAACAAAACGCCTCGTGGAATCCAACGGTCTAATGATGTTTCGATTACTTTTTACTAACTTTTAGCCCTCCCTTGTAAATAATTCCCCTTAATAAATGTATATTTAACTCAATCTGGCCGTTGTCACTCTCTATATGGGGGCTCGGCCTTTCCCTTAACTTAAAATCCCCTAGAAAACCGAAGCAAAAGGACGATGACGATGCAAGAAAAGTGAATCTGTTCAATGTGTGTTAGACGATTTTCTTCAATTTCAAGTGCATTTATTCTTAAAAGTTTTTTTTTTTATGATTTGACGCTTTCATTCAATTTCAAGTGTTGTGTGAAAATTCACGATTGTGAAGATATTTATTCGATAATTTTGCCGACATCAAGATTTTCTTCAACACTATTATACATTTACTAAAGTAATATTCAACAAGCAAGGCGTTGTGTGTTAAAGTTTAACGTGAGTTTTTATTTCCATTGTTTTTTACAAACTCTCAGTGATTGTGAAAATATATTTTGAAACTGCTAATGTGACTGTGATACGATATTTTTTAAACTTGTACAACTGCTACTAGTGACATTTTATTCTAGACTTTAATCCTTTCATAGCGTATTAATTTTTTTTTCTATGTTGAAATATTTTACTCATATATCATTTTAAGTGATGTGCAAATATTTGTATATTTTACGTATTTTGGTTCAATCTAAGGGATTTATTATGTCTTACTTAATACTGAATGATATCCCAGTTATTGCGCAAGCTTTGAAATTTGGCAATACTCAAGATGTAAAATTATTGTATTCTGTTATTTTTAACGATCACCCATTCAGTAGGACCTCTAGAGAACAATTGCGAAAATTTACGGGTTTCGCACAAGATTTTGATATGAAGACTACTCCGCCGTTATTTTAAAAAAATAAACCTACCCGATTTAATCTGTTTAGCTAATTTTTTACAACTAGAAACAAATGGAACTGCCGAAGAATTTTGTAATAATATTTTGCTTTCACTAGCTGATTTATCCGCTTTTCATAATAAATTAAATACATGAGGTGTAGAAGAATGCCCCCGCGGGATGCAGAAAATTCCTTGCCTTTCCCCCACTTTCTACAGACAGGAAATCGGCTGACGCATTTAGCCCAATTAATGAGTCAGCTGTTTCCTCTATTTCGAAAAACGATTTATTGTGGCGTTTTGTTAAAGATTTACTTCTAACTCTTCGTTCCTTCAGTGCAGATGACTCATACTCAATTGAACATTTTTTTTCTGATGTGGAGGAAAATTTAACGTTTTGCCCAATAACCGAACAACAAAAAATTATATTTATAAAACGGCTTTTGACAGGAACTGCAAAATTATTTATTCAATCTCAGCGTGGTATAAACTCTTACAGTCTTATAAAAACACCACTTATTCAGGAATTTGGAAAAAAAAAATAAATCAAGCTCAATTGCATAGGGACTAACAAAACAGAAAAATGCGGCCTAATGAAACGGTATTCCAATATTTAGTCGCTATTCGGGAATTAGCGAATCGAGGACAAGGGTTTCTCGACGAAACTTCAATTATGAAATATTGTATTAATGGAATCCCCGATTCTCCTTCAAATAAGCTAATATTATATGGATGTACAACAATTCAGGAATTTAAAGAAAAATTAGGAAATTATATATGACAAAATATTTCAAAATAAAAGCAAAAATCGCTCTTATGATACGTCGCGTAATCCAAACTTTAGTAGCTAACGCCGTGATGTTGAAAGTACACTTCATAAACATCGATATGATAGATATCCAAAATTCAATGCACCAAAGCCTAATTCAAAATTTGGGAATAAAAATTTTAGAGATAGGAATCACGTAACTTGTTTTAATTGTTCGGGATCCGGTCATATTTCTAAATTTTGCCCAGATAAACATCGTGGTCCAAAGTGTATATTATGGGAAAATTTTGGCCATAAATCAGATGCTTGTCCTCAAAAATATCCCTTCTTCTAATAATGTTGATGAAATTTCCCCATTAACTACTATGTGTAAAGAAGTTAAAATTTTATCTAAAAAAATATTATCTTTAGTTGATACCGGAAGTCAAGTAACCTTAATGAAAGAAAGTGTATGGAATCAATTAGGCTCCCCTTTTTATCATAAATAGTGGTAGTATACTAACTGGTTTTGGCTTTTCAAAAACTCATGTAATTAGTGCATTCAACTCAACTGTTTCAATTGACAACCAAGACTTTTCTGTTAAAATCAATGTTGTCCCCAACCACTCAATGAACTTTGATATTATTATTGGTTATAATCTAATTAAACAAGCTAATTTGACTATCACCCTTGATAGTGTTATGTTTTCTAAGCCACAAATCGAAGTATCTGACGCTTCTCCACAACCATTTGTTTTGGCAATTACTGACGACATTCCTAAATTTGATATTGGCCTTGAAATTCCAAAACAAACTCGTAATGATGTTGAGGCATTACTCGTATGTTATAGGCCGAATAAAATTAAAACGACGGATATTGAGTTAAGCATTACCGTGTCGGACGATAAACCAATTTATCATTCTCCAAGACGGTTACCTTTTACTGAACGTGATATAGTAGATAAACAAATAGACGAATGGACACAAAATGGTGTTATTGAACCATGTTCATCTGCTTATGCTAGCCAAGTCCTAGTAGTCCACAAAAAGACGGCAGTCCACGAGTCTGCATTGATTTTCGAAAATTAAATCGTGTGTTAGTTAAGGATCACTATCCTCTGCCCCTCATTGAGGATATTTTAGATAAACTTCAGGATACTAGAGTTTTCAGTACCATTGATTTACGTAATGGTTTTTTCCATGTGCCAGTTAACAGAGTCACCCATATACCTCCTTTGTAACACAAAATGGTCAATTTCAGTTCCTTAAAATGCCTTTCGGACTCTCTACATGCCCTTCAACGTTTCAACGTTTTATCAATACAGTTTTTCGTGATTTAGTTGTTCAAGGAATTGTTCTCCTAACATGGATGATATAGTTATCCTTGCTAAAAATGAATCTGAGGCTATTGATAGACTCAAAAAATTTCTTCAAGTGTCCAGTGATTACGGATTGGAAATAAATTTTGATAAATGTCAATTTCTGCATAGGAAAATTGAATTTTTAGGCCATATTATTGAAAATAATAAACTTTTTCCTTCCCTTCTAAAACTAAATCAGTTGTCAATTACCCCGAACCAAAAACAACTAAAGAAATTCAACGTTTTTTAGGTCTCACTGGATATTTTCGTAAATTTATCCCTGCTTATTCTGTAATTGCTAAGCCACTTAGTGATCTTTTACGTAAAGATACTCCTTTCAATTTTGATGTAAAACAAAAAGCTTCCTTTGACGAGTTAAAACGTTTGCTCTGTCAGAAACCTGTCTTAGGTATATATCGACCAAATTGTGAAACTGAAATACATACTGATGCATCAATGGACGGACTTGCTGCTGTTTTATTACAAAGATCCCCCGATGATAATTCCTTACATCCTATATATTACATGTCTAGAAAAACGTCCGAAACGGAGAGAAAATATACCAGCTACGAACTCGAAGTTTTAGCAATCATAGAAGCTCTCAAAAAATTTAAAGTGTACATTTTAGGAATGCCTTTCAAAATAATTACTGATTGTAATGCAATTACAAAAACTATGAGTAAGAAAGATCTAAACACACGAATCGCGCGTTGGGCCCTGAATTTACAAGATTATGATTACACCATTTTACATCGCTCTGGCTCACAAATGGCCCATGTCGACGCTTTAAGTAGAATACAGATTTTAACAAATCAGTGTACTGATTCTATTGTGCATAGAATAAAAGAATCTCAAGAGCTGGACCCACACATTCTTTCCATAAAAGCTCTTCTTCAAAATGATCCATATGATAACTACTGTATTAAAAATAATGTAATATATAAATTTATTGACGGTGCCGAAGTCCTTGTTATTCCCGACGAGATGCAGCATCACTTTATCAAAAATGCTCACGACAAAGGACATTTTTCAGTTAAAAGAACTCTAGAACATATAAAAAATAAATATTTTATACCACAACTTCAATCCAAAATTGAAAAATATATTTCTAATTGTGTAACATGTATATTGAAAAATAAAAAGGCTGGTAAACAAGAAGGATTTCTCCATCCTTTTGTCAAAGATGATATACCACTAAATACATACCATATCGATCATCTTGGTCCTTTAGCAACTTCAAGTAAAAACTACAAATTCATTTTAGCTGTCATTGACTCTTTCACTAAATTTGTTTGGTTATACCCCACAAAAACTACATCTACTTCTGAGGTAATAAAAAAATTAGACATTCATAGAACTACATTTGGAAATCCTCGATTTCTTATCACTGATCGTGGAACTACTTTTACTTCTGACGAATTCCACACTTATTGTTCGGAACAAAAAATTACACTTCATCATATTACTACAGGTTTGCCACGTGCTAATGGTCAAGTAGAACGCATTAATCGAACAATTATTCCTGTCTTATCTAAGATGTCAGAAGACGATCCCACGAAATGGTTCAAACATGTTCCTTCGCTACAAGAAGTCTTAAACACAACATTCCAACGAAGCATTAACACCACTCCTTTTGAATTACTCTTTGGAAAACAAATCAATAACAAGACTGATTTGCGCATTCAACAATTAATCTACGAACAACTACAACTCGAATTTAATGAAAACAGAGAACTCCTACGTAAAGCGGCATAAACGCAAATAATTAAAGTGCAAAATGAAAACAAAAAGTCTTATAATCTTCGACGAAAATCTCCTTATTTATACAGTGTTAAGGACTTAGTTGCTATTAAGAAACGCAACAAGGACCTGGACAAAAACTCTGCAATAAATTTATTGGTCCATATAAAATAACACAAGTAAAACCTAACGATACCTACAACGTCGAAAAATGTGGAAATTTTGATGGCCCAACCAAAGTAAGTACTTGTGCCGAATACTTGAAACCATGGCCTAACAAATGAATGTTACATTACGAACACAAACTTATACTTTAACATTTTTTTTGACATTATCACCATACTCAAGATTGCTTTGTATTGTTTGTCTTCTTTACATCTGTATACCTATTTTTTTTATTCTTTATTATTAGTTTCGATTTTCTGATACATATTTGTCTGTTTTAATAATTGTTTTATTTGTAAGTTTATTTCCTCTAGCTTTTCAGTTTTATTTCATGAAATTTTGAAATACACTGTATTTTACATGCGAGGACGCATGCTTGGTCATGATGGCCGATGTAGGAATGGATGTGCACATATCGTATCCCTCCTATATTCCTTAATGACGTAATGCCAAGAGAGCGCCACCTATCTGACAAGGCGGTTCGAGGATAACGAGTAAACCAGACTCGAATAGAACGATTGCGCGGGAGACGACCGAGAGAGGCGACGGCGATGAGACGATGACGAGGGCGCAGGAACAAAACGCCTCGTGGAATCCAACGGTCTAATGATGTTTCGATTACTTTTTACTAACTTTTAGCCCTCCCTTGTAAATAATTCCCCTTAATAAATGTATATTTAACTCAATCTGGCCGTTGTCACTCTCTATAATATATATATATATATATATATATATATATATATATATATATATATATATATATATATATATATATATATATATATATATATATATATATATATATATATATATATATTTTATATTTATATTTATATTATAGAGATTGTCCGAGATTGCACTTGGATATTTTATAAATTTTTATTTTATTTTATAATTTTTTTAATTTTGTTTGAAAATGATGGAACAGTATCTTTTATATTCGCCATTGATATTCTGAAGTGTTTTGGTATTTTAGGATTCATATATTTCAATTTTTAAATTGATAATTGTGATTATTTTTATATATTTAAATATATATATATCTATCTACATATATATATATATACAGTCGACTCTCGATAATTCGAACTTTCGATAATACGTATCTCTCGGTAATTTAAAGTATATGCTCACACAGTCCCTAGAAAAAAACTCTTGATATTTCGAACTAAAACCGTACGTTTTGGTCCTCTGAATATTTCGAAGTAAAATTTGTGGTTGGCCAGACCAAAACACGCGATAATTCGAAGTAATCCTATAAAACTCTCGATAATTCGAACCTTCAATATTATGAAGTTAGATTCACTTCCTGTACCTAATTATCACACTAGCGGTTTTTTTACTGAACTTATATTTTCAGTCCAAATTGTACATGTTGATGGAATAACTACTTTGTTTATTATATTTCCGGTATTTGATAAGCAGAATTTTGATTTATTCCCAAGCTATCTGTTTTTTTTTCTTTTTCCGTTGATACCCAAGCTTTAGATGGATAAAGGAAAAACTGCTTTCTTTTTTATTCACTGTGCAGTAATGAGTGATGTTTCCTTTTACAAGTATTGCACAATAATTTTGATTAGCGTTGAGTATTTTTTCCTAATAATGAGTCACATTTAAACAGATGTCTTTTTTAAAACAAAGCTCTCAAACTACATCTAAGATAATTCAGCTGAATCGTTTTGTGGCAGAGGATTGAAAGCGAGAAATAAAACCTTTATATAAAAATGCACGAGGCAAAGACAGGAGAGACAGGGATTTAACTTTATTCTATTATTTTTTTTAAAAAAAAAAGCGGTAACGTGCCACTAAGAATTGCACCACGTGCCATAGTTGTCGACCCCTGCTATTAAGTATACTTCGTAGCTGAGTGTAAACTGTGAATACGTCTTGTGTTCATTTTAGAGATTCCAAATTTTAAATTAAAAATATTATTTTACTAAAGTTGTGGTGATTTACGTTTCCTACCTATTAATTTCGATAAACCTTGGGCCACTACTTTACACCACACCTCAGTGTCGACTTATCACGCGAAAGGAACATGTATTCTTTTAAAGTCCAAGTGCTTAACACAGCGTTTCTCAAACTGTGAAGCGCACCCCCTAGAGGGGCATGATGATCCTACTGGGGGGCGACAACATATCAAAAAGTCGAAAATAAAAAAATTAAAAAGTATTAATTTAATGAAAGGAATTAGAATGAAATGCATTCTGAGATAATAAACAATACACATTTATAGAATAATATAGTATACTTATAAATACATCAGTACTGCACTATTTATTTGATTATTAATTCATTAATATTAAGTTAAGGAGAAGGTGGATAATTAGTAATGCCCCATTGGTTTGTCCCATGCAAAATTGTATGCACAATTTAATACTTGTATGTATAATTTGTACAGTTTATAATTAAAGTCGTATTGTAGCTTTAGCGTCAAAATGTCATTGAATTCAGTACATAATTATTGTATGAAGGGGGCGCCATGAAAATTATCATTGGAAATTGGGTCGCCAACATTGAAAGTTTGAGAAGCACTGGCTTAAGGGGGTCACTTCACGCAGCATTTTCCCTATCTCCGTAATGTTAAAAATGACCAAGTTTAAGGAACATTTTTAAAAATTGGCTGGTTGTACAGTCATGAATTTTTTTTGTGTATTCATTGTATTGTTTTTATTATTTAAATGGGAGCATTTTTCAAAAATTTTGATTAGTTTTTTTTTTTTTTTTTTTTAAATTCATATGTGGAGTAACACGTCAAAAATTTAAAAACGATGAAAATTCTTTTACATTTTAATCCATAAATATTTTTTGAATAATCTTTTTGACAAAATCTCTCATTAAAATATTTATTTGTATAGTTTTAACATATGTGCAAAGTTTCAAGGCTGTAAAATAAGTAGTTTTTCAAAAATGTTCCTTTTGTGTTGAAATTTACACTTTTGAGAAATAGTGATTTAAAGTACAAACTTACTATTAACTAATGCATACCAGAACTATAACTTGGATTGCTAGTGTAATCTGCAAGATCATCTTCTTGCCTACATTTTAATTGTTTGATTCTGGCTTCTTTGGTTCATTGTAAAACTGACTATTCTGCTTTCCTAATACACGGATGATCTACTTTTTGCAATGCTCGACATTGGTAAAATTCAGGTGTTGAATGTTTAATACATCTAAAACTTTCAATTTGGTAATAAAGCTTTGATTATATAAGTATATAGCTTCATGTACTATAGTTTTTGAAGTTTCCAATTGCACAAATACAGGTTTTGGAATTATACACCAAAAACTATTTCCGCTTTCACTAATATTTTGAGTTTTATCAAGCAAGCATCCAGATAAATGTTCAAGATTAGTGACCTCTAAATACTTTGTTTATGTAATTCTCCTAATTACAATAGGTAAGTCGTGTTTATGCTTGTATGTGTAACCTTTCAGTATGTGGACATATTAAATCTACACCACAAGTCACATCCCATGGGGCAAAAAACCGTGTCGTAGATTCAAACCTGTGAACATTTTATCAAAAATTATAGCCCATATAGCTTGCCTTATGGCTGACAAATTTTCCCGAGTTGTTTTGAACAGCCAAAACATAGCAACTTTGCAATTTGTTTATTTCAGCATCTGTCAAGCCATTACGGCATCCTAGAGATATTTTGTCTTTAAGCTTTCTGTCTTTTAATTTTAATTTTAAGGCCCTAAGTCATGTCCCCATCATTTTCTCAACATGATTAACACATTCTAATTGTTCAATATTGACATATCTTTAGATTCTAAAACTGATTTGTATGCTTTAGAGTTCCCATATAGTCCAAATATTGTGTATATCGTAAATTGTGTAATGTCTGCGAGTGATGAGAGATACAAAAAAAAAAAGTGCACCTCTTCAACTTCCATTCCCCTATTATTTTCAATGTAACTTGCCGAACACTCATTGCTATGTACATCGCTGTTAAAATTACACAAACATTTCTGCGATAATATTTTAGCATCAACAACTTTCCCAGTGTCCAAACTAACTGCCGTAACAACACCATTTAGAAATATATAGCTTATTTTTAGCCAGGTACCATTGATAGCCACTGGTACATTTGGTTATCCATTATTAAATATTGTTTCGGCAGCAGCTAAAGCCATAGACACTTTGGTTACTTTCTCTGTCACATTATTTATTGCATGCATGGAATCACAAAACCACTATGGTGTAAGTGACAAATGCATAACTCCGCAAAATATTTTTGCAACTGCTACTTTTTAAATAGACCTCATAGCATATGAAATTCTATTGTGTCCACTTCATATAATTTTTTACTTTTTTGATTAACTACTGTTTTAGAAAACCTGGTAATAATAAATGTTTGAATAAGACCACAAAAGTTACAACATATTAACAATTTTGTAGCCAAACCCTAGATTTGGTGACCAAAATTTATGTGAATACCTTGGTTTTTACATTAATTTTATGTAATTAATGTTGTTTCAAAGCACAAAAAGAACAGTATAATGTCAGGAATTTCACAGAAACATTCAAATGAATCTAAAAAAGAAACATACTCTTTATTAAATTTACCTAACTTAGATTTTAAAGCTGATTTATTTATGTTGAAATTGTCTGACTTATCAACATTTAAATCCATAAAAGTTTGGAGAATGTTGTACATTTCTTTCCAAACTCTTTCGTTTTTAAACATTTTATTACTTAACAGAGTTTGAAAAACGTTTTGTAAATGTTTTATTAATGTTTTTGATGGAAAACACTATTGAAAACGATCGCAGAAATCCGTTGCATTTAAGGAGGTAAAAATAGGCTGTAAGTAAACAAACATCTATAACTATTCACTTCACTTCTTGGTTAAGCTGCTGATCAAAATAAATTCTTTTAATCAATTTAAACCATTTGATAAGGCTGAAAAGTAGCATGTGTCTTTTGTTTTGATTTGAGAGGGCGTGGCAATCAGCGGTTTTGGGGTTTGACAGAGGTAAACAACTTTTAAAAAATATTAAAAATACTTCTAATTAAGCTAGAGCAAAAATTTAAACTGCATTAGAAAGAAAAAGAATGGTATTTTATGTTTCAATCAAAATTGAAAAATCGATTATTTCATGGATTTTCGTGAAGTGACCTCTTAACAATTTTGAAAAGCAAAAGGTGAAATAATCATTTGAAGAAGGTGAGAGGAAGGTCGATGTAGCCAAAGCATTTGAAATTCCACTGAGCTTTTCCTCCACTATTCTGAAGAATAAAGAAAAATTCTTCGAGTAGAGTGAGAAAACGCGTTAGTAAAGGTAAAATTTTCCACGTCTTGAACAGTGTTTCATAGATGAGACAGTGTCGAGGACAGAATATTCCGATGGGTGGCTCTTTATTGAAGGAAAAGGCTAACGCATTCACCAAAGAATTAGGAATCGAGTTTTCAACTAGCGAGGGAAGGCTTACAAATTTTAAGCAAATGAATGGGATAGTCTTCAAAAAAATGTGCGTGGAAAGCTCAAGTGTCGACATTAACGTTTGTTCTAAGTGGAAGAACTCGCTTTCGGACATTCGCCACGTAACATTTTCAACACGGATGAAACCGGACTATTTTTCAAGTGTTTGCCAGAAAAACATTTGCATTCAAAAAAGGGAAATGCCATGGAGGAAAACATAGCAAGGAGAGGTTAACTATTTTACTGGCTGTAAACATGGACGGTCCAGAAAAGATTACTCCTCTCGTCATAGGAAAATTTGCAAATCCTCGGTGTTTCAAAGGGTATAAACTCGTTCCCTACCAAATACCGCTCAAACAAGAAGGCATGGATGACCACCGAACTCATTAATGAATGGTTGGTCTCACTGAACTCGGATATGACAAGAGAGAAACGACATATTATCTTATTTTAGATAATTGTACGGTGCACAATAACGCACCACCTTTATCAAATATGAAACTTCAATTTTTTCCCTCAAACTTAACCTCAAATTTTCAGCCTCTCGACCAAGGCATCATACAAAATTTTAAAACTTTTTATCGGCGTGAAGTCGTTAAAAGCGTTTTGGATAACCTCGAAAATCAGCAGAATGTAACTAATATTTCTATTTTAACAGCTTTGATCATGATTGACAAGGCTTGGAGAGCTGTTACAATTCACAGCTGTTTAAAAAGTCAGGCTTCCCCTTGCCGAATCTGGTTGATGTTGACGATACACTCACTGAATTTAATGCTGAACCATCAATTTGGGAAGCTCTTCCAGAACAAGATTTGACGTTTGACGACAACGTGTTGGTTGACACGGACATTGCTGTATGGGGAGCTCTATCTGACGCTGAAATTGTGGCTTTGGACCACAATAATACAGAAAGTCATGAATACAAATCGGAGGAGTTGACTCCGGTAACTCTGTCAGAAGCTAAAGTGTCACTAAACACACTACACAACTTTTTACTTCAAAATCATGTTGATGCCGTCATTTTACAGTCTTCATTTGTTCTAGAAAAATCTATTGACAAAGTTAGATTGAATGCCTTAAAACAAAAAAAAAGATAACAGATTTTTTCCACAAAAAGGATTAATTATATATCGTATGTATATTATTTTAATTGTTGTTTTCAAGGCATAAGTGTATTCTTTCAATGTAGGACTTTTAACTTATGTGTTTTATTTTTATACTGTATAAAATGTATTTTAAAAACATTATGCACAATGGTTGCTTTATTACATAGTTTTAAATTTAAATGTGTTAGAAAAAAAAACTTCTCTTCGTGTATTTTGAGAGTTTTTCCCTACCCTGTTGATAATTCGAAGATTTTCAATGGTCCCTCCAACTTCGAATTATCGAGAGTCGACTTATATATATATGCATTTATATATATATATATGTGTGTGTGTTTGTGTATGTATATATATGTGTATTTGCGTGCACCTATGTGTGCGCACACGTGTTTGTGACTATGCGTGTGCGCGTGTTTCTGCATGTGTGTGGTGTGCGTGTAATTTTTAAATAGTCGTGCATTAAGGAATGCTTTATTTTGGAGCATGAATTACAGAGAAGTTCAAATATCTATTTTTGAAAGCGTCATTCATGTTATCATAGCGTGCATACCATAGAGTTATTTGATTATTATGCTGTTGAAGATATATGTTTAAACGATATTTTTAGGAAAAAAGTACTGCTCAATGCTGCTATCGTTTGTAATAAGTATGGCTTTACCCAATGCAAAGATGTGCTTCTTAAAAATATGCGTTTCTTAATACTTTTGGGGGTTTTTTTCATGTTATTCCTTTATTACTGAAGATAAATGCGTTGTCAATTATATGTAAATAATCATTCTTGTAAAATTTTGCTGTAGGCATTCTTAAAACAATCATACATAAAACACCTTTTTCACATACCGTTACAAAAGTAAAAAAAAAAAAAAAATCAGTTTTCTAATTAATGAGGTTTTACTATGGAGGTCCCTTTTCTGTTCAGTTGCCAAAATTTCTTGTAAATTATTTTATTTTAAAAAAATAATAAAAAAACTTTAATTTTCAACCTAAACATGGTTCTTCAAATACTATGCAATGTTTCACCCCCATTTATTTCCCTTTTTTTCATCTGGGAATAAGATACAATTCGAAATAAAGGAAGAATTGGAACAATACATAGGTTACGCTTTCTGTATACTTTGTTTCTTTCTATATATTCCGTAATCTACAGAACTTCTTTTCCAAAAACTAGGCTCGGCAACATCTGTGTTGTATCTTATTCTTCAAAAGAAAAAAAAAAGAAATGTTTGATAGACTTGAATCATAGGGGAAAAAGGGAAATATTTTTTGAATCTTTCATTTTCTTCCATCTATATCATAGGAATGCATTTCTATACTGAATGGCTGTATAAAAAATTCAGAATTTAAAATTTCATTAAATATTTTTAGATTTATCTTCTATCGAATGTCAAAAAGGGTTCTGAAAATGTAACATTTTGATATGTAGTGGAACGGACATTTTTTTTTTAAAAAATAAAAAGTAAATGTTCTGGATTACATTCAAGGAAAGATTGAAAAGCGATGACAAGTACTTATATCTTTGGCTTAATTATCAGGAGCTGTCTTTCAATATTTAGTTATTTGAGTAATTTGGGAGCAGAAATGTATATTTCACTAAAATGCTTCTTTAAAAAAATACTTAATTCAGTGGCGTAACATCCCTTGAGGGACAAGGCCTAATGTACCCAACTCAGTATACTCGACCTTGGGCCCTGAGGTACCTGAGCAGATGTTCCAGTCAGATGAACATGTGTGACGCGAAAACCCCCAGTGTTAAATTCCCAAGCGAGCTTGGTACTCACTTTATCGACCCATTGAAAGGATGAAAGGCTGAGCCAACCTTGCCCTGCCGGGGTTTGAAACTCAGACCTCTGGTATGGAAGCGCGATGCCCCAACCTCTTAGCCACTGGGCTTCAGAAATGTTTCTTATTCTATATTAATTTCGAGCAATTTATTATATTGCTCTTTTCTCCGAGAAAAGTGCTGAACAATTCTTTCAAGGAAGGTTTTGTGTATTTATTACTCCACTTTATATATTACTCGTGAATTCTATTTCTTCGTGGTGTAACAGTCTATGAGGGCCAAACCCTACTGTGTAAACTTCAGTTTTCATGCCCTTGAACGCGAAAATATATGATCAAATGTTCCGGTCAGGTGGTCAGTCCCCTGGTGTTTAGTTCCAAGAAAGCTTAATACTCAGATATGGATCCAATGAAGGGATGGATGGCTAAGTCGACCTTGATCAGGCCGGGATATGAACTCCAGACCTGTAGCATGGAAGTGCGATGCGCTACCGCAAAGGGAAAAAACGTTATCAATAACTCATAATTACTTTTTAAAATTCTATTAATTTTTAGGTAGTTATAATTAATTTTAGGTAGTTAGTATTAATTTTTAGGTGAATAGTCTATACCAGGGGCGGGTAGCCAGCGTCCCACCAAGACAATAAAAAATGGACTAACAATATTATCTGTATTTGATCAACATATCTTTGTGAGCAAGTTTTTCTGTATGAAAATCAAAAAGAGTAAATAAAAAAATGTTCGCTTCCTTTAACTTGCAGACTGTTGAGAGTTTTAATACGCAATTTTACTCTCAATTTTATGAAGAATTCTGGAAAATTGTGATAGAATACATTTGTCTAATTAAAAAACTAAATGCCGCATCGCTACAGCCCATAAGGCCAATGCCTACTTTATCATCACAGTTTTCCTGACCTTAGGAACTAATGTACATGATCTGTCAGATGGTCAGTTTGCCCCCCCTCAGTGCTTAGTTACCAAGCAAGATTAGTACTCATTTATCGACTCACCGAAGAGATGAAAGGCTGAGTCGATCTTGTCCCGACTGGATTTTGTGCCCTTAGACATATGGTGCGGAAGCGTGATACACTACCAATCAGCCACTGGGCTTTGTCTCATTAAACAAAATAAGAAATATAAAAAATTAATTCAATTCCTACTTAGATGAGGGAAGAAAAATTTTATATTTTAGCTACTTTTTGTTAAATAGTTACTATTAATATAATAATTTATATACATATGACCGAATCAGAACATTAAGATAGTGTTTCTCAAAGTGTGGGGCGCGCCCCCTGGGGGCGCGACAACCCTACAAGGGGGACGCGAGCATATCGAAAATGTAAAGGTTTTTTTTTTTAAAATATTCAGAAAGAAGTGAAACAAAATACTTTTTTCCATAATAAAAAAAATGCACAACAACACTGATATAATTTATGTTTATCATCTGGCGTTTTTCTTTTTTAACATAAAATATTGCTCGATAAAAGAAAAAACGAAACCCAGACCCTGAGAAGAATTCTAAGAAGATAAGCATTTCATCACTGTAATTATTATTGAAATACTGTATATTAGTAGTAGAAAGAAAAGGAAGACATGATTCACTTTTCAGCCAGGCAGCATAATACATTTGCTGATCATTTGATTGACCTTCAAACTTACTGGTATGGTTTCTACATTAGTTCCCTCTCATCTTTTATGTATTTGTTTTTCGCTTAGGGAAATTGTTAATAATGAAGAGTTTTACGATATTTGGAAAAGCATTGATTGATTCGAAGGATTATTTGGCTAAGATTTATTTTTAAGAGTAATCTCAAACATATAAAGCCTAGTGAAAAACGACATAATCCTTTTTAGAACATCCGTATTTTTCTGAATACACTTTTAACCCGGGAACGCTTGTGCGGGGCATCTGGGATCTCTATTGAAGATAGTTGAAACTGATCAAGCAAAATAATGCATATTATTCATGATTGAGAAACACGATGAACATGAAACGAAAGGAAAATTTTCAAATGCTTCATAAAGAACTCCATCAACTGAAATATGAAGCCATAAGTGCACCACAAGGTTCAGTTCACGTTGTCAAAAAGACACAAGAAAACGGAAGTTCAACTTGATATTTGTTGATCACCAAAGGTGTCACGAGTTCGAGTGCAGTACAACTAAAACCCGTTGTGTATGGGGGAGGTGCACGTTAAATCTATCGAGAGCTCAAACGTTCTCTTGTTGGAGTGGTGTGGTAGTTAAAAGAGGCCAGCTCAAGTATCGTCCTCGTCAACCATGGTTCAAAATTACGAGGTCCGTCTCTAAAAGCCCTCGTGTAGCTGAACAGTGCGACGTTAATATTCACTCACTCGATCATGAAAGCTCATTAAAACTACAATTACTTGAACAAAATATGACAGCTTTGCCAGGAAATAACATTTTTGTAATGTTAGTGAAATGTGTCTCTGATTTGCGTCCTTTATTAAGGTATTGCACTTTTGAATAATTTTAGTTCAGTTTTATTGGGTGTTTTCTCAAATCATCAATGAAAAATTGAACATTCCTTAAAAGCCGGTAAGTATACTTTCTCTTAATTAAATTATTCACAGGAATTCAGATCTGTATCGTGTAGAGTAAAAATAATTATAAACAAATGATTGGGATTACTGAGTCCCCCCGCACTACCAATAGCGTTAGTATCGAGTGCGCGCCTGCTCCCGGGTTAAAACATTTTGAAGTCTTCCCGCTTTAAATATTAAAAAAGTAACACAATTATTCTTCATCGGAATTTTATATTCTTTTTTCATTATTTAACATTAATTCTAAATGCTAATTTTCTGAGGTTTAAAATTACAGTTCTTTTTAACAGTTATTTAAAATTATAGCATTTATCGAAAAAAAAATCATTTTACATTTTTGTATACAATGTCGGGCACGCAGTTCTACTCTCTTTACAGTTCAGCTATTATATCAAGAATAATGTTATATTTTTTTAAAAATTGGACTCGTGCGAAAAGCCGGTGTTTCGGCCAGTATATGTTTAATGTATCGGTACTGAAGAAGGTTTTTATAAATAATTTCTTAATACTAAATTAAGAACAAGTTTAATAATTATTATTGACTTCCATGGGCTTGTCTTGTAGAGCAAAGATTTTCAAAGGAAGGTTTAATATCAAAATTTGACACTCTGAGTTATTTTAGCTGAGATCATTATTTTGTCTTCAAATCAGCCACCGCAGAAAATCCGGTTTAACAAAGGTAGGATGTTGAAAATGGTAATAGTATACGAAATGCTTTTGTTTTCAGTACAGAAAATTCATCATCCACCTCTACCCAAAATTCAAAGAGCGATTTGTTACAAAATTGCATTTTATTTTTTCACTGGATGTGAATTCTATGAAGATTTCTTCTTCGGAAGTTGAGAACCCTTCTGGAGTATCTTGAAATAGATCCGTAATCCACTCGTAACTTGCTACCAAGTTGTCCTCATCAAGAAAATGCTTTTTTAAAATTATTTGCCAACATGGCTAAATGATTTTACATGGTTTTAAAAACAACTTTCACATGTTGTTCTTCAGATTTGTAAGTTTTAACACATAACTAGCTGGGGCATTTTCCACCCATCATTTACTTCAGTAGTGGTAAATCCAAAATTTAAGTATTTTTGAGAATATTTCCTTGATTTAATTTTCGGAACCATGCTCGTCTGTGTACTTGTTGATCCTTTATTATCGTCGAATATTTGCTTACGACTTAAAAATGCATGCATGATTTTGTTTTAATCTACTGCCGTAAATACTTAATTACAATTAACGTGCTAATTAAAAAATGTACATTCAAGGTAGATTCGGTAGCTATAGAAGTATCGAGTCGTCCAAAACTGACTGGAATTGTACGAGGAAAAACATTTTTACATGTTTTGCGCAGACGTCCGATAGGTTGCCTAAACTCACGCAAACGTACCCGATAATGTCAAGTGTGATTGATAAGATAGAGAGCAACATAGACTAGACAATTTTTCTAATGACATTTGTGCTTTGAGAAATGGATGCTGAAGGAAATATATCTTTAATTAAATATATCATTTTGCGATCTGTTCCAATTTAAAAACTAGAGAAAGAAAAATAACATAATAATAAGTAAGTAATATATATTTTAAGTAATTTTTTTCTTAAAATATATATTACTTAAAAGTAACATAGACAAAATTTAATACTTATACAGTTTATAATTGATATCACATTGTAGCTTTAGTGTAAAAGTGCATTTTTATTGCAGTAAATCCATTATTGTTGTACAGGGTTGGCGACAAAAATTATGATTGAAAATTTGGTCGCCAGTACTGAAAGTTTGAGAAACACTGCATTAAGATGTAATTAATTTTTATTAATTATCATTTAAGTATCGTACTGTCATCAAAAACAATCGTGTCTATAAAATTTTAGTTCAGCTGAATACTTTAAAACGTGAGAAAAAAATGTTTTAAAAGTTTTGACCCAAATCACCAAAAATGAAGCCAACGTGGCTGCATTAGTAATTTTTTAAATAATTAGTTTCAGTCAATTAATTTTAATTAACTATAATTAAATTATTGCATTTTTACCCAAATGATAGTGTATAGAAGATTTCAGTTAAAATTAGTGCTTTAAAATGTGAGAAAAAAAACATTTTCAAGTTTTGGCATAAGTCGCCCAAAATGATGCCAACGTGGCTGTATTTGTAATTCATTGAATAATTAGTTTTAATCTTTTAGTTTTTATAAATTATTATTAAATTACTGTATTACTATCCAAAATAATCATGTATATAAAATTTCAGCTCAATTGAGTGATTTAAAATGTATTTTATTAATGATTGCAAATTGTACCAAGATAAAAAAAATAAATTAATAGATAGAGTGTAAGATAAAATAGTAGGAATTGTACAACAATTAAATGGGATGCAACTGTAGAGGAGAATTAGTACAATAAGTAAATTGAATGAAAACTGCCATTTTATTTAACTTTTATTTATTGCTTTTTTTTTTGGTACAATGCATGACTTTTCTGAGATGCAAAGTTAACTAATGAATATAATCATTTTAAATAGGTGTTACCTATCGGCCAAAATCGTTGCTTCCTCCTATGCTACTCACATTTTATAGCTTTTTTTGCTCTAATCTCCAGCCCAACTTCTTGCCAGACTTCCGGAAATCATCTTCTTATGTCTTCCAAATTCTTCTTATCGTTTAATTCTTATTATGAAAATATTTTTGTAATTTAGGCTCTTACCATAAGTTTATTTTACATGTTTATGTTTGAGGTATATTGTCCAGTTTTCAACACATGCATATGGGCAGGCTTCCTTCACACAAAATGTTTCTTACATCAATTTTTAGCAGTAGAAAGTTTCATATTCTCTATATTGTGAAATATAATGCTAAAAATTTTTTCCATTCAAAAATTGAAAATGCCATTGAATTTAATTTAAGTTAAAACATTTTGAAATGAAATTCAAGTGAAATTCTCGAATTTAAACATAAGGTTTTTTTTTTTTTTCATTCAAGTTTACATAGTGAAGAACAGAAAATTTATGTATTCTAAATATGTACTAATTTGCTATCCTTCATTTGTTTTAAATGTTTTTAAATCAAATAATTTTACGGCCAACTTTATATATTTTATTTTTTTATAAGTAAAATTAAGAAGCCACAGTCATTTATTTGCAGCTTACTCTTTGACAAAAGTGAAAAAAAGGAAGGGCATTTTAAGCATCTCACTACACATATTTAATCTTATTTGCATACATAAATTTCCCCTCCATTTATAATTCCATAATAATTTATATGATGTATTCTATATACTTACATGATTACTAGAGAAATAGTATAATTATAACTCCAATGTAATGCAAGATTTTGTGTGTATTGCACCATTTCCAAATTGAGTATACACACACACAAACAGGGGTTGTAGAATTAAGTAAATATGAACTGTTTGAAAAATAGGTAGGGAGATATGAAATTTTTTGTTTGTAATAAATTTGTTAAGCTATATGACAGTGCTTCTGAAACTTTCAATACTGGCACCCCCCTTTTCGATCACAATTTTTATCGCGCCCCCCTTATACATTAATAATGTACTGAATGTAATAATAATGCACTTTGACGCTAAAGACAATAGGATAATTATTATGTTCATTTTCCTTTCTCTAATTTTTAAATTGAGCATATTTCAAAATGCGGTCTGCTTAGAAGACAAAATATAGACATCTGCTAAATATAGAAAAATAACTCAGAGGGTCAATTTCTATATATATAATCATAAGCATTCCTTATAAAAGCTTTGCTTTTCTAGACAAACCCTTGGAAGTGGTTAATACTTATAAACTTGTTCTTAATTATATATTAATTAATTAGTTATAAAATACTCTGTGCAGCACTGATACATTAAATGTATACCGGCTTTGCACGAGTTCATTTATAAGAAAATAAAACATTATTGATATAATAGCTGAATTGTAAGGACAGCAAAGCAAAGTGCTCGACAATGTTTACAAAAAAAAGTAAAATGATCTTTTTAAAATGGTTTCTCAAATTATAATTAGTTTTAAGCGAATCGTTATTTTATGCCTCACGGAATTAGAATTTATAATTGATGTTTAATAAGGAAAAATAATATAAAATTCCGATGAAGAATAATTGTATTATTTTTAATATTTAAAGCGAAAAAACTTCAACATGTTTTAACCATTGAGCAGGCACGCACTAGATACGGTCGAGCGGGGTTATTGAGTCACCCCAATCCTTATTTTTATAATTATTTTATTTTATACGATACATATCATGATTCCAGTGAATAATTTAACTAAGAGAATGTTTACTTACCTACTTTCATGGACTTTTCAATTTTTCTTTGGTAACAAATAAATAGTTTTGCCAGAATTAACGATTTCATAATCTGTGTGTCCCGCGCGACAACTTCCGGGTAAAAATTGTATTCATTATGATATGTATGTTATTCCTAAAATAATTGTGTAAAACTTTTTTCGTTAAGCTTTATATGTTTGAGAGTAATCCTTCAAAGTGCTCTCCGTGGTTTTCGAAATATCATAAAACTTTTTTGCATGGAATAAAGCGCAACAGAGAAAAACATTACTTACAACTTCCCTAAATGAGAAACAAACACATAAGAAAGGGGTCATAACGAACTGTACCAATAACTTAGAAGGTTGAAGAGATTACAGCTACAATGTGCAGTATTTTAAAAATAATGACAGTGATGAATTTTTTATGTTCCTAAATTTTTTAGATTCTGGGTCTGGGATCTGTTTTTTCTCTGAAAGAGTTGTATGTTAGGCTTAAAATGAGAGCGTAATAAAAAAAATATCTCATCATGGGATTACAGCAAATCAAATAAAAAATTTTTTATTTGGTTATAGGATCAAAGATAGCTAATTAGGTATTGAAGACGTATTTATTTTTCATGAATTAATATCGCGCGCGTGCGCCTATAAATTATATCAGAGTAAAAGTGCATTTTTTATTATGTCTGAAAGTTGTTTGTTTTAATTCACTCCAGTAAATTAATTATTTTTAAGTCTTTTATTCTCGATATGCTCACGCCTCCTCAGAGGGGCGTGCCCCACAGTTCGAGAAACAGTGCTATACGAAGCTTTTTATATAGCATGCAGGGTGTATTTACAGAGTACAAAAATTTAGGGGGGGATATGATCCATAATTATAAAATATTAAATAGTGCGAAAATTTTAAATTTGAAAATTAAAATAAATTTTTTCCATTTTTTTATTCTATTTAATACTATGCTTAGTTATATGCAATAAAAATGTGCCTTTTTATCCTAAAACTTTTTGAGCAAAAAATTGTCTAGTTAAGGGATTAAAATTTTTTTTAAAAGCATAAAAATGTTATAATTTAGCATTAAATTCCTTTCTTTCTTTAACTGTGATTAAGGAAGGCATTCGTTAACTATTCACCTTTTATACTGAAAACTTACATATGTTTCAGATTTAAGTTCATTAAAATAAATTATATAAATGGTTTAAGAATTTCTCTGCATTAGGGTTTTTTTTTAAATCAATTAAGCAATATATAACAATTACGATTCCCCCCTTTTTCGTCACAAATTCAGTTTAATAATATTACTATTATTCATAGTTTAATATTTGCAAAAATTTACTTATATCTATCGCTACACTTCTAAAACTGTGGGGTGCGCCGCCCTAGGAGGTGTGCCGAACCTACATGGGGTCACCAGCATATAGAAGTCGAAAATAGAAAATTATATTAAAATTATCAATTTACTCCAAAAAAGCAAAGCAAAGTATACATTCTGACACTCTTATATTCTTATAATGTTTTTATAAATGTATGAGTACAGCACAATGTATTTGACAATTAATTTAATAATACTAAATCAAGAACAATTTGAAACTTACTGGTGACTTCAATGGACTTGTCATATGCAAAATTATAATTTGTGTGTTTTTTTATAATTAAAAACGTATTGTAACCTTACACCATAATATATTATTATCACATTCTAAATATTGTTATTGTATGGTGGGGGGCGATGGAAATTATAATTTAAAATTGGGTCGCAAGCATTGAAAGTTAGAGAAGCACTGATCTAGCGAATAATCGCTTAGTTTTAAATAAGGTTTAATTAATAATTAAATTGATTTTTCTTACAAAAGGTTTTATCAAAAATTCGACGTTATTAACTATGTTATTTATTTCTGCATGGATTATGTAGTTAATTATTGCAAGCATATATATTACTAGATGATTTTTTTTTTTACATTTAGGCATCCGACAACATTCGGAACCGATTTTAAAAAAGCGCATAAATGGATAATTTTCATGATATTTAGTGTCACTTTGATTAGAATAAGTGTATAAAATTGTTTTAAGGACATTTTGAAAAAATAATTATTTGAATACAATATTTCGGCAAAAAATTAACTTAGAATAACCTTTTTTTCAAAATGTTCTTCTTTCGTAAAAAAGTCCCTCTATTATAATAATATTTTGCTTGTATATAGCTCAGACCTCTGTACAGAGCCTCAGGTATGATTTTTTTGAAAAATTCGCATTATCAGAGTTACAACCCAATGAAATAATTATCGGCGTTTTTTTCTTAAAATTTCTCCCCTCTGCTGCCGTAAAACATGGATAAATCCGTTTCTAAGTTATATATTTCAAAAATTCTAGTTGAGCCTCTGTACAGAGATCTGAGCTATATACAAGCAAAATATCATTATAATAGAAGGATTTTTCACAATGTTCATTCTATGTTCATTTTTTGTCGAAATATTTTACTTTAATAAATTTTTTTATTGTAATACTATTCTTAAAACAATTTTATATACATCTTCTAATCTAAATGAAACTAAATATCTTAAATATTATCCATTTATACGCTTTTACAAAATCACGGTTCTGAACGTAGTCGGATACCTTAAAAAATCCTTTTTTTTAAAATATTTATTGCCCAATGTATACAATTATCACAAAGGGAAATTAATATTATATATCCCATTAAAATTAACGTTACAATTAGCTTAATAAAACATTTTAAAAAATTGAAATTTTTCCGTAAATTCTAAGAATTATTAATTTTCATTTATATAAAAGATCTCTCGTGGCAGCCTATAGAAATACAAAAAAAAGTCTAATAAAACAAGAAATGTAATAGTAATTGTCAGTATATTCAGTCAGTATTTCTCTCAATTTTACTGATTTAAATTGAGTTCGTCTTAAAAGTATACACTTTTTTAAAAGTAAAGCATAAGGTCTACCTAGACCTACTCATAGTACATCAGACTCCCTAAAAAGTATTTTGACCCAATGATTTGATTTGTAATTTTTATTTTTCATAGTTATACAATAAAAATATATATACTGCTCAAAACAATTAAAGGATATTGTAAGTTTTATATAAAATAAAGATATAAGCGAATTTTTTTTTGCCGAAAATGGAAGAAAAGAGTCACAAACGGAAATTTTTCTTTTTTTCAAACTGTGGAGTATGTTAATTTTGAGTTCGACGTCAAAAACGTCGCTTCAGCGGCCGCGAATGAAACTTGACTTACAACTGAAATGAAGACAAGGATGATCGACGTTCAGTGACTGCTTTGTTTCGATGAAAACGTTGTCTCAGCGAAGTCATTTAACCGATTCAGAAGCTTGGAGAGTTAGAAGTGGTCAGAAGCTCAGAGGTTAAAACTGGGTCAAACTCAAGCCGAAGTAGCGCAAGCCATTGGAGTGTCACAAAGTGTGATTTCCAGGATCTGGAACCGTTTTTTGGAGACTGGAAGTGCAGGCCGAAGACCAGGACAAGGTCGTAGACGGGCAACAACACCCAATGAAGATCGTTGTTTAATGTTAACGGCTCGAAGACACTGAAATATGAACGCTACTCCTCTCCAACAACACCTTCGCTCGGCTACTGGCACCACATTTTCAACTCAGACTGTCCGAAACCAACTACATGGTGTAGGTCTGTATGCTCGCCGACCGATGTTATGTGTTAGACTAACAGAGCATGTGAACTGGAGGAGAAATGAATGGAGCAATGTTCTTTTTTCTGACGAGTCCCATTTTTCTGTTCATTTGGATAATAGGCGTATTTTCATCTGGAGGGACCGTGGTAGTAGGAACAATCCTGCGTTTGTACACGAAAGTGTCAGATTTGGCGGTGGGGGAGTGTTGGTGAATGGTGGAATCTCCATTGACGGGTGCACAGACCTCTACATCATTCGACATGGACCTCTGACTGCTCGCCGATATAGGGATGAGATCCTAAGACCTTTTGTAATCCCTTACACTGCAACAATCAGATATGACTTCATTTTAATGGACGATAACTGCAGGCCACATCGTGCTAACCTGGTGGAGGATTTCCTTTTCGAGGAAGGAATCGTACGAATGGAATGGCCAGCGTGTTCTCCAGACATGAATTCAATAGAGCACGTTTGGGCTGCTCTAGGAAGACAAGTTACTGGCCGTCAACCACCCCCACAAACTCTCCAAAAACTGGGAAGAGCTCTTCTGGAAGAGTGGGACAGAATACTCCAACTCGTGATTAATAGCCTTATTGACTCCATGTCTCAAAGGTGCTCAACGTTGCTGGCCGTCCGTGGAAACCATACCCCTATTGAAAATGATTTTCTTTGAAGGAAACACCTTTTCTTATTCTTTTTTTCTCATATGCACAAACTGTGTGTTTCCCCTTTTGTACACAAATGCGCAATAAAATGCATTTTTTCTGCCAAACTTGTGCAATTTATTCTCATATAACCTGCTACGTCTGTCGACCATGTATCAATCAACTAAAAAAGTTTCCCAGCCACAAGATCCACATAAAACCGCAATATTCTTTAATTATTTTGAGCAGTGCATATAGCAAAATATTTGCTTCGAAGATGTAATAAAAAAAATTCAAAAAAGAGCATGATGATTACGAAAATGCACAAATCAGCGTTAAGTCTCATATTTCTATAGCTCTCCCTTTTTGGGGAAATAGAAAAGCAAGGCAAATATATAACTTTTCTCGGCATCATTTTACTTTCTCCTTTTCCTCTGTAAGTAAAATTGTACACTGAAAGATTCAACTTGAGAAATAATACTTTACCGTTTGACTAATTTCCAAATAAAATATATTTATAACATTCGTATTAGAAAAATAATAATTTTTTATCCCTGTGAATATCAATAAAGGGAGAAAAAAATCATTCATTGTGTACAGATTCGGCGTGCAATTTTTACCGCGGCTGGATACCTCCTTTCTGTAGGAATTATAGTTCACTCAATGTCATTCACACATTTACCTATTCTTACAGCTGTAAATTAGAACTAAATCTTACAATTTTTCTTTGTTTTATATTTACAGGATCAAATCAATACATATTTCTTTTTATTAATTCATTTTTGAAATGTTGTTCAAAATTTAATTTAAAACCAGGATGTGAACAATTTATCCGTTTCTTCTAAATTATTATTAACCACGTCTACCTTTTAGAAGTGCACCGCAGAATTTATTCATCTTCGGTTTTTTAAATACTTTTCTACTATCTTTACTAATGATTGTATCGAAACAATACTTTGCATGGTTTTCTATCATGAAAGAAAATTCCAGTGAAGATTTGTGTTTGTTTTCATTAGCTCGAGCAGCCAGTGTGTTAATTGTCCCAGACGTATATATACATATATCCAAAGAACAATCTCTTCCATGAACTGCTATGCATAAAATTATTCCGAAGGCTTTGGAATGCTGTAAAATGACCTAGAGATTTTTTCGAAGATTTACTTATTTCAGAGGATTTGCTTACTTAATCCTATTCAACCCACTCCCCCATCAATGCACCACATACGCTTGCATATGTGAAAAACGGTGACATTGGGGGACGAATCAAGTAATTTTTATTCGGCGTTTAAGGGATTAATTATAAACTGTACACATTATCAAGATAAGTGTTAATGTTGGCATATATTTGTATTCATGACAAATTCATGGATTTAATTTAATTATTAAACTTTTCCTCAACTTAATATTGTTAAATTAATTATCAAATAGATGGTGCAGTATTGATACATTTATAAGTGTATTATAATGTAAATGAGTATTTTTTACTATACCAGAATGTATTTGTTTGCTTACATGTAGTAAGTTAAAAAGAATTTCAATAATCTTTTCTTTCCGTTTTATTTTTCAATATACTCGTTCCCCCTTTGTAGGGTTATCACTTCCCCTATGGAAGACCAGCTTCGTAGTTAAAAAAACAGTGGTATAACCTGATTGTTTAAAAACATTTCACTCTTTAACATCATTTTACTGAAATCGCACTGGAATGTGGGTTGCCCTTAATTTCAATACGTATTTAATGAATAAACTTTAACCCTTTAACCTGTCGATTTTTAACTCAAAATGTTTTTTAAAAAAAGACACGTTTTTTATTGCATATAACTAGAAACCATAGATAATATAATAAGTAAACAATTTGTTTTTTAATTTTAAATTTTTTTAAAGTCCTTATACGATTTTTTTACAATTGTACATAATGAGAATGAAGATCACTTAAAATTTGCTTTTGGGAAGTATTCTCTGCATGCCAGGAAGAATGTTTCATACATTTTAAAAACATTTTCAAGTTCATAATTTTAAGATGGTTGAGGGCTTTTTGTGTGAGAGTGTGTACGCCATGTATAATTTGAAGCATGGTGTAATACAAAATATAACATTGCAATCAGGAGATAAATATTTCTTTTGTTTTGGGGTTTTCTTACTCTTTTTTTAATTTTTCTCATACAACAAGCTCCTTATTGCCCTGCTTGAATGAGTATTTCCAATAATGCAGTCATTGAGTTAAAATCTAAATTCTAATTGTGTACCTCCCCCTTTGATGCAATATGAAGTTCTTCATTGTGAAACAAAAACTTATTGTATATTGTTTCGTCCTCTTATTTGAGAACTTCAAACCTATCATGAAACTATTTTATCACTTTATTTGAAGAATAATCCAGATAAACAGCAGAGAGATCTGAATTTGTATCTGGATCTTTACTTATTTCTTTCACAGGGAAGTGTTTCGCATTCGTAATTTTTAAAAAAAGAATGTCTGTGATTTGTATGTACAATTATTGTATAAAATAGAATAAAAATTTAACAAGTTGAAATTCCAACATTCACACATATTGTTGCAACTGAAATACAAGCGCTAACTCTTTCGGCACCTGTTTACGTCATAAGTGTTTCGCCCACGCATACGATTCGCGCGCGCGTGGATGGAGAGAGGAGAAAAAAAGATTAACGAGTACGGAAGATGGCGGAGTAAGTTACGGCAGAAATGTTATGCTGCATTTTTTTTCCTTTTCAATGTACATATGTATAAAGTTGTGATGTGTGTTATTAAAACTAATTTAAAAGCCTATTCAACAGCTTCTTTCTTTAAGACCTGGACTTATGGTGGTTTAAGTTACACCACGCATATCAAAGAAAAATTCAAATTGACTTTAAGAAAATGGGGAAGAAAAGTATTTCAGTACCCTAGACACACACTACATAATCTTGTAAAAAGTCTAGCACTGAATAATATCACCATGTGAAAGAAAATAAACGCATATCTAAGCAAGAAAGAAGAAAATATCAGTGGCCTTCCAGCGTGCGGGCAAACCGTTTGCTCGGATTGAAATTTGATACTTTTAGCAAAATTCATGCTAAATTGGAGTCATCTGCAATAAGGTTTCTGAGCAATTAATTATTTTTGCTATGGTTCTCTTTTTTGACAAAATTATTTGGGATTTACTTCGAAATTCCGTTATGCAGACAATATTCTACATACCACCTGTTCCAGAACCTAAAACATACATCGTTTTGTCGCATTTACTAATTATGCCAAACTTTTCGGCCGCGAAGTTCAAATTTTCTATTAGACTTACTATCTTGCCCTTTTTTTGTTGCTAAACTAGCCATATTAAAAATTACAGTTAAAATCATCTCTATATATATATATATATATATATATATATATATATATATATATATATATATATATATATATATATATATATATATATATATATATATATATATATATATTATTTTGTTTATTCTAGACCTCCAATATATCTTATTTTTCATTATTCTTTCATTTTTCGACTTTGTCATTTTTAATATTTTCTATTAAACAAGTTTTGTTATTCATCTCCTTGATAGATTTATTATTGTTCTCTTTTCTCAATTTCTTTTTACGATTTTATTAAGTTCTGCAACCACGTGCTGTATTAGGCTTAACTTTTCAACTTGGGTTTTTTTCTTTTTCTTATTATGTCGAAAATTTCTGCTGTACGGGGATGGTGGATCCATAAAGCATTGCTAACCCTAATTCACTGGCCTAATTCAGCGACAGCTTTAGAAATCATAATAGGTCTCCAGTTTAGTCCTATGACTTTTTGTATCTACTTTTGTTGAGTTTGCTGAATTCCAATTTCTTACTTCTTTAGTACTGTGGGTTCTAGTTATTCTTCACTTTTATTTTATTATACTTTGTATTTTCAGGCATTAATTTAGGCTGCGCTGCGCCAATTAATGCTAGAATTTTTTGATTTATATGCTGGTGTGTTATTTTCTGGCAAAATGCTTATATTTATTGTTGTAATCATTAAAGTTATAACAAATGGTTATTTTTTCTATACTTTCTCTACATTGAGTTAAGTTTTATTTTTCTTATTTTTGTGTGTTTTGCAGCATACTTTTCTTTTAAGTGTGTTTGGTTTAGTGTGTTAAGTTTAAAAAAAATTTATATTATACCAGATTTCATTTTTAGATTTATTTATATTTTTATTATTAATTTATATTTTTTATTATTTTGTTTATTCTAAATTTCCAATATATCTTATTTTTCTTTATTCTTTCATTTTTTGTCTTTGTCATTTTTAATATGTTCTATTAAAAAGTTTTATTATTCCTCTCCTTTATAGATTCATTATTGTTCTCTTTTCTCAATTTATTTTACGATTTTATTAGGTTCTAAAACCACGTGCTGTATTAGGCTTAACTTTTCTACTTGAGTTGTTTTTCCCGCTATTATGTCGAAAATTTCTGTTTTACGGGGAAGGTGGATCCATAAAGCATTGCTAACCCTAATTCGCTGAGCTAATTCAATGACAGCTTTTTTTTCAAAGTAGACTTTTTGTATCTACTTTTGTTGTGTTTGCTGAATTCCAATTTCTTACTTCTTTAGTACTGTGGGTTCTAGTTATTCTTCACTTTTATTTTATTATACTATATATATATATATATATATATATATATATATATATATATATATATATATATATATATATATATATATATATATATATATATATATATATATATTTATATATATATATATATATATATATATAAACTTTAAAAATGACTATACTATGTGTAGACAAGCTTTGAATCATTAGTAATTATAGTTCATGGTGTAACTAAGGCAAGACAATAACGAATGTATGTGCGCCCTGAATCTATCACTCGCATTTGATCGTAATACTTTATAGTGAACTTTGTTATTTTAAATTATGATGCTGAAACTTTTTTGGTCAATGACGTGCCCAAAATATTGTGTCGTGTGCCAATAATGGTATGCGGACACTGGTTCACCATCCGTAATCGAGAAGCATCTGTGCTTATAAACAAAAACGAAACATCTGTATACTTAAATAAATTCAATTATAACTCAATATTTTTATAAAATTTATTAATATGGCCAACACAGAAAGTCCTTATTTATCTATATTAATAATAATAATTTGAAATACTTATAATTTTTGAAGTATGAATGTTTTAAAATCAATGGTTGTTTTTCTAAAAAAATATTAATTTATATTTTTTCAGGTATGAAGATATGCAGATGAAGTTATTTGGAAAATATCTAGCATGTTATGACTATATACGTATGGGAAATGTTTACCTGATGAAACAAACTATGAGATATAGGAGATGTGATACACCTTGTGATACAACCGTGAACTTGTATTTTACAAGTCGGATTTGAAGTGTGCTACTTAGGGGATTCATATATGAGGGTTATTTAAGTGTTTATTAAAACATGATCATAATAAGTCACCACTTTAAAAATAGGTAATCTATAATTTATGAATAAAAAGTTATTTAAACATGAGTTGTAAAATTTTTTAAGAAATAATTTCTGTTTAAATATTATTGTAGCTACAAATGTAGAAAATGCATTTAATATATATATATATATATATATATATATATATATATATATATATGTTTTATTGCTATAAAATGTTTTAGATAGTACTTTTTTAGATTTGAAGTTCATAGATACTTTTCAACAATATGACGGAAGAAAAATAAAATTTTAAAAATTGATGCATGCGTATAAATATAATTTTGTAGTTGCATTAATCTATTATTGATAATATACTATTTTGTACACAGAAAATTGCTTTAAAATTTTGTGCTGATAATTTAGCTAAGGAAAAATTTAAAAAAAAATTACTTAACAATTATTTTATGGTTAAAGCTGAATAAAAAATATTTAACACACGTGTATAAAATACATCTTATTTCAGTAAGATATAAACATTTTTTTCCAAAATATTAGTAAAGAAAACTAATAATTTAGCAATTTTATTTAAAGTATGCGTGTTATTTTATAAGATTAACAAATTAATTATTTGTACAAATTGCTCAAAAAGGAAATTTCTGGATATAAAATTAATTTTCTTATGAATTATGAAAAACAACAAATATTACAGTTTTTTAATACTCAATCCCGTTGTATAATTAATTTTATAGTATATTTATTAAATTTACGGCAGAATTTCTGGATAAAAATGATTCCATGTTGAAATTAGCGTCAGCTTACGAATTGGTTTATTAGATTAACGAACAAAATTCTTTCTTTATTATTTTAAAAAGAATGGAGCTTAATGTGCTATTTTTTAATTTGGTATATGCCATTTTAATATAGTATAGGCAAGTTTATTTAAGGTGAAAGAAATTGCACAAATAAGCATTTATATATATAAATTAATGAAAATGAGCCTTCGATATGGATTTTTAAATTGAAATTTTGTTCTTGTTAAGAATTTGTTTTATTTGAGTTTGTATGAAGACGGGATTCTAGCCAGAATATATTTTGGTCAATAAATATCACTTTGATACGTGAATATTTAACATAAGTAAATTCTGAATATAACATTGTAGATCGTGTAGTAATAAAATGGTCGAGCTTTTATGCAGAAATTGGATTTATGATGTGAATATTTTGAAAAATAACACGGACAAAATTATAGTGACAATTCATAAGAATAATTATTTCAGGAGATGGTTCAAATAATATTATGCACCAAATGATTATCTAGTTCATTTTGCTTCAGACTTTTTTGAAAAACAATAACTGTAATTATTTGATTCTTTGAACTATCGAAAAAGTCCAATACATATTTATCAATGAAAATATATCAGAGAGTATTTCATTTTCTGTGTGTGTGTAAAATAACTTCACCTGTTGTGATGCACATGTTTGATTTTCTAATGATGGTGCTTTTTTAGCTTTTTTTATACTTCAACAATTTTCATGAAAAATTATCCAAGTAAAAATGATTTTCCTAAGTTGTAGTATACGTATAATATTAATTATAATATCGCAGGAAATATAATTAATGAGTACACGTCACATATGTACATTATTCAATTTTTAAATGTTGCAGCAATGCAAAAGGCTATGTAATTATATGTGTTTTAATAGAATGGAAAACTATATTAGAATGATGTAAATGTATGTCTGTGTCATTCATATTTGTATGTGATTTTAGCATTAGACATGAAATTGTAATTCTGAAAATGTGCAGCTGCGAGGCATTTTTAAGGATAATTGTATAATAAACATTGTATATTTTTATACTAAAAATAAAAAAAAAGTAAAAACATCTGTCAGTCTACGAGATTGAAAGACTGCTATTTGTAATGGATAATGTAATAAAATGTGTTCACAATAATTTCCATGTTTCTTTTTTTTTTTTTTTTGGTCACCAGCAATTAGCCACATATAACCTCTGAATTCAATGAAACACATATGATTTTCTTAAGAATATATTAAACTTTTATTCAAATAATTAAATTTTGAAAAACACATTAAATGTTATTTAAACTAGGCAACAAAATGATATGACAAATAAGATTAAAAAGGAAAGTGCACATCTGAACAAAAACTACCGAGTTGATTGGTTCTCTTTAGCAGAAGAGTTTCTTATAGTTGAATGATATGTATTGAAATGACATGTGTCGAAGTGGCATCCACGGGGTTGCCACATGTTTAAACACAATTATTTTAATAAAGAAAATAAATAAGAGTTTGAATTTTTTTTCGAAATTAGGAATAAAGTACTAACTTTTAATTTTGAGCCATTTTACAAAACAAATTTATAAATTGTGTCAATCATTTGTAAATAATAAATATGGTTATTTGTATTCCTTTATAATTGAAATATTATAAAAGTAAAAACAAATAAACTTGTTTAACCTGCCCTACTTACTTGCAGATAATTTTGTGGATAACGTTCAGTTGTACCTATATTATTCTCTATTCAAAGAATATAATGCAGTAAATACTTAAAAAAGGAATGCTCAAAAAGTAGAGTTGAAATATGGAGTGATAACACTTAAGAACATTAAAAAATATACCGTACAAAAAATAGCACTTGAATCCATATGTGGTTGATTTTAAGAACAAATTTAAAAAAAAACAGCTTCTAAATTCCAATATTACTCCTAAATAAAATAAACTTCATAAAGCTAAGTTTCACAAAACCGATAATTTTTTCAATGAGTTATGAAATTTGTCAGCTACTTACTTTTGAAATTCCATTTTTAATAAATAGAGCTTCATTCATATAAATAAGACAATATCGTAAGTTAATAAATAATGTTTGTTTGGTGGAGGCTATGTTTAGCTCACGTCCGATCATAAAATAATTCTTGAAATGAAATGATTTTCTTACTGAACGTTTTTATTATTAAATATTCTATTTTGTATACCAAGACAGTTTTTTCGCTTTACAAAACTCTGTTCGCAATAGTTTAAATTGATTTTTTTAAATTAATATGTGAACAATTGCTTTCATTCACTGTCCATTTAAACTTGATCAATGCCCACTCAAAGCCTCTTCAGTTTTAAGGTAGAGCAAATGAACCTTTTATTCAGCTGTAGAAGCTATTCGTTTATGTTGTGGAAGTTTGATGCTGATTGAAGTTCATTGAATTTAACTCACAGAAAGAGAAGTCATTAACTGTAAACCACAATTAGTCGAACGGATTATAATCAAATAAACATAAATAACAGAGAAATATTTTTGTGTGTTGCAAGAATAAATTTATTTTGTTATTTTTGCTTCCACCTAACTCACAATTATATATATATATATGTGTGTGTGTGTGTGTGTGTGTGTTAAGTATTGTAGTAGAGTTGGTCAGTGTTGGTTTGTTGTCATATTTGGTTTAGTGAAAATATCTTCAGAATATTTATCTTTTTATTTTGAAGCACACATAGCGTAACTGGTCAATCACTTTCATTTTTCACATCTGTTTGTTAAAAACACGAAAACAGAGACAAATATAACTGAATCGACATCTTGAAGGACACCACACAAAGACAAAGAGAGTTGCAGTTATTTACATTCTTACTTGGACGTTTACATGCTGACGGCAAGGAGACGAAAAAGGGCGATTACACAAGATTTTTGCTTTTATACCAGCAGTACAAGCGCGTGATTATTATATAATAGTAGTTCTAATTAGATAGAATGGACGAGAAAGGGATTTCGGACTAGCTGATTAAGATTACAGTGTTATTTTTTAAATCAAAGAACTAAAATTTGTTTAAATATTAGTGCAAATAGTTAATAAAAAGGATACCAGAGGGAATTATTATTATTATTATTATTAATTTTTATATATATATATATATATATATATATATATAAACGTAGTGTCAGGCTTAAAGTATCCAATAGGTATGGCCTATTGTTACGGAATTACCCATCATAATGTTATAAAATGTTCATTCGTGGATTGGAAATCCCTCAATTTTTTTCCGTCTAGTCCGATCAGCCGCAGGTACACGCATTATTCGGAATCCACAGACAATAAATTTGTTTCACTGACTTCATTAGTAAAGATGTAGACGCCACAGCAATATATGCAGTGCGTACTTTGTTTAGCGGAATTTAAATCAGTCACGCTTGCACAGGGATGTGTTCGGACGAAAGTAAATGTCGTTACTGGCTTGCCTAATAGACTTAGAAGGGTTCGTACAAAATGAATCAAGCACATGATCAAAAGTGTCGTCTATCACGAAAATTTAAATATACTTGCCAGTTTGAGATACCAATGTTCCCGTTATTTTAAAGTTATTTCCCATTGGTGGGTTCATTTTTATGATGGATGATCAATATTCCATGCTGTTCAAACACGTCACTGAACACGTGTGACTGAGTTAAATTCCGTTATCCACAACACTGTACATTTTGCTGTGGCAGCCACATATTTACTAATAAAGTCAGTGTAACAAATTTATCATCTGCCATTGCTAAAAATTGTGAACATGTGTTACCGATTGGACTAGACCAGTGTTTCTCAAACTGTAGGGCACGCCCCTGGGGTCGCAATATCCTTACGAGGGGGCCGCGAGCATATGGAAAATAAAAGATTTAAAATTAATTAATTTAATGGAATAATTTAAAACAAAATACTTTCGGACGTAATAAAAAATTCTCTTTTACTCTGATACTCGTATAATTTCTAGGCACGCGACATTCAGTCATCAAAAATAAAAACTTCTTCAATACCTAATTAGCTATTTTTGATCCTATAACCAAATAAAAAAAACTTTTATTTGATTTGCTGTAATCCCATGATGAGAGATTTTTTTACTACGCTATCTTTTTAAGCCTAACATACAACTCTTTCAGAGAAAAAACAGATCTGAGACCCAGAATCGTAGAAATTTAAGAACATAAAAAATTCATCACTCTCATTATTTTTGAAATACTGCACATTATAGCTGTAATCTGTATGACCTTCTAAGTTTATTGGTACCGTTAGTCATATGACCCCTCTCTTATGTGTGTTTGTTTCTCATTTAGGGAAGTTGCAAGTGATGTATTTCTCTATTGCGCTTTTTTCCATGAAAAGAGTTTTATGATATTTGGAAAACCACGGAGAGAGAGAGTATATATATATATTTAACAGTATTCTAAAATATATAAAGCACAACCAAAAACGTTTTACAAAATTTTTTATTAGTAACAGATATATTATCATAATGAATACACTTTTACCCGGGAGAGGTCGCGCGGGGCACACAGATTATGAAATCGTAATTTTTGGCAAAACTGTTTATTAGTTACCAAAGAAAATTTGAAAAGTTCTTGAAAGTAGGTAAGTAAACTTTTTCTTGGTTAAATTATTCACTGGAATCACAATTTGTATCTTGGACAATAAAATAATTATAAAAAAAGGATTGGGGTGACTCAATAACCCCGCTCTACCGTATCGAGAGCGCGCCTGCTCCTGGGTTAAAACATGTTGAAGTCTTTTCGCTTTAAATATTAAAAATAATACAATTATTCTTCATCGAAAATATATATTATTGTTCATTATTTAACGTTAATAATAAATGCTAATTCTGTAAGGCTTAAAATTATAATTCGCTTAAAACTAATTATAATTTGAGCAACCATTTTAAAAAGATAATTTTACAAGCATTGTCGAGCACTTGGCTTTGCTCCCCTTACAATTCAGCTATTATATCTCTCAAGAATGTTTTTTTTTCTTATAAATGAACTGGGGCAAAGAGCGGGTACTTCAACCGGTATACTTTTAATGTATCAGTGCTGCACAGAGTATTTTATAATTAATTCATTAATGCTAAATTAAGAACAAGTTTAATAAGTATTAATGGCTTCCGTGGGCTTGTCTTGCAAAACAAAGTTTTTATAAGAAATGCTAATGATTAGAGATTGACCCTCTGAGTTATTTTTCTATATTTAGCAGATATCTATATTTTGTCTTCTAAGCAGCCACCGGATTTTGCAATATGTTCAATTTAAAAATTAGAGAAAGGAAAATTAACGTAATAATTATCCTATTATTTTATTTATTTTTATTTTTGCTTAAAAGTAGTATACAAAATGTAACTCTTATGTTACTAATTTGTATGGTTTATAATTAAGGTCGCCTATTGCAGCTTTAGCGTCAAAGTGCATTATTATTGCATTCAGTACATTATTAATGTATAAGGGGGGCGCGATAAAAAATTTGATCGAAAAGGGGGGTGCCAGTATTGAAAGTTTGAGAAGCACTGGACTAGATCAAAAAATCTCAGAGGGGGTCCCAACCAACGGATTAACAGTTTTTTACATTCTGAAGGGTAACTTGGGATGGGAGGTAATTGTGATGGATGGGTAACTTAATCCGATGTGTGGTAATTTTGGGATATTTTAAGGCCAGACACGCCGTATATATATATATATATATATATATATATATATATATATATATATATAATTTAAATAACAGACTCTTATTATGAAAATAATAGGCATAAATTATATAAATAATATTCTAATGTATTTTGTAATGAAATAGTTTCTCTTAATTTCCTTCAAAATTTAAATATTGAGTTTGGAAAGCCTTAAAAATACATCCCTTTACCTTAAAGTGCATTTAATATTGTTTTTAAGCTATTTACTTTCCGAATGTGATTTGAATATTCTCTGAAATGAATTAATATAAAAATGCCCGCGCGTAAATATTCTAGGCTATTTTGTTGAATTTTTGCTTAAGAAGGACATTATAGGCATTGGAGAAAAAATGCATTACAGAAACTTTGAGTACTTTGGTACTTTGAACAAATTTCTTTATTTACGCATTTAAAATTATATTTTAGCATTTTATACAATGTTTCTATTCAAGAAAATGATACCAGATGAAAATTTTCATGTATTATTGACAAAATTTTAAAAATTTTAATTTTTTGAAGAAAATTGGGAAAATTTTAAAATCCTACTCCTTTTGTAAAATTAATTTTTGATCTGAAATTTTTTATAATATTCTTATGGATGTTCTAAACAACTCTTTAGGGATCGATTGTAGAATAACTTCATTCGTTTTCGAGACAAAAACAAAATGTTGATATACAGGCTAAAAGTCCACGAAAAAGCCAACCACATGTCTTACATTTTATTTTTAAAAAAAAAAGTATTCAGTTTAACGCAAAACGAATCCCCAATTTTATTATATGCTTTACTTTTAACACGCAGGAAAAAAATGGAAATGATTGGTAAATAATTGTTGCAGGAGTAGCATTTTGAATGCACTAAGGTTTCGAAAAACACAAACTGAGAAAAACCACTTTAAAGTTTATAATTCTGAAAAATAATTATTATAAGCTTAACTAAATTTAAAATACCACTTTAAGATATAAGTTATATATTTTTCTTTAAAAAATTGCATTTTCATATTTTTTTCAACCCACATTTTATTAATGATTAACTTTTAGAAAGTACAGATATTGCACACGAAAATTCAAGAACAACGTTAAAAATTTTTATCTGTCCCGAAAGAAATTTTAGCTGTTTTTTTTCTTATAATATTAAAGTATTACATTTGTATGAAAAATATATCAGGAATAAAAACTGAAATTATAAAATTATTAATATAAAATTCCTTAATTTTTAAAAATTTTACCTGCACACATTTCACAAAGTTAAAAAATGATTGTATGTATTGTCTCGGATATATTCTGCTTTATATATTGGACATTAAATTTTAATGTTATTATATCCCTTTATAAATTATACTTTTTTTTATCAAAACGCTTTTTTCAGATTTTTTTTCTAAAAAGGGGGCGTGGCTGAATTGCCAAATTTGTTTTCAAATGAAGTTTTATTCTACTTCTAACTTTCCGACATGCACAAGTGATATATCAATCAAAAGATAACAATGCAAAGAATAAGATTAAATGAAAATAAAAAAAACGATATGTCTGTGATTTTTGGGGTACCAAGTCTTCTTAACTACACTGGTGTGCAAAAATTAAGGACAAGACGGTTTTTTCAATATAACTTTGTAGAAAAGCTTTCCAAATCAACACATTTAATACCGTAAGATCCCCAATACGTAAGGACATGTGTAATGTAAGCAACACTTACTAAAAGAGAAATCAGAGGGATAAAAGAAGCTTGATTGAAAAAGTAGCATGGAGCGCAATGCGACTGAAGGCCGAAACATCCCTGTGATGGGTGTCCAGCAAGAAACATCCGGTCTTTAGTAGGGGATATGATCTCCCCTGACTGCTAGGCAGGTTTCACAGCGTCTGCATATGCTGAGAATGAGGGTGTCAATGAGTTGCTGAGGCATTGCTGCCCATTCGTCTTGCAGCGCCAATCGAAGCTCCTAGAAAGCTGCCTAGAAAATCCCATACATGCTGGATGGGATTGAGATCCGGAGATCGTGAAGGCCAATCCATACGTTCAATATCCTCACTGTCTAAGAGCTGTTCGGCAGCTACTGTGCGATAACATGGTGCATTGTCGTCCATGAAAAGGAACTGCGCCTCTAAAAGACGCATATGGAAGAAGAATCTCGTTACAATAACGGGTCCCGTTGACTGAACCTGCGTTGAAGATGTGAAGGTCTGTACGACTACCAAGCATGATGCCTCCCCAAACGAGAACACCGCGACCTCCATACCTGTCCCTTTCAATGATGGTCGATAGATGATTGCGGCTTCCCCGCTCTCTCCAGATGAGTATGCGATGAGAATCGCTACTCAAACTGAATCTGCTCTTATCTGTAAATAGTACTCGCCCCATTCATTGTCTCTCCAATTCCGGTGTTCCCGGCACCACAGATAACACCTTCTACGATGGCAGGCGTTAAAGGTACACACCGTACAGGGCGTCGTGCAAACAGACCACCACCGTGCAGTCTTCTGACCATGGTAAAACGCAATATCGGTCGTCCAGATGCCTGTGTCGTGTGTCTAGCGATTTATCCCGCTGTCTGCCGCCTGTTTCTTTTGGCCTGTAAGACAATGTACCGGTCATCTGCGGGTGTGATTCCTCGTGGACCACCACTACTGAACCTCCGGATAGCTGTTCCTGTAGTTTGAAATTGTCTCCAAAGTCGTGAAACGATGCTGTGAGCAATTCCGAACTCTGCAGCCACACTTGTCACACTGCGGCCTTCCTCCAACTTCTCCCAATGATTCGACCTCGGGTAAAAGCATCCAGATGTCGTCTAACAGATTGATTATTCGCCATTTCTCGCTGAGGCAGCAACTCGGTGTGATTTTAACTGCTATACGGCGTGCAATCCTTTTGCCAGAAATACTGATCTTACACCGACAACATGCTTTATACTACTCAGACACTCTACCATTACGTCTACCTGCATATCTGCGCATGTACTACCGCACATCACCTTACTTAATCTCCTGATTGGTCTTCCTGTCCTCTCTGCCTCTTCGTTCAGCTGATATGCTAATTTTTTGACTTCGTCCTTAATTTTTGCACACCAGTTTATATAAAATATTAACTTTTTATTTTTTTTTTTTTTTAAGGGAATTAAATGAATATTGATTTAATTTACATCATAAGAAAAATTTAGTTTACGCAATTTCTTCGGAATCGTGAGAGTTTTGGGTTATATTTGAAAAAGTTTTCAAGTTTTTTCATTCTTTGTCCAAATGTATAAATTTTCAGTAGCATAACTTATACTACGCATCGAGGAAGAGGGCAGATTTTATGGAGCCCGAAGCCTGGCTGACATCTAGTAACGCCTGTAGCCTTGAACCTGATTTGACATTAACCTGATGCGATCCATTACGCCCGTTAAATCTTTGAAAAAACTTATTAGAATTATGCTACACTTTTTATGGTGAAATAAATTCCTTTAAAAAAAAGCAAAAAAAAACTATTTATTTTCAATGCACTACATTCTCGGTTATCAAGTATGTGTCCACTGCTGGCCACAAAAAATGCAACATCAAGACAGACCAGAGATAGCACAGACAAGTTTATTTAGCAGATAACATGTTGTACTAAGATCAAACGATAAAAAATACAGCCTCTCGATGAGATGACAAATTCAGTATCTAGAGCGGCCACCATTGTTCGCTATAACCGCCGACATACGTTTAGGCATAGAATCAAAAAAGCTTTGGATGTATCCTTGAAGTACAACAGTCCGTGAGGCTTCCATATTTTGACAATGTTGTTCTGGTGAAGCAGTGGGTGGTGCATCCAAAACCACTTGTTGTGCTAGCAAGGATGACACGTTTTCGATTGATGATAGATTGGGATAACAAGCAGGCCTAGGTAGCAATTTAATGTGATGGGTAAGGAAGAACTCTTGAACATTGCGTGCTAGGTGTGGTTGCGCATTATCATGTTGGGATATGGCTGATGGCAAACGATTACTGTATGGGAGGACCACGGGCTACACTACCTAATATATGTAGAATTGGCTGTTTAGTGTACTGACAATGCGTACTAGATGGGTGAGACAGTGAATTCTAAAACCACCCCAAACTATGATACCAGGTACAGGACCAGTGCGGCGATGCATAATGCAACAGTTAAGGAGCCTTTCACCACGGTGTTTCCAAACTTGATACCGACCATCGTGATGTTGCAGGCAGAAGCGGAATTAATCAGTCAACACAACATTGTTCCATTTCGTTGTTATCCATGTATGTCCTTCATCGAAACATTATCGGTGCAAATGCCTGTGGGTTTCAGTCAAGGTTTAACGAAGCAATGGACACCTTGCGGACATTCCATTCTGCTGCAAATGGCGTCGAATGGTACACGCGGACACCGAAGTATGCGTAAAAGACTGGTTTTGTTGTGATATGGGTCGTGATGTCTATGCGCGATCTATTCATGGCATGCGCATAATCTGTCTGTAATCATGGACAGCGGTGTAATAAGGTGGGTGTGATTGGTTCCGTCGGTCCGTTATTCTTCCTGCACCCTGAGATGACAGATCCACATCAGAGGTACTTGGTTTCTGCCAACGCCTTACCTATTCTTCTGTAGGATATTACGCAATCCCTATAGGCCATTACTGTTCTTCGATCGAATTCCGAATCTTAGTTAAAATACGCTAAATGTCTTTCACAAGGCATAGATAAACAGCTTTAAAAAATGCGAAAAAAAACAATTGTCGTTTTAAATCGACAATCTCCTCTTCCCTTATACAATAGCTCTTGCAAGTGGCGCTACGTTCGTCCGTAATGTGCGTCAGTGCAATAATTTTAATGATTGCATATCCCGTCACCACCAATACATGATGTGAATTCACATGGCCTACATGCATGTTGCATTTTTTTGTGACCAACAGTGTAATTATAGAAAATTTACAAACAGTCCTAAAATAAAACGCGAAATTACCTATAGTTCTTTTAAATATTAATATAGTAAAGCATTTACAACCTGAAATTTATTGAAACGTATTATAATTATTTTCCATATCAATTTGGTCTGGGAAAGAGGACATAAAGAGGTGATATTTCCTTTTTGTATCACTATTGTGAGAAATATTTTATAAAAACAAGAAAAAAGAAGAAAATAAACAAGATATTATCAGTTTCGACGTGTTTTTAGCAGGGGAATATATGTATCTTTTTTTCGGTATAAATTGAGCTTATTAAAAAGCTCTTAATAATATGTTTTGTTACATTACTATAGTTAGTAAACATCATCATAAAATGTACTTGAATACTTTCGACTAATTTCAATTTCTTTCAAATCACAAATAATAATCTAAATTCATGATGATCACATGATAACAGCAATCACGTGTTTCCCATTGATTAAAAATTTATATATATATATATATATATATATATATATATACTAGCTACTCAACTTGTAAAGTTTACATAACATTAGAATTTGATGATTGGGTGAAGTCTTCACGTGTTAAAATTCTTCAAACAGTTCTCAAAATTTTTTAAGAAAACTTTGCACTATAGGAATATCTTTAAATTAAGTGCATTTTGGTTAACTATGTGCATTATTATATCGTTGACAAATATTTACTTTTTAAAAGAAAGATTCTGCAAAATGCAAAAGTTGGCATCTGTGAAGAACATGAACTAAATGGCCGGAAACGCGTGATTACATTTATGATATAATTATGATGTTGGATTAATTTATGAGCTGATTGGCATAAAACACGTGACTAAGTTTTCATGCGAATATGTCGCCAGATGAATTTAGTTCATTGCCTTTGATTAAAAGGCAATCGGAATATTATACATTTCAAATATGGGTGATATCTCGTATTGTATGAATTAACAAGAATTTCACTCAGTTTCAATAGTATTTAACATGCTTCAAATTATTATTATACTAATTCATTTCAGGGTCACTGCATCGGGTAAATTTAGCTCAGATCTCAAATTATTATTCAATAAACTGGAGCGCTTAATGAATAGGACAATAGTGTAGAACACAATTATGGTTACAATGTTTTGAAACATTGTAGTATTAATTGCTTTTCATAAAGAGTCTCGAAAGGATAATATTACTTCAATTTGCATTGAAACGCATTAATGAAATATTATTTTCCCTCTGCGTGTCTATTTTATTTCCGAAATATAAATAATCATAAAAAAATTGATGAAAACTAAGTTGATACTTTGACACATAGTTTTAAATAGATGTCTTCAGAAAAGAATTCTTTACACAAAGGAGAGAAAAAAAAAATGTATGCTTTATTTTAGTATGATTAAATCATATAATGTAAAATTATAAACATTATAAGATGAATTACACTGGTTGATTGAATCTTAAGTTTGGCAAATACATTTAGAAATTAATAAGTAAAGATGAGAAATTTATGTGATTGAATCATAAAATGATAGCTTAAATATCACTTTTATATAAAAGACCAGCATTGAAAATTAATCAATTTTCAAGCATCCCAAGTGTCAGATTCATTAAACCTTGTTTTACTCATTCAAAACTATTTAGATGAGCAGGGTAAGGTTTAACAGATTTAGAAGAAATTATTCTGATAAAAACGATAAACACTGATGTTGTTAATATCGTTAATTTCCATTCCGTTAATTCCATTTAATGTTTAATTGTAATGTTGTAAATGTTGGGATGAAAATGTTTGAGAAAAAGTATTTTTTTTTAACTTCACACTACAAATAATTGTATATATAGTCGGACCCTGGTTTAACAAATTTATCAGGGTCAAACATTATGTACGTTACATCGGGTTTATTCGTTAAATAGGGGTCTAAGCAGAAAACAATTTTTTTTTGCATTTAACTTTTTGAAATACTACAAAAAGCAACTAACAAAAAATATCCATATTTAGAAATTTTTCACTTTTTATTGAACACCTACTAGTGAATTATTAAACGATAGTTAATTGGAAAATTTGAAATACTGAATGATAGGTGCTTGAAAATATTTTTTGTTCCTGATTCTAATGAGTTCATTTTGTGCAGAGAAGAAAACTCTGCGTCATTTATATCCTGTAGCATAAGGTATGTTTTCCCAGTTTCCAAACAATGTAAATCATTAGAAAATGTAACAAATGTAATAAGAGTACCATTACCAATTTATTCATTAGAATCTATATTCATTGGCTAAGTTAAATCAATTGCATAGATAGTCCGCCACATCAAATGTTGCATATAAACGTTAAAATCTTAAAATATTGCAGCGTTATGGAGTAGTGGAGATAAGAGAGGAGATCTTCCTATTCTATTGATAAGTTATACGGTAGCTTAGACTCATGACTCATCACCCCCTGTTAAGTCTAATAACTTTCTGCACCCTTTGTCGTCGAAAGTTGCTATTTACAAGATTTTTTTTCTGTTCAGGATAAAAAGTATGTCATTTAAAAAAAAACAATTTTTCCTAATGCTAACTAATAATTTGTTTTCAACTGTTGAGATAATATGTAATTTAAGAATTTATTTCTTGTTAAATATGGATTTTTGGAAGGAGAAAAATACGTTAAATCGCGAAATTCGTTAAATAGGGGCTCGTTAATCGGGATCCGACTGTATATGGATATATACACAAAAGACATCTCGAAACTCAACGACAAGCTCGCATCATGTGGAAAGTTGGGAAATTATATAAAATCCATGAAAAATTAAAAAAACCAAACATATCACTTGCTTAAGTGATTACTTGCACATTTTTACAAATGTGGAAATTTAACACTCGCAATCACATCATTATGTGCTGTGACCCGAAATTTCCAAATTGTATAGTGATATTTTCACTGGTGTTATCGTACAAACCCGTGGTAATAATAATATTCATAAGTCAGTCTAAAAACATATGTGGTTTTAATAAAATTAGTACATTATGTTTGAGTCAGGGTTCGAAAAAATAATGTAACCTAACTTATACTATTTCCATGAAAAGAAAAATATTCCATACTATTCCGGCAAGTTCTCTAGAAGATGTATTATTTAGTTAAGATTCCGAAATGTTGAAACACTTGTTTCTGCCTATGCGTAATAGTCATAGATATTTTATTTTTATTGGTAAAACATTTTCAAAACGCCTCAGTTGACATCCTCTGCCATATACCAAGGTATTAACAACACAGATATCCCCATTTTGCCTTGATTTTCTTACTAAAGTAGTCGTGATATCATTTTCAATTGTCAATGGCGCAACACTAGTCTTGCTTAGTTAAAATTAACGTAGGTAGATTTGAGAAAATGATACCATATAATTTATACTCTCCATAAAAAGAAAAAATATTTAACACTATGCTAGGTAGGTTATCTGAAAAAGTGATTCATTTACTTAAGATTATAAAATGGTGCAGCACTTGCTACTTTTCTGTCTATAACAATTATTAGCGTAGTCTTTACAGATATTTGTTATAGTGAAATAACTATTTTTTTACAAATTTACATATTCGAAATTACTTTCTAAACTTCAAATTAAAAATACTCGGCATGTCACTACTTAACACAAAAGTTATGTATATTAGGAAGTTTTGCAATTCATAACAGTGCATTAATTTTAACTTGCAAGATAAAAATATAGCTATTTGATTCAAAGCGCTTAAAGTTTACTTAACAATACTGAACTCGATAAAAAAGATATTTAATTAAAATAATAATAAATCTCAGATATAATTGTGTCTTAAATGATCTACAATTGTGAAAATGATATATGAATAACTTTTAAAGTTCAATACTAAGTAAATGTGTTTTTCTTATGCATTATTATAAAGAAAGAATTCCAAAATTCAAAGTTTTAAGGTGTTTGAGTATGTTTCGATTTCTTTCATGATCAAGAACGTGTTACGACATGTATACAGTTTTATAAATTACCCTTTAAACACTGTTGACACATGATTCTTCATAACGCTGTGAAATATGAAATTATTCAGTTTTAACGATGCCTACCCTTTCCAAGAGTGCATAATTAAAACGCGAGATTTATTATTATGTTCCTTATTACGAACTTCTAAAAGTATAAAGGACAAAATATATTATATCTCCTTTAAAATTCTTGACGTTTTAATAGCGGAACCATTATTTTTTTTTATAAATTCATGCCATATTTTAATAACAGACTGTCAATGGAACACTGTCTCTGCACATTATGACATATAATTTGCTATGAAAGGCGTTACAACAACGGTTAATTTTAGTATCAGCCCTTATGACGTGGTTTGAAGAGAAAAATTGTTACGTGTCTGTTCATTACTTTAGAAATTAATTTAGCTCGGAATGTCAAATATGTATTGTTTTTCCTTTAGTGATATCTCAAATTTGACAGATTGTTTCTCTCCTTCAGTTTAAATTACTGTTTTTAATACTTATTCGAAGAATTTAACCATATTTGTAGTCAGTTTAACAGGTATATTTGAATAGTATAAAGTAATAGTTGATGTTAGTACAACAACATCGGTTGAAGTTTAATATTATTTTTGATTATGAACAGTTAAAAAAATATTTAAACCAAAAAGTATTTCATGACATTTCAAATAAAATTCATGTACGATTTTCTATGAGTCAGTTAAAAGATGTCTAAATAATTACTTTTCAAACTTTCTATCTTGGCTACCCAATTTTCCTCACCCCCTCCCCATATGATAACAATGTATTCAATACAATAATATTGAACTTTGATACTAAAGCTACTATAATACTTTAATTATAAACCGTACAAATTATCAAGTTAAGTCAGTGGCTCTCAAGCTTTCAATATCTGCGACCCAATTTTCATACAATAACTAATTGAATGCAATACTCGCGTGCACTTCAGTGCTAAGGCTACAATGCGACTTGAATTTTAAATTGCAGAAACTATCGAGATAAGTATTATAATTTGTATATAAAGTTGTATAGAACAAACCTAGGGAAGTCACTAGTAATTTTACTGAAGTTATTTTTAATTTAGTATTAATAAATTAATTATCACATACTTTTTGTCTTGCTGATGCAATTATAAGTATCTTATATCAGTGTGAATTTGCATTTATTGTTTATTATGCAAGAATGTAAAGGGTGTTTTTTTGAGAGGTATAGAACTTTAAATTGCAATAAAACAACGATGTATTATTCGATTGACATGAATTTTTTTTATTCGAAAGATAATCTTGTGGCATTACATTTTAAATATGATTTTTGGCATAGGACCGCCACGGCTGGCTCGGATGTAGTCCAATCTGGACGTCCAATTTTCGATGACATTTTCCAACATTTGTGGCCGTATATCGGCAATAACACGGCGAATGTTGTCTTCCAAATGGTCAAGCGTTTGTGGCTTATCCGCATAGACCAATGAATTTACATAACCCCACAGAAAAAGTCTAGCGGTGTTAAATCACAAGATCTTGGAGGCCAATTCACAGGTTCAAAACGTGTAATTAGGCGGTCACCAAACGTGTCTTTCAATAAATCGATTGTGGCACGAGCCGTGTGACATGTTGCGCCGTCTTGTTGGAACCACAGCTCCTGGACATCATGATTGTTCAATTCAGGAATGAAACAGTTAGTAATCATGGCTCTATACCGATCACCATTGACTGCAACGTTGTGGCCTTCATCGTTTTTGAAGAAGGATTCCACCAGCCCAAAAAGCGCACCAAACAGTCAGTTTTTCTGGATGTAACGGTGTTTCGACATACACTTGTGGATTAGCTTCACTCCAAATGCGGCAGTTTTGTTTGTTGACGTAGCCATTCAATCAAAAGTGCGCTTCATCTCTAAACAAAATTCGCTTATGAAAATCGACCATTATTTTCGAAAAAAAAAAATTGCAGAATTTGAAAGCGTTGTTCAGGTGTGAGTCTATTCATGATGAATTGCCAAACCAAACTGAGAATAAATCACTTGACAGCTGTTAAATGGGTAGCCATCTTGGAAAGTAATGCCAACTTAAACTTCTATACCTGGAAAAAAACACTCTGTATTTTCTTTTGTTTCCTTTCAATAAATCGATAACTATATTAAATCTTTCATTTTAACTTTTCTATATAATCACCCCCCATAGTAGAGTACTCACACCCCTTTCGAGGGGCGCGCAACACAGTGTGATAAACGCTTGTATAAATACAATATAACTTTCAAGGAAATTCGTTATTTTAATTTAATTGTTCTGTTTTGGATTTCACGAATGTTCCACTAGAGAGAGAGAGCGTTTTCCAACTAGGAGCCTTGTAAACTTTGTCATTCTTAGCAATATCTTATTACACAAGCTGCATGAACAGGATGTAGCACAAGTGAGTCCTTTTAAAAAATGTGGCATTTCCTTTGACACCATTTAGTGATAAGAAAATTATGCGGTTCAACAAAGTTTTAACCTTTTTTTTAAACAGATATAAAAGAGCTGACACATACAAAAAAATATTTACTAATTACTAGAATGACAATTAAGAATAAACTAACCTAAAGTCTCTCAGATTCTCTACGTTTTGAAATACAAACTGTTAATGCATTCATTGTATACGCTTAAACTTTAGACACCATCCTTTTTTGAATTTAATCTCCAGTTAAATGAAGCAATTATGGTATGACGAGACAATATTTAGCAGTGTAACAGCTGTACGTGATACAATAGGTTCTAAGGTTTGAATCTTACTGTTTTGAGTCGTGTTAGAACAAGAACGAAAATTAATGCTCTGTCATTATATTATAGATTAAATTTCATAGATATGTATTTTAATTATTTATTTCAATTGTGTTAATCAGAGAATCTACTGCATTAATCATCCATTTCTAAGTGATACAACAATTATCTAGATCTTTAAATTGTAGTTTATATAATCACAGTGAATTATTTTTCTCCTCAATTTAAACATTTTCGTTTAATCTTTTTACTGCATAAGAATGCTTACAAAATATTGTTTTAAATTTATTATGTTCGTTCCTTTCCGTTTTATCTGCGCAAATTTCGCATAGTTGGCATTATTGGCGACAACACACAATATTCACATTCAGAATGTTAATAAATATTAGTTCTCAAAAGATTTTCGTCCGTTTTTGAAATATTATGGAAAAAGTACCGATATGATAAAGACTACGACTTGTTTTAAAAATGTGATCGTAAATGGTTAACAGGAAGAATAATCCGTTTGCTATCAATTTATCATTTTTGGCGACTTAACGTCTATACCGCCGAAACGGAAAAGTATATATTTTTTTATTTACAAAAATTTAATATATGTGATGAATTAAATAGTAATTACTTCAGTTGTACAAGTACATAAATAAAAAGTAAAATAAAAAAAATGAGGATAAATAATAATTTTCCTAATATATGTACTTGCAAGCTATAATTTATCAAAGTAGTTTTTCACCTTTGCGGGGTCTCAGGGGTGTTAAATTTCTCTAGATGTCTGAAAATATAAACATGTTGAAACAGGTATAATTTCTTTAAATTTAAATTAAATAATTCGAATCTTTTACACATTACTTATAAAGGAATGGGGCTTCAGAAAAGTATAAAATGTTAAAAATATAATCATAATTTCAAAAATTATAAGCATATGAAAATAAGAAACTTTTCTATAAGAAATATTTATTAAGTTTTACGTCGTGCATGCTATTTTCTAAACGAGTAGGTTTAATTACTAGCTATGAGTTGATTTATAAATACAAATGTATTCTTAATACTTTGTAGCTACTTTTATATAAATAGAATAATAACTTATATATTTTAATAAATAAAAAAATACATTTTTAAAAAAATATTTAAAAAATTGCAATATTTTACAAATATTTTGAAATACAAAAGATATATAATACTAAAATTAGGTAGGGTTTAAAGAGTATGATGCATTGTATAATTCTATGGAGTGTTGTACATCAGAGGCTAATGTTTTAGAAAATAGCGTGCGCAAAGCAAAAAATACTTAATATTTATTATATAATTTTCATATGCATATGACTTTTAAAATTATTATTATATTTTAAACATTGTATACTTTTCTGAAGCCCCGTTCAATTGTAAATAATGTGTAAAAGATTCGAATAATTTCATTTAAATTTAAAAGAATTATACCTGTTTGAAAATAGTTTATATTTTCAGATCTCTAGAAACATTAAACACCCCTATGACCCCTTAAATCTAAATTAGAGTTTGGAAAGAAGTCACTGACTATTGCTATAGATTTATACAACGTAAAACGGAACTTAAATAGTTGTAAATTTGACGTTGAGTAATAGAATTGTTAGTTTCAAACAATTCGTAAATACAATCCTGTTCTAAATAAGGAACAATGTAAAATAAAAGAAACTAAAAGGTTTATTATAAGATAAATTTAACACTTATACGCAAAATTAATTACAGTTAAAACATGATTTAATGGTGTCTTAAGTTTTTATATATATTTCTGGAAAATATATCAGTTTTTCTCATCGCCAAAACGACCTAAGTAATTTTGACAGATATTTTCATTTCCTTCCTCTCTTGCATAATAAGGCTAAAAAAAAGACCATGTCTTCACAACTTATTTTTCTCTTTCTGAAAGGGGAAAAATTCAAGTAAAGTTGAACAAACGACAGCAATTTTTAAATTGCAAGCTTTTGTGTTAGAACTAATGAGAGTGAGTGAATATTAACGTCACAATGTTCAGCAACACGATGGCTTTTGGCGTCGGACCCAGTAATTTTGAGGACGTTTCAACTCTCGACAGATTTAACGTTCATCGCTCCCTTACGCGGCGGGTCTTTAGTGGTTCTAGGCTCGAACTCATGACAAGGCCAGCAACAAACCGATACCTTGACCACTCGGCTACCGCGGCCTAGAACTATTGAGAATAAATCGGGTTTGCATGAAATTACCACGGGGTTGAATGCATAAGTTATGATTGTTATGTTTGATGATAGCTGTGTATAAATGATATATGTTCTTGATACAATTTATATTTTTACAGTAAAATACGTTTAACACGAAAATGCTTAAGATGAAAAATCGGTTAAAACGAAATAACATGCATAGGTCCTGACAAAATACTATGTATTTTTGTGTCTATTTTGCTCTTAACACCAAATGAAAATTGATCAATAAGAAAAAAAATTCGTTTCTGAGAATGAGAATATTTAATGAAATGCTTCAGAAAGTTTCTGAACTTTTGGACTGTCCTAAGTATCATCGGCTGAATTTGTTGCAGTAAATGATGATAATATATGCGTACAGCCCGAATTATTGCAGATAAAGAGCTTTTTTTGTCCGTAAAAAGCTCAAAAAATAACATTGAGACAGATTTCGGTGACGAAAAGGAAATGAATATTGCAACTCCTGTTCCCACATCATCTGAAATGAAGAACATCAGGAAAAATATGTGCAGTTATTTACACGTACATTCCATTAGTGAAATGAGTAACAAAATGGATGACATTGAACAATTTGTTGATAATTTGATGGTAATAAAGAAAACAATCCGATTATTTTCCAAAAACTTAATAAATGCTTTGCTTTTCAAAAACTTGGAAAATTTTTAATTAATTTTCCTTAATTTTTCCTACAAGTTTTTGTTTCACTGATTTTTAATAAATACATGCATTTATACATATTTATGTAAAGAAAATGTTCTCTAATAAACTTAATTTTTTTGAATATATATATATATATATATATATATATATATATATATATATATATATATATATATATATATATATATATATATATATATATATATATATATATATTTGTAATATCTCTTAACACGAAAAAATATTTCAGTCCTCTCAATTTCGTGTTAAGTGATTCTCACTGCACTTGTTAAATGTAGAGTAAAAAGTCAGGTGATATTTAAACTTCAATCTTCGGACAATAAGAGTAGGTAAATATTAGAGTCAGTGGATATTTAATGATAGCATATAATTCAAATTGTGTATATATCTCGGTCCTCTTATTCCAGTAAACCCAATCCATATTGAGTTTAATAGTTGATTATTATCGTATTTCGTGATTTGATTTAATAGTAAAGTTGTCCCATTGACGTGTACATATTGCGTCATATTTGTATTTAGAAGGTTGATAATTGATTCAAGTGAATAAATATTATTTGTTATGGCAAAAATGTCGTCTGGTAATTCTTTGCCTCAATTCAATCTTGGTGTCAGGGTGGAACCCAGGAGGGTTCCACTCAGGACTCCAAGAGGGAATTATTTAATTACATTGATGTTGTTCTTGTTTCTAATGTAACGTGATCGACGTCGTCAGATCGAGGCTCATGAAATTTATGGCAAGGGGGTTTTATGACTGTCTTTAATTGCAGTTGGGAGCAACATGAAGGGGACTGCACGATTTGGCTGGATTCCACCCCAATTTTAAGGGAGTGAGCAAAGATCATCCACTTCTCTTTCCATTCCATCAACATCGGGAGAGTAATTGCCGTTTGAGGAATATTTAGACTGCTCCCAGGCTACAAAAGCACTATACATCAACAAATATCCACGCCTTCTCCTGTAGCCCTGTCCCTACTACACAGCAGCCAATGTCACATTCCCCTATACCATGTGGGGCTGATTACATTGATGATTCGGGAAACTTTTATGGGAATTATTTGAATGCCAGCGGTTCTTTTTTTTGAAAGTGTATCTGAGAAGTAGAATTCGGGAAACAAAAATAATGATCAAAAAATCCTTGAGTGGTTGCTTGTAAGGAAATTTTCAATTAAGATGTGAACTTAAATGATACATTTCTCAACGGAAACAAATATACAGTCAAACCTCTATATAATGAAGTCGCTAAATCCTGAAAAAAGTTCGTTATATGGAAAATTCGTTGTATAGAGGTTCATCTTTCAAATGTCTTGATAAAACACGTAAAACAAATTTTAAATTCACAAACACTATATATTAAAAAATAAATAATTCACACATTTTTGTAAATTAGCTTAAGTTTATTTTATATATCTTACCTATAAAAAAATAAATAAGAGGAAGAAAGGAAGAAAAAATGCAAGTAGACTACAAATCAACTCTACAAATAAACGGAGACTAGTTCGAGGACACGGGGACACGAGACAAATCCACTGTGGGTAAAAGGGGAAATCGAAGATGTTTTTGGTGAATTAAGACCATTCGGGTTAAAAGCTGTACTTCTTGGATGAAACTCCCAGAATTTTTTTAGCTATCTGGGAACTAGGCACATAATAAAACCAGTTCAAGATTTGCGACCAGCATAAGATGTGTTAAAAGAAAGAATAACTTGAAATATTCAGAAATACTTTAAAAATAGGAAGGAAAAAAATTCAATCATTAAAGAAAAAAGTTCGTTATGTAGAAAATGCACTTCGTTATTGAGAGGTTATTTTACAGAGAAAGTTGTGAATTGTTCTTGGTTCCAGAAAAAAGTTTGCTATATAGAAAAATTCGCAGTACAGAAGTTCGTAATATGAATGTTCGACAGTAATTGTTTTAAGGCTGCCTTCGGTTAATGTTAAAGAATAGGGACCAAATTCGGAATATTTTTTCAGATATAAATGTACTCAAACATTAATATTATACTAGGGTTTCACTATCCAACAGAAAATTACTTACTTTATCATACTACTCATTTTTATCAAAGTTGGCACATTTTTTTCTTTTATAAAATGTGTTTCGCAATTTTTAACTTGTAGCATAATGCTAAATGAGCTATCTCTTTGCATGTTAAAAGAAAAAAAATATATTTATGAAATACTTTGAGATTTTAAAAACACTATATTATAAAAAAATGCATGAGTTACGATGTCACAAATTTTAATAAAAATTGAGGCATTTCTTCTATCTGAAAATGTGCTCCGCGTCAAGTTCAAGTTCTGGTACATATGGCAAAAGCAGCCTTAAGGGATGATGGACCTTCACTATGTCAGATTTTGGTCAAAATTGTGATTTGGATTTTTTTATACTAATAATATTCCTTATATTTCATAGAATAATTATGTCAAAGACTTTTGTCATTTTGATTAATTTATAGTTACTGAATTATTATTTTTATTTTAAACAAATAAATGTTAAAATGAGCTTTTTTAGCTCTCATATTTTCCCTTTTCATTGTTACGTAAAATGCTCCTTGCGTTTTAAATTACATCACACCTCTTTTAAATTTTCCCAACTTATAAAAACTGATACAGTTCACAAATTTGTGCATTAGTTTCTTAAAAAATTTAATGGATCATATTTTGTGCTGTTTTGAATACCTTGAATGTGTGATAATTGGAGAAATATTTCATATATAGAATAGAAAATTTATTTTTGTTTCATCAAATTTCATTCTGAGTTTAAAACCCATGCTCTGATATATTTTGTCGTAGTTCATAAATATATAAAACAAACATAATGCACTTATCTTAAAAAACTAATGTGCAAGGAGCATTTTTAAAAATACTTTTAAAAAAAATGTAAATTTAAAAAAATCAGTTGATATTAGTTTTTTTGAAAAAATACATTTAAATTGTGTGAAATATAACAATTATTTACTGCAGTGATTCCATTTTCAGCTAATTAAGCTAACAATTTAAAAAAATTAATTTTAATTCCCCACCGTCCCCTTAAGGTAAACATATTTGTGAATTTATCTTTTACAAACTAATTTATCTTCAAGTGAGAAATAGTTTAAATTTAAGATTAATTTTTTTTTAAATTTAAGATTTCAATGGTATTAGGATATGAAAAATAATACCACATACTTTTTCCCTCGAAATATAAAATAAAAAAAATCAGGGAAATATCCTCTTCTCAGGCAAACAAGCCTCCATAAATATATCCGCCTTTTAATGTATCAATCTAACATAAGTAAACACAAAACATTTCATTCAAGTGCACTCGACTGAGCACAAATTGCTAGAGGATCGTAATATTTCCCCTTTATTGTTCATTGCTTTCAAAGATATTCTTTAGGTTTAATTAGAGATTTCTTTTAAAAGACATGTTATGAATAAATGGTGCATAATGTGATATCTGACCTGGAAGATAAGTATCCTTGAAATTGAGAGAGAGAGAGATGCATAACATATTTTTTTTAATATTCTGCTGCTACATAATGAATTTAGGTTTAATTAAACTAATAAATAGTCGAAAAAAATATCTTTGTGTCTTTAATTTAAACCCTGCCATTTCTAATAGTTGGGCAACAATAAAACTAGCTATACTTTTATACGATGATTTATTAAGAACACTGTTCTTTTATGAATTATTCCACTTATTGTTGCATTTTCAGGGGGTTCTATTGAAATATATATTACCCGGTCATCTTTCCAAACTAAAGAGTGCTCTTTTTTTGTTATTTTAAAATAACTTTTTCAATGAGCTGTGGCTCTTACAAGGAAATTATCAAATAGTCAGTCATTTGCGGTGATTTCGTTCTTCCACATTGTGGTCCTGCTCATACATAAAAAAACAATCAAAAATCAATTTTGCTTTGCTAATAAATTGCCACTGAACTAATAATCTTATGTCCACGAAAATGTTGTAATAAACATAAAAATAATTATTTATTTAAATGTGTATATGTTTTTGCCATTTTTGAATAAAAATAATTGTACCATAATAGTTATGAGGGGAAAAAAGGGATCTTACAATTTAGTGAAAAAGAATATCCCTACATTTTTATTTTACTGTTTCAACTCTTTTATTTTTGGATTTCGAATTTACCTTTTATAAAGCAATACATTCATTTAATCCTTACTATCATCTAATATAACACATTAGTTTTCCATAACTATTAATTTCAAGTCCACGAAAATGTTGTAATAAACATAAAAATAATTGATTATTTAAATGTACATATGATTTTGCCTACAACCATGAAAGTACCGTAGTAATTTCAATAAAACCAAGAATAAAAGTAAAGAAATTGTTAACGCATTACTTTTGAATTAAAGCGTTGCTATTTATTTACAATTAACCTTTTTAACTGCCGCTGGCCTATATGTACGTCTTATTTACCCAGGGTTTGATTTGCCCCTGCTTTTATTTAGACATCTTAACAAAATATATTTCTTTTCTTTGCGCTACTATCAGTAAAACTATGCCGAAGTCTTTGGAATGCCATTAAATGGTCCTGAAATTGTTTACGAAAGATTTACTTATTCCAGAGAACTTTTATGTATGCATTTTCTTATACCCCTAATATACAGAACACGCACAACTATGGGAAAATCTACGGCAGAGGAGTTTGAATCGGGTTTTTACTCGGCAGTTAGAATGTCAATATATGAATAATCAAAGTATTCGAGGTAAAATATTACCTTATTATATCGGCAATAAAATCTACGACGGTTCAGTCTGAAATATAAGCTAAGTAAACAGTATGAAGAATTAACTTCTTGTTATTCTGTAGTTTAAAATCATATTGATTATATAATAATAATAATAATAATAATATTTTTTGAATAAAAATAATTGTACCACATAATAGTTATGAGGAAAAAAAGTGATCTTACAATCTAGTGAAATAAATATCTCTACATTTCTATTTTACTGTTTCAACTCTTTTAATTTTGGATTGCGAATTTACCTTTCACTAAGCAATGCTTTCATTTAATTCATACTATATCAACGAATGCAATACAATAGTTTTTCATAAAGAAATAAAAATTCAGAATTCATTAACACTTCTTTATATTAATAAGGTTTGTTTTTATTAGGATTTTGTGTTCTACTTTAAAAGTAGTTACCTAATCCTTTCAGAATAAACTCTTCTACAAAAATACGAACCGTCAATTTGTTCACAGATTGGGATTTGATCCCGCTCCATGCAAAATGATTTCGATGAGAGTTAAACCCTTTACATAATATATGCACAACGTCTTTCAGCAGAATTTCAATTGAACTCCGGTAGGGAATATGTTGATAATCCAGATACACCCGAATCTATCGCCGTTTATTTGAAATTGCTCTACGTTCTACTTTATGTATTTTACTCTTATTCAACAATAGTATTTGAATTCTGAAATATATAGCATGATTTAATGTGAATGTGATAAATATTGTTCCATTTTCTTAATTCCACATGTGGTGCCAAAGTTGCCTCGCATGGAAATTGAAAACTAATAGTATTTGGGAAAAATAGTTAGAGAGAGAGAGAGAGGATAATAGTGGAACTAACTTATCATTATTTGAGATAAAAAAATTTAATCGATATATTGATTAACGGACACAGAATTTGATACTCGAAACTGATATATCCTCAAACCATATCGTACACTCTGTACTTACGTACTATCATAAGTTATTTTCATCTGTTTTGAAACGAAGCACATAATTGCGAATAAAACGCATACGAAACATGCAAAATTGAGATTACCAACTTGGTGAGTTGTTTCGACAGTTGGTGATTGTTGCGATTTTACTTATCGCAACAAACACCAACATTTAATTAAAATATAACAATTACATTTTATAGTTTGCAATGGTCCTGACTTTCAGGACTCTCTCTTAAATATTAAAATAGCTTACCCACATAACAGGGATAATTGTAGTCATGTCTCTTAGAAAATTAAAAGATTGCATTTTTTAAAATAAGATTATGAAACGATATCTTTCCACCAATCATAGTCTCTATACGAGGAAGTCACGCAGATTCCATAGTTTATGTTGCCGCTTCATATAAATAGCCAGGACTCTGGAAACCTTCTCGTTCTCTTTGTATTTTTTTCTTCCTGACAACATAACACGTGTGTCTTTTTGTGCAGTGTCATTTCAATGTTAAGTGTTGTGTATAAGATGTGTATGTATGCATACACATGAATATCTACCAAAAGGACTGTTTCATCAATAACATCTCCATGCAACATCAACAAACATTTCTTACACTCATCATGTTATGATATATATATATATATATATGTGTGTGTGTGTGTGTGTGTGTGTATTTACATATATATATATATATATATATATATATGCGCAATTCATTCTTTCAGTTTAATTTCTTTAGTAAATTATTAAGTAATTTCAAACCATTTTAAGACCACAAGAAAATGTTGGTGAAATATGAAAAATGGAAACTAATATATGATATAATTTTCAAGTTTAAATGGGTAATGCGCTTAGTCTTTCTACCCGTCTATAATTTGGATCCTTTATTTGCCATTTAACTCATAACTCTCTGTTACTGCTTTTATCACAGTGTATGTGCGTCGTAAAATTCAAATATTCTGTATTATAACAATGATTCTACAATAGTGAATATTTATTTAGATATGAATATTTTTATAGACAACTGAAAAGAGAATTTATTTTTCTATAATACTATACGTAATGTTTATTTTTAGTTTTATAAAATGTTCAATTTTCACAACTTATTTAAAAATCTCTAAACTAAGAGTGAAATAAATGATGTGGCTACGAGTGTTTCTCAATTTAAATAAAACATTTATTAAGTATTTACAAGGATGCACATAAAAAAGGTTAAATATTATCGCGCACGCTCATAGACGTCTGCTTCCTCCAAACGCATCTAGAGGAATCCCCTTTCGGAGCACCCTTCCTCCCCCTGCTGCCACTCAAAAGGAAGAGAAACTCGCCGGCGCTCACCGCTCTTCGGGTCAACCACCCCTTCGCTCTTTGGTGCTTTCACAACATTTTACAATATTGTTACGCTGATCAGGGTTCGTGGATTTTATGCAAATCAGTCCCAAAGAACAAGCTAGTTATTTAACACCGATGATAATATTTTGTCGAAAGCCCTATCTTATTTGCAGAATAAATCTCAGAGGGCCTTCACACCTTCAACAGCACTCCGACACAATTATCAGAGTCAAAAATACACGTATGTAAAAGATTATTCACAAGCATAGTTGTGCTAATTTGTAACCACTGTCAAAGCAAGTCTGCTAATCGCTAGTCAAAACAATACTCACTAATATGTGGTCAAAAACGTACTTACTCAGTTTCACCTTCTTAGTATTTATAGGTCTCGTGAATTCTTTGAGAAAGATCATTTTGCGTCATAGATCGTGAAATTACTGGGATTCTCCACTAAATTCGAGAAGAATCCAGAGGGTCTTGAACTCACCAAAATGGTCGCCAAAGTAGCCAAATTGGTCACCAACTTGGTTGCCAAAAATGATGCCCATTTGGTTTTATCGCCAAGATTTCGTCAATTTCCTATTGAATCGTTCTTATTACGTAAGGGACGGAATTTCTTGTAAATATCACAATTTTAACATAAAATAAATGTTACACAGAAATATATAAATGCATTACACATCCAAATACAGATTGTTTACACTATTTACACAAAATTCGTAACAATATATTATAATTATAAATAGTACTAACTTTGCATTTACATAAGCATGGATTTTGGTGTATACATGGTTTAAATAATATCTCCCGTTCCTCATTAAATTTTATGAAAACTATCCAAAAATAACTAATCCAAAATATTTTCTTACTAAGAATTCAAAAAAAAAAAATTGAGCGTTCACTACATTTAACAAACTTAACTTAATATGTTGTGTTTGGGCAAAGGAAATGGAAGCAAAAAATAATAAAATGAAATGACTCATTTATTTTTCCTTTGAAAAGTACGATAAATGTATTTTTTGTAATTGTTTAACTCTTAGAATAAAACGAATTTATTCATAATGCGTGTAGCATAAACGGAGCATTTTAATTAATATTTTTATTATTTGAGTTTTCAGCATGGTAAAGTAATTTCAAAGGATTAATTTCCTAAAATATTTCCATTCCGATAAAAGAAAAATAAGACTTTTTGTTCATTTATTCAAGTTATTAAAACAAGATTCTGGGAAAAAAATGCATTCCTTATAATTTTTTTGAAACAAAAGTTTATTTATCGTTTTAATGAACAAAATACTTTTCTTTATTTCTTCTCCTGGAACAATATAGTTTTACTTATACATTTTTAAAAATAAAAACAAGAAAGTAGAATGTAAAAAATTTCTTAAAAAATTAATTATATGTATTTTACTTTTGCAGATTAACATATAGTACGCAAAATATTCTGGATATTCGTCTTAAAAAAATGGCATGAAGTGATGTGAAGTAAAAAAAATCCTATAAATAGCCGTAATTAATTATTAAATAAGTGGTACATAATTTTACATTAGGAAAAATATATTGCTGTAAAGTAAAATTAAGTGCAGCAACTAATAATACCAATATATTTTAATCAAATTTTAAATTGAAAAGAAAAAAGTAGTAATTTAGATACCTCGATGGAAAGTAGGTTTTGTTTTTCTCGTGTCAATGTATTTGGCAAGGAAAAATAAAAGTTAAAAAAATACACTAAACTCCAAAGTAGTTAGGAACAACTTCGGCTGCCAATTCCGAAGCGTTCTGGCTAAAGAGGATTTCCTGCAATGAGACCATGAGTAGAATTAGACTGAACTTTAGTGCACTTGGGTGGAAAGCAGGGAACTCGAAGATATGTTTTGGTGTGAGCAGTTGGATTTCCGGGCAGTTTTTACACTGTACGAACGATCTCGCTTCATCAAGATCGATTCCCATGTCCTTGTAGTGATGAGTTCTTAATCTCACGATTGTGGATAATATGATTCTTGGAGAGTCAAAGTCTGTTATGAGTGTTTCCATGAAGGAATTGGGTAAAGCTCCGACCACATATTTGCATAAGCAAGTATGATGGTGGTACAAGGTTGACCATGGTCTCTAGATTATTTGGCCAAAGAAGCAGAACATTAATTTCCTTTGATATTTACATGTGCTGGTATCAATTGTCACATACAGGATTTCTCATTGTAATGCAGCTACTAGATTACTAAATTTATGGAGAAGGTGATGTTAATCTCTTTATGTTAGCCTCTAAAGCAGCGTTTTGAAAACTGGGGGGGGGGCAAGCCCTCCTAAGAGGGCGTGATAACTCTAAGAGGAGGGTACGAGCATATTGAAAAGCCGAAAACACAAAAGATTATTTAAAAAATTAATTAATTTACCAAAAGTAAACAAACAAAATGCATTTTTACAAAATAAATAACCAAATACACATTTATACTGATATAATACCCTAATAAATGCATCAGTATTGTACAATGCCTTTTATATAATTAATTTAAGAATGCTAAGTTAAGAACAAGTTTAATAATTACCAGTGGCTTCATGGGACTTGTCATATATAAAATTATATACAAAAATTATATTTGTACGGTTTTTACTTAAAGTCGTATTGCAGCTTTAGCTTCAAAATACATTATTATTGAATTCAATAGAGGGGGGGGCGATGAAAATTATGATTGAAAATTGAGTCGCAAATATTGAAAGTTTGAGAAATAATAAAGCTCTAATTTTTAATATGTTATTTTCCATTTGTGTTAAACATTAAAACACTCTTTTAATTAAATATAACCGAAAATTATTTTTTTAAATCAAACTATATTTTTCATAATATTGATAGCAAATAACAATCCTTTAACTTCCGATTAAAAGTTACGTGAATCGATCCGCAACGCTTCCATTTTCCAAGTAAGTGCGTGTACGTGATGTATTCGTGGGAGAGGGGAGATGAAAGAAAAGAATGAAAAAACAATTTTTTCTCAAATAAGTAAATCCTTCGTAAAAAATATCAAGGTCTTTTTATTGTGTTCCAAAGTCTTCGTAATAATTTTATGAATATCAGTGCACAGGAAAGATTGTACCTCGGAAATATGTATATGTACGTCCGTAGCATTTAAAACTTTGACTGAACTAGATGTTTACAAGCAGCAGTAGCACTTAAGAGATTAAAGCCATATTCTAGCTCTAAATTCAAAGTTTAGTACATCAGAATTTAATATATTGTTATTGTACGGAGGGGGAGGTGATGAAAATTATGATTGGATATTGGATCGAAAATATTGAAAGTTTTAAAAGCACTGCTCTAAGGCTGATTTAGAATCTGAAAGGATTATCAATCCTTCTGTGGTATCTGCAGCTTGCGAGTCAGTCATGTATATGTTGAGAGCTGAAATATTTAAGATAATTATTAATAAAACGTGTAATTTTTTCTGAATTACTATTACCAGTAAAATTATATTTGATTAACTTTAAGAAACGCAAAAATACATTTAAACAATTGAATTTATTTAATAGTTAATATATTCCTTTAGAATATATGTTCACACCTTAAAATGTTTACAATTTGTGCGAACATTTACTTAATATAAACAATCTAATTACTTCAATTTTTCCGCTCTATTTTTTTCGCTTTGTATAATTAAAATTTTCTACATAATTGGAGAAGTTATAACTATGATTTAAGGAAATATATTTGACAAAAATATAGATTTAGTATTTTTAAAAACAGGTTTAATGCAACAATAAAATGTTATGCTTACAGTTATTTTTTCAAATAAATCAATACTTGCACAGTAATATAGAATATACGTAAATTTGACAGAAATTTAATGTTTAAAGATTCAGCATTTAATGAAAACGTTTTCTGAGTACTTTTATTAAAATGATTTTAGTATAAATTCAACAATAATAATAATTTTCCCTATTTTCCAAAAAGTAGATAAATCGGAATTGGTTACGGCATTGGTATTTCACATGCTTTTACTAAAAAATAATTTTTTTTTCTCGTTTTGAACCATTTTGAAACGGATTTTTCAGTCAAATTAATTCATGAATAAAAAAAGAAAGAAAGGAAAAAAGAACACGAATGAAACATAAACAAAGTATATGTAAATATATTCAGATACAGATACAGTTAAGTTTAATTACGGAATATTGATTTGTGACTTCGTGACAGGTCAGTTTATTGTTGAAGTTACGAATGTATTTAAAAGTATTTCATAAATTTTATATATTTCAATAAGAATTATAAAGAAAAAACTTTGAATAATTAAATCCATCATTTCGTTTCTGGAAACTTAGTTAAAAACCAATCAGAGTGTACAAACTGCCTTTGCAATCAAAAAGAATCTCAATATTTATACTTATTGCAGTATATAACTACTAATACATTCATTTAAATTTCACATATTAACTCTTTGATATGATGAATTTTTTAAAAAAAAAAGCATACACTAGAAGGAAATGATTGCAAAAAATTTAAGATAGACCTCACAAAACTAGAATTATTAAACACAAGCTAGTATATATTAATAATAATAAAAACTTTTTCAAATAAAGCGTTTCCAAAGTTTTACAAAATAGGAGGGACGTATTTTGTACTACCACGCTTCAAGCAGCATAATTCTAAAAACATGATTTTTTCCCCTAGTCACAATGAAACAACTTTGCAGTCACAATACATACATCCTGTGCGAACTTGGTTTGCTTTGAAATGGGGAAAAAATACACTTCATCTTATACTGTTATTCATCATATTTATTAAAACATTTTCAGTTTTTCCTAATCTAATGTCATAAACTAAATTTTTTAGTTCAGTCCTAATTTTTGCCTAATGTTAGCTTTAATTTTTAAAAAAGTATTCTATTCAATACATTATTTTATTATATATCTAGTTTTTATTTAGTCAACATATATATAAAAAGTGTATTAGTTGTATTTATTTTTTCCAGAACAGGAGCTGCAGCTCATTCGGGACATTAATGTAATTTTGTATGTACTATTATTAATAAATATTTTTATTATTTTAGAAAAAAATTTAACTTTCTTTACAACAAATCTATCTGGCATAATAAACATGTCCATTATTGTGAAAAAATAAGCGGAATGCAATTTGTATTTGTAAAGAAGATGACCTTCACTATCGAGGTGGGACATTTTTTGGACTCTCATATTTTCTATTTTCGTACCAGTAATACACATGTATAGGTACTAATTATTCTGATATTGACTTATTTAGTTACATAACATATGTACTTACCTGATTTGTATCAAATATCACAAGAACCACTTTCATGTACACTTAAAAATACACTAAACATACTCTCAGCTGAGCATAAACCCATTGCATACAATTAAATTCTGACATTTGTTGTTAACTTGAGTAACTGATAGAAGTTGACCTCTGTTGTGGTTCAGGGACTGTACCCCCTTGCATCAGTTTCTGAGGCATTCAAACAAGTGATACGTTTTATGTACCACTACACAATAAACGAAAAAGAACTAGTGACACAACATATGAATGAGTTAAAGAACGAAATCTGCGCTTATAATGAAAATTCCTTATACACGCATTGTTTATAAAAATAACAACCAATATGCCATATTGTGTATACATGTTTATTCATCATTTAAAAATTAGACACTGTTAACTCAAAATAACAAAACATACAATAATCGCATAAAAACATACTCGGTGTTGCCAAATTCGAATGACAAATTCAAAGGGGTGATGATTGACAACATGGAGATGACAAATCACTGTAGAACGTGGGGTCGCAAACCATGCTTAGTCGGAGTTATTTGCAAATCAGTTATAGAGGGTGTGATGACGAGCGGAATGTAAAGAGCAATAAGAGGTTAGAAATGCATTTATTTAGACGTAGAGCCTGTTTACAATACGAACAATGAGTAACAACTCAAATTCAAAAATGCAAAGACAAGTGTTTATTTCAGAAATCTTCGAAGTTGAGGTATGTAGGTCATAGCACAGACGACACCGACGGAAGAATGATTTTCGGACGTCTTCAAACCAATCCGGTGTTCTGGCGATGTCAGCTGAAGAGACGACGATCCGTGCAGTAAGAACTTGCACTACAGCTCCGGGCGTATCATACACAAGCAATTTCAAGTGGAACTAGAAGAAGAAATGCAAGATATTGGGGTCCAAGGAGCATGGAGGCAAAACAACAGGTCCTCCTCTTGGAATATGTAATACGGATGTGATTACGCAGAGGATTGCGTAGGTAATTACCAGAATCGGAAAATGTGCTGGTGAACCATCGTGCTTGAATCGCACGTTCTGTTACACCGGGAGCGTTTCTACCTTCAGAAATTTCGGGAGAAGTGAGAGATTTGCATACGTGTAGGTTTTTTTAACCCTACCATGGTGCTCCAAATTCCCTCATTATTTTGGCCACCTCCCCTCGACTGGCCCATTGCCCTTCTGGCGACTAATATTATACAAGTTTTCACGGATTGAATCTAATTTGCGACCCCATGTTCTGTGGTGGTTTGTTGTCCCCATACTGCCTACAATTATCTCTCTGAATTTGCCGGTTGGATTCAGGAACACCATGTGCAATTTATGTTATATAATTTAAGTGAGAATTTTATTTTGAAGAATTCTACAAAACCTTTAAGTCCTCAATGCCATGAATACTGTTATAATATTAGGAAAAAATGAGCGAGTGAGAGTTATTTTAACGTCACACTACAACGCAATTACTCCGTTGTTGAAGAGGAGGAATGCCAAAAGGAACGGAGCTCAACCGAGAAGGGTTTAGAGCTACAAACCGATCCCTCGGGAAACAACCACTCCCACGTCTTGACTTTATAGGGAAAAAAAACCAAAGTTCACATTTTATAAACATTAGAAGAAAGTAAAATGACAAAATACAAAATTAAAAGAAAATGCACTATATATATATATATATACATGTGCGTGAACGTAAAACAAATATACAAAGCAAATATATTATTAATAATAATAGCATAAGGAGTAAAATAGAGAGAAAAACGAATATACATGTTCGAACTTCCTTATTAATTCAAAAAAAAAGATAATAAAATTAACCAAACAGACCAAAACGGGGAAAAAAGGGAAAGGAAGACAGAAAACAAAAATAATGAATAATAAAATGTTTCTTTGAATCATATTTTCAGTTGGCGTCATCACTTCCTGTTGTTTTTTTTAAAAAAAAAAACTAACTCATAATTTTGAACCATAACCAAGTGACAAGTATGCCACCTTAGCTGGTAGCCCCCTCTCTAGATTTTCACATACACTAATTGAAGGAATTGAAACCTTGTTAAATTTAGTTTGCATCATCTCCTCTTCTTTACGGGTCTACTGTTACACTAGATTAGAACTTATCACTCGCTGGTCGGAAGTCAATAATCATGATCCCTAAGCTACTTAAGCTGCATGGGCTAATAAAAAAGACGTAATCAGTTTGGATAATCATCGAATATAATAAAAATTATCCCAAAATTATAATTAAGTTCAATAAGTACAGTATTCTTAAAAAGTTAATTCTAGCAAAACTGATAAATTTATTTGTAAGTAATTTACATTCTTAATTACAAAAAGATATATAAATAACTATAATCGTTTCTCATGATTATATTTTATTAAGTAAAAACCTATCGTAGAATAACACTAAGTAATGGGAAATGAAAGGTAAACAATAAGTTATACACAATCACGAACACTTTTTAAATACACTAAAAATATACTTTTATTCTTTTCGCTTTCTTAGCATGCTACTGCAATTTGTCATCGTTATTAACAAATATAATAACTACATTTATAAAGCTAAGAATACAAACCACACAAAGCTTAAAATATTTATTCGTGTTGACCAAGGAATGGTGTGGAAATGTCTCATTTTTCATCTAAATTTGAGTTACAGTTCTCCTTTTCTACACGCAAATAGTGTGGTTCCGTGCAGATTTAAATTAAAGATTCGTAGATCTGCAAACCTAGTTGATCTTATAAAAATAACCTTATAGATTCCGATTTAAATTTGGCTTTATTTTAATGTGATAAAAGGCTAAATAGAAATAAGGAATAATTTAATTTTTACGATACGGTTCAATGCAATTTTTTTGAGGTATCAAACGTTCACTTCTAAAAAAATATAACTAAAAATGTTCTAACTTTATGATTTATAATCTAGTCATTTTTATCTTTTATAAAAATTACTCAAACAATCGGATGTAGGTAAATAATGACAACAAGTCTTTAAAAAATAACGTATGAAAAGTTCCATGTTTGCAAACTTTTTTTCCCTTTCACATAACACGACAATTGACAAAGATTTGAAACGCATAATTATTTCAAAATATTTTTGTTTTGTTTTGTTTTTATTCCAAAACAAGTAAAAATAGTTTCTCGTTTGCGCGCCATTATTTTGTTTTTCAAACATCAAGAATACATTAACTAAACATTTACTGCTCTTTTGGTAGTTTTTTTCGTTGTGAGTGTTTCATGTTATTAAGTAAAACATACTGTATGAAGGATATTTAAAGTAAAACTAAGGTGAAACATATTCTTTTAAAATAAATACTTCACCGACTGTTACGTAAACATAATTATTAAGTAACATAACTTATTAAAAATAATTAGAAAAGACACATTACTAGCAAATCACTTCATTAAATATTTTTTTTAAAAAAAATAGGAAATTTATTTAATTTCTTTTCTAAATGCAAATATTTTATTTAATAAAAACTGCTAAACTAAAACAAATGTGTAATAAAATAAAATTTTTGAATGACAATCCAAGAAATTAATTACTTAAAATATTTTTTGCTTGTATATCAATATGAATTATTGTATATTAATATGCATTGTTGTGTGTATATTAATTGTATTTGCATACAAATAATTTTTGTATTGTTCACAGTGCCTTTTGTATGTGTGTGTGAGTATTTATTTTTTCTTAGAAGAAAATATTCTTCTTACAAACTTAAACTGAAACAGAATCAAATACTGTATGTATCAATGTGTGCTGAAATTTTATAGACATAAAATTACATTAAAAGATGCAAACAGAAAGTGACGGAAACTTAGTAACATATTGTTACGCTATATGACAAATATGTAGCTCTTAAAAAGACATGCAAAATAATTCCTAAGAACTGAAAAGCACATATGTAAATAACGCTTGTTATGTAAATAAAGAATACGAAAAAACGGAGAAATAAATATTTAACATTCAAAATATACATAATATTTGTTTAGATGTAAATAAATATCAGCAACATAAAAACAAAAATGGATGAGATGTGTTCAATTTTCCTTCAGAGTTCTTACTGCCCATGGGATTTAAATACTGAATTCGAAATAAAATAAGAAGACTTCCATTTTACTTTAAAATATTGAGAGGTAATATTTCACGAAAATAAAATGCAACGCTTTATTGCACATATTTCTGATATAATAGTACATCAATAGTGCATTTTATGTTACTATCAATAATCTCAATTGCACGAGATTGATTTCCGCGATTTATTGTGCGAATATAGCGCTGTTTTATATAAAAACGCATTCTACATATAATTGATCCAAAATTCATATGTACATTCTACGCATGAGCTACTATGAATAATTTGTATTTTTTTCAAACTTTTATCAGGTGATTCATTTAGTTGTAAATATTAATGTTTATTTTGATTACAAAAAAAAAAAAAAAATTAAGATTTCTCTCAATATTTCAAAAGTTCACTTTCTTTTCTAAAAGAGCATTTACATGATTATTCCGCGTTAAAGCGACTTTCGAAAATAATTATGACGAAATACGTGATTCAAGAATCATAGGCATTGAATGATGAATCATAGGCATTATTAGTTTTTTTTTTCTGTTTGGCTCGAATAAACTCATACTAATTTAAGAGGCTATGCTGGTGTGATTCATGATGTTTCGTTACGAGAAATCTCAAACTTTATGCTACGCCTTTTTCTAATCACTGACCGGTCTATTTTCTATCTGCGAATGTAGCTAATCTCATGTATCTAGCTTGTTAGATTATCGAATCAGCCTGGTTTACAAATTCAATTCGGTAAATTCTTTGTTTTATGAGTTTATAAAATTGTTTGTTTATTTATTGTATTCAATATCGTTTATAATTGGAACCCATTTTTGAATGCTCCTCATATTTTATTGCTCTTTCCAATCTCTCATTTCATATTTTATCTCTCTATGCGGAAAAATGAACAGTTTATGATTACTAAAATTCAAAACTCTATTGAAATTATTATTTTTTGTTCATTTTTAACAAAACCCGCATACATTAATTAACTGGGAATGGTATTTTATATACTTTTTTAAGTCATTAATGCATCAAAAACAAAAAACCAAAAACAATGAAAAAATATGTATATTTAATTTTATGTATTTGTATATTATTGAAAATACATATAGTGAAGAAAAGGATAATATTAATATGAAAAAGGAAAAATAAAGGTTTAGTTAAATAGTTGAGAACAACTGAGCAATTATAATTTGATGAATAAATGAATTTATACTAAAAAAAATGTTCGATAAAACGCTTGTAACGCTTTCTTAAGCGCATTTCGTTTACTTATATTATTAAAAAATATAGATAAAAATTTATTTTTAATCACTTGAAGGGGGATGTCTTTTTGCAAGAAACATCGACTAAACGGACTCCTTCTCTTGTTTAAATATACATTATCTTAAATTTCACAATAAAAATAATTTTTACAGGGTCTTATTAAAGGGATATGTTATTACTCTATTCTTACACGATGATATCTTAATAGAATATTATATTTGAAGGATGTTTTGGAATTAATATTGAAAAAAATTTTTCTTATTACTTTCATTTTTGCAGAATATTTATAAATGTAATAGATATAAACTTGTCAATACATTCTACAAAATACAGCTTTAAATATAGAAAAATGCGGATTATTCATAATATTTTGCAATATATATAATTAAAAATCTCCCTCCATATATAGAGAGCAGAAACAGGAATGCTTTATAAGAGACATTCAAGTTATGAAGCTCCTGACAGAAAATGTCAGTATATTTCTCGGACGATGTAAATATTTTTTTTTTAGTGGACTAGAATTATTTCATTTTCCTTTCTTCTTCAGTAGCACGACGACCCAGGGTGGGCCTTGGCCTTCTCAAGAAGCCTTTTCTAGGCAAGCCTTCTTCCTGCCAGTGTTCTCCAGATCCTAGTTCTGAAAACTAGGATAATTTTTATAGGCCATCAATCCATCTGAGATATACCCTGCCCTTTCTTCGTGTGTCGATTGGGTGAGCATTGAAGATTTTTTTAGTGGTGAGGTCTTCGTTCATTCTTATAACGTGACTTACCCATTTAATTTGCTGTATTTTGATGATGTTGATGATGTCAGATTCCTTATATGATCGATATAGCTCTAAGTTTGATCATCTTCGCCATGTTCCATTTCCCTGAATTCCTCCAAAATTGGATCTTAAAACCTTCTTTTCGTAGATACTTATCATATTCTCATCTGTTCGAGACATGGACCAAGTTTCACATTCATAAGTTAATACTCATCTTAAAAGACTTTTATACAGTAGAACCTTTTTGTGTGTGTGTTTTTCTTTTGATAAGATTTGATTTCATATATATATTTTCGAATTCCATTAAAACATCTATTAGCCATTGTAATTCTCTTTTGGATGTCAGTAGTACAATCGTTTCTATTGTTAATTTCTGAACCTAAATAAGTGAAGCTGTCTACAACTTCAAACCTATACTCTTCAATTTTAAAATGGGAATTGTTGAAACATGATTTAGTGCAAGACATGTACTTGGTCTTATTCTTATTGATTTTCAGTCCCATCCTGAGGAAATCTTTCTCTAAAGGTAAGAAGGCCTGTCTTAGTGCGGTGGGTGTTCGAGCAATGATATCAATATCATCAGCAATAACCCCCAACAACTGCACCGATTTATTAAAAATATTTCTTCTGGTATTGATATATCGGAATCTCTTACCACTTTTTCTAATGCTATATTAATTAAAAGACACGCCAGTGAAATTATTTCATTTTACCAAAATAAATTTATGTTTAAGGAAAAAATGAGAAGATGCATAACTAAAATCATATTTTGCATGCGTTTCTACGAAATTTTCAGGATTTTTCTCAATCAAATGGGCTAATGGATATAAGTTTTTTCTTTCATGGGCAATAAAGAAACTAAAAGAAACCACTACCAAAAACTTCTTTATCTCCAGCTAAAAATGTGCTTAGACAGGTTTGATGTTATCATCTATTAATATGAAATAAAAAGTTTATTTCATGTGCATGCTTCTTAATTTATGTGTATATATTTCTGTTACTTCCTCCAAAAATTATACACATACAGTTAGTTGCACCCACATGCATTTTCCAAAGAAGGAGGGTGGAGATGAGGGTCAAAAATCCACCTCGTATCATACTCTAATATGTCGCAAAATATATTGTTTGAATTTTGTTGATTTTTCAGGACAAAAAACTGTAAAAAATAAATTATTGAATAAAAAATTAGTATTAATAAGTAAAACAAGTTATAATTAACCAATGCTACATTTTATTGTAAGTCTACTTTTCTTCTTACTCCATTACTTAATCTATATATATAAAGGAGAAAAAAAGACTCACTCACTCACTGACTCACTGACTAATCACGATATCTCCGGAACTATTAAACCTACATACTTGAAATTTGGTAGGTAGGTTCCTTCATGGAGTAGACGTCAGCTAAGAACGGATTTTGCAAAGTTCGAACCCCAAGGGGCGTTACGAGGGTTTAAGGGCCGTTATAGATAATTATTTCCTTTACTAAACTATTAGATGTAAAGTCGTGAAACTTGGTACACAGATTTCTTTAATAAAGTAGAGATTCCCTACATAATGATTTTTACAAAAATCGACCTCCAAGGGGCATTGAGGGCGCTTAAGGGACGTTATACGAGTACATAATTATTTCCATTTTTAAACTATTAGACGTACAGTCTTGAAATTTGGTAAGCGGATTCCTTTCATAGAGTAGAGATCCGCCACAAAATGAGTTATGTCCAAATCGACTCCCAAGGGGCGTTGTAGAGAATTAAGGGGCGTTATATAGGCAATTAAATCCTTTTTCAAACTATTAGACGTAAAATCTCGAAATTTCGTAAGCTGATTCATTCCATTCATGGAGTAGATATCCGCTATAAGATGGGTTTTGTGAAAATCGTTTCCTAAGTGGCGTTGCGAGGGCTAAAGGGGCGTTATACATATTTATTTCCATTTTTAAACTATTAAACGTACAGTCTTGAAATTTGGTAAGCGGGTTCCTTTCGTAGAGTACAGAACCGCTGCAAAATGAGTTTTGTGAAAATCGACCCCAAGTGGCGTTGTGGAGAAATAAGGGGCGTTGTAGGCAATTAACTCCTTTTTAAACTGTTAGACGTAAAATCTTGAAATTGAGTTAGCAGAGTCCATTCACTGAGTAGTGATCTGTCAGAAGACGGGTTTTGTGTAAATCGTTTCCTAAGTGGCGTTGCGGGGCGTTATAGATAACTATTTCCATTTTTAAACTATTAGACGTGCAGTCTCATAATTTGGTAAGCTAATTCCTTTCATGGTGTAGAGATCCGCTACAAATTAGTTTTGGGGAAAATTGATCCCCAAGGGTCCCTGAGGGGGATTAAGTGGCGTAATAGATAAATATTTCCGCTTTTCAACTAATAGAATCACCTGCTTGAAAATTAGAAGGTATGTTCCGTTTCTGGAATAAAGTTCCTTTTACAAAGATTTTTGCGAAAACGGACCATCAAAGGAGTAGGTTTGCGAGGGATTAAGGCGTGTTATAGAAAAATTCCTGTTTTTGAATTTAACTCATTTACTTGAAATTTGTTGAGCACTTTCCTTTATATATATATAGTTGAATATAGTTCCACTAAGAATGGATTTTACGGAAATCACAACTCCCGGGGGAAGCGGGGAAAGTTATTGGGGCGTATTGATAGACAAAATTCCCGTTTTTGAACTGCTAAGACTATAATAATAAAATTTGTTTGGCATGCTTCTTCTGTTGAATTGAAATCCGCTAAGAATGCTGTCAACGAGGTATTGATGATAAAAATTCCGTTTTTGCTCTGTTAGATTTAGACTTGAAATTTAGCACGCATGTTTATTTTATGGAGTAGAGAACAACTGAAAGTTTCTTTGGTGGAAATCCATTTGTTTATTAGGTTAAGTGAACGAAAAAAATCTTTCTACTTCCATTTTAGATATAAATAGAAATTAGATATTATAATGTATGTTCTTTTTAAATAAGGGTTGAGAGTGTAACAACTATAAATATATTTTTCAATACAATCTAATTCTTAATGATAGATATCAATAATTAATATATATGTAAACAGTATACATATATACAATATCTTGAAATACCCAGTGAAGCGGGTGGGTAACGGCTAGTTGCATATATTTCAGTGAAAGTAATTTTGTCAAACAACAACGTTTGAGATTTGTGTTGAGAACTAGAATTTTGGAAAGTATTCTTTTTTTTCTATCGTAATCAATTTTTAATGTTTAGTTTTAAAAGCAATTAAATGACTGCTTGGAAATTGACGTAAATTATAAGAATTTCAATTACTTCATTGAAATACTTGTAATTTTTGGAAGTATTCATTTATTTATACTATTACTATTATATGTGGTCTTCTGTCTTGGAGCACATACAAAGTATTACGATAACAGCTAAGTAATTTTGCAATAAAAAAATTTAAAACAATTATGATTGAAAATATTATTTTAAAAATATATTTGTTAATCTATTCGTCAAAATAAATTTTATTTTACTATAAGAAACCAAAGAATACATGCATATTATTGATGTCATTTCTGTTTGCTGTATATTAGAAAACCATAATCTGTTTAATTTATTAATAATGAATGATTTCTAAAAGAAATTGAAAATTAGTTTTGTTTATATTTTGAACTAAAAGGAATTTGATATTTTTTACTAATACTAATTTTATTCTTTTCCTATTAAGATTTTCTTCAGTATGAACAAATCCATTTTAGTATAATTGTATACATTTAAATTTCTAGTCACGTAGACTTATGAAATTAATTAATCTTAGTTTCTGCAAGGAAGTATTCATTGAATTTACTGCTGATTACTGACAGAATTAAATCAAGTTCAGACTGACAAGAATGATAAATGAATGGAGAATTAATCCTTCGTCATATAAGCCCATGACACGCTTCTAGGTAAACCAGTGCCTAGTCAATCAAATAGTATGGCATTTACTCATGTGCATATTTTAAGGTGACTGACTACATATGGAACCGTTATTTTGAAAAGTGTGTAACTGGATATTTTTTATATTCAGAGTTAGTTTAAATAAAGTATACATTAAATCATTTGAAGAATATGGCTAAAAGAAAAACATATTTAATTAGAAAGATAAATGGTCAAAATATAAAAAATAGCATGTGTTTTCAAAACATTCTTTCATAAAATGGTTCTACCATAATGTTTTAATTATATATAGATAAGGTTTCTCTGTACAAAACTTAAACTAAGATTTCTGAAGTATATAGTTTGCAAGTGGATTTATACATATTTTAATAAATTAATGAAGATTAAATTTAACTGAAATCTCCCGTCAATCTCTAATTTCAATTAATTGTAATTCTGAAAATAACTTTTCAAAATACCTTGGTAAGATCCAGCAGATAAGTCTTAGATACATAGACAAAATATTAATGTAGAAACATGTTTCATATATACAAGGAAGATGTTTTAAAAATACGTCATTCTTAATTTTTTGCCAAAAAATTTCAATGACGTGATTATTTTTTCTTCTAATATTGTTAAAACAATTGTACATGTATATTCAAATTCAACTGACAATAAGTGTAAAAAGAAACAATTTTTGTGATTTTTCAATTCCACGGATTTAAGCGCAGTCAATCACTTTAACAATGATCGAAGTAGTTCAGTTTTGTAAAAAATATATGTTTTAATGTAGGAAAATATTACACACAATTAATACTCTAAGAAAGTATAAAATATTAATTTTTTTAAACTAGATATAAATTTAACTGTTTAACTATGTATTTGAAAATTGTAAATAAAGAAGAAAATTTCTGTATAGATGTTGTTAATAATACCTTAAAAACAATATATTTTTAAGTGATAACATTATTTTTTTTATTTGAATTGAATTAATTGAAACCGTCAAAAACAACCCCAGAAAATTGTATTGTACTATTTTTCGGTGAATGCACATTTATAGATTTTGTCCTGAAACTGGATTGCTTGAAGAAATGAAAAACCTTTAAGCGCTTGTGAAGAAGAGAAAAACGCAATTTGACTTTATAATTTGTATCTTCACACCCTCGTAAAATGGGAGAAGTTTCACATACTGGTTCTTTGAGAAATCAGAAATGGATTAGCAGGACGCTAGCTTCAAGAAAACCTAAAGTAAAAGCTTCTAAAAGTGGGAGTTATTAAGACGTCGAAGGAAACGGGAGACTCCCCCCTTTCTTTTCCTAGAGAAAGCATTAAAAATATTTAAAGAATGAATAAACTAGCTAAAAAAGAACGTAAGGATCTAATTTCCTGGGAAATAAAAGTAATCTGATTTTCAGCTTTTTTCTTTCTTTTTTTTGTCCTTTCTATCTACAAAGGTTTTTCAAATGACCATTTGAAATAGCAATTAAAAAATCCTTATAAAATCATTGTAAGAAGGGGAAGTATTTACACGAACGAGTTACTTTAATCAAAAAGGAATTCTAATTCTACACCATTTTTAGACAAATTAGAATGTAGAAAGAAAAAAAGTATGTATCATCTTAACTGAAAAAAAATATTTTTTAAATAATTTTGTTAAATCTTTTGTTTTAAAAATACTTCGACATAAAGAGTGAGGCATTTTTTTTTAATTTCCGAATATAAATATGTTTCATAATTCGCTCTTCAATGAAAATAACAATAAGTCACTTAAATATTCAAATTTATTTACTTAGTGAATGTAAAAATGCATAAGTAAGACTTTAATTAAGGATAAAATAATCATAAGATTGAGCATAGATAAAATTTATAAGAAAATATCTTACGGGGTGTTGGAAACCTAAAATCTTCTAAATATGACACAATTTTGAGATTTTTTTTTTCATTTTATAATTGTATACATTTTAACCTTTAAGAAACTACCTTACTTTAACCTTAAAAGTAGTTAGAAGCCCTTAAAACCTGTTTTTAAATAATCATTGTAACTAGTCCACGCTCATTTAAATGGCGAAAAATGTAAACAAAGTATTTTATTTTTGCTTAAAAGTTGAATAAGTGATGGTAATCAAAACTTTTAATTTAGAACTGCTAAAAAAGTGTTTACGTGGATGTACATAGAATCCTAATGAATGTGTAAGCAACGTAATATGGCATCGTGTGCAGAAGGAAATATTTGTACAAACAATAGTATTATCATTAAGTACATATGATGCAATTTCATCATTTAATATGGGAAATGTATCAAAACCAGAAATTTTGAGAAAACTTAATATTGAGCCTGGTGATTAAACGGTACAGACAATGAAGCGCCTCGACAAACAGAAGCCCTTAAACTCATGTTCACAAAAAGCAAAGGAAGTTCGGAAAGAACAAAGTCCTAAAAAGACGAGAGAGGATGATGAAATTAAAAAAAATTGATCCCTTGGAGTATGGGTAAGAATGTTTTAATAAAAAAGTAATTACTCAATAAAGTTCATTTACGCTCATGTCCATAAATTAAGGATAATTCAGAATCACACAGAAATTGAAATCTAAAATAAAAACTTCACCTTTGGAATTATCACACACATCTTGAACAAGATTACGCAAATTAGAGGAAACCACCAGATGTTGCGGATAGCACGTCACAATGACAAGAGTGTAAGAGATGTATATATTAGGAATGGTGGCAAAGACGTAGAATTGTTCACGAGCGCTTTAAAAGCCTTTCAGTGCAATAAACGTATAGTTATGGCACAAAGGAAGCATTTGGATGATTTTTTACGTGGTAGAATTATTGGAAGACTGGAATGTGGACGTCTGAGCTGGAAGTATCCGAGGAACTTGGAATCACCCAGAGTGTCATCTACAGGCTTTGGCAACGGTTCCAAGATGATGGTAATGTGAGTAGATGTTACAGCACATGTCGCCCCCGAGATACAACGACGAATGAGGACCTGTATATATATATATATATATATATATATATATATATACATATATATATTTGGCAGTTACCGCCAAAAGAAACAGCCGGAGCACAGCATCAGACCTGTCTCGTCAGCTCTATTCAGCTACCGGTGAGACAGTTTCAAGGCAGACCGTGTACAGACGCTTAGGGCACAATGGTATATATGCTCGTAGGCCTATCAAATGTGTTCCACTTACCGCAACTCGCTGTCTAATGCGATTAACCTGGAGTAGAGAGCATGCATTGTGGACTCCACAACAGTGGTCTTGTGTGATGTTTTCCGACGAGTCCAGGTTTAGTTTGCAGTCTGATTCTTGCCGGACTTTAATATGGAGAGTGCCAGGGACCCGTTACCACCAAGAGAATACCATTGAACGACACCGTTACGGTGGTGCACGATGGCTCGCGCGTTTGGGGAGGAATTATTCTTGGTTCCAAATCTGACCTGCATGTTCAGAGTGTAACGATGACAGGCCACATCTATCGGGATGTCATTCTGGAACAACATGTTCGTTTGTTTCGGGGCGCCATGGGTGCTGAATTTCTGTTTATGGATGACAACGTCCGTCCTCACCGTGTAAACATTGTAGACGAATGCCTTCAATTGGAGGATATCACCCGTATGGATTGGCCAGCATACTCACCGGACTTGAATCCAATAGAGCATGTGTGGGATATGCTTGGCCGACGAATTGCAGCCCGTCAACCCTCTCCCACTAGTCTACTGGAACTTCGGAGGGCATTGCTTGATGAGTGTTGTAATATTCCCCAAGATCAGATTGATAATTTGATACTCAGCATGCCTTGGCGTTGTAAGGCCTGTATTGCATCGTCCGGGAGACATACTCTGCATTAACCATCATACGACATGTTATTCTGTTTTTTGAATATAGGTTCTTTTTTGAAATTTGCTCCAGGGAGTAAAATTGTACGAAACATTTCAAGCCTGTACATATAACAGGTTTTTAGAAAAGTACATCGAAAACAGCCAATTTAACATTGTCGGTATAGATGTTTCTGACTCATCTTAACATATTTATATTCCTAACATTTTTCAATGTTTAATCCCAACTCTTTAACTACATTTTCCCTTAGGTTTTAATTAATGTTACAAATATTTTTTAAATGATTTTATTACGCATGTATAAATAACAAGTAAGTATTTTAGGAATAATAATTTATGCCTAATGTAAAACAATCATCATAATGTGCATTTCTAGCAGTGTTCATATACGAAGGTTTGGTTTCAGTACAATGATTATTTCATGGAAATGACAAGTATTCAAAACTGTCTTGAAAGCTCAGGGGAGTTAGAAACCTCTCTCTCTATGTACTGGCAATGTTAAATTGGCTGTTTTTGATGCACTTTTTCTCAAAATCTGTTATATTTACTTGCACAAAATTTTCTCATAATACTACCTTTCTCATTATACTGAAATAAGATTTAGCTAGTTTTGAATTTTTTAATAATTTATGAAATGTTTTATCAAAAATACTAAATTTGACCCATTTTTCACATAAAAAATTTGTAAAAAACATTTTTGAATTTTTTATAAAAATAGCTCATTTCAGTATATATTAGCCATTATTATAAATATATCATAAAAGAGAGTTTACATACCTGTGAACAGTAGTTTCTTACAATTACAATAAAGATATAACAGTAGTTTCTTCAATTTACAATAAAATATATATGTTTTGGTTTATATCAGACGTTCAACTTTTAAGATAAAACGAAGTACTTTGCTTACATTTTACGCCATTCAAATGGGCGTGGCCCACTGGCAATGATTATTTAAAAATGGATGTTAAGGACTTATAACTACCATAGATGTTAAAGTAAGGTATTTTTAGAAAGGTTAAAATCTACACAAATTGAAAATGTAAAAAACTCAAATTATAAAAAAAAACATGATTTTAGCTTTCCAACACCACTTAAAAAATTATAGAACTACTTTAAATTTATCTAAAATGGTTATGCAAGATAAAATAATTATTTAAAAATGCAAAAATACATTGTGCATAACGTGGTATTTATTTACAGTTTCGACAAAAAATGTAGAACCGAAACTTAACACTATATTCGGTTAACAATATATATTCCGGCTTATTGTTGTCATTTATGTCGCCTCATATATATATATATATATATATATATATATATATATATATATATATATATATATATATATATATATATATATATATATTAATTCATTAAAATTTTAATTTTTTTAACAATTGTTATAAAGTTATTCCCACATGCTATTTTTTTATGTAAAATTTAAAATCAAAACTGATGATAGTTAAGTCTTTAAAATGAATAAAGCAAATAAAATACGTATATATATATATTGTATAAGCCGCTACCCGCTAGCTTCGCTGGATATTTTCTAATGCTGTACGAAAACAAATATTTGTATATACATATATATCTAAATTATTGATATATGACCCAGCCTTAAGCACTCGATTACATTAAAAACATACTTATAACATTTACCTTTTGAATAATTATTTCTAAAATTGAAATAAACTTATCTTTTGCGTACCCGTAACTTCCTCCCTCAAAAATAGATTTTTGCAAAACATATTTTAAGTGAATCTCAACTCAACAAAATATATATGAATGCCAAATTTATTGTCTAAATGTAATAGTTTAAAAATGGAAAACTTTTTATCAATAAACCCCTTAGCCCACTTTAACAGTCAATTTCCTAAAGACTCTTTCTTTTTGGATTTCAATTTAACAAAAAAAAAAGCATGTATACCAAATTTCATTATTGTAGGTTTGGTAGTTAAAAGCGAGAATTTTTTTTCACTGCACCCCTGTAATTCCACACTTACCACATAGGAGACGATTTCCATAAAATCTCTTCTTAGTGGATCTCTATTTAACAAAAGAAACATGATCAACAAATTTCAAGTATATCGATCTAACAATTAAAAAATAAAGTTTTGTTTTCAGTAACGCCGCTTACACGCCTCTCAACGCCCTTTGGCGACTGATTGTTGCAAAATCCGTTCTTAGTACTCTGTTTCATGAAAGGAATATGCTGAAAATTTTTTATGTCGGTTGCTATAATAGTATATAGTAGGAAATATGTATTAGTAACGTCCATTATGCCCTTACAACGACCCTTGGTGGTTGAATTCCACAAAACGCATTTTGTAATGGATATCTTCTCTTTTGGAGCATGCCTATCAAATTTCAAGACAAAACATCAAATAGTTTAAAAATGGAATTTAATATCTGTAATGCCGCTTTTTCTTCTTACATAGCCCTTTAAGTTTCAATTTTGATAAAATTCCTTTTGTATAGTGGTTTTCTACTCCGTGCTTACTAATTTTTAATCGTTTACATCTCACAGTTCAAAAACGGGAATGTACAATTTTAACTCACCTTAAGTGGCCACAATGCCCCTTGTAAATCGGTGTTTTTGAAACATCTTTCTGTAGTGAATTTCTACTATAAAAAAATCATATTAACCCAATTTTAATTCTGTAACAGTCTAATACTTCGAAAAGAGAATTAATTATATGGACAAACTATTGGACTTACAGACTTGAAATTTGGCAAGTATGCTCATTTCATCCTCGCAACGCTCCCTGGGGTTCGAGTTTCGCAATACCTCTTTGTAGAAAATCTCTAATCCATAAAATGAACATACTTGCCAAATTTCAAGTCTGTAAGTCCAATAGATTGAATACTGAAATAATTATATATAACGCCTATTAAGCCCCCGGAACGCTCCTTGAAGGTGGATTTTTCAGAAATCCGTTCTTAACGGATGTCTACTCATTAAAGGAACTTGCCTTTCGAATTAAATGCATTTATGTTTAAGACTTCGAGAGATATCATGAGTGAGTGAGTGAATCACTTTTCTCCTTTATAAAAATTTTTCCTTTATATATATATATATATATATATATATATATATATATATATATATATATATATATATATATATATATATATATATATATATATATATCTTTAAATAGACTAAAGCGACGAAAATAAACGCCTCTTACAATGTGGCGTAATCCATTTTGAAAAAATGCACGTTTAGATTTTGTCCTCAAACTAGATCGTTACAAGAAAATGACATACTTTCACGTCCAAAGTTTTGCTTATGAAGAATCCAGAAACATAATTTGACTTTATAATTCGTATCTTTACATCCTTGGAAAAATGGAAGAAATTTAACCCACTGGTTCTTTGAGAAATCAGAAATGGATTAGCATGACGTTAGCTTCAAACAAACCTACAGTGACAACTTCTAAAAGTAAGAGTTATTAAGTCTTTGAAGGAAAGGGAAGGTATTTTTTTCTTTCTTTTCATAAGGAAGCACTAAAAGTATTAAAAAAAATAATGTAAGGATCTAATTTCCAGGGAAATAAATATGATTTTGAGATCTGTTTCTAAGAAAGTTTTTCAAATGTCCATTCGAAGTAGCAATTAAAAATCATTAGAAAACAATTTCAAGATAATGATGTATAACTAGGACTTTCATTAAGAGTAAAATATTCATAAAATTAATCATAGATAAAATATGAGAATATAAGTTATCTTAACATATTAATATTCCTAACGTTTATCAATGTGTCTATTAGTATTTAAACCAAATTCTTTAACCACAATCTGAATTAGGATTTAAATAGTCTTAAGATTTAAAAAAAAAATACTACGCATAATAGTAACCATCAACATGGATTTTATAGATAATAATCTATGAGTAATATATTTAAAAAATAAATCAGTATAATGTGCAATTCTAGTAGCATTCATATGCGAATTTTTTTTATTTCAGAATAATAGTCTTATGCTTACGACAAGCTCTCAAATATATCCTGATAAATAAATAAAAAATATAAATGAATAATCATAAGCGAATTTTGTTTCGCGATGAAGCGCACTTCTGGTTGAATGGCTACGTCAACAAACAAAACTGCCGCATTTGGAGCGAAGCTAATACACAAGTGTATGTCGAAACACCGTTATATCCAGAAAAACTGACTGTTTGGTGCGCTTTATGGGCTGGTGGAATCCTTCTTCAAAAACGATGAAGGCCGCAACGTTACAGTCAATGGTGATCGGTATAGAGCCATGATTACTAACTTTTTCATTCCTGAATTGAACAATCATGATGTCCAGAAGATGTGGTTCCAACAAGACGGCGCAATATGTCACACAGCTCGTGCCACAATCGATTTATTGAAGGACACGTTTGGTGACCGCCTAATTTCACGTTTTGGACCTGTGAATTGGCCTCCAAGATCTTGTGATTTAACACCGCTAGACTATTTTATGTGGCGCTATGTAAAGTCATTGGTCTATGCGGATAAGCCACAAACGCTTGACCATTTGGAGGACAACATTCGCTGTGTTATTGCCGATATACGGCCACAAATGTTGGAAAAAGTCATCGAAAATTGGACGTCCAGATTGGACTACATCCGAGCCAGCCGTGGAAGTCATATGCCAGAAATCATATTTAAAATGTAATGCCACAAGATTATCTTTCGAGTAAAAAAAATTCATGTCAATCGAATAATACATCGTTGTTTTATTGCAATTTAAAGTTCTATACCTCTAAAAAAACACCCTTTACATAAACCCCTTCGGGACCAGCGGAAGGAGACGGAAGTGTTTCCCCAGGCCCGTACGTTCGGAGAGGATACGCACACATGGAACCGGGCGCATTTCCCTGCTAAGCTAATTTCATTTAAAAATTCATATAAAGTTTTAAATGGAATCAAAAATACGCTAAAACATATAATTAACAATAATTGATAACATCTGTACATAGAGTACAAACATGTTCGCTGTATTAAAAAAAAAAGAAAATAATAGCGAATTTTAAAGAATATGTTTTCATTTAAAAAAAATTTCATACACTTTAAAAACAAATTGTCAAAAATCACATACATATAAATACGAATATAGAAAATTATAGAAAACAAACCCCCAACTTATTCAAAATATAAACATAAATCCAAAGAACAATAGATCACGAACCATTAAATGCCCGATTCTCTCGAAAAATCTAAACAAGTGTAGTTATTTATACCGATAGATATCTTGGATCCAATTTTAAAAAAAAACACGTAGCCGAAATCCCATATTGAAGATCGCAGTTTTTTGAAACATTATTCGAAAAAAAACGATTTTTAACCACTATCTGGTGCTTCTAAAAATTAATATAAAAACGTTTCTAATTCTGATCACATCGGTGTGAACATGGGCCTACGAGGAGGGAAAGTTCAATCACATGCATGATACCGTGGCCCGAGTAGGGAGAAACGCGTGATCACATATAAGTGATCATGGTCCTGAACGGGTTAGTAAGATTGATTTAGATAAGATTGATAGAGATTGATTTTCATTTAAATAATTTTTTTTCACTTAAATATATTAACATATTAAAAATTTATATTTATATTACAATTATTTATTTGCGGTCATTGCAATCAATCCTTAAATCTAACCCTTACAATATTCTGTAAAATGTAATGTTTCTGACTAATAGAAATTAACATATCGGTATAATAATTTCTTAAATAACTTCTGTAACTTGTTCTTATTAAATTAACATAATCAATTTTTAGATCATAATTTAAATATTATTTTGAAAAATTAATAATAAAACATCTGTTAAAGTATTACGCCAGAAAAAGTCTTCGTATACTTGCAAAAATTTCACCATAGTTTTAAATAATTTATTTTTTTAACGTATTTAGTAATTAGTAGAATAGATTTTAGCAGCTTCAACTTTTAAACAACTTTGGCACAGATTTCATCGATTTTTTTTTTAAATTTCTGCAGTGATGTTCCTCTATTCTTCTGCACTGACGTTCCTCCATGTTGTTTTGGTTCAAAATTTTTCATACATCATGTGCCTTCTTATTCTAACTTCAAATTATCACCAAGTATGTTTATTGTGCTCAGGATACGTTTATTGGGTGATTCAGGAAGTATTTTCAAAATTCAGGGCTTTAGAAGTATATGTTGAGAGCTGTGCGCTTGAAGTCATTATTTTATTAAAAATGAAATTTTATCCGATACCCAAATTCAGGCGAATAATTTTAAATTTTCCTTTAAAATATTTAAATAAAGCTCATGATTCATACAACCATAAAAAAAATATCCAATTATCTAATCGTGGAACCATGAACTTCAGGATTTAAAATTCAATATGTGTAGATTAAAACATTTAAAAATCTGGACAATTTTTTTTTTCTCTTTGAGAAAAAAAATCTGCATAGTACTTTAAAATGGTGATTATAAAACAGCAAAAAACTCTCTCTCTCTTTTATTTTTATCAAAACAAATATTTCTAAATTGAATTTAAAAATAAGACAATTTCATTAAGGGTGTACACAAAAAGCTAAAAGGCGAATAAACCAATTGTAAATATTATATTAGGTTATTGAATTATATTCACATTGTAATATTAGTTTAACCACATTTGAAAATAATAATCTGGGGTAAAAGGAGTAATTAGAATTAATTTAGATTTGTCTTCCTCGCAACAATCATTTAACTCCTTTTAAAAAAAAAGAAACATGCAAACGATTTTTCGGTTTTAATATTTTTTTTTGAAGGAGAACAAAAAACAATTAAATGAATATTCTGTTTTGATTTAGTCTTGTATTGTTGATGTTCTCTATTATTTTTATTTAGCTTAGAATAACTTTTTATTCCAATTATTGAGTTAAAGGTTCTGAAGGTAATATTTGAATTACTTTTTTTATTTAGTTTTCGTCAAAATAAAATTTTCTCCTATTTTTATTTTTAGGAATTAGTCTCAGTACTTGGCTCTTTATTTTAGTTTTGAGTGATAATCATATTTTTAAAAATAAAGGTTCCTTACATTGTTCTGATGTTGCCTTAAATAATTATATCATATTATTTATAAACACTAAAATGAAATGTCCCGAAATAAAATGCTTCCTTTTACATTTAAGTAAATGTGAGAGCCATGCAATTTAAAACATATCCAAATTAAAGTTTTATTACTGTTTCATTTTTGTGTGCTTTTCTCAGTAAAGAAAGTTAGTCGATTAAAACACTCAATTCTATATGGAAATATGTAATTGTATTATTTTTAAATCTGAGTTGAATTCACAATACATCTTGATTAAAACGCATCTTGCTAAAACTGCTGATACAATTCAAATGCAGTTCCACGAACCATTACCTTTAACGGATGATAATATCCAGATACTTGAAAAACACAACTTCTTATTTAGTGTGGTTGTCTTCTATTCGGAAAAAGTGAAGTGGCTGATTTGACTTCTTTCAGACGTATATTCTTTATGATCATAAGAAATATTCAGACTTATGAATCATATTACATTTTAACTTTGATCGATGTTTAATATTTTGAGAGTATTTTCTTAAGTTTTGTAGAGAACTTACACTTTTGTAAAACATATTCCATGACAATTTGTACCAAAGTACAAAGAAAAATTGTTACCACAAATTGTAATTTAGGAGCACATACGTATCAACTTAATTAATTTACATTTTCCAGAGATAATTTTACATGTTTCCAAGTCAAAAATATCCTTTATTTATAACTTATCAAAAACTATTCTTTTTTAATAAATTATAACAAACCAGAAATTATTTAAAATTTCTAGTTTTAAAACTTTAATGTTATTCAAAATTCAAATGAAATTTCTGTGTATCAAGATATTTCCGTAATGAAACCCATGATTTTTTAAAAAAAGAAATGGCATGCATGATGAAATGAAATAACTCATGATCTTAGAGAAATTGCGAAAAATATTTCAAATTAATGGTACTTCAAAATCGCACGATTATGTAATCAATGTTCAAAATTAACAAGGGAAGATGAGGTCCTGAGGGTGATTTAAATATGCGAAAAAAAGTATTTAATGATTAATGTTTAAATCTTAACTTGAAAGTTAATGTAATTAATAGTTTTATTAATGGATTATGTTTGCAAATTAATCACGTTTTAAAGGCATTCTTTAACAGAAGGTGTAATAAATTATACAGAATTATTTAAGGAGCTGCCTAAAGAGTGAAACTTCCAGTAGATGTTTCCGACATTAACTTAATCCGTGGTAAATATTTATTCTTAAGTTTTTAATAACAAATACTCTTGTCTAAATATAACAGCAGATCTCAATTGTTTTATTAGTTTATTAGTGGCTCAATAAAACAAGAGGATTAATAATTATCAGGTGTATTAAAATAGTTATATATATATGGAATGTATAGTTTGTGAATTATCGGCAAGTGAATACAATATTTTTTAAAATATCTTTAAAAATTTTACTCATATGTATCAAAAACAATCAGGGAATAAATCAAAAATATTATAATGATATAGAGTAATGTAATAAATATCGAGAAAATTTCCTTTATATATTAATGACAATAGTTAATCAGTTTTTTTGTCACTTTTTCACATATTTGATTGATACAAACAAATAGAATTTACCCAAGCGCGGGAATTAGAAAATGATTTAGGTTAAACTTCTAACTTATTCTGAAGTTAAAAACATGTGTCATGCTTTATAAAGTTCTAAGTATATTTTTAAAATACTTAACCAACTATTTCTTAAAATTATCATGTGACCGTCGTATCTTAGCGAATATGGACACGAGCTCATGACTGGTGAGTCATGAGTTTGAACCTAGAGCCACAGAGGATCCTCCCGTGTAGAATAGGGTAGTGCACGTTAAATATGTTTAGGATCAATGTCCTCCCAATGGTGTGGTAGTTAGAAGGGGTATTCTTTTCAATTGGATGAGGCTCAAAATTTTCGGGTCCGTTGCTAATAAAGCTCGAGTTGTTTCATAGTGCGCCGGTTTTTTTAAATATAACCCTTAGTCACCTGAAAATTATCATTTTAAATGGTAATAGTTTGATATTCGTTTTTGAAATTTAGGCGTTAAATTAAATTATAGCCCTTTAAAAAATTAACAAATCAAAATTTTAACTATCTTAAAATCTGGAATATAGTGTACAACGATATTTTCAAGTTGATTTTTTAAAATAGTTAGATATGTATACCGTATAACGGGCGCCTCTTTTTTAAGAAGAATCCTTAAATGTACATTTGCAAGGCTCTATTATTTTAAAGTACTTTATTCTATCTACTATTCCAAGCTTTAGAAGAAAATATAACATTTCTAAAACTACATCCCTTTAAGTTCATAAAGTAGTGTTTTTCAAACTGTGGGGCGCGCCCTCTTTGGGAGTGTGACAGCTCTACAAGGGGGGCGCGAGTCCATTGAAAAAACAAGAGCAAACGATTATTTAAAAAAAATATTAATTTACTGAAAGTAAACAAACAAAATACATTATGGCATAAAAAAGAACATTTACACTGATGTATTATACTTATAAATTTATCTGTGCTACGCAATGTATTTCGTAATTAATGTAACAATTCTAAGTTAAAAACAAGTTTATTAATGTCCAGTATATATAGTTTATAACAAAAATTAGCACTTACCTTGATAATTTTTGTACGGTTTATAATTTATATCTTGATAATTTTTGTACGGCTGATCATAAGTTTCGCGATTCGCTTCCAATTGCCAACCGTTTTCCATGCAGGCACGCGTATGTGATGTAGTGGGGGAGGGAGAGGAATAAAGGAGCATAAATAATCTGGAATAAGTACATTCTTTGCAAACATTGCCATGGTTTTTTTATGGCATTCCTAAGTCTTGGAATAATTTTACGGATAGCACAAAGAAAAGATCGTACTTCGGAAAAATGTATATATACGTATGGAGAAATAAAGGCTTTGGCTTAGCGATATATTTATATACACGGCGGGCGTTTAAGAGGTTAAAGTCACATCATAGTTTTAGCGTCAAAGTATAGTGTTATTGAATTCAGTACATTATTATTGTATGGTGGGGGCGCGATGAAAATTATGATTGAAAATTGGGTCGAGAGTATTGCAACTTTGAGATGCACTGTCATAAGGAATTACATTTATTTTAAATGAATTTCTTTTTCTTCTTCTATTGGCACAACAGCCCCGGGTGGGCCAAGGCTTTCTCAAGAATCCTCTTCCATTCCGCTTTCCTCTTAGCAACATTTCTAAAATTAATCACTCTTAAAATTTTAAATTTATCCTTCAGAAAAGTAACCCATTTCAATGTGGGACTACCCCTAATTCTAGTTCCAATAGGTTTGTAATTGTAAATTCTGAACTTCAAGGATGAGAGGTCCGTACGACAAATGTGACCTTTAAAACTTAAACGACCACTCTTGATGGATGTAATGACATCTGCTTCCTTAAACAACTTATATAACTCAAAATAATTCCGTTGTCTCCGCAATCCATTGTCATTCACATCACCAAATACATATCTAAGAACTAAGAACCATACCTCAAAGATGGCCAGCTATTCAGCCTGCTATTTATTTAAAGGTCAAGTTTTAGATCCATAGATATGTTCGGGTCTGATGACTGTTTTATATAGCGTAATTTTAGTATATTTTCTAAATAATTTTGATTTTAAGAAAGCTATTGTTTTAACAAAGCAGTACTTCGATATATAGATAAGTCTAATTTTTCTATATGCTCATAATTCTTTTTTAAGCTGTTATTTTTATATCCGGTGTATGAAGTATGATTATAAATTTTGAATTTGTACCTTTTTTTTCTTAAATTATGCGTTTTACCTCGGATTTTAAATTTACCAGTTCAATTTTACTAATCATATATGCAGCAAGATAAAACATTGCGTGAGTATTCTGATATTCTTAAGAAAATCATATGCGATTATATTGATCTATTATACTGTTCGAATTATTTGAGACAAGCTTTCTTTTCTTTTCTGAGTTGTTGCGTGATTATTAGTAATGTCATTAACCCACTGAAATCGGTTATACCTGCCTAGAGGTAATGGGATTGGTCACTCTTGACTATAACGTACTCGTTTGATTGGTTTTGGTGTATCAATTGTCCAATTGTGAGCCTTTCAGTGTAGTAGCTGGTGGTTAAAATTTTACGTTTCTTATAACACATATTATTTTTACTTGTTCTGAAATGGATTATAGTCTAAGGAAGCGTTCTAAAATAACCATTTTTAATGAACTCACTTCTATAACTGTGAGAGATATAGCTATTGGGATTGGCAATTAGTCAAGTGTTTCAAAAAATTTAAGAACATTTCAAGATTCAAGAATATTGTCTCTAAAAAGAAAAGGAAAATGTGGGCTCAAACGGAAAACTACTCCATGAACTGATAAAATAGCAAAATAAGTCCAAGAAAGCTAAGCAAAGACCATCGAAGGCTTTATTGGATTATAGTGATGAAGTGAGTCATTCAACTATATGCAAAAAGCTTCTGTAAATTAACCTTGAAACAACAAGAGCGAGGAAAAATCAATTTCCAGTTCAGAAAAAGGTGAAAAAACGTTTAGCACGTTTACCGATCTTAGAAAAAGAAACAAAAAAAAAAAGGTTTACCGATCATAGACTGATAATGACTCGAAGAAGGTGATTTGCAGAGATGAACCTTAATAATCATTTGTGCAGGCAAGCAAATTAGGTGTAATTACACTAAGTGAAGATGAAACTCTGCAACCAGATCATCCCCAACAGACTGTACAACACCCTACTAAACATATGTTTGGAGGTTTTTCAAAAAATATGCCTCTGGCAGCTTATTTATTTTTAAAGGCAGGATTGATTCTGTCAAATACATACACATATTATGCAGTAGAATTGTTCCATCCATTGAAACATTTGAATGGACATTTTAAAATGACTTGGCTTTTTGTCACAATTACAAATTGGTCCAGACTTTATTAGGGAGAATGAAATATAAAATTGCTGAATTGGCCTGGTAATTCATCAGACCTAAGCCCTATTGAGAATTTATGTCATAATTTCAATATTCGTTTAGTTAGGGAAGAGTTACACGATAAGAGAACAAATGATAAAAAGTGCTACACAAGTGGGTTTTCACGATGATGAAATTAAGAACATGCGCTCTGCACTAGTGGAGTCAGTACCAAGATGAGTTGAAGAGGTCATTTCTTCTCTCTCTGCTGTAGGAGAACATATTTCGTAATAGTATAGATGTGTCTCTGTCTACTTTAAGTATGCAAGGATTAATAGCTAAGGTTTTAGAAAAAGTCATTGTCTTACTGTTTGTCCCAATTAATTCGAAGAGTGTAGTTTCAGAAGTGAAAATCAAAGCACATGTGCTAATTTGGAATAAACGAATAATCGTGTTGGAAATAAAATGTAATTTATACCTTTTTAAGAAAAACTCATAGGGGAAATGCGTAAATAGAATGGGGCCGACGTAGATACTGCGCGTCGTAAGACTTTATAGGGAACATGTTTTAACTCAATGATAATTATTTCTCATAACTAAAATGTTTCGCAAAATGCCCCCCAAAATGTTTCTTTTTCTCCAAATTCTAGATTAATTAATCTGAACTAATAATGGTTATTTAATACCTTACGTCAAATAAACATTTAAATACTTTATAGTTATGTTTTAATTTTGCTCCTTAATTTTTAGCACGATGATTAGAGCTTAATAAATTAATTTTTAAGCTGTGTTGACACATAATTATTTGCAAAGTTCTGAAATGTGAAATTATTTTATTTAATGACGTTGCCTCTTTCTGAGAGTAAATAATTAATATTGAAGATTTATTATTAAAATATTTATTATAAGTTTCAGAAACGATATATTGATGGAGAAATATCCAATTTGAAATATTTAAAAATTTGATGGCTGGGATATGTTTCTCTATTTATATTTTAATAAGATCGCTGAGAATAGCTGTACGTAGCTCGTATCCATGTCGAGCTTTAATATCCTGACGGGTATTATAGTTGACAGTACAGCATTTCTATTGCCGAGTGTAAGTTAGAATATAAAATGTGAAAAAATTTTTACTATGATATATTAATAGCACAATGTCAATTGAGGACTTTTATTCAGAAGATATATTTTATTACTCATAAATTTCTTTAAGTAATATAAAGTGGCATTATATTTAAGTGAAATATTTTGGATTAGTTTCCAATTTCAAGCAAACATCCCATTCATGCCAATATTTTTTTTTCTGCTTTCTTCTAAAATTAATTGATAAGTTTAGAAGATAATTATAATTTATTTTCATTTGCATAATATGCTAATTTGTTACGGATTTGCAAACAAATTAACAAATCTTATTCTTTCGTTTGAATGGTCAAAGGCAGCGGTCATGAATGATTAGATCACTGGCCATTGTTGGTCCGAGGAAAATTTTTGATGATTCGCAGAAGAATTGGAACATTTATATTTTTAATGAATATTTAATTTAGAAAATTACGAGTAGCTAAATATATTATAAAATAAATATTATACTTAAGAAAATATATCCACTGTTTTTAGAAAAATGCCATCTGAGTTTAGTGACTTTTTAGCTACTTTTCCAGGTGTGTCTAACTACATATGAATGTTAGAACTATATATCACGGTGAATTGACTAACATTTTCGTTTGTTGATATTGATTTGCATTGCTAATTTGTTCTTAGTTTCCGTGAAGTTTCTTTTAACAGAGAATTATAAACAGACAAGTAAACAAGTTACAATATAGTTTGAGTGGTCCACAAAATATTAGGTTGGGGAAAAGAAATCCATTATTTTTGCATGGAAATCAAGATTTTATTTAACGTACTTTCGATTGTCTGATTGGGGTCAAATATGCACCATTTTCTTGAATAATTTGTTGACATTTTAAAGGTAGCTTCATAATGCCTCTTTCACAGAAGTCTTGGCTCTTATTGTTAAAAACATCTAGTAATCGATTTTCACAACCGTCTCTTGATCCCAAATTCTTATCACTCAAAAAGTTTTGCAATACGAGAAAAAGGTGGTAATCGTTTGGTGTCAGGTCTGGACTATATGGTGAATGCATTAAAAATTCCCCACTAAGCTCCCATAAGTTACGACGAGTCACTACAGAAGTCTGGGGCCAGGAGTTGTCCTGATGAAACACAACACTTCTGTTGTCTAATTCTAGCCGTTTCTGGTCAATCGATAGCTTTAAACGGTCCAGTTGTTGACAGTAGAGATCTGCATTTAGGGTTTGGCCATGCGGAAGCAATTTCTAATAAATGATTTTTTCTAGCCCCACCAAATACACAGAACAAACTTCCTGGCCGTTAGTCTTGGTTTGACCACCGTTTGAGCTGCTTCACTGCACTTTGACCACGATCGTTTTCGCACAATATTACCCATAAGTGACCCACAATATTACATATAAGTGACCCATTTCTTATCCCCAGTCACCATCCGCTTAAGAAATGGGTCGATTTAATTCCATTTGGCCAAGACTTCGCAGATGGACATTCGATCCATCATGTTTTTTTGTGTTAATTGGTGTGCACCCAAATATGGGCTTCTTTTTGAATCCAACTTTGTGCAAATGGCTTAAAACTGTTTCATGGTCGATCTTTAGCTCCTGGGCGATATTAGGACTACTAACATGCTGGTCAACGTCGATTTTTTCTGTTATTTTTTCGACATTTTCGACGACGGGCATGCCTGTTCGAGTTGCCTCTTTAACATCAAACATATCTGAACGGAATCGACGAAAATGAAATTACACGTAATTAGCTGTTAAAGTATTGAAACCATAAACACCATTCGAGATTTCAGCCACCTAGCTTGCATGTTCGCCTTTATCAAAGAAAAACTATGAAAATAACAGAACTTACTCTTTGCTGTGACTCCATTTTTAATACCCTGTAAGTCACAAATGAATGGATCAAACGAAAAAAAAGAACAATGTATTTTTTTAGTGTGAAATGTCATCTTGACAACTAGCATAGATTTGAAATTGTTTAATCGATACTTCATGAGATATTTACACTACATATATCTACTGAAAAAATAATGGATTTATTTTTCCCCAACCTAATATAAAATTCATTATTTAGCGACACAGAAAATTCTAAATAATAGCGACCACTTGTCCAAGTCATTTTTTTTCTGTTTTTTGCCATTTCGGAACAGGGTTTAATACTTTTTTTTAAATATTTATGTTTTCATAATAAAATGAGTCTGACCCGGCTGTATTGCCGGGATGATAAAATTCTATTTCAAGCAGTGATGTTGAGAAAATAATATTTGCTCCTGATAAAAGTGGCGTTAAAACGAGCTGGAAAAGTGCTGGGGCGCTGATGCTGGTAAGGCTGCTGGAATTGGAGACTGGTGGAGCCAGATCATGTCTCTTCTCGAGATTCCAGAGTCACTTTTTAGGTGAAATACGTCCCTCCCACGTAAGTGACACGTGAAGTATAGTCACTTCTGTTCGGACCTATTCGGTGAAACCAATCTTCTATTGGTCCAAGCCCCCTTCACGTGGTGTACTGTCAAACCGGCGGCTGGCATGGGGCTGCACCGGAAGCTTACTATCGGCAATATTAAGGTTTGTCAGAGGTTGGCTTTCCTTACGAAATCAGCGTCGAGTTGTCCATCTTGGGATACTTTCCCAAGAGAAACTACTTGACCATTGAGACGTCACCTGTTTGAGACCGGTCACTCATAAAAAACCGTTGGGTCTTTGGTGAATACCGCCGCAAAAATCTTTATGTTTGGATCTAAATTATTATAAGTTGTCCATGGTTTTAAATTCGTTTTTTTTTACTACAGGAATAAATAAGCAAACATTTATCGCATTAATCTGTAAAAATATTCAATTATATTATGTAATTTATTGCTTATCTTATCATTCAGTAATGCTTGAGAAACTGTCATACAAACTTTATCATATTTAAAGAAGAATAAATTACATATAAAAATGCTAAGCGATGCATTTTTATTTGGATTAATTGAAAACTATTTGCCTACTTTCATGTTAACTGTAAATTTGATCATTCGGAACAATTTAAAAATTGGGTCTCTTCCCTAAATAAACTTTGCTTTAGAAATGAAGCATTCTACTTTATGCATATATGCATAAGATAATTAGCCGCCCATTCAGTATAGTGGTTAGTAAGGCTGTGCCGTAGGGCCTGGATTTCTGGGAATCCCAATTTAAAATATATAATTTTTTTTGTGGCATGAGGGTACTCTAAATAGCCGTGAGGTTGGTGGAAATGGGAAGAAAAGTGGGATGAACTTGACCACCTCCAGAGTGTTTTTCCTCAAAATTGGGGGTGAATCGAGCGAAATCGTACTGTCACCTGCGTGGTGTTCATAGCTATGGTTAAGGACAGGCGTACTTCTAGCCCTTTGTAGCAATGGATTTCGTGGGCATCAATTTTACACCGTCAGACAATTAGCATTAGTAACAACGACACAACAGCGTAAGACATGAATGCCCTATTTTTACGTATTTTTATTAAGAAATATTTTCTAGCTACTCAATTGAACGTAAAATCATAATATATGAATATTTAAATTCCCAGTTTCAAACAATTTCATGTACCAGAGATCCATGCTGTTCATATTTTAAAGTGGACAATAAAAAATTATTATTTATAAATAAAATAATGAGAGATTAATCAAAGTAGCAGTCTGTCGAGGGAATCGAACAACATGAAAAAGAATATTCTTATCAGGCCGAAGAAAAAAAAATGTGTGCGTGTATCAGTGTGAACACGTGTTAGAAGTGAACTTCTTCTGCTTATATGTATTGAATTGTAAAATTAAGTTTTATTTTAAAGTAATCTTATATAACATTAACAAATTTGTTTTTATCATTTTTAGTTGAAACTGTATTTAAAAAAATTATTATGATGAAAAAGGTATAAATATAAATCAAATTTTAATTTTCAATACACAATACTAAAAAAAAATAATTGTACACATGTATTGAAAAGTATCATTTTACTAGTCTATTTACATAATACTTATGGGTGTTTCAGTATTTACTTTTGTTATTGTGATAAATAAAATAAGCAATTTAGGTTTTGCATTCAATATGATTTAAGAATCTCGAAAATACTACATCAATCGTAGTATTTGATTTTGTCGTCAATAGTATTGTTATTTTGAAGAGTTAAGGCGAAATCGTCTGTTTGCGTCTTAATTCTCTCCTTGTTTGGTGTAAAACTGGAAACTACAGCCATATTGTCTTATTTAATCCTTCATCATTTGTTTCTACATGGACTAGCTTTCCAACTGCACAATTTTCCAATCCATCTGCCACATCAATATTTGTGGTAATCATGTGATAAATATTATTCACATAAACTGTTTGATAAAGCAATCCGTTTGTATCAATTTAATTTTTGACATACGGAAGTTTCTTGTTCTTTTGAAGTATAACCAATACATACATATTTTGCAGTTGAAATTATTCTGTCTGCATATGCATTCAATATTTTATTATTAAACTCAATGGCGGAATTTTTATTGTTGAATAATCGTATATCTTGCGGATGCCCTAATTCAGCTTTTTCCACAGTACAAAAACGAGACTCAATCAGGATTACCTATATTTCATCTAGTAGTTCGCGGTTTCCAATTTTTGTAAGTATTGAAGAAAATTGTTGATTCACTTGACGCATGATTTCATTTAGTTCATAAAAGATTAGATTTGACCATAAAATCGGACCAACGGTGGTCTGTTTCAGTTGCTTATAGATGGGCGTAGAACGAAATGGTGGTAATTAACGTAAACATCTTATTAAAGTAATATGTAATCCACCAAAATTTGACTGATAATTTCCCCAGATCTTTGTTTTAATCTGGAATTAACCTTCAATAACAATTGAGCACTGATCACACTTATCAATGATTATGACTTTTATGTATTTGAAAAGAGTTCTGGATTGTTGAGCAGTTTCAGAATGTAACGGAAGTAATCTTGATAAAGAAATTTTTAAAGCTACATGAACAGTCGTTCCTGAATTAGCTACTGCCACTTTACCAGTTGAAGCACAAGTCATATATGCATGACAGTATCCATCATTGCTTGTACAGCGATTATAAATTTCCATCAAAAGATTAAAGACGAACGTTTTACCGCATGCGGCAGGGCCGGTAAAAAATATTTGAAATGAAGTTCTATATGATGATAAAAGAAGCGAAATAACACGATGTAAAAGTCCTTTTTGAGTGTGTGTTTTTCGTTTGACATTCTCACTGATAGAAAAATTCTTTGAGCTTAAAATTTCACTTTTTTTGCAATAGTAGTAAATTTGTAATACTAAGTAGTCAGTAGTTAGTAATGTTGCTAATTGGATGTCATTATTGAAACAAAAAATATTTTTTTTCCTCGCCAAAATCGGTGATTTTCCTTTATCTCCAGTTTTTCTAGTGTAACCCCTGAGAAAATGTGAAGCGGGCGAGATGAAGCAGATGTTGCTTGCCAATTTGGTGCGAAACTGGTTTTCGTTGCCAAGCCCTTGGCTTTTCGTAAAATCGCGTTTTTTATTATTTTTTTTATTTTTTGAAGGCTTAATTTTTAAGTTTATGGCTTACAATTTCACACATCGATTGAAAAAATGGTAATTTTTAAACAAAATATCTATGAATAATTTTTTAGTAAAAAATTTTCGTAAAAAGGCTAATAGACGAAAAACGACAACATAATTTTAAAACCCGTAATTTGTAAGCAATTTTCTCAAAAGTACATATTATGGATAATATTGCTCTACACACAGAAAAAAAGTTTCGTGAGATTACTTTTATATACATAACGAAGTTATTTAATATTTACTTAAAATTTTGAGTATTTTTTTAAAGATCGTAGTAAAAAAAAAACGGTTTTTGACATTCTTTTTTTGAATGACGTATTCTAAAAGAGAAAAAAAACATGAAATTTCTTAGGGTAGAATATTAATTTATTAACTCTAAAGAAAATTGAACTGGAATGGTTTAGAAATCATTTTCATGAAAACGTATCGATTTTGACTCATTTAAAAAAAATCTTAAAAAGTAAAAAATATCATTATTTCGTAGAAAAAATATACCGTATCGCCGCGAAAAAAATTATCCTTCCGATTCTGTAATTGTTTTTGTTTGAGTTTAAAAGAAGGATTAGATGACTTTTGTTTCGTCCAATTGATAAAAAAACAGATTGGTTTAAATGATTCACAACAACACAAAAACTCGGCATTTTAAATCTTCTTTTTATTTATTTTTTCACTGTTGCCATTTGCCTAAATCATAAATCTTTCTATATCCAAATTAGTTAGACTTGGTCAGAGGAAACAAGTATGTCTCCTGTGGATTCTCTCATGTGGGTGTGCCTGGGAATGAAGCTGCTGATGAGCTGGCTGGTAGGGGATGTGGTCTCCCTAACCCCAGTTCCACTGTCTTAACCCATTCGGAAATCCATTCCTTCCAAAGAAATAAAAATAATTTGACTTGGCGAAACCTTCCTGCTCACCACTGGTATGCAACTAAGAGTCCTGACCTATCTATACAGTGCACGAGTTCCAGGGCTCATCAGACGGCCTTGGCGCGTTACAGAAGTGGTCACCTGCGTAGTATGATTTTTTTGCTGGGGTAAAGTATTTCTTTATTTGTCCCTGCTCTCTCCTTGCTTCTCCTGTTCATCTTCTGGACTGCAGGGGTATTTCCCTGCGACAGTTGTATGAAGAGCAAGACCTGGTTTGTGACACTATTATGCGGAAAGGTCAAATGGACTTGGTGTAGGCTTTCCTGCTCCAAAGGGATTTGGAACAACAACAATCTTTTGCTTACAGAATTGCTTCAATACAAGTTGAGTTGCTTCATTTACTACTATAAACTTCTTAGAGTTTTGAATTTATTTTAGTTTAAATATATATATATATTAAATTACATCTCGTGGTTATGTACGAATATTTGTTAAACTCGCGACAGCCATTTTAGAAACGTGGTGAAAGTTGGAACTGCATACATCTTTAACTTACGTTCATCGTGTAACCGTAACTGGTAACGCGTAACGAAAAATTTTCCCTAGCGTGCCATAAGAAGTTAACTTCAAAAACAACACCAAAATTAAATAGGATATAAGTAAAAGAGCCTTTGATGTGACTTCAAGCTAATAAGCTCTAGCTTTAGCTGCTTAGGGGCTATATCAATATCAACAGTAATGGGACGTAGAGAGTAAATTGTGAAATTATGCTCACTGTTCTTAAAATACTCAAATCTTCTTGTGATTTCTTCCTCTGAACTCTGCAAATGATCTCTTAGTGGAAACACTTCCAGGTATTTTGTTTTTCTTGTATTAAAAAATAACAGACGAATCTTTGATCACTCTTGTGAAAGAAATTTCATTTCTAATATTTCTGACTGTTTTGACCAGTCGAATGTGCCCCGCAAGCTGCTAGTTGTCCAGCACTGTTTTAAGCAGTTTATAGCTGTCACGTTAGACTAGGAGTCATGGTCATAAACTCGTGACCAGATAACCATGGTTTCAAGTTCTAGTGCACTTCAAAAAGCTGTGTAGAATAGTTGACGGGCTTTAAATCCGTAGAGAATTAAATCCCTCACGACGGTATGCTGTGAAATACAGGTTTGTTATCCTATATTGTGTTAATTTTTTCCCCTTTTCAATTTTATAGATTACGTCAAAAAAATTCATCATAAGAGAAATTTCCTTAATAAGTTGTTAAAATTAAAATTACATTTTTCATATATATATATATATATATATATATATATATATATATATATATATATATATATATATATATATATATATTTGTGTAATTGCTTTCAAACATTAATTATATGAACTCTCAAACATATTTAAAAGATTTTTTCCTAGATGGTTGCATAATTTTGTGGACAATGCTGGATATTTTTACAATACCCAACTTGAAGTTCAAAATTTAGAAAAAGGAAGGAAAAAAAATACAAAGAAGAAGAGTATTTATAGTTCAATTAAAAAACCCTCATTTAAAAGTTATTACAGTAGAACTTCCTATATCTGAATCAATTGGAACCAGACACCCTTCGGATAACCGAAAACTGAATGCGAGCCATGCAATATGTGCACGAAAACGGGCACTATACGAATATTGAAAATCATCACATGCGGTAAATGTGCTTGATCAAAAAGCAAAATAGGTGCGAAACGTAACAATTTTATCTTTACTGTGGAAAATAATCTCTTATTTTTTCGCAGTATGTACCATTGTTCACCTTCGTGTTTTCGTTGCATGGTCTTTGATTCTCTTGAGCAGCAATAGTTGATTAGGACAGCACTCTGATTGCTGTTCATACCGCTATATATCTGTCTCTAAGGCAGAAAAAGCTTTAGCAGTTGATGGACCCTTGATACTTGCATTGCTGTTGTACATTTGAAACACATCTTGTTCACAACATAACAAAAGAGCACATATACAACCCCTCATTTGGAAACAAACCGACCTAATATTTCCCGCCGATCATACCACCAAATCACACCACTGAACTTCCCCAAATATCCCTGACGTTTGGTTTTCCCGTCAATTTTGGTCTCACTCGAAACAACTCTTGAGCATTGCACTGTTCTAAAACGTATTCATATGCAGTACATGTAATTGACAACAAAAAAACTGGTCCGGATAATAAATGTTCGGGTAGACGACGATGTATTGTACCATATTCGAAGGAAGTTGTCTTATGCTCATTAAATCTTGAAAATAGTTATAAACGTATACATATATATAAATATATTTATATATATATATAATATATATATTATATATATATATATATATATATATATATATATATATATATATATATATACATATATACATATATGCTGCATGATAAGCACTTTTCATAAACAGAGAATTAATGTTGTGAAAAAGTTTTAGTGTTTTATTCATGTTGATAGTATAATCTAAAACTTTAAACAGGAGAAAATATTTATCAACCTAACACGATAAACGTATTTTAGGTGTATTTCAAACAATGAAAATCTGAAAATCAATTAATAAAAAGCCGATGATTTTTAAGAATTTTTTTCTCCATTTACGGTAGATTAATATTGTTCATTCCAAGCATGACTGTTTTAAATCTTTTTAGTTACTATAGAAAAAACATCTATTTAAATTACCACGTTTCATAAAGCATACCGAATATTCTGTCACAATTGATTTTGATTCATTTCTAAATTAAAATTAATCAGAAGGTTATCGGATACGAGAGTTATAAATATTTCACTAAGAGAAAAATGCTCGAAAAATAGCAAAAATATTGAATAAATATTATTTCATTCAATATTGTATTCAATAAAAATATTCGATATTTTATGCTTTATTAAATTACAAATAAAATCATCCTTCTTTCAATTACGGAAATGTTAATTTTTATATATTGTTTTAAGGTATCTGACTACCTTAAAACCATGATTTTTTTTTCAAAAATTGGCAAATTTTTGTATGACTTTATTTTATAGACCATTTTATTAACTTAATAACAATACCAAGTACTTTATTTTCCCTCCACTGGAACAAAAACTACAAGCATTTTAGTAAAAGCAAATGCCATAACTTTACACAAGATGTCAAACTTTTAAATGCGTTTTACTCGAAATGTGTTTTTTTCGAAAAACTCAAACGGGGACCGCGATTGCTCAAAAAGTTTTGAAAATAATTAGCTGAAATTTTTTGATTATATTCTGCATAACAGTAGAAGTGTTTTGATTTTCAGATTTATCAATCACTGTTTTATTTCAAAATTTGCAGTTCTTTATGTGAATATAGTCAATGTTTTTTTAAGCAATTTCGTATAATGACTTAGATAAAGTGCTCTAGTTTTTGTAAAAATTCAAATATCTCTTATCGTGAAGGTCACTTCAAACAGGAATAACAAAGTAACACATCAAAATTGAAAAATTGAGAATTTGTTCATAAAATCTTTGTACAGAGCGGGCCCCCGTTTATGTAATAATAATAATAATAATAATTTAATAATAATAAAATTTTTTTCCTTTACCAATTTTAGGATTTTTTCCTAAAAATATACTAAATAAATATAAAAATCACAAAAAGATCTCCATATCTCCTTTTTTTCAAAAAAAAAGTTGTCGCAAGCAGTCGAATACCTTAAAAATTATTTAAAAATATATATGTTTTCAAAATACTTTAGAATTTTCAGCAGAAAGAGAGAATTTTAACGCAGCACTATTCAGCTACTCGAGAACTTTTGGTGACGGACCATGGTCAAGTGACGAAGATGACATCGGAGCTGTCACCACCTCTCCTAACTTCCACACCAATGTCAGGACGTGTGAGGTCTGGACAGATTTATAACGTTCGTTGATCCAGAACACGGCGGGTCTTCATTGGTTATAGGCTCGAACTCATGACACTCTAGCTACGAGTCCGTTACTTTGACCACTAGGCGACTGCGGCCAATTGGGGCCGCTGTAGCCCAGTGGTCAAGGTATCGGATCATGGCTGACATGTAATGAGTTCGAGCCCTGTACCACTAAAGACCCGCCATGTAGGGCAGCGATGCACGTTAAATATGTCGAGAACTGAAATGTCCATTAATTGGTGTGGTGTGGTAGTGAGAAGAGGGGGTCTCAGCTGAGATGTCATCCACGTCATTTGACCAGAGTCAAAATTACGTGGTATGTCGCCAAAAGCCCTCGTGTAACTGAACAGTGCGAGGTTAATATTCACTCACTTTTCTGCAGCCACTTAGGCTGTTTAGCATGAAACTGCCTGTAATTTATCGTTGCTTCTTCAATGAATGGCCATACAATAAAAAGAAATCCGTGTCAAAATCGAGATATTGTCATTATTTAATACACTTGACTTTATTCCTTAACTTTTTGTATCTAATGTATGTTATTTTACATTGTTTAAATTAATGGATTAATGTTACTTATGACACCGAATCAAGGTCCACGATATCCACTGTGGGTGAAGGGTTTATTTTTACGTCTGTCGGTATCCTTAGCTTTGAGCACCATGCAAGTTACAGTACGATTTTGCTCTGTTCCACCTCAATTTTAAGGGAGAACACCCTGGAGACGGTCAAAGGCCTCCCGCCTCCCTTCAACCTCACGAGAGGACTGGCGTCTCGAAGGCTATTTAGAATACCCCCCGCCGCTAAAGCTCTATACATTTACAAACATGTATGCCTTCTCCGGGATTCGAATCCTATTCCTACGGCTTCGTATTCAGAGTCGCTGACCACAATACCGGATGGGTGGCAAAGGGTTAATTATATATGTAACATACTTTTTCATGAACACACACACACATGTATATATATTTCTTATATTAGTGGTTAGTAAGTTATTAGTATTATTAAAATAAAGTCATTTTTATTCAATTACTTCATTTTTTTTGGTATTTTCATTTCTTTAAGAGTTTTATATTTATCAAGAATTTATTTATTATTTACTCACATATGTTTTATTACATTGCAAAAGGTAATTTTTTTGAGATATGACCTCTTTTTAGTTTTAAGTAAACAAATATATCAAAGCAATGGAGCTGCGGAAAATGGGCATACAATGTCAATTAAATTGTTTATTGTAACGGACAGAAAATAAGTTATTTTCCTTTTAATATGACCAATAGTTTAATTATGGCAAGAAACATTTTTTTGGGGGATGGCGAGCACACAGATCTCAATTTATTTTTGAACATCTTTGAATTATTCTTGTCTAAATCAAATGCACACTTTTATATTATTAATGCATACTAAATAATACCATAAATGTCCTTAAAATAACGAATCACTTTAGAAACATTTTTTTGATAAATGTATACACTCTAATGCATAGTTTGTAAACACAAGAGCTTTCATTCAAGTGTTTTCAATCATGACCGAAATGGAAAACAGCATAGTAATTGCACTTTATTTTTCATTCAACTTATATTTGTTTTTCATGTTTAATTGGAAACTCCTTTCATTAGTAAAATTTTGAAGAAATAATGCACAATACGGATACTGATTTGAACAAGTATTCTTAAAAGAGATTTATAAAAACAAATTCAAAGCGTTTTTCTTAATAATCCTTTGCTTGAAGTAAAATTCTAAATCCATTACATCGCATAATAAGCATTCAAGAATGTCTTATGGTTTATTTAAGTTTCCAGTTTTGCAATTTTTGGCACAGCTACATTAAAAAATACGGTAAGGCATTTGCCTTTTGATCAATGTTAGCAGAATAATGAACTCGTACGTTTTTAATGGAAATCTCTGAATGCTCCTCATTTGCGAGATAAATTCCAGATAATTATTCTCAATAAGATTTTATTCGAACTTACTTTCCACATAGTGATTTCGGAATTAATGAAAACATTTCATTCATTAACCTATTCATTCACATTTTAAAAACCCTTGAATAATCTTAAAAAAAGTTTCTTCTGTACAATTAAGATACAGGCCAATATTCTGCAAATCTTTTGCTGATTTGATTCATTTTGTATTGCTTCTCAATAATGAAGTATTCCAGAATATTTTTTTTAATTGTTAACGAATTACTATGCACAAAGTTAATGCATTATTACATTAATTGTAGCCTTGTGAAAAAATGGTTACCTGTTTAAGGAAAACTATTCGTAATTAGAAAACTAAGTATATGGGCCGAATTCTTGTCGGTTTTTTGTTAAGAAAAATGACATTGACTGCGCTGGGGCGTCATTTAATCATGCAATATTTGATTACTTTAAAAATTTCAGAATTCTATATTAAAAATTTAGTATAACAGCTATTTATATTTCTCATTACTCTAATATATATATATATATATGTAGGATTTAAAGTATTACGGAATATAAATATATAGTCTCCGATCAGTGAGGTTACAACCTCACCAATAGATGGCGCTGCCAGCGAATACATGAATCCCCCCCGGAACAGTGGGTTTTAGGGGGGAAACGATTGCGGCGCAGAACGAGACAGACGCGAGAGGAAGAAACTCCGGTTTTACTGACGAGAAGTCACGTTTTTCGGTCTACATGGAGGTCAATAGGCTTAGTGACAATTGAGAGTATGCTCCATGAAATAACTCATAAAGTTTTAATTGTAAATACAGTAATGTTTCATTAAACAGTAATTTCATTCTAACCTGCTTATTTCTTTGAATATCAGGATCCCGAACATGATTTACACCTAGAACCCCCTTTATATATATATATATATATATATATATATATATATATATATATATATATATATATATATATATATATATATATATATATAATATATATATATATATATATATATATATATATATATATATATATATATATATATATATATATATATATATATATATATAAACATAAACTATAAATGTGTGTGTTTATATATTAAAATATTTTTAAAAAAGCCGAAAAATTTAATTTAACTTGTTATTTATTTTTTTTAAAATTAATCGGAGAAAGAAAATATTTAATGTAGTTTAAGTCATTTAATTAATATGAAAATTATATCCAAAGACAGTTTTGGCCGTTCGTTGTAAAAGCATATAACATTGATACAAGTTTTCCATAAGCAAATGTATTATCAGTAATTGCTAACTTTTTATATCCTTAAAAATGTCAAGTGAACTGCAAAGAAAAATTGATTTTTCTACAGCACATTTAAACTTAGTTAGTTCATATAAAAATATGTACAATTGTTCGAATTCAAGCTTCTTTATATAGAAGACGTTTTAATATTTGGGTATGTTAAACAATTATTAGAAGGTATAAAGCCATGGAAGATGCGGAATGCAGCATTTACTCTGCCTGATGTGCCAAATACATATTGGAGCAATTGAATAGATGTCAATTACGTAGTGAATGATGTCAAAATCTAGGGAATGACTCAAAATATTGAATGCGACGTTGAGATGATGTAACAAACAAACCCTTTGTCAAACATGGTTTCTTATAATTATTAATATGCAAAAATTAATAGCCAACCAAATATGTTTTCGGGACACTTCAGAGAAACATTCTGACGGATCTTATATAAAAATATATACTTACGTTTATAAAGGGTGTTTTTTTAGAGGTATTAAACTTTAAATTGCAATAAAACAACGATGTATTATTCGATTGACATGCATTTTTTTATTCGAAAGATAATCTTGTGGCATTACATTTTAAATATGATCAAGCAAGGTGTAGATTAGTCGAATGGGCCCAACACGAGATTGTCGTTGTTCCCGATTTTCATAAGAGAATTTTGTTTAGCGATGAAGCGCACTTCTGTTTGAATGGCTACGTCAACAAACAAAACTGCCGCATTTGAAGTGAAGCTAATCCACAAGTGTATGTCGAAACACCGTTACATCCAGAAAAACTGACTGTTTGGTGCGCTTTATGGGCAGGTGGAATCATTGGTCCGTACTTCTTCAAAAAAGATGAAGGCCACAGCGTTACAGTCAATAGTGATCGGTATAGAGCCATGATTACTAACTTTTTCATTCCTGAATTGAACAATCATGATGTCCAGGAGCTGTGGTTCCAACAAGACGGCGCAACATGTCACACAGCTCGTGCCACAATCGATTTATTGAAAGACACGTTTGGTGACCGCCTAACTTCACGTTTTCGACCTGTGAATTGGCCTCCAAGATCTTGTGATTTAACACCGCTAGACTATTTTCTGTGTGACTATGTGAAGTCATTGGTCTATGCGGATAATCCACAAACGCTTGACCATTTGAAAGACAACATTCACCGCCTTATTGCCGATATACGGCCACAAATGTTGGAAAAAGTCATCGAAAATTGGACGTCCAGATTGGACTACATCCGAGCCAGCCGTGGCAGTCATATGCCAGAAATCATATTTAAAATGTAATGCCACAAGATTATCTTTCGAATGAAAAAAATTGATGTCAATCGAATAATACATCGTTGTTTTATTGCTTAAAGTTCCATACCTCTAAAAAAATACCCTTTACTAGATTTTGGATCTTTACAAACATTTATTGGATTCAAAATTTAAAACGAAATGAATTATTATTGTTTTCATTATGTTTTATGTATTCAAACATAATTATTTAAATAAAAATAATGCAATGACCAAATATGCCTAGCTCTTGCAATAAGCATAACGATAGAGTCATAGGAATCAAGCGTTATGCTGGGAAGGGTGGAAGCAATGCAATATTGCTTACTTCTAAGTATGTATATAAACATAAGCAACTTTATAATGTAGAAACAGTTATGATATATATTTGTTACAAAACACTACACTTAAGAAAAATATTGCACAAAAAAATCGTATATTGTAAAGTTGTAAAGAATCTCGCAGGGACTTTAAAATTATCCAAGACAAGCCATGGGTTTGGCCACTTCTGAGCTAGAGCTAAACATTGAATTAAAAAAATGAACTATTTTGAAACTTATGGATCTGTTTCCTTTTAATTCATTTTCTTAAGGTATCCGACTACGTTCGGAATCGTGATTTTGCAAAGCCCATAAATGGATAATTTTCATGATATTTAGTGTCACTTAGATTAGAATATATCCATAGAATTGTTTTAAGGACATATTGACAAAAAAATTTATTTAAATATAATATTTTGGCAAAAAATTAGCTTAGAATAATCTTTTTTCGAAATATTCTCCTCTCGTGAAAAATGCGTCTATTATAATAATATTTTGTCTGTATATAGCTCAGACCTCTGTTCAGAGGCTCAACTGTAATTTTTGAAATATTTAACTTAGAAGTGGGTTTATTCATATTTTACGACAACATAAGGGAGCAATTTTAAGAAAAAGACAAGAATAATTATTTCAATTGGCGGTAACTCTGAAAATAATGTGAATTTTTCAAAAAATCTAGTTGAGCCTCTGTAGAGATTTCTGAGCTATATACTGGCAAAATATTATTATAATAGAACTATTTTTCACAAAAGGAGAACAATTGGAAAAAAAGATTATTCTTAGTTAATTTTTTGCCAAAATATTATACTTAAATATTTTTTGTCAAAATGTCCTTAAAACAATTTTATACGTGTATTCTTTTCTGAGTGACACTAAATATCATGGAAATTATCCATTTATGCGCTTTTTTAAAATCGTGGTTCCGAACGTAGTCGGATACATTAAATTTAGCTGCAAAGAATAGTTTAAAAGCACATTTGATCTGGTTAGAAAGTGCTTTTGAGAAGACGAAAGAAACGAAATTTGATTAATTTGTCAAAGTTTTAGGATTTCAAACCTTTGGATTCAGCATTGAGTTCCGAAACAGGGAATAAATCAGAATTATACACTCTTTATTTACTTCGATGTTAAATGTTCATAATTTTTAGTAACCGAAACGGAATATTCCCCCACTTATGGATATATTCTTAGAAGGTATTACTTGTATCTTTTGCGCATTCCTAAATATCATTTCCAAGCATTAACAAATTTTGAAAGAAACAACTAGATCTTAAAATAATAACACGCCACAAACAAAAAAACCTCGTCTTACAGAAAAATTGATTCCATATTTTCAAAAACCTTAGAAGGGATTAATGAAATGACTTCATGTAAAATAAAAAAGTCACTACGATCACTAACTACCTTTAATATGGTACTCTTTGAATCATGTTTCAGTTACTAGCGACCTTACGAAGAAATATTTTGTTTGCTTTACTTTTAAACTCAAAATATTTCCTGCCGTACCTAGAGAGAAAAGGGCATTCAAAACCAGAATTCAATAACGTAAGGTACATAAATGATATATTTATCTGATTATTATAGCAGACTTGCTTTGCCGAAGGCGTAAAATAGAGATTACTTTTTGCTGAAGCACCTAAACAAATTTATTGAGCAGGGTTTGAACTAGGAGCTAATTCACGCAGTTCCAATCCTTTTGTTTCATAATTTCATAAACGTTCTGCGAAACAGTAACTAATGCATTCTTTTTACATTTTTTCAGGAAGAAAAGTGTTTTGATGTTTGCAAAATTGTAGAAAACATTTTTAATATTGGGGCAATATACACATATATATTTGTAATCATTCAAAAATAGAAAGCATGATAACAACTATTTTACAAGGTTCCTTTTTCTAGCAATGATATTCATATTTTAAGATATAATACACTTACATGTAGGATGTGTTCCTTTAATTTTTCTACTTTTAGTACAAGTACTAACATAATTACGTTATTCTTTATTGATCTCTTACATTCTGATTCATTATTTTTTATTTATGCTACGAATTACCTCACATTTATTAATAAATGATTTCATAATAGGAAATTTTTCTCTGGATGGTTCAGTAAGCCTTAAACGTTTACTTTCTGAAGAAAATTAAACTATAATTCTCACTAATGGCTCACTCAACTAAAATGTTTATATCTGTTGGAAATTTTTCCATCGTGTGTGTGTTCAAATAATTAAATCAATTAAAATCGTTAACTTCTAGAATGGGATTTTGATGCAGAAATGATTTAATGAGTATTTGTACGATTTGCGTTTTATCATTATACCTCTCCAACTATTTCTGTCCTGCTTCTTCGTACGAATCATCAGATAAAAATGTGCTTGATTAGCTATGGTGTCTCGTTAGAATGAATCATTTTCAAATATTGATTCTTCGTGGTGGAAAAATAGTGGGTTTTCAAAATGAACTCGTTTTTCAAATTGCTGTGTTTGAAAAGGTAGCAGGAAAGTTTAACAATGGAAATAATGTGCCACAGCTTCACATTCTGATTTATCGAGTGCTTTGAACAAAATTTAAGCACAGATTCCCTTTTACAAAGGGGCCGGTAGCAAGAAGAATTATCAGTCAAGAAAAAATTCTATTCCATGAGGAACAATTTTGAGGATTCCATTTTCAGTCAACATTAAAACTTAATGATCAAGAATGACTGTTATATTGTCGGAGAACCTTCGTTATTAGGTAATTGTACATTAACGGTCATGTATTCATTCTTTGCTATGCAAAACTGGTTTACAGTGAATAAGTATTTCCAAGAAAATATTGAACAAGTATCACCATCCTGGTCGATAATTTCGGATGTTTTAAATTTACATGTTATTTTCTTCTCCCAATTACAGAGATTCGACGAAAATAAGGTAGTTTTTGACAGCGCTTATAAACCTGCTTGTTTTAATTCTCTCAACGAAATTTTAAAAGATGATAAACTTTGGCGTCCTAACTTCTTTGTGATTTAAACTGTATTACAAATGCGTTCTAAGACTACATACAACAAATGTATCAACAAATACGGAGCAGTCAGATAGATCAAAAATTGTACTATGTTAGTAGAATGAATCAAACGGTTCTTTCATGAAGGATATTAATTTTTGTTCAGTGATATATATCACCACTTCAGCATCTTTTTAACCACTTGCGGTTTAATTTCAGTGAAATAAAAATGCGAATCCAATTGAATTGTCACCTGTATAGTTCTCAAAGCTGCTGTAAACGACAGACGTAAACTAGCCCCACGCCATAATGAATTTCATGGGCTTCAATCTGACATCCTAAATCAGGTGGCATTAGAAAAAACAGATATCGAGTAAATCAGTGTTTCTAAAACTTTCAATACTTGCGACCCAACAATTAACCACAATTTTCAACGCGCCCCCTTCAGACAAATAACAATGTATTGAATTCAATAATTTTGACACTAAAACTACAGTGCTACACAACGACTTTTTCTGAGCTACCGGCCTATATAAACGTCTCGCTAAGCCAAAGCATTAATTACCCCCGGACGTATATATACGTCTCGCTCAGCCAAAACATCAATTACCCTGGACGTATATATACGTCTTCCCGAAGTAAGATATTTTCTGTACACTGCTATCCATAAAATTATTTCAAAAGATTTAGAATGCAATAAAAGGACTTTGACAGTGTTAGCGAAGAATTTATCTCTATTTCAGTGATTTTCTTATTTATTCATTTTTTTCTCTTTCCCCAATACATTACATACGTTCTCCTTCGTGGAAAATAGTGTCTTTAGTGAGCAAATTGCGTAACTTTTCATTGGCAGTTAAGGGATTAATTATAAACCATACAAATTATCAAAATAAGTGTTAACTTTTTCATATAATTTTATATATGACAAACCCATGGGGTCAATGGATATTATTAAACTTGTTCTGAATACAGTATTGTTAAATTCATTTTAAAATACATTGTACAGTACCGATACATTTATAAATGTATGTTACAACATAACAAAAAAAAGAACATTCCACTTCGAGAAAGATTCACACTTTGAGCATAACACGCCAAATATGGTGGACCTACAGTGTGAATGAACTGTGAAGCAACCCTTCGTTGGCGAGAACTCAGCGTTTTTGGCGAAAGACGCCAGTTGCTCTCCTGCCCTATACAAATGATATGAACACCGCCTCCTTCCCTTTCCTTTTTGGTAAAATGTAAGTTATGCATTAATAAGGTTTTTCATCCTAAACTTCTTTTCAATGAAGGCCTGGCTCCACGCTGAATATAACATTTATGTGATTAAATTTTAAAATAAAACCATGAGTGAAAAATTAACTTCGTATTTTTGTTCCATTGTGTTGTGTGTGAGATTTTATATATATTGTGATTTCATGAATTTGAAAATGTCACTTAATTACCCTTCTGACCAAAATAATCCACTATATGATGAGTAACTCTATAACAATGTATTATATCAGTATAAATGTTAATTTTATATTTTATTATCAGAATGTATTTTGTTTGTTTACTTTCAGTAAATTAATATTTTTTTAAAAACATAATCTTTTGTTTTCAGTCTTTCAATATGCCTGTGCCCCCCTTGTAGGGGCGCGCCCCACAATTTGAGAAACACTGGACTAAATATAATCTTACAGCTTCTGCTTCTATCAACATCTGTTTTCCCTTTACCAAGATATAAAATGGCATCTATTTTCAGGATCAACTTCATGTAAAGAAGCAATTGCTTCTAGAAAAAGGTTTTCAGACATTCTAGATGTGAGAAATATCAATTAAAAAAGTTATGTTTCACTACATCAGATGTTCGGTCTTACATGAAATCAAACCCCGTTGCCCATAAATATGAGTTATTTTCTTTCGGAGAGGGTTTTCTAATAAACCAATACTTTTTAAGCAAATAAAGGAATTTTAAGATGTTACTGATAATGTATGAGAAAATTTATATCATCGAAATTATGACAACACCGTTTTTTGGCTACATTTCCTAATTAACTTACTTGAAAAAATAAATAGAATATAAAATATTAGTGAATTATAAAAAGTAAATAAAACATTAAGTATCATAAATATAAAAACTAACTATCTGCGCTACATTTCTAAGCTTATGGTGTATTTCAACCTCGAAAGTGTAAAATACATGGCAGTATAAAATTATTTTGTTTATATTTTATATTTACAAAATTATAAATACGACTTAACAATGTTATTTGTTGAATAATTTTATTTAAAGTATAAATATTGGTTTTTATCTGCACGATCTAATATAATTTTCACTTTTTGAATTAAATAAAACGCATACTATTCGAAAAACACCTTGTAGAAAGATGTTTACAAATTACGTGAACGTGAATATGCTCTAGAAATTTATTTATAATTATATACAATATTTAAAGATTTTTCTTTGCAAATAACTAGGATTAGGTAATAACAAATTTAGCAAAATTGTCATTCAAGTTTTTATATTCGTGACATAAAACAGCAATATGTTTCCCAGACGATACAAATATATCGGTGAAGAATTGTTTGATATTGGCAAAGTGAATTTGTTTGGAGGAACTAAAAACTACAAAAAACGTATGGTATTATTAAAAGTTTTCTTTCTCATACATTATTTTATTCTTTGGATGTTTCAAAGCATTCTTTAAGAAATGTTATTGGATAAGAAAATTCTATTTTTTAAACAACGCGTGAATAGAGAAAGTTATAAAAACTTTTCAGTTGGAGCTATATATTAAAATAATGTTCTTAAATAGTTCTTCATAAAAGATTATAGTCTACCAACTTACTTGTTTTTAGTTTTATATTAAATAACATCTTTATTCTTGTCATAATTTATTTATTAGTACAATTAAAATAATAAAAATATACGAAAGAAAGAATGGTGAAGTCTTGGATTCAAGAAAATCTCATTTTATATAAAGGGAGCTTAATAAAGAAATTTTTCTCAAATATTAATAAGAGACTAGCATGCCATCATTTTATATTAATTATAAAATAGCCCAATTTCTTATTGGCCATGGAAACTTTAAAAGCTATTTAAGCAAATTGCATTTACTTCTAACACCTACCTCGATTGTTAAATTAATGGCGAGGAAAATGCAGAACACATTTTTGAGATTTTTCTGTGTTCCAAGTTTGTCAGAGATAGAAAGATCCTAAGATTGGCTTTCAAGGTCATTAAATTAACATAAATCGGCCTCCTAATTTTTTTTTTTCAATTACTTCCACAAGAATTGATTTTGAGAAGTTCTGTTAACTTATTGAAAAAACTTGTTCTCTTTAATAAATTTAATCTTTTTCTTCCTAACTTTGTAATTTGTGTTTATACTTTCTTCTGTATGGCCCGTGTGATACTTTGTGGTGCCCAGGGAAATTGTCAATATTTGCAATAAAAGTAAACAAATTCTAATATTTTGATTTTTATAAAGATATATGCATATAATTACATTTATTTATTTTGAATAAAGTGATACAAATATGCTTATAAGTAAAATTTATGTACTTCCGAAATACTCTGATCATAAAGTCATAATCGACGTGTTTTGAGAATGAACCGTAGTGACATTGAAGTTCCGTCGTGCAGATAGGTTAATGTACGTTATATCTGTTGAATTTTAAAGTGCCCCCGTTGGCATGGTGAGGTAGTTTGTAGAGGGTTTACTAGCTCAGGTATCGTATTCTTCATTTTTTAGAGGTTATGAATTATGAAGTCTGTCACCAATAGCTATCGTGTTGCTTTATAGTGTGACGTTAATAACACTCTCTTCAAACATTTACTAAAAAATTCCATAGCTCAGATTCTTACATTAGAGTTAGAGAAAATAAGTTATTATTCATTGAATTTATTTCAAAGTAAAATAAGTTAATATCTTCATAATTCTCTCTTTTGATGATTTATAAATACATAGCTTTGAAAAAATTGTTCTTTTCAAATAGTAATGTCAGATTCTAAGTAAAGTAAGTTAACATCTTTTTAGTTTTCTGTCTTGATGTTTTATCAATACATATCTTTAAAAAAATTGTTCTTTTTAAATACAATATAATATCAGATTCTTCGATTTTTTTTCATATTATATTCTCGGAAATAGTTTAAAAATTAAAATTTACGAACTAATTTTAATAAGAGCTTTAGTATATATCAGTGTTTCTCAAACTGTGGGGCGCGCCCCCCTGAGGGGGCGCGGTAACTCTGCGAGGGGGGCACGAGCATATTGAAAATAAAAGGTTTAAAAAAATAATTTTTTGGAATGAAGTAAAACAAAATGCTTTCTGACATAATAAAAAATACACATTTACACTGATATAATTTATTTTTATCATCTGGTGATCATGAAAAAGAAAAGATTCCACTTCAAACGCTCATTAGCCATCTTTGAATCTATAACCAAGTTAAAAAAATATTTTGTTTGCTTTGCGGTCAATATGAGAACGATGAGAGTTTTTTTTTACGTTTCTTTTAACGATGTCAAACGATGAGATATTTTTTATTACGTTTCTTTTAACCTAAAATATTACTTTAGCTGACCTTCGAACTTACTGGTATGGTTATCTCCGTCGTTTTTTTAGGGAAGTTGTAAATATATATAATATATTTCTGTTTCATCTTTTTTCATGTGAAAGAGTTTTATGATATATGGCTAAGCATGAGTATTCTGAAAAATATAATGCATAATGAAAAAAGTTTTACACAATTATTTCTTAGAACATGCTACACTTTCACCATGAACAATTTTGTAATTTTGATTAATGTGCTGTACGACTTATTATGGTTTATAAATGTAAAAAAGCAGGATATTAAAAAAATGGGCATCTGTGATCCCTATTGAAGGAAGTTGGAACTGATCAAGCAATTGAAGAACCTACTGAAATAATGCATATTAATCAAGATATATATATAGCGAAAGTAAATATCAGAAAAGCGTTAGACATGAAACGTTTTAAATGATTTGAAATTTTCAAATGCTGCCTAAAGATCTCTATGAAGAAAACTATGGATCTATAATGTAGCACTTCGCCTTGTCAAAAAGACACAAGGAAGAAAAAGTTCAAAATGCTATTTGTAGATCTTCAAACAACAGCAAAACTACAAAAACGTGAACAAAATATGACAGTTTAGCTGGAAAATAACGTTCCTGTGTTGTTAGTGAAAAGTGTCTGTGATTTATGTCCTTTATTAAGGACACGCACATTTGGAACATTTTCTTTAGTTTTATTGGATTTTTTCTCAAATTTTCTAAGAAAAATTGAAAAGTCCTTGAAAGTAGGTAAGTATATTTTCTCTTAATTAAATTATTCACTGGAATTGTGATTTTTGTCTCGTGTATAGTAAAAATAACTATAAAATAAATTATAGTTTAAAAACAAACTAAAAACACGCTTTTATAGTGAATCGAAATAAAAAGTAAAAAAAAAATATTACTTAAAAGTACCATATACAAAATTTAATACTTATCTTGTTAATTTGTACGGTTTATATTTATGATCGTATTGTATCTTTAGCGGCAAATTGCATTATTTTTGCATTCAATGCATTATTATTTTTAGGGGAGGCGATAAAAATTATGATTGAAAACTGGGTCGCCAGTAGTGAAGGTTTGAGAACCACTGATATATCTTGTGTGCTCATTTATTGATCTACGCATTTCCACAGGTATTTTTAAAGTTTATATCTATTTGTTGAGCACTTTTCTATAATGAGAAACTTAATTGTGTTGTGAAATTGAATTCATTAAATCTTAGAGATCTAAGCTTAAAACCTTAAAGAACATTCCATATTTAGTTTTAAATTTTCCGTTTTAAGTTAGGTTCTAATGGAATAAATTGCAAACTTTAAGCGTCAATTTTTGTTAAAATCCATATGAGAAAAATATCTAAATCCTATCTATACATTTTCTTAAAAAAATCCATAAATCAAATTATTACATTGGATTTAGAGGAAATATAAGTTGAAACTCATTGAATTTATTTCTTATTAAAACATGTTAACATATCTTTATAACTTTCTACTTTGATGTTTTATTAATACACATATCTTTGAAAAAAAATTATTGTTTTTAAATAATAATGTCAGATTCTAAGTAAAATAAGTTACGATCTTTATAATTTTCTGTCTTGGTGTTTTATCAATACATATGTTTGAAAAACGTGTTCTTTAATAAAATTTAAAAAAACATTTAATGTATCTTGTAATTGTTATCTTGTAGTAGTCTTCTCAAGTCAGTCCTTTAGTTTGAATGAAGAACTTTGAGGATCCTACGCACTCGAGACTGAGATTCAAATTCGAACATATAATAAAAGTAAATGACATGACATAAAACACTAGTAATAACCACTTACACTAGATATATTTAGCTAAAATTTTATTTTTCAACCGACTAACGTAAAGGTTTTTAGGAGGTTCGACCATTATTTAAGTAATCTAAATTTTACTTATTTGAAAAAAAATGCAAACACTGAGAACTCGCTTCCGTAGAAAGACAGAAGCTTCTATGAATGTGTTGAGGTTTCATAGCCAATGATTGGTACGATTTATTTTAAGAACATTCCACAATAAATTCCACTTTTGTGGAAACCACTTCTATCTCACTGTGTTTCATTTATATCTGAATAGCCCTACATGTAAGACGCGAACCTATCAACAACTCGAAAATTAAATAATAATTTTTAATAATAGTAATTAATTAATAGATTTATTAAAAATATATGAATTTACTGAAAGGAAGCGAACCAATATATATTAAGACATTATAATAAATACACACTCATTAAAAATATAAGAGATTTATAAATGTAGACACACAGGAAAAATTACTTAATGCTTAAAGTAATTTACTTAAACTATCTATTACTTAAAAGTAACATATACAAAATTCAATACTTATCTTGATAATCCATACCTTTAACAATTAAGGTTATATTGTAGTATGTCGTCAAAGATCATCATTATTGTGTTTAATATATTATTAATTAATGGGGAGGAACGAAGAAAATAATGATTGAAAATTGGATCGCAAATATTGAAATTGTCTAAAAGTTGCTTTGGTCTAAATTCATCATTAAAACACATAAAATTGCCAATCACTCCATTCGGTTGATCCGTGAGATAATTAACTTCACGTGAAAAAGCAACATTGGGAAAATGTTTATGAAGAGCAACCTCTGGACACATTCCTTAAAATCTGAAAAATACATTAGTAACTACTCGAAAGAAGGTGGGTACATAAGGTTTTTAAAGTCGAACTATGGAAACATTGGTTAAATTAATTGTACTTTTCAAGTAAATCCAATCAGCGCTGTCAATGGAACAGACCAATAACATTTTATTAATGCTGTAAAAAAGGCGGTACGTCAAACAATAAAAGTCCGTCTTTGACAATATTGGTTAAAATATTTGTGTATTGTATCCAGTGAAATTTTGATTTGAATCTGAACAACAAAATTGCAAGATATTTTAGAGAAGGCGATACTGTAAAAAAAAGAGGAGGAACACCGATTACATTGGTTAGGATTATCGAAACTTCCATCCAATCAGTGCTTTCGATGAAATCGGAGCAATTAAATTTAACTGAGAAGGCGGTACTTTAAAAATAATACCAATCTACGACGATATCGATAAAAAACAATGGGATTTACATCTAATTAACGCTTTGTTGCACACATTTACATCTATAAAAATCATTTATTTTTTTTAAAAAAAGGTCGGAACTTTTAATCCATCCTTACCCTCATATATTTTATTGGTTAATTTAGTTATGACTTACATCCAATCAGCCCTGTCATCAGAATCTGAGCAATGAAATTTAATTAAGTAAAGAAGGCGGTACTTTAAAATTAAAATCCTCTTCATGATACTGAACAAAATAATTGTGACCTACCTACTACCAACTATTTGTTGAGTAATTACGACAATTAATAAATTATTGAAAGAAGACGGTACTCTCTCTTTAAAATGAAAGGATTAACAACTGTACAATTGGTTAAATGTACTGAGACTATAATCCAATCAGGAGTTACATTTGAATCTGAGGAATAAAATTGAATTAGTGTTCTAAGATAGAGATATTTAAAAAAGTAAAGTGATCTAGGATGCTATTGGTTAAATTAAATGTCAGTTTCATCCAATAGGTTATGCATTTAGTGTATCGACAATAAAATAAGTGTCATAAAAAAGTGGAATTTTAGAAATAAAAGCCGATCTTTGGTGACATTCGTGACTTAATTCCAACTTAATTTTTTTAGAAATTTCTACAATAAAATCATGAAATTATTGAAAGAAAGTGGTACTTTAGAAGTAAAGGTGTAACTATGATTACATTGATTAAGTTTATTGCTACTTATGCCGAATTAGCGCTAACATTAGAATCAGAGCAATGCAATTTAAATTAATGTTCTAAAGAAGGCGACTTTTTAAAAATGTAAGGAAATCTAGGGTTTCATTGATTAAATTAAATGAGGATTTTATCCCATCAGCATTGACATTAGTTTCGCAACAAAAACTATTGTAAGGAATGTGTTATTTTAAAAATAAATTCGATATTTTTTATGTAGACATATATTAATTCAAATAATTGTGACTTCTTTCAATAGATATATTTTGTATAATCTGTTGAAGGCTTGACAAAAATGCTACATACATTTTGGTTATGATGGCTTTTTACGCTGTTCAATGCGTACATTAATTTGCGCACTTTGTGTTGACTACGTGCCTAAACCTGTAAAGATGTAATTTTTATCGAACACATTTTAATAGAAATCAGGCTTTTGCTCACAGTTAATTTCATAGAGCATGTTACATTAACACTTGCAAAGTTTAGGTAATTTTTACATAAAACTCAATTTGAACAGGCATTGAAAATTTTTCTTTTCGTTTTGTATCCTCAGTATAACTTTAACTTGTTCATTTGCTATTTTTTTTATCTTAAATATCCAAAATATTTTTTTAAATTTATTTACTTCTAAACGAAGTGCGGACTGCTGTTTTAATATTGCAGACCTTGTTATTTCCTTTGGAGCTGGGATCTCATTTTAGAGCGGAACTGATTAGGTGGTATAACAATCGCCACAAGTGATCTCGACGCTCAGTTTCATTTGCAGATTGAGGTACCAGACTTCTGAAGGTGCGAAAACGTTCTAGAAATTTAATTTTTATAAGAGCACTGAAGCCAAAGAGGCACTCAAGAGATATTTAACATACCACATAATCATCCAAAATGGACGCTGTTGATTTTTTGCCTCATGGATACACACCGACTTGATCCGAGGGGGAATCCGCAAGCTTGACCATACAAGGCCAGTGTTTAACCAACTATGCCACTCTGCCAGCATATCCAAAATATTTTTATATTTGCAAATTAATAACATATCTACTTGATTACTGATGTGATATATGCTAATCATGATAAGATCACTGATATAAAGCTGTTATAATATTAATAACATTTGGTAATAATAATATTTATTTTAATACAACTAAGGATTGAATTCCATGTCTGCCTAACTGTGGATCAACCCTTATTGTACAAATTAAATGACTGTTCATATTCATTGATCAAGTTATAAAATTGGAATTTACATGTGTAATTTATTTGTTCTTTTTTCGCAAAATTTGTTCTTGGCCAGCTATAATGTGTTAACCCAACCGTATTGGCAACATTATATGAAATAAAGCAAATGGTTGCCAATTCAGAGAGTTCGAAACAGGCGAAATCTGGGTAGCCAACTTGGCGAATTATCTTGAGAGTTGACATTTTTGCGATAATATGTAATAAATTTATTACACCATAACGAATTATATATACACTAGCTAGAAAAGGTCTGCGTTCACCCATAACAACTCATACAGCAAGGGTAAAATTTAATAGAAATGTAATTTTTTTCTATGTATTTGCTTACTATTATTTGAATGTTGGAGCATACAAGAATTAATTAGTTTTGAATTAAAACTACGTAAGATAGAGTGTTTTTTGTAGCAAATTACGCAAATAGTAGGCAGAAAAAGTTTGCGTTCACCATTTGAATATGCATGATTCCTGGAATTTTTATCATCAACAGATTAAGGTTAACAGATTTTTTGCATTCAGTTATCAAGTAAAATAGCTTAAGAAAGTTGTAGTGCAATAACTTTTATATTTTTGTGAGGTACGAAGCAATTCAATGACATGGACAATAAAAAGAAGGAAATTAGTATCAGTAAGTTTAAAATCATTATGAAAAATGTGGAAAGATGGAAAAAGCCGTCGGGATATAACCATATCCGTTGGATGGCATTAATCATCTATCTAACGTGTTATTAATAATTTCAAAACAGCAGAAATTTACACATTGAAACCTCGTTCAGGTCATCCATCTAAACTCACAATCAGAGAAAGACGAAGTACGCTATGCGTGGTGAGAAGAAATCTGCGTTTGACTGGAACTCAAATAGGAACAGACATTCATGAGATGTTAAGTAAAAACATATCTTGAAAAAGGCCGGATACCGTAGTCGAGTGACTCGTAGAAAGCCTTATATTTCAACGACCAACGAATAACTTTTGCAAAAGAGCATGCACATATGCTTTCGGAGATCTGGAGGACTGTGATAGGCTGCAATGAAGCAAATTTTACAACTTTGGCATAAAAGGTCATACATTGGTATGCAGATAACCTTGTACAGCTCTTCAAAAAGAGCACTTAGTACTAACGGTGAAGCACGACAGCGATAGAGCTATGGTGTGGGGTGCATGGCGAGCAATGGTGTTGGCAAGTTGGAGTATATCGAATCAATTATGATCAAATGTGATTACCTTGATGTCCTACAAATAATTTAAGGGAAGTGCCACCAAACTCGGCCTTGGATCGTCATTTCACTTCCAACACGACACGATACTAAGCATTCCGCTGAGATTGTGAAGCTTTGGCTATTGTATAATGTCCCAAATCAACTTCACACGCCTCCACAGTCAACTTATCTGAATGCTGTAAAAAACCCATGTGATTTTCTGGAGCGTAAGATTCGTCAACGCAATATTTCTAGCAAGGATATGCTGAAGAGTGTTCTTAACCCTCCAACAGGACAGCACGGATTTTTCCGCCCTACTAGAGAGGCTTCGAAAACGGACCACACTGAATTTTTCGTAAGGCCGGGGACTCACCAAAAATGAACCAAGCAGATTTTTTCCTCCTCAAGTAATGTGTTCAAAAACGGTAAAGTCGAGTTTTTCCGAATTATTTTCCCCCCTTTAAAGGTTTAGTATCTTGAAAGATAATTAGAGACGGTCGGGGAGACACAATGGGCATTGATGGGAAGTTTTATGGCTCACGGGGAGACCGGTTCCTGTAGCAATCGTAAAAACATGGGAAGAATTTCTTTAAACCCTAAAGTGTACGGAAATAATTGCAAGTCAACGAGTTGAGAATTCTCATTTTTTTCTTTACCTTAAAATTCTCAAATGGAATTATGTTTTTATAATGTATGTCAAAGTTTTTAAAAAAATATCTGTAGTATTTAAATTCAAATTATATATTAAAACATTGAAGATAATTTACTGTTTCATTTTTCTTATTTTAATCAATATTTTCAGGGATTTTTTTTAAAAATGATTATTTTGTTATGTGTCAAAAAAAAAGGTTCAAAATTTAAACTCTCTTAAAATTTCGGACACTTCTAAACATGAATAATTTTTAAGCTTCTGTATTACATTATTTGCAAAAATTTTTATGCATTGTTAAAAAAAACCCTATTTAAATCTTTTAGTTTTTCATAATTTTAAAGCCAGATATTCAGAGCATGATACATAGAATCCCTTGTTTTGTATTGTTCAGATAACAAATTACATTTGAATTTTGAATGTCTGAACATTAATTTCATTCAAAGAGAACTTTAACTAAAAGTTTATATTTTTGAATTTGAATCTTGAAATAAAGAGTATTTAAAAGCATGTGGACAAATTTACAGTTAACATTTGCGCATATAAATAAGTATAAAGATCCTTTTTAAATTCAAGTTAAAAAAATATATATTTATGCATAATCCCTCATCATTCATGTTCCATTAGTGGTTGACTGAAGAAAAGGTTATTAAAATTTGGACATTTTTATAATCTTAACCATGCAAAACTAGGAATTTTGTATTAGCACTACTGAAATTCTGCATTGGAATTTCTAAAAAGATATTTATGCGTGTCTCACATACTCAGTTGAAAAACATATATTTACCTTAAATACTAATTATTCTTTGGATATTTAAAATTATCATTAGATTAATTTTTTAATATATATATATATTCGACTTCTAATATTTTTTCAAGTATTCCTTAAATTTCATATAATTTAATTAAGTGAGGGGATATTAAAGTAGAACTCTCTCTCTCTCTCTTCTCTACTCAACTACTTAAGGGCTTTTGGCGACGGACCTGTGGCCGGGGTACCAGGTGGTCAAGGTATCGAATCATGGTTGGCAAGTCTCGAGTTCGAGCCCAGTGCCACAAAAGACCCGCCGTGTAGGGCAGCGATGCACGTTAAATCTATCGAGAGCTGAAATGTCATCTCGTTGGTGAGGTGTGGTAGTTAGGAGAGGGGGGGTGCTAGCTCAGGTGTCGCCCTCGTCATTTGACCATGCTTCAAAATTACGAGGTCCATCACTAAAAGCCTCGTGTAGCTGAAAAGTGCGACGTTAATATTCACTCACTTGGCGACGAACCTCGTAATTTTAAACCATGGTCAAGTGACGAGGATGACGCTTGAGCATCACTCCCTTACACGGCGGATCTTCAGTGGTGCTGGGGTCGAACTCATGACATGCCAGCTACGAGTCCGTTACTTTGACCATTAGGCTACCGCGGCCTCACAATGTGGTTGAAAACTGCATGTTATGAGTAAAAATATGCTGAAACATTTGATGAACTTATAATAGATTTTTGCATAGAAGATAGATGTGTGATATGCTAAAATGACAATATGTAAAAGTTATGAGAATATCGATGACAATTTTTGAAAAATTCAATTTAAGTTTCAGTTTGAAACTTATTCGTTTTTTTTTTCGCATTTAATATTAAATAGTCGCGATAACAAATTAATAGTTTAACGCATTCATAGATTATAAAAAATAAAGGTATTAATGATATTATTGGGAATAATAAGTTTTTATATAGTTTTGAATTCAGACTTCTTTGCAGGAGTGTAGACTATTAAAAGACTGATGTAGAAGTTAGAAAACTAATATTTAAAATATATGGAAAACAATATCTGCAATTCCATGATCTTGACGAGCAGAAGACGGCATTTTTACTTAGTAGGGCAGAGTAAGCATAAGGTAGGAGCTTGTGGAGTAAACAACCAGGGCTCTGCAGTTTTGGCAGGTAATGAACTCCCATTTGTTGCTTTCAATAAGGAATATAAAAATAACAAATACAAAAATAAGTCATGTAAAATTTTAGATATTTTTATAACAATGAATTGTGAACTTAATTTCAAATTCATTGTCACGAGTTGGCAGTAACTACGGTACTCTATCGACCGTACTTTATATATATATATATATATATATATATATATATATATATATATATATATATATATATATATATATATATATATATATAAAGAAGTACGGTTTATAGAGTACCAATAATTTTAACGCAATTTTATATTTCGTTCTCGTAAACTTTACTCCTTTTAAAACATGTATTGCCAAAATACTCTCCTTTTGTATATTTATAAAATTTTAAAAATATAATGGTTATCTTACCCAACATTTTAAATCAGGAGCGGCAACTGTGTAGATAAGACGTGCCAAACCAATCTGTCAGTATCATTCAGCGTGCCACATAGTAGGAAATTTTTGAAATTCTTCCATTCTTACGGTAATATTTGCAGATTTAAGAAATAGAGGTAAATAATTTAGATTTACATTTTTTATATTAATTATGGATCAATAAAATACATTTATTAACATAAAAATAAACAATATAAAATGTTACTATTTCTTCAACAAAGATAAAAAAAATTAAAAATGTATGTTTCCAACATATTTATTTAAATAAGAAATAGACAAAGTGAAATATGAATTATTCCCTTCATTACAGTTAAATAAAAATTGTAATGCGAATTAACTCTTTCACCACTCTTCTTACATATCGAAAAACCAGGAGTATAATGCGTGACACGATTCTGAGCATTCAGTTGTTAAACAATTTCTTTGCGGAGTCGAAATATTTTTCATATTAGGAAATATTTTTTACTTTGATATGCCGAATCATAAGTGGAAAGCAGAGTACATGCAATTTTCTTTTTTCAACAATTAAATCCCCTAGCAATAACATTCAATTATTTACAAAATAGCTGTAAATTTATCCTTAGAATTATCTTTCAGATTATTTTGTAGTTCCATAAATGTCCATAACTCTCAGAAGATGTTTGTCAAATAAGGTCTATTATCAACTTGCATCCACTCAAGAATTGACAAATTTGTAGAGTAGTGCTGAGTGCCACTAAGAATTGTACCACGTGCCACAGGTCCATAGATTGCCGACACGTTTTAAATGTTCTTATTAACTAACCATCTCCTATTCAAACACAATTTATATGATAAAAAAGGGTTTTCATTCATTCTATATGGAATTGTATTAGATTCAACCATAAGTAATTTTGTGTATCAAAAAAATTACATTGTTTCGGGGATCCCCTTAGAGCAAAATAAAAGGAATTTGACATAATTATACTAAGTTTCTCTAAAAGGTGAAACGTTCACTTTCAAAATACATTGCATAATGTGGTTTTAGGTGTACGAAGTTATATTCACTATTATTCCTTAAATAAATTTTGATATTTTGGTTTTTCGTTAAAATTTGAAGTTATTTCTTCAAATATACTTCTCCATTACATTTCTTTCAAACTTGCTATTTTCTTTTGCGGCCACGGTAGCCTGATGGTCATGGTTATGAACTCGTGTCCAGTGTTCGAGCCCTGGTACCACAAAAGTTTAGCGTTGAAGAGGAGCTGATGCACGTTAAACACGTCGAGGTCAAAAGTCCTCACGTTGGTGTGGTGTGGAAGTTTGGAAGAGGAGTTATCAGCTCAGGTATCGTCCTCGTCACTTAACCGCGGTTCAAAATTACGTAGTCGCTCTTCAGTAGCCACCGTGTTGACTTAGAATGCAATATAAACTTACTTATTACTGATTGACAGTAAAACGGATATCTGTGGAACTTTACGACCAAACCGAAAAGGTTTACCTGTTTCATTAAAAAGTTCTACACTGAAGAAAGGGGAGATTATAGCCTTCCAAAAGGGTAAAATGTGTGTTTTAAAGTGGAAGGATAAAAAACCCTTGCATATGCTTAGCACTTTTCATAACGCTGACATGATGGAAGTGAAAGCTAAGAAGGGGGATTCTGTGAAGCTGAAACCAAAAGCCGTGGTGTTTTATAATAACAGCATGGGGAGTGTTGATAGATCAAATCAGTGTCTATCTTACTATCCTGTTGCCCGAAATCAACAGCGAAAATACTACAAGAAGATTTTTCGACATTTGTTTAATCAAATTGTGTGGAATTCCTTCGTTATCTTTAAAAAAATGGAGGGATTTTAAATCATATTGGTTTTCAAATGAAACTGATAGAACGATTGGTTGTATAGTGGTTAGCACATTGCGTTGTGGCCGCAATAACTCAGGTTCGAATCCTGGTCACGGCACCAATATAATGCGATGCTAATGATAACTTATATAATTAATTTTATTTATTTAACCAAAAATACTAATTTCTTAACTTTCCAGGTTCTTACGTTAACATCGCATCATGACTTAAGTTAAAATTAGTTAAGTTCTCTATTGACAAATTAACATTACACTAAATGAACAGTCCGTTCGTATAGCGGTAACAATTAATTTTATTGAATAACATATTGAAGTAACTATAAATTTCCTTAACAACAAGATTAAAATTTAACTTAGCTTTGAGAGAGATGAGGTGGGATGGAGTCGGGACATGGTTGCCGCCTGGAGTCCCGCGGAGTCTAGATTCTCAAGGTCTGGGATCTGTTCAGTCTGTCTCTGTGTGTGTCTCTGTCTCCAAATCGGGGGTGCATCCCCCTTTTGTTCAACGACTCATCACTTCCATACTCTAGAGCGGACTATTTGCCTTGTCCACTTAATTACCTCTGATTGGTCCGGAACCAGCGCAGAGTTACCGCACAAAGTTCGTTGACTTTTGAAGCGCGGGAAAATCGATGACGCACCCCAATATTTATGAGTGCAACTTCCCCAGGCGTGGGAATGCTGGCACTCCCTCGCTGAGGAATTCAACCCCTCAGTGATGGGAAAAGAAAAACGAATTCCAAAAAACTGACTTTGAAATTTTGAGGTCTGCTGAATAAATCTGTTCTGGCCTCCCATCAATATATATATGGGTGTGTAGAGAGATAATAAGGTTGACGACTAATGGCATCTACTTTAATGATAATTATTTAGCAACCAATATTTTTAGAAGAGAAAGATTACAATGAACTAAATCAAAGCTTCTTAAACTCAGGGGTGCTCACCCTCATAGGGAGGTGTCAGTGGCCCCAAACCGGGTCTTACGAAACATACATAATTTGCGTTAATCAAACTTTGGGCCTCCTAGAATCATGTTCCCTTCGCGATGCGGAAGTGTACGTTACGCCATTGGAAGGCATTTTAACCCTACAAATGCGGGGGTGCAAGCATAACAAAAAATCGAAAATAAAATTTTTTAAAAAAATTATTTATTTACTGAAAGGTAGCAAAGCCATTATGACACAATAAAAAATAAAATACACTTCTACACTGGTATGAACACTTATAAATGTATCAGTACTACACATGTATTCAACAATTAATTTATCAATACTAAGTTAAGGACAAGTTTTATAATTACTATTGACACTCCCATGACCTTATCATATACAAAATTGTATACAAAATACTTATCTTGATAATTTGTAGAGTTTATAATTAATATCATATTGTTGCTTTAGAGTCAAAGTACATTATTATTGTATCCGATGCATTGTTATTTCAGGGTGAGGGGTAGCGATGATAGTTGATTGAGTCGCAAATATTGAAAGTTCATAAAGCACTGTTTTATAACAATGCAACCAACATTTTTCTGCTAAGAGATTATTTGCAAAGTTTGGAGGACAAGGTGACAAGATTTAAAGATAGGAAGGAATTTTGTCCTATATTTATTTTGCTATGTTAACATATTGTGGCACATGCTGATACATTGACTGAAGAGCTACTGCTTGAACTTGTTGTCATACAATCAGATTAAAGTTTGAAGGAAATATTTAATGTTATGACATTGACTTTTACGGATCTTTGTGAGTTGAAAAATTTCCATTTATGAACAAATTTATTAGAATTATTCTTTATATTTTAGTCGGCACATAATTGGGAGCAAAAAGACAAACAAATGGCATAAACGTGTAGGCTGTCATGATATTTTCAATAAGCAAACTTTCTCGTGATTTTGAAAAAAAGTAGAAAGGCATGCTAGGGTACATTTGTCTCATAACACTTATTGTAAAATTAAATGTGCTTCTGGCTTTAAATATATGTAATTAGCACAGTAAATAAATTGAATAAAATTGACATTATTATGTTTATTTTATATTTACAATTTTTATTAGGAGTACAATCATTTAAAAAATTTCTGGTCCTCCGGTGCCATCTGTAGCTACAATGTGGCCCGCGAGACAAACAAATCCTCCACCCTTCCCTTAAAGTAATCCTGACGAGATAGCCTTCAACAATCTTATTATTCTTTTTAGTATCCGGATATTTTAGAGATTATATAGAGAGTTTATTTACTATATATTATTACATAATATAAATTCAACTTATCAAAATTGGTGTCTAATTAAAAATACACTCATGTCCATAAATTAAGTTCAGGAAAAGAAAGGGACAGAAGCAAAAAAAAAAAAATTGACTCTTTTGTAGAGTCTTTTTTTAAACAAAAGGTAAAGAACAAAAAAATGCTATATGTTTGACATAATTAATAAAAATTGCGATTTTTACTCCCTGGGGCAAATTAAAAAAAAACCTATTTACAAGGAAAAAAAATAACATGGTTAGTATGATGGTTAATGCGGAGTATGTCTCCCGGACGATGCAATACAGGCCTTACAACGCCAAGGCATGCTGAGTATAAAATTATCAATATGATCTTGAGGAATATTACACCACTCATCAAGCAATGTTCTCTGAAGTTCCGGTAGACAGGTGGGAGAGGGTTGACGGGCTGCAATTCGTCGGCCAAGTATATTCGACACATGCTTTATTGGATTCAAGTCTGGTGAGTATACTGGCCAATCCATACGAGTGATATCCTCCAATTGAAGGCATTCGTCTACAATGTTTGCACGGTGAGGACGGACGTTGTCATCCATAAACAAAATTCAGCACCCATGGCACCCCGAAACAAACGCACATGTTGTTCCAGAATGGCATCCTGATAGATGTGGCCTGTCAACGTTACACTGTGAACATGCAGGTCAGTTCTGGAACCTAGAATAATTCCTCCCCAAACGAGCCATCCTGCACAACCGTAACGGTGTCGTTCAATGGTGTTCTCTTGGTGGTAACGGGTACCTGGCGCGCTCCGCATTAAATTCCGGCGAGAATCAGACTGCAAACTAAACCTGGACTTGTCAGAAAGCATCACACAAGACCACTGTTGTGGTGTCCACAATGCATGCTCTTTTCTCCAGGTTAATCGCAGGCGACAGTGAGTTGCGGTAAGTGGAACACATCTGATAGGCTAACGAAGCATATAGATCGATGTGCCCTAAGCGTCTGTACACCGTCTGCTTTGAAACTGTCGTACCGGTAGCTGAACAGAGCTGACGAGACATGTCTGATGATGTGCTCCGTCTATTTCTTTTGGCAGTAATTGCCAAATGTCGGTCCTCATTCGGCGTTGTAACTCGGGGGCGACCTAGGCTGTATCATCTACTCATATTACCATTATCTTGGAATCATTGCCAAAACCTAGAGATGGCACTCTGGGCGATTCCATGTTCCTCGGATACTTCCAGCTGTGTACGTCTACATTCCAGTTGTCCAATGATTCTACCACGTAAAAAAAATCATCCAAATGTTTTCTTTGTGCCACTATGCTGTTATTGCACTTAATTCTTTTAAAGCGATTGTGAACAATTTTACTTCTTTGCCACCATTCCTTATATACCCCTTTCTTACACTCTCGTCATTGTGATGTACTCTCCGTGCCATCAGGTGGTTTCCTGTAATTTGCATATTCTTCTTCAAGATGTGTGTGATAATTCTACAGGTGAAATACATATTTTAGAGTTCTATTTCTGTGTGATTCTGAATTATCCTTAATTCATGGACATGAGTATAGTATAAACACACAAAGTTTCATTTCGTTTTGTCTTTCGGATTTTTATGTAGCCTTGAAAATGATTAACATATTTAAAGAATTAGGGAAAAAATTTTACTTTGTTTTCAATTAAGCTAAAAAAATTTAAAGTGTGCATTGCTATAACATTGATATATATATATATATATATATATATATATATATATATATATATATATATATATGTAGATGGCAATTTTGTTGCAGTCATGCCATTGTTTAAACTTTACTCTGAATTCGAAAAACTAAATTTTTGCTGCATTGAACCATTAGTGTCCAATTAATGAATTAATTCAATTATCAATGCACCATACTAATAATTAATTGTAGTATACAATCATTCTTTGTGGTAAAGCGCCTTATAAAAGCCAATATGGTTTTAATTATTAAACTCCTGTTACATAAACAATGTAAAATTTTTAATTACAGAGCTGTTATTGATAGAAAAGACTGTGCATGCCAGAATACATTATAAAATGTTATTATTTCGTAATAAAAATGGCTGTGGCGATGGAGGGGGTATTACTGATTCTTGGAACTATACTTAAAGCATTTCCGTCCTTCCTAAAATGTTTATTCATAAAGAGGAAACATATATTTGTATGAAAATTTACACAATTTTTTTTCTTCCTTAAACATTTTTTTTCTTTAGTTGTCCGATGTCTGTATTTTCATTTTAAACAACCCAATAATTTCACATGTTGATTTGTATAATGATAAAAGAATTGACTATATATCTCTCTCTTTGCAAGAATCGGTTGTTTAATAAATATGTATTTTATATTTAAAAAATAACTGGATTTTTATTTACTGGATTTTTTATTTCTTCATGATTCATGTTCTATTACGAAACAAAATAGATTTGGTGTAATGTTTACTGTAACATCGTGCAAAACAGAAATCTCACATACGAGGAGTTTCCAATGTAAACTGTTCAGAACTGTTTCGTTGAACCACAATCACAACCGTAGTTTTGCAGTTCAACACTTGCGCTCAAGTATCATTTGTTTATTACCAGTTTAAATGACGCTATTACTGCAGGATTGTGTTGTTTTTGCATGTGTTAGTAAACCTTCATAATATTTAAGACGACTGCCAACCCGCCAACTGTGAAGTGTTTTCTATATTGTGTTTTTGAGCACAAGGAATTTTAAATTAGTTGAAATCCCTCGTCGAATTGTAGAGACCATTTGTGAAAATGTAGTGAATAAGGGTATTGGGAGAAAGTGGATTTGGGAGTTCAATGATTGGTGGACCAATGTTCATGACGAAGCATGGAGTGGGCGGCTTTCTGTTGGTGATGATGGTTTGGTTGAAAAAGTGAAGGAGAAAATATGCGCAGACAAACGGTTCACAATAATATATTGTTTTATTATGAATTCCCACAAATTTTAAAACGATTCGAAATGAAATTTCAATGGCGACATTTTTTTAAAGACGATATAGAGAAGTTGGTTACTCGATAGATAAAATGCCTGGAAAATAGAGGTGAATAGATAGAAAAATATTTTCCTAAAAGTTATTTCATGCAGGAATAGATTTTGTTTTGAAAAAATACTTTTTTTTAAGCGAGTTTTTCTAAAATGATAATTCGGTTCCAGACATGTTTTGTACTTTGAGCAATCCATCGGAAATTCGATTTATATTAACTCTACACTAGATTCAAAACCGTCATTAAATAGAAGAGTCAATTGTATTAAAGCGAGTTATTAAACTGCTGAGAGAAAATGAGGTATAATTTATTTCCCCCTTCTTTCCTTTTTCTAAGGATGCATTAAAATTATTCAAAGAAAAATCAATTTATTAGACTAAAAGCTTTTGAAAACTAAAAAAATTGTTTGGGGTTTTATTTTCCAGAAAAAAAAGTAATCGAATTGAGATTTTAAAAAAATCAATGAGGGATAAGCAATTGACTATTTAGAAAGATTTTTTTTTAAAGAAAAATATTGGAGAAAAAAAAATAAACTTAATACATTTCTGTAATTGAAAGTAATCTATCATGCGAAATTATTTTTAGTAATTTAATTCGAAAATGAGAAAAAATAAACTAACTTTAAGTTAATTCCATCGGATCTCTTTTTTTTAAAAGTACCATTGCAATTAAATAATATATTTTATCGAGAATACTTTCCGTTTTTCACTAGGATTTTTTGTAATGTGTCGTACAAAAAATCTTTATTATTCTTTAAAAAAAAGCAATGGTTACAGCTTTTAACTATAAAATGGTTGATTTAATGATAAAAATTATTAAATATGGAATAAATTGATATAAAAATACAGTTGGGGGGACCCCAATTTATACCAAATCCTATTTAACGAATTTCTTTTTGACCCACAACTAAAATGAAGTCAAACAACCTCTATTTTACGAAAAATAAACCTCTAATAAACAATTTATTGCAAATGTGTCAGAAATATATATGTTTGAATTACAAATAATTGATTTTTTTTAAATGACACAACACATTCGCAACAGAAAAATATTTTTCTACTAAACATCAAGTTTTGACGGGAAAGGATGCAGCCCATTATTAGATTTTACATTTCCACATGAGTCATTAATGTAACATATCACCTGAGTTTTGAATGGGTCTGGAAATTCCTTTTTGAAACCTCTATCAAAATTGTTACATTTTCTAGTGCTTCACATCTTTTGGAAACTGAAAATGTACCTAATGCACTAGGATGTAAATGACGCAGTATTTACTTCTTTGCATAACTATGAATATCTTACTGTGCAATTGCCTATTATACAATTTCCAAAATATTAGCTTAAAAAAATTACATTTTTGTAGCCCCGATATTATGAATAACCACAAATTAAAGAATACAATGTTCTCTTCTTATCAATTCTCTAAATCGGGTTACGATTGTATTACCATTTTAAGTTATAGGAAAACTTTGTTTTATAATTTTAACTGGAAAAGTTATCCATTTTTAATTCGCATATATTTTATTCATTGTGCTTATTTTAAAAAGTTTCGTGCTATATGTAATGTTGATCAATTTCATGTTTTTTTTGTCTTAATTCTTTCTATGGAAATTCAAATCCCAAATTTTTTTCGGAAAAAATTATGTGTCTCAATACGTTACATGTGGTGACACGCACTGCTCAACAGAAATGAATATTATCTATGGCACAACTGGCATAATTCAAATTTTTATTTTCATTTTATTTTCCCTTACAACAGATTATTGAACTATAAGTGGTCTCAAAAACACCCATACAAATAACAGCATTTGAGAGAAGTCTCCAGTATTTTGACTAAAACGTATAAAATTTTACCTTTCAACTCTACTTTTTGAAATGTACAGATCACCGTTACTCACTGTCGAACGGTATGCTATCCTGCCATTCCTGCCAATCATTCGCAAAAAAATAAGGTGGGCACCATATGCCCTAAAGCAGTATTTCTCAAAATGTGTGGCGTGCCCCCTAGGGAACATGATAACTCTACAAGGGGGCGCGAACTTATGAAAAAGTCGAAAAGAGTTTTAAAAAAATCATCAATTTACTAAAAGGAAGCAAAAAAAGCAGAAAATAAGAAATAAATACATTCTGACATATTAAAAAACAAAATACACATTTATATTGATATAGTACACTTATACATGTATCAGTACTGCACAATGTGTTTCATAATTAATTTAACAGTACTAAGTTAGAAATAATGTTAATAATTACTAGTGATTTATATGGGCATGTCATAAAATTATATACAAAATTTAGCATTTATCTTGATAATTTGTATGGTTTATAATTAGAGTAGCCTTGTACCTTTACGTCAATGTATATATTAATTTTGAATTCAATACATTTATATTATATGGAGGGGGGCGCGAGGAAAATTATGATTGAAAATGGGATCGTAATTATAAAAAGTTTGAGAAACACTGCCCTAAAGTGTATTTCATTCAGTTCAGGCGTACTTTCAATTAATGTTTTAACTATGTTTCAGATTTTGCTATGCACTAAATAGTTACAATGATTTTTATTAACATTTCTCAGTAAAATTGATTGAAACACGACAAAATGTCCATGTTGATTATTAATTCAGATATATTGTTAATATGATTTTCAGCAACTATTCGTTTTCCTGTCCTATCTCAGGATTAAGTGCATTTCTATTTTGGTCCCAAAACGCCAATAAAAACCAAGACGTGGCCGGATTACTGTAAGAAATGTCTTGTGGTGATCCATCAAGTTTAAAAAACGCAAGATTGTCCTGCACTCAAAAATGTGGTCTGGTGTTAATTGGGTTTTGGGGCAATTTCTGCATATGGGGTAAGATTGAGAATTTTCTGGAGATATTTACCTTTGAAATGACCATCATGGAGTCTAGATGACAAATTTATAGAAGAACTGAGCTCTAGGATACTTGAATTTATGAAAACCTGGTTAAAGACTTTGCACCTGGCGACCGCGTTTGCATCCTTCAAGGTGACAGTAGAAGGCTGGCCCATGTTCCAAGCTTCCTTAGTGAGGACGTCCGCCCATTTATTACACCAAATGCTCACGTGGATAGGAATCTACTGGAGTATATTTGGTTTATTAATCTGCCTGAGGAAAATGCCAATGCCTTGTGTCAGATTGCCTCCTAGTGAGGACGTCCGCACATTTATTGCACCAAATGCTCACGTTGATAGGAATCTACTGGAGTATAATTGGTTTATTTATCTGCCTGAGGAAAATGTCAATGCCTTGTGTCAGATTGCCAACTTAGTGAGGACGCCCGCACATTTATTACACCAAATGCTCACGTGGATAGGAATCTACTGGAGTATATATACTTGGTTTATTAATCTGCCTGAGTAAAATGCCAATGCCTTGTGTCAGATTGCCTCCTTAAGGAGTCATATACCTTTTAAAATTTTCGGATAATCGATTTTTTTATTATTATTTTATTTTATAGAGTAAACCTTTCTGAGTGTTCTAAAAGAAACCGCATGCAGATATTCCCAATAGAACGGACGTTATTAAGAAAATAAAAAGAGTAGAAAAGGCGATTTAAATATTGTTTACATTTTGGCTCCAGGGTGACAGCTGTCATGTCGCTGGTGACAGCTGCGTTTCTCTGTTTCTAATATTTTCATTCTAATTATTATCAAATGCTTGAATCTAAGCCTCAAATATTATTATTGTTGTTCTGAATATTAACTACAACTTCTACTAACTTAATAAACTTCTACTTCTACTTTGTTTCGATAAAGTGAATCTTGAATTTATACTCGCTCGTTTGTGATTTTCATACCGTATCTTATTCTAAGATAAGTTTTAGGAAAAATAATATTTTTTTTATAATTTTTTATATGATGAATTCGACTGAATCTGCCAAAAGACCATCTGGTAAACGTCCTAAGAAAAGGAAGTTTACTGGTAATATGCATACGAGATGCAAAGCTGTACACAGTGTGGATGAATCACTAAACAACAGTGCATCTGGAAAAAAAGATTCGGCCGCAAGATGTTGATTCATCTTTTATTGAACATGATGACTGTTTTGATGGCCATAGAGTGTTTGATAAAACTATCATGTTTACAAACATTCAAAACTTTGCTTCTTGCCAAAAATGTGGTGGTGATATTAAACTATCAGAAAAATGTGTTAGAAGTTAGCCTAGTGTTTTTTCAATTGAATGCAAGAACTGTAAAGACTTGTGTTCGTTTAGAAATTGAAAAATGCTGGGTAAAAGAAAAAATATTCCAGAAATAAACAGACGTTTTGTATACGCAATGAGGACAATTGGACAGGGTCATGCAGCAATGACAACTTTCTGTGGTGTCATGGTATTTCCTCCACCAGTTGCTGAAAAGTCCTATAATAACATTATATAAACAAACTACAATTGTGTAGTAAAGAAATCGCAGAAGCTTCAATGCAAAGTGCAGCTTTGGAAGAGGTAACTTTGACAAATTCTTCCGATATAATAATTAGTGGAGATGGAACATGGAAAACCCGTGGTTATTCTTCTCGTGTTGGTGTGTGTGCTGTTATAGGAGACGAAACAGGAAAGTGTATTGATGCGGAAGTGATATCTTCTTTCTGTAAAGGATGTGATTCTTGGAAACGAAGAAAGGGGTCACCTGCTTACAAAAAGTGGAAAATTCTTCACGTTACAGAATGTTTGAAAAACCACAATGGTTCAGCTGGCATGATGGAGACTGTGGGAATGGTTCGTATATTTCAGCGTTCATTAAGTCATCGTTCTGTTAGATATACATCTTACATCGGGGATGGCGATTCCAAAACATTCTCATCAATTACTGCATCCAATCCGTATGGAGAAGATATCACAGTTTCAAAAATTGAATGTGTTGGACATGTTCAAAAAAGAATGGGAACTCGTTTACGAAAATTAAAACAAATGAGCTCCAAACTCAGTGATGGGAAGTCGATTGGGGGAAAGGGAAGGTTGACCGACAGAATGATCGACTTAATTACAACGTACTATGGAAATGCAATCCGACAAAATAAAACATGCCTGTCAGATATGCGAAAAGCTGTTTGGGCTGTATATTTCCATATACGTTCAAGCGACGAAGAACCATTGCACAGTTTTTGTCCCGTAGGTCCTAATTCTTGGTGTAAATATCAAAATCAAGTAGTAGAGGGCAGTGTGGAAACTTTTAGACACAGTAACAAATTGCCAGTGGCAGTAATGGATGCCATAAAACCTGCGTTTAATGATCTATCACAACCTAAACTTCTACAAAAATGTCTAGGGGGTAAAACCCAAAATAATAATGAATCCATTAACTCATTAATATGGAAATTATGCCCAAAAACATTAGGTTGTGGTAGAAAGATTATTGATATATCTACAAATGAGGCAATTGTCATTTTTAATGATGGCAATCAAGGCAGACTAAAAATTATGCAATCGCTTGGTCTGACTGTTGGTCAATTTGCACATAAATTTGTTACACTTGTAGATATAAAAAGAATTCAGACTGCAGAAGTACATTTTAATCTCCGCACAAAAGAAGTACGACAGGCTAAAAGAATGCAATTTAAAACTACTTGTAAGAAATTAACTGAAAAAGAGAGAACATCATATGCATGTGGCGAATTTTAGCATTTTAGAATCATAGTAATACACTGCATTCATATCACAAATGGTTTAATATTTATAATAAGTAGTTGTTAATTAAGGTATTGATGGTTTTTAGGAAATATTTTTAAATTTTTAACTTTATTTTGGAGAAATGAATCACTTTGTTGCATTTTGATTATTTTGTAGCTTTTGATATCGTTTCGATGCTTGTACTGCATTGGTATAATATATGTTTTTAGTTATAATAATTTTAATAAATTAAAGTTTATTGACTAAAAAAATTTCACATTAGGTTTCATATAAATTTAGTTGTTGTTTGAGTAACCAGAATAATATATATATAAAACTGTGGTAAATTTTACGTTTGATGTCAATTTTCTCAGAACGTCATTTTTACTCATTACGCGCATGATATTTTTAAAACCGTGCCATGGAAAATGATAAAATTTTTACTGTAGATTCTGATCATATATGTACTTAAAATAACGAACCAGTTTGAATTTTTAATGAAAAAATTTAAAATTACAAATATAAAATAGCAAAAAATTTTTAAAAATTTTATAGTTAAATTTTAAATTGTTATAGTTTACTAAAAATTTTAAATCAGTATTTCATGCTTCGTCATTTTAAAGATAACACAATTTCCAACACTGAGCAAAAATTTCATCAAAAAATATTGTTATTTTATTTTATAAAGCTGCGCGTAATGTGCATATCACTTGCAAAAAGAAAACAAAAAATTCTTTTTGTAATTATTTAATTAAAAATTTATCCTAATTAGCACTGTGTTTGTTGGTTATGTTTTAAGTAAAGTAATATCTATTTGTTTATTCCTCCAAAATTTACATTCCAGGAAACAATAATAAAAAAATTATAGAGCTTTAAAGAGCTCACTATTTTTCACCATTTTCAACTTTTTAAAAGGTATGTGACCCCTTAATGAGGACGACCACTTTTTATTACACCAAATGCTCACGTGGATAGGAATCTACTGGAGTATACTTGGTTTATTAATCTGCCTGAGTAAAATGCCAATGCCTTGTGTCAGATTGCCTCCTTAGTGAGGACGTCCGCACATTTATTATACCACATGCTCACGTGGATAGGAATCTACTGGAGTATAATTGGTTTATTTATCTGCCTGAGGAAAATGCCAATGTCTTGCGTCAGATTGCCTCCTTAATGAGGACGTCCACTTTTTATTACACCAAATGCTAACGTGGATAGGAATCTACTGGAGTATACTTGGTTTATTAATCTGCCTGAGTAAAATGTCAATGTCTTGTGTCAAATTTGTATCTCCATTGTAAATGGCTTCGATAACTGATTTTGAGACTGATTGGCAACTACTGAAAAATATATAGCAAGATTTAAAATATTAGAATACACTATTTCAATAATATTAAGAATTCCTCTGGTTATTTAGTATCATACACATCAGATATAACTAATAATATATTTTTGCTGCATAGCTTTATTAATTAAATGTAATGTGCAAAAGTTTTTTTAATATAATTAAAATTGTATGTACATCTAATTATTTATCACTATTTGCTTAAGTGGTTTGTCACACAGTGATTTTATTCATTTGCTTAAATTCATAATTTAGCATCATTCTCTTATATAAAAGAAGAAAAAAAAACGCTTATTTAAAAACAATCGGGTTGTTCATGATTTTTTACTTTTGCAATAAAATATATGAAAGTTATAAGAAACATGTAACTACGAGGATTGAGGCAAAAGTCATGATAACTGTTTTTTTTTCTTGAAGATACCAGTCCGGCTGGGAATTATGACATATACAGACGAAAGGACAAGATGTTAACTACATGTGTGGACAATGATTAACATTGAAATATTGTAACACACTAGTTTATTATGGTAGTATGCAGGGCAATATGGTCTTCACGGTGCACAAGAATGACGACACAACACACAATACACCCACCGTGCTAATGTACGGTATGGTAAGGCATTAATTTCAAGGGTTTGCACTATTTCACTGTGATATTCCATTGCATTTTCCCCTCGGAGAACGGCTATTTTGATGTAAGAACGCTGCTCAACAAGGGTTACTTCTATCACACGACACTCACCAACTGATTGATTTCACAGCCCTCGCTGAGCTACTACCAGCTATCACAGCGACATATGTTCTTTTGTAAATACATTATGCCTGCAGAACTTCCACACGATACATATACGTTTGTTATCCATTCACATATATAGAAGAAAAAAGTTGCCATTACTTATGCCTTAGCCCTCGTATCATGTTTCATAAGTTGAAATTTGATGCATTGATCTTATATATCTGTCTCAGTTTCGGTTATCTATAACATTCTCATTTCTGCCCTGTACCCTAATTTATAACATTCTCATGTTTCATTTCACTCTCTAACTCTTCACTTGTTGTAAGGATCTCTTTATCTCTTTCCATGTCTTTTCAATTCTAGAAATTTCTTATTTATCACATACTAAAAACTCTCCTTCTATGCCCGCTACCTTTTCTAGCTATTTTGTAATTTTAAAACGCTTTGACAGCTTTAGGGCAAGCATCCACCAAAGTAGATTTCACTATGTAACGAATTTAACATTTGCTTCCAGAAATTTTGATTACTATTTTATCTCCTTCAATTGAGTGGCCGTAACAAAATTACATACGGAACGCTTTAGAACTAATCTACATGAAATTGAAATTAGTTCTGATGTTATTTCCTCTTTTCAATTGCAACAAACTCAGAGGAAAACGTTACTTCGGACAAATTATTTCAATTTGACATAGTTCATAAAATATTTTCTCTATGGGTTAAATTGACCTACTGTGTTATAGTTTGGACACGCAGTAGCTTATCTTAGAAAAGAGAAAACAAAACTAGAAATAAAGATTGGATAATATATTACATAAATATTAAGAGAAAAGTTGCATAGTTTGTTTGTGGTATTATAACGTTTAAATATGTGTACATCCTGCAAAATTTTAAAAACGATCAATTTGACTGGTACTGGTAGGCTTAGTGTTAATTTAGTTCAGTACTTTGTATGAAATGCTTCTTTATGTTTTCTGACAGTGATTCTGCATATTCCAACGTAATTTTGCAGGCTGTGTATTACAGAACAGCTGAATTCATAGATGCTAGGTTATAGGATCGATCAAATGGAAGTTAGTTCTTAATTCAATTACCGCATTAAATCAAGCTTATAGCACGCACAAGCCCATACTTAATTTGTTACTCTAATTTTAAACAGCACTTTTTAATTTTTAGGTATATTCATCACATAAGACGCACATTTCTTTTTTTATGAAAAAACAATGAAATGTACATTTGAAATGCTCTTTATTTCATGAAGTCATTTATTCTTAGTGCTATTCCAAGCTTTTGAAAAAAAAATAGTATATTTCTAGAAGTACAACATTTTAATTTAAGTTAATATGGGATACAGTTTATTTTAACCCTCCAAGCGGTTAGCACCGAAAATTCCGTCATTGTAATGATGCTTCGAAAATGCACTGCACGGGTTTTTTTTTACTTCAAGTAACATTTTCAAAAGCGGTTGAGCCGCACTTTTCTGAAATCTTGTCCCCCTTTTAAAGGTTTAACACCTTGAAAGATAATTAGGGACGATGGAAGCAACACAGCAGGACAGTGATACAAAGTTTTAAGGCTCGCAAGGAACCCCGTGTTTTGACCCTGGAGCAATCGTAAAAATATCGGGGAAAAATTTCTTTAGACCCCAGAAAGTGTTTGTTTGTCAGCTTGTATTTTAAAAGTTTTGAAAAGTTCCAACGCATAAGTAAAATATGTTACAATTCCCTTTTGGTTTCATATTAATTTCAAACTGTAACAAGTTGGGGCGTGTCAGGGCAATATGCTATTTTATATAGTTAGACAAATTATCTTTTTTAAAGTATATTCTTTCGCTTCATTTTTCTTATCTTAATCAATGCTTTCAGTTTTTGAAACATGATTATTTCATTATAAGATGCCAACAAAATAATAAAAACCAAACACTTCAAAATTTGAAACCTTTTCAACTTTCCAACCACTAAAAATGAATAAATTTAAACTTCATCAAATAATTTGACACATTTTCTTACACTTTGATCAAAATAATAACGAAAAAAAAACTAATTAAGATCTACTAGTTTTTTTTTAGATTTCAAAGCCCAAGTGTTCAGGAAAGTTTACGTACAGTGCCTATTTATATATTGTTAAAATACACCGAATTTTATTTGAATTTTAACTGCTTGAACTTCAGTTTACATCAAAGACAACATGAATGAAGATTTTCCCACATTTTTTTATAACTTGAATGTTTGAATAAATGGTAATCAAAAATATACGGAAACCCTTACAGTAGACATTTATGCATATAAATAAACCTTAAAAATCAATTTTAAATTCGAGCTATTCAAAAACATTCGAATTATTTTTCAAAAATATCTATTTATGCAAAATACCTCAACATTTACCTTTTTTTAAAGGCTAACTGAATAAATAATTAAAATCTAGATATTTTTTTAAATCTCGACCGTATAAATCTAGAAATTTTATGTTAGAAATTCCATTTGAAATTTCGAAAAAAAAATGTATCGCGCAGTTAAAAATTATTTACCATACGTTCTAGCAATTCTTTGAGTATAATATAAATTTCAAATTTTATTATATAGCTTCTTTGGTATTTATTAATATATTTCGAAGATTTCATACAATTCAGTTGAAAACTGCATGCTAAGAGCAAAAAATATACTAAAAAAATTGACGAATATATAAAATTTTACACAAAAGCAAAACTGAGAAGCTAAAGTGTAGGAATGAAAAATTTTGAGTATATCTGAAGTAGTTTCGAAATATTTATTTTAAAGTTCAGAAAATTTGTGTGAATTATGTTATACTTAATATTAATTAAATGGTTAAAATAATATGTTAATAATAGTCTTGTAATCGTTTGATGACACATTCATATACTAATAAAAATTATAATGGGCATTGATGGGAATGTCAAAAATTTTATGTAATTTTAAATTCAGACAGTAAGATATTGATGTAGAAAATATAAAACGACCATCTAAATTACATGAAAACTCAGTCTGCTATAAAATAATCTTGACAAACAAAATACGACATTTTCAATTACTATAGCAGAGCCGGCTTAGTCAGGGGCGATCTGGAAAAACAGAGAGGGAACCGTGGTTTTGATGGATGCCGCTCTAGCTTTTAATTCCCTCAGGGAAAAAATATATAAATTACAAATGCAAAAACTAAGTCTTGTAATTTCCCATACATTTTTATAACAATGAATTGTGGAATTGGCTTCCAATACATTGTTGTGTTTGACAATATGTAAAGTAACCAACCCTACTTTAGATAGATTTGTACTACTTTTTCGTAACCGTATTCCTTTTTAAATTAATTCGTGCAGCCAAAATACACCTTTTGCACCCTTAAAAATTTATGTAAACTATAACGGTTAATTTTAATTTATGCAACTTGTGAAATGTTCATAATTAACCATTTCCGTCTAAACAGTTTACATGAAAAAAAGTTTGGACTCCCTCATTCATTAGGGATTTATATAAGATTCTAACATTAATTTTTTTTTCACCGAATAGGATTGAGTGGTAGTGTACAGTGCTTCCCCACCACAGGTCTGGGGTTCTATTAACGGGCTGCGCAAGGTTGACTCTGCCTTTCATCCCCGCTACATTGGGTCGATAAATGAGTACCAAGCTTGCTTCGGGTCTTAAACACTGAAGGTCTCTCTTCAGACAGACCACCAAATCGGGACATCTGTTCATGCACCTCAGCGCCCAATGGTCACTTATATTGGGATGGACATAGTTGTTCCTGGCCCTAATGGGTTGTTCTGCCACTGAGTTTGAGTTTAAAGTTTGAGGATTGCCTGACTTTGGAGATACCTTTAGATAAACATGTATTTCCACTCATTTGCATCTAAACATTTTTCTTTCAATTACGTTAATTTCAGAAGGAAGTTTGATTTTTCAAATGCATTTGCTTAATAACATGTATATTTGTGTATTATATTAAAATCTTGATCAATCCAAAATCACATGTTTTTTGCTCCTCTAAAAGCTTTTAGGATTTTAGAACTGATCTTACAATCCACATAAGTTTTGTAGTAGTATATTTAAAAATGATAAAGCCATTTTTACGATTGTGTGAGCCTTTACGCCTTGTTTATAAATATTCAAAATTGTATTCAGCTACAGTTTTTAAAATATACTGAAATTAGTGGAGGAATAGGATATTTACATATTATGAATATTTTTGACTGCAGTAAGATATATTTATATTTCAGTTTCTTTACAATTTGAATATAAGTTGTAAGCCATTTTGCGAATAGTTTGATATTGAATATAAACTCATAGGCTGTTTAATAGTAAAGTGTTTTATTTTGATACCTGCACACATTAAAAATGAGGTTCATTTGCAGTTATATGTTCAGATTCAGTGATATTTAAATTTTCAAAAATAGTCTACACGTAAGAAAACATTATTTCAAAACCACACACCATATCTCATACTACACTGGTGTGCAAAAATTAAGGACGAAGTCGAAAAATTAGCATATCAGCTGAACAAAGAGGCAGAGCGTGCAGAAAGACCAAGCAGGAGATTAAGTAAGGTGATGTACGTTAGCACATGCGCAGATATGCAGGTAGACGTAATGGGGGAGTGTCTGGGTAGTATATAGCATGTTGTCGGTGTAAGATCAGTATTTCTGGCAAAGAGATTGTACGCCGTATAGCAGTTAAAATCACACCGAGTTGCTGCCTCAGCGAGAATTTTCGAATAATCAATCTGTTAGACGACATTTGGATGCTTTTACCCGAGATCGAATCATTGGGAAGTTGGAGGAAGGCCGCAGTGTGACAAGTGTGGCTGCAGAGTTCGGAATTGCTCACAGCATCGTTTCACGACTTTAGAGACAATTTCAAACTACAGGAAGAGCTATTCGGGGGTTCAGTAGTGGTCGTCCATGAGGAACCACATCCGCAGATGACAGGTACTCTGTCTTACAGGCCAGAAGATACAGACGACAGACAGCGGGAGAAATCGCTGGACACACGACACAGGCGACTGGACGATCGATATCGCGTTTTACCGTGGCCAGAAGACTGCACGGTGGTGGTCTGTTTGCACGACGCCCTGTACTGTGTGTACCTTTAACGCCTGCCCATCGGAAAAGGCGTTCTCTGTGGTGCCGGGAACACCGGAATTGGAGAGACAATGAATGGGGACGAGTACTCTTTACAGATGAGAGCAGATTCATTTAGAGTAGTCATTCTCATCGCATACTCATCTGGAGAGAGCGGGGAAGCCGCAATCATCCCTCGAACACCATTGAAAGGGACAGATGTTGAGGTCGTGGTGTTCTCGTTTGGAGAGGCATCATGCTTGGTAGTCGTACAGACCTTCACATCTTATACGCAGGTTCAGTCAACGGGAACCGTTATTGTAACGAAATTCTTCTTCCATATGTGCGTCTTTTTAGAGGCACTATGGGTCTGCAGTTCCTTTTCATGGACTACAATGCACCATGCCATCGCACAGTAGCTGCCGAACAGCTATTAGAGAGTAAGGATATTGAACGTATGGATGGGCCAGCACGATCTCCGGATCTCAATCCCATCGAGCATGTATGGGATTTTCTAGGCAGACGCTTGGCAGCTCGTACCTTACCACCAGTAACGATTTAGGAGCTTCGATTGGCGCTGCAAAACGAATGGGCAGCAATGCCTTAACAACTCATTGACACCCTCATTCTCAGCATGGGCAGACGCTGTGAAACCTTCCTAGCAGTCAGGGGAGATCATATCCCCTACTAAAGACCGGATGTCTCTTGCTTGACACCCATCACAGGGATGTTTCGGCCTTCAGTCGCATTGCGCTCCATGCTACTTTTTCAATAAAGCTTCTTTTTATTCCTCTGATTTCTCTTTTAGTAAGTGTTGCTTACATTACACATGTCCTTACGTATTGGGGATCTTGCGGTATTAAATGTGTTGATTTGGAAAGCTTTTGTACAAAGTTATATTGAAAAAATCGTCTCGTCCTTAATTTTTGCACACCAGTGTAAGTCTGCCCTACAGCAGGAAATACTTGTGTATACTCACAATATTTAATACAGGATACATTTCCAAATGTTAAAATTGTTTTTAGAATTTGGTATGGATACATTGTGGAAATGACGGTTAACTTCACTGAACAAAATTGTTTTAAGTGTACTGTTTTGAAAGACAAAATTAATTAGGGAGAACTTTTCTCACAATAGAATTTGTAATGGCTGAATTGTGTGAAAATGTACTTATCGATGTGTGGCATTTTTTCCTTGTAATAAAAGAAACAGAAAAATAAAAAATTAAACTTGAGTAGAAAATGGTTAGAAGTACTGTCACGCGCATTTGAAGAAGTATATCCCCATTAAAATTAAAAATTATTGACTGAATGTGTGTTATGCCCATCACAAATGCCGATGTAGAAAAGAAATTTTTATTTAATACAAGAAGCTCGAAAAAAAGAGCACTAGGAATAAAAATTTAGATTTTTTCCGAAAAATATTTAGTTAACTTAAAAATATTATTTATATGATTTTAATTAAATCAAATTAAAAGTATTGAAATCCTTTTTTATGTTATTTTAAATTAAAAATATATTTGAACCGACAAAGATCGGTTTTATTTCATAAATAAAATCATCGTATGTATATCACCGTATGCACCATTTATTGTCTTATTGTTTAAAAAAATAGATAGGGCTTTTTCTCTTTTTACCTCATTACTTTTTTTAAAAAAACAGGAATATGAGCACGTTTTCTTACTCTTAGATTCAAAAATGAATACAGGATGCTTTTTTCTGGTTCAAATCGCAATACCAATATATATATATATATATATATATATATATATATATATATATATATATATATATATATATATATATTAATTTTTTAAAAATGACAGAAAGTAAATTTTATTTGAAGAAGGTATATTTATTTTTCAACTTCTAACACACTATTTATTTCCTTTTTTCCACCCTTCTATTTGATTTAATTTTACTGTGACTGAACATATAGGGAAAAGACCCAGTTGCACTCTAGCCTTCATACAAGATTGCTCAAGGCAACTTAACAGCTAGTTGTAAATGATTGATCTCTTGGTTCTTACTTGACAAAGGGACCAAACTGAGTCATAAAATTTTCCCCGTTCGACCTCCCAAGTTTTAAAAGGGGGAAAGGAAAGAAGTATGTTGCATTTTTAAAGCGAACGGCAAAATATGAGTAAACGCTTTCGGAATAACTTTTCAGGGGGAAGCTAACCACCCAGATGGTTAAAAAAATAATATTCTGATGTGTGTAGAAGTCTTATTCACTTATTCATCTTATTTTTTTGTGTAAGAAGTTCACGTGTCTTACGCCTGATTTTATAGTTATTTATCAAAATATGTACAGAAAATTTGGAATGATATTGCATATCAGTTGGGATACATGAATTGCAATTTAGAAATATTCAATAATGTTTTCGCTCCATTATTTATTTTTCATATAAGTGAAATATATGAAAATCGAATCATATAACGATTGATAAAAATTTTGAACTGTAATGATTGTTTATCGTTTTAACTCTCTGTTAGGCGCTCAAATCTCTTAAATGTATAATGGAAATAGTTTCGGTGCAACGTGCACACGGTCGGTTGGAACAAGCCCCTCCTTCTTATGTTTGCCTTTCGTCACTCTCCCTGTGGCTTCGATAGCTCAGTGGTCAAGATTTCGGAGCGTGGCTGACTTGTCACGAGTTCGAGCCCAGTACCACTAAATATCTGTCGTGCAGGGGTGCGATGCATGTTAAATCTGTCGCGAGCACAAATGTCCTTTCATTGGGGTGGTGTGTTAGTCAGGAGAGGTTGGTATCAGCTCAGGTGTGGTCTACGTGTCTTGACCATGGTACAAAATTACGAGATCCGTCGCCAAACGCCCTTGTCTAGCTGAACAATGAGATGTTAATATTCACTCATTCATTCGTCATTTGTCGTACTATCCAGTGTTAAGCCCCAGAGCGAGCTCTTTATATTTTGGGTGGCAATGGACCATAGAGTCTGATAGATACAGGGCATCCCACAACGCCAGGATAATGAATTTTTATCATTTCGTTGAATTTTTTCTTGTAAAATAATGTAGCACTCAGTTTTACATAGAAATAATTCAGAACAAATATTTATTAACTTCTGTGTGATAATTTTTTACCTTTAACTGGAAGTTGAGATACACCTGAGGGATGCCGCCCCCCTAGCGAGTGACTTTATTTTATTCAATCTTCAAAGTAGCTGGAATAACCTTCCAAAATATCTGAATCGAAATCAGAATCAATCAGATCCTTGCGCACATATCTAGGAAAACTAGGTCACGAACTTTTGCAAGAGCACATGCGAAGACGGTCTGAGTGTAACATTCCCATTTTGACTCAGGATTGAAGAAATACTTGGTATACATAGCCCGATTCAAGACGAAAAACCAAGAGAAACATTACCAGAAACCTAAAAAAGCAGGTACTGTCCTCTCTCGTCAAGACATAAAAAAAGGGGTGTTTAAACTTTGTAATGTATTGTACGTAAAAGCCATGTGCCTTGAACATTGTAAGGTGATTTGTGAAGACTTCAAACAAGGCATCTTAAAGTGCAAACAGTGGTGATACAATGATATTTAACCTTTGATTATTTGATGTTTTATCGTTTACATATCTTAGCTTCTAATTCGATTTTAATTACTGTAAGTCAATTTTATTTTAATGTCAAATCTCACACACAAAAGAATGGTTAAATCAACTTCAAATATAAATATGATGTGATGCATCTGATGGCCTTGAACCTATAAATGGAATTTTTAAAGTGAGCCTAACAGGTGATTAAACTTTTAAGAATGCAAGAATTGTATCCGAAAATTGAAAGAAACCAATGCAGTAAAATGATTGCAGCTAGCATTTTCCTGTGCCTTCATCATTAAAACGCGTAGAATCTCTATATAAGTACATTGAATTAAAATAAGTTATTATAAAATTCAAATTCATTTGAGTTGGAAGCCATTACTTTCATAACAAAAAGAGTTTTTCTCCAAAATAAGTTAAACTGTTTCTTAAAAATGTATTTAAATTAGTATAATGCCTGAACTTCTTAACTAAGCATGTAACACTTTCTGAATTACATGCGTTTGCATCTAAACGACCATGAAATTCTGAAAACGATTCATTAAATTGCATGGCTTTGGAAATCATTATCCGGATACATATTTGGACATTGTGGAAATCATTATCCGAATACATAATTAGACATTGTTTGAATCACTTGCTTCGCTATTGTTGTAATTTTTAACATACTGAGAAATTCAATCTTTTTCTTAGTTTACACATGAATAAATTACACGTGTGTCATTGAACCAAAAGGAAAATTTATGTTTTTACCATTACCGGGAAAATGATCATTACTCGCTTCAATTCAAGGCTTGAAAAATGTTAAATGCTCGTTATCATAGCATGTAGCACAAATGCACAATTAGTAAAGTAACTCTAAGTATAATTGCATACATATTTATACCTCTATGTTTGTCACTCAGGTCCTGATAATTAATTTCGCTTTAAGTATCCGAACATGTTCGAATAATTTCTTTAAAATCTAACATACTAAAACATTATCAACGCTTTTTTAATATCAATAAATGCAAATATTTAACTATAGCAATACTTAAAACAGTTATCTAAATTTCACAAAAATCACAATTACAACTGAAATGTTGACAATATTTTCAAAAACTTCAAAGCGATTATAGAAAAAAAGTAATAAACTTATATCAGTAAAAGTATTACTAATGCAAATTAGAATAATTTATCTAGTTCATTTACTAAAATTTTAATGTTCTATTGAAATTCAAAATTTTTAGATATGATCGAGTAAATATTATTAAAAAAATGTGACATTCTTTATGAGACCATTATTTATGTAACATACCATAACTCAAAAAATATTCATATAATAAAAAATATTTCCTAGGAAATAATATAAATATCAGTTTCAAAATGTTTTACACAAATACATTTATAACATTTTGTGTTTACAGATTCAACATACTGGATTTTGAACCACTTAAATACCAAATATTTCGGTATATTAAATACCCACTTCCAGTTTTTCTAATTTTATGAAATTAGTTGTAATTTGGAGTCAATTTAATGTATAAACAAATCAAATAATTTTTGTAAAAGCAAAAGAGGCAGCTATATTTTAATAAATTACAAAAAAGTACTTTAATCCTAATTGGATACCTTAAGTGTCTGATTTATTTTATTGTGTTTTCTTAGAAACTATATTTAATTCATTGGAATAATTCTTACGCAAGAAAATAATAAAACCAATTAGAATTTTTTTTATTTTAAAATAACTTGTTAATTTTCTAATATTTTGTAATCATGTAACAGTCCATGCTTAACTGTATTGCAAATCTTTTATTTTATCAATATCACAATAAAAATGGCAGACATACTTATAACAAATTATATGTTTGCTTTATGACAAATTGGTATTCTGTAATAAATATAACAACTGGTATACGCAAACTATACTAATTTATAGAGAATTCTGTAGCTATGTTTGTCTTGATCGAAACATAAAATTACGAAGCATTTTTAATAAGGTACATAAGGTAAGGAAGCATTTTGAGTAACATCACAACTAGACATAATTTATCCATGCATTTGGCAATTCAGGTAGCACTGTGGTTGACTAAATCATGTTTCAAATTTTTAGTGGTACATCAAACCTGAAACATTGTGAGTTTTTTTTTAATTCATTTGGGTTCATCTCTTGATATTTGCATTTCTTTTAGATCTTCACATTTTCCCTTCTCCAAGGGGAAAAATATGAAACTTCTATTCTCCAAAATGCTTTGAATTCAAAAATTTAACTTTAGAAAGTGTGTTTAGTGATTCATCTCCATAAAAGTTATACACATTTATAATTGATAAATTTATAAAATGGTAAAATCATTTTTTAGCTTTAAATATGATCCTATGTGTGTGTGTGTGAAGGGGGTATTCTAAATAATTATCCATCAAGTATACTCCATGAAATCTATGATGACTTTGACAACTTCTGAACACACAGCTTTGTTGCGAAAGTTTCATAAATCACAACTTTCTTTTCCGACAACTTGACAGTGAATATTAACAAACATTATCTCTAATATTTAGTAAGATCAAATATGGCCTTGATAATCGCAACACAATTATTGGACATTGACAAATTAATTTCCAATGTTGTCAAGGGTATTTCATAGGAAAAAAATTGTATAAGTGTTTCTTTTAGCTCAGTGCTTCTCAAACATTAATAATCGGCAACCCCATATTCAATCATAATTAAAATTGCACCTCGAACATACAATACAAATGTATTAACATCAATAATACTAGACTTTGGAGCTAAAGCTACAACTCTACTTTAACCCAATGTTTCTCAAAGTTTCAATATTTGCGACCCAATATTCAATCATGATTTCCATCGCCCCCTTCTTTTCATACAATAACAATGTTGTGAACTCATTACTACTATAACTTGGATGTTAAATCTACAATAGAACTTTAACTTCTTAAGTGCCATCGGCGTATATAAACGTCTCACTCAGCCAAAGCGTTAATTGCCCCTTACTTATATATACGTCTTGCCGAAGTACGATCTTCTCTGTGTGCACCGCTATCCTTAAAATTATTCCGAACGCAATAAAAGAACTTTGGAATGCAATAAAAGGACATTGACAGTGTTTGCGAGGGATTTACATATTTATTTCTTTTGTCTCATCCCCCTTCCCAATTCATCATATACGCATGTCTACGTGGAAAACGGTGGCTGTGGGAAGTGAATCACGTATCTTTTAATTGACAGTTAAAGGATTAATTTTAAATAGTACTAACTATGAAGATAAGTTGCGTATAATTTTATATATGACACGCCCGTGGGGTCGCTGGTAATTATAAAACTTGTTCTTAGCTTAGTATTGTTAATTTAGTTTCAAAATACATTGTGCAGTACTGATACATTTATAAGTGTAAAGGATATCAATGTAAAAGTGTGTTTTATGCTTTATTATGTCAAAATGATTCTATTTATTTACTTTCAGTAAATTAATATTTTTTTAATAATCTTTTGTTTTTCGGACTTTCAATATGTTCGCGCCCCCCTTGTAGAGTTCTCGGTGCGCCCAAGAGTTTGAGAAACACTGCTTTAACCTCTTAAGGGCCACCAATGTACATAAACGTCTCGCTCAACCAAAACTGCAATTCCCTCCGAAGTGCGATATTTTCTGTGCACCATTACCCTTAAAATTTTTCAGAAGAATTGGAATGCAATGAAAGATTCTTAACAATGTTTATGAATGATTTACCTGTGTATCCTTTTTCTTACCCCTCCAATGCATCACATAAGCGCCTAAGTGAAAAACGGTGGCATGGAAGCGAATCGTGCAACTTTTAATCGGCAGTGAAGGGATTATTTATAAACAGTTCAAAACATCAAGATAAGTGTTAATTTTTGCATAGAATTTTATATATGACAAGCCCATGGGGTCACTGGTAATTATTAAATTTGTTCTTAATTTAGTATTGTTAAATTAATTCTAAAATACATTTATAAGTGTATTATATAAGTGTAAATGTGCATTTTTTTTTCTTATAATGTCAGAATGTGTTTTGTTTCTTTAATTTTTAAAAATTAATAGACTTTGAAACAACCTTTTGTTTTTTTTACTTTTAAATGTGCTCACGCCCTCCTCGTAGCCCCACCATACCTTCCAAGGAAGGCATACCCACAGTTTGAGAAATGCTTCCTTAGCTACATTAGTGGTTCAGATTTCCTGTTTAATGCCTCTCGAACCTTCTGATTCTACAAGACATCATTTGGGTTTAAATCTGAAATTTTACCTGACCAATGTGAGTAAAGGGTATTATTTTCCTAAAAGCATTATTTTACAAGTGGTAAACAAAAATGGGCACTGAGATAAGAAGAGTAAACAAAACATGGAATATAACTGATGTTTATTGCTCATTTATGCAATTCCTGGCATTTATTGATAAAAGAGACAAAAACTTTAGAATGCGTTACACTCGTTTGAAGCAGTGCAAAATCCCGATGGGTGTGTACAGTGTGTACATAATGATGAGTTATAGATTCAGATGAACACGCTCAGCGCATACGTTAAAGCCAAGATGTTAAAAAAGGCTTAAGAAATATGAAAAAAATAATTTTATAAACTATAAATAAACGTAAAATAAATAATCGTTTCTAATTTTTGAAACTTAGTGTTTATTTATATATGTATAACGAGTGTATAAAGTTTTTGTAATGTATCATAAAATATTCTGAAAATAATTTCACAAATACATGGAATACACAAAAAAAATAAATTGAGCAATGTCTTACAGAGGTGGCATTCGAGTGAGAAAAAATTGAAAGTAACTATCTTCATTTATTCTAGATTCTATTCAACAAATGTCCGGCAACCAAAAGGAAATTACATCTATATAAATGTTGTTTACTTAAGTGACGTCTCATTTGTTTCCACAGAATAATTACTTGATGCAGTAAGACTTAACTACATGACTTTGCGGAAGACTAGCCAACAGATGACGAAGAAAACACTTCAGAAGAACACAAATATCTATCCTTTCAACAAGTCTGAAATTTATTGCTTGGAGGAATACTATCTATCTAACATGAAAGAGTAGTACTTAATGTGAATACTTCTCCATTTCAGTGATTGAGCGAGAAACTTTTTACTTAATAATACCATACACATTGAGATAATGAAACTCATGGATTTTCTTTAAGCTATGTAGATGAACCTGCAATAAAATGAAGCACTTTAAAAAATAAATTAAATATATTTATTGTAAAAGTTAACTAAAACTCGCTTACATAGATAGTCAACTGATATGTATATTTTTCAGGGAAATGGTTTAAGTAGATATTTCATCAAATCTCTAAGGCAGAGGATCAATTCACGCAAGATGTTAAAAAAAGAACTCTGTAAGGTGTTTTCCCAAAGGAAAGAGAGAAAGTAAATGGTTTGATCAAAACCCTAGTTTTTTCAGTGAAATGATGAATTAATATTGTTAAGGGACTAAAAGTGTTCATTCAGCAAATATGGCTCATTAAAAAGTAGAGTACTTAATACAACAATAACCAATGAATTATAAAGTATTCATTCGAAAATAATTAAAAATTAATTAGATAAGAAATCTGGTATATATTTTAAATGTTTGTAGTACAATTTCAAACATTTTTTTTTTAAAATTATGCATTAATGTAGTACTTCAGAGTTCCCCTGCTTCATTTGACACATTATGTTTTCAGCTATTATTTTTCTTTTATCATAGCTTTTTTTACTATCAAAAGGCTTTTTTTTTATCTATAATGAGGGCGTGGTCGAATTCCTTAATTTGTTTGCTGGCATTTTCAATTTAAGTTTTATCCAATTTGTAATTTTCAGTCTTACAAAAGTGATATGTAAATCGTAAGATAATATTGCAAAGAATATAACTAAATAAAATTTTTAAAGAATGTTATTTAAGCCATTTTTTGTTTTGGTACGTCATGACAGAAGCCCGGCGCTGCCTGGCACGAACGAAGAGAAGGGGAAGTAAACGGGAGTGGTAACAAGCGAAAACGGGGCTTTACAAATGCTGACTTGTTCCTTCATCATTTCACTAAAACAGTTCGGGGATTTGATTAAATCACTTACATCACAGAAATGATTTTAAAGAAACGTTACTTTAACATTTTGCGTAAATTGACTATCTCCCTTGCGGATTTCATAATATCCCTAATTTCATGATTTTATCTTGCGACACACACACACACACACACACACACATATATATATATGCATTGAAAGGAAGCATAAATGTAAAAAAAGAGACTAGAATTCTAGAAATGACATTAATGTACATATACGCGAGTATACATATATATATATATATACAGCTCACAATCGAAAAGAGCACAGTAGGTATTGCAGACGAACCTCGTAATTTTAAACCGATTCGTGGCAAAGGGATGATTGTGGTACTTGAGTTGGCACTTACATCAATCGTCTACACCAGATCAAATAAAGGAGTTTGTCCCTTTGATTTTTACACTATAACATGTTAGTTCGAGCTTGGCACGGCCGAAAGTTAACGGCAAATTTGCTTGTATCTCGAGTAATTTTATTTCTTATGTCCGTTAGAGATCTGTTATAGTAATATACATATATATATATATATATATATATATATATATATATATATATATATATATATATATATATATATATATATACTGGTGTGCAAAATTTAAGGACGAAGTCGAAAAATTAGCATATCAGCTGAACGAAGAGGCAGAGCGGACAGAAAGACCAATCAGGAGATTAAGTAAGGTGATGTACGGTAGCACATGCGCAGATATGCAGGTAGACGTAATGGGGGAGTGACTGAGTAGTATAAAGCATGTTGTCGGTGTAAGATCAGTATTTCTGACAAAGAGATTGCACGCCGTATAGCAGTTAAAATCACACCGAGTTGTTGCCTCAGCGAGAAATGGCGAATAATCAATCTGTTAGACGACATCTGGATGCTTTTACCCGAAGTCGAATCATTGGGAAGTTGGAGGAAGGCCGCAGTGTGACAAGTGTGGCTGCAGAGTTCGGAATTGCTCACAGCATCGTTTCACGACTTTGGAGACAATTTCAAACTACAGGAACAGCTATCCGGGGGTTCAGTAGTGGTAGTCCACGAGGAACCACACCCGCAGATGACCGGTACATTGTCTTACAGGCCAGAAGAAACAGGCGGCAGACAGCGGGAGAAATCGCTAGACACACGACGCAGGCGACTGGACGACCGATATCGCGTTTTACCGTGGCCAGAAGACTGCACGGTGGTGATCTGTTTGCACGACGCCCTGTACGGTGTGTACCTTTAATGCCTGCCCATCGGAGAAGGCGTTCTCTGTGGTGCCGGTAACACCGGAATTGGAGAGACAATGAAAGGGGACGAGTACTCTTTACAGATGAGAGCAGATTCAGTTTGAGTAGCGATTCTCATCGCATACTCATCTGGAGAGAGCGGGGAAGCCGCAATCATCCCTCGAACATCATTGAAAGGGACAGGTATGGAGGTCGCGGTGTTCTCGTTTGGGGAGGCATCATGCTTGGTAGTCGTACAGACTTTCACATCTTTGACGCAGGTTCAGTCAACGGGACCCGTTATTGTAACGAGATTCTTCTTCCATATGTGCGTCTTTTTAGAGACGCTATGGGACTGCAGCTCCTTTTCATGGACGACAATGCACCATGTCATCACACAGTAGCTGCCAAACAGCTCTTAGAGAGTGAGGATATTGAAGGTATGGATTGGCCGGCACGATCTCCGGATCTCAATCTCATCGATCATGTATGGGATTTTCTAGGCAGACGCTTGGCAGCTCGTACCTTACCACCAGTAACGATTCGAGAGCTTCGATTGGCGCTGCAAGACGAATGGGCAGCCATGCCTCAATAACTCATTGACACCCTCATTCTCAGCATGGGCAGACGCTGTGAAACCTGCCTAGCAGTCAGGGGAGATCATATCCTCTACTAAAGACCGGATGTTTCTTGCTGGACACCCATCACAGGGATGTTTCGGCTTTCAATTGCATTGCGCTCCATGCTACTTTTTCAATCAAGCTTCTTTTTATCCCTCTGATTTCTCTTTCAGTAAGTGTTGCTTACATTACACATGTCCTTACGTATTGGGGATCTTACGGTATTAAATGTGTTGATTTGGAAAGCTTTTGTACAAAGTTATATTGAAAAAACCGTCTCGTCCTTAAATTTTGCACACCAGTATATATATATATATATATATATATATATATATATATATAGTATATATATATATATATATATATATATATATATATATATATATATATATATATATATATATATATATATATATATATATATATATATATATATATATATATATATATATATATATATATATATATAGTCACTATATATATATATATATATATATATATATATATATATATATATATAGTCACTACACCTACGTCTTAACTATAAAAAATCACTATAATATATAAAAAACTTTACTATAATATATAAATAGAATCCACCATTGCTTCTTAATTGTTCAGTATTTGTTACCCAATTTCCAATGATAATTTTCATCTTCCCACCTGCAATAGCTAAAAATGCATTGAATGCAGTGATATTGTACTTTGACGCTAAAGCTACAATACGACCTTAATTTGAAATTGTATAAATTAACAAAATATGCATTACATTTTGTATATGTTCCTTTTAAATAGTTCGCCTCTCCCACATAAAGTTATCACGGCCCCCTGGAGGGGGGCGTTCGACAGTTTGAGAATCATTGACTTACATTATACCTATATTTTCATTTTCTGTTCAAAAGACAGAAGAAAAAGAACAGTTTTATCATTTCCTATCCGTTTTTCGGGAAAAAATTATCCATGCCTTAAAGCAGTGCTTCTCAAGCTTTCAATATTCGTGACCCAATCTTCATTCATAATTTTCATCGCGCCCCCCATACAATAGCAATGTAATCATGCAATAATAATGTATAATACTTTGTCGCTAAGGCTACAATACAACCTTAAGTATAAACTGTACTAATCATTAAATATTAAATTTTGTATGCATTTTTTTTGTGTGTGTATAATATGCCCATGGAAAAAAATCACTAGAAATCCTTTCACTTGTTCTTTACTTATTATTGATACTTAGTATCAAATTCATTGTGCCCTACTGATGCATTTTTTCGTATAAGTATAGTATATCAGAGTAAATCTGTATTTCATTTTTTATTATGTCACAATAGATTTTGTTTTGCTTTCGATTAGTAAAATTGATAACGTTTTAAATAATCTTTTATTTTCGATATGCTTGCGTCCCCCTTGTAGGGTTATCATGCCCCTCAACGGGGCGCGCCCCACAGTTTGAGAAACACTGCCTAAAGGAGTCAATGCGCAACTTCCTTTCTGCACGGTGGATGTTCATGGCGATTAGGGATAGAAGGTACGACCCAACAACGTGAGCCACTGGTTAGTGAACAGGACCACTAGGCTAACGCTGTCATACATCATTATAAAGCACGCCTGATACACAAACCGCAAAGTCGACAATCAGTTGAGTGTCATTTAAAACCCAAAATAAATGACATTCCATACTATGTACAGAAGTAATGTTATCCAGTGGATTCCTCATTTAAGTCTCATTTGAACGCTAGCAGTTTGTAAAAGATCGTGTTGTGTCTCATTCGAGGAGAAATAAATAAAAGTACATATTTGATATAATGTGTGTATATTACAACACTTATTTTACTGGAATTCTTATTAACCCACACACACACACACACGGTCACTCGTGCCTGTTTTTGCTAAAGATGTTACTCGCGGTGTGTAGAGAACACCCCGAACTCTTAACGCGTGTATTTAAATATGAAAAAAATGAGTCAATTATGATATATATATTTATGAAGTACAAGATGTTTTCTGTATTATACAAATACAATTATTAAATTTATTGCATACAAATTAGACTAACATTGATTTAAACTAAACCTACAAAATTTTCATTTTAAAGTACACAACTTTATATTTTTTCATAAACCACAAGTAAAACGTATATACTAGTTATAAATATACTTTATAATTAATAAGGATAGTAAAAAGTGCAAAAATAATATCTTAATCACTTTTCAAACATTCAGAGCAGACTGTATTCATATGCTTTAAGCACATATTTTTCTTACATTGAAGACAAAAACATGCAATTTTTACATCTTTTAATCGAGTGAGTGAGTGAGTGAAGATTAACGTCGCACTGATCAGCTGCACGAGGGCTTTTGGCGACGGACCACGTAATTTTGAACCATGGTCAAGTGACGTGGACGACACCTGAGCTGGCACCCCCTTCTCCTAACTACCACACCAACGGGAGGACGTTTCAGCTCTCGACAGATTTAGCGTGCATCGCTGCCCTACACGGCGGGTCTTTAGTGGTACTGGGCTCGAACTCGTGACAAAGCCAGCCACGATCCGATGCCTATACCACTCGGCTACCGCGGCCACCTTTTAATCGAGGAAAAACAGTGCAATGTCCCTTTTTGGTGGATTTTTGCTCTTTTTAGTATCTTCTGTGTGAGTAAAGCTTCTTTTGAGTGTTTTGTTAATGTTTGAGAGTTCCGATCTCATATCCCTTTGTGGCTGCAAAAGATCCATTATATAATTTCCTCTAATAATTTTGAACATCTATTTTTTGTCGGGAAGAACCGGATGATAGACACTGGAAGCATTAAATCCTTCAGTATTAAGTAGATAATAAAATATTCGCAATGACCAACGATTACATATTCGCAATACATCATATATACTGCACATTTCATCAGTGCTATTAACATCGCCTGTATTATAATAATATACACTTTCAAGTTTCATCTCTCCAACTTTGGTTCCGAAATTACACAATCATCGAATTCACTTAGTTCATCTTGACAATCTGTTTCTACAGTGTCTAATAGACGACGAAGTCACTGTTTCTCCATTTCCCATAGAGTTTTTGTTATAATTTCTGTAAAATGTTTTGAAGAATTAAAAAAAAATTAGAATTAGTTTATTGTGAATTATATTATTTTTGTGCTACAATTATTAAAATTTTAAATAAAATATGCATGCATATTAACATATTTGAAAAAAAAATGTAAACGGAAAGAGTAAAACGTACTTTTCCGTATATGCTTCGATTACGAAAATGTAACTCAATCACTCGCGGAAAGCTCATAGCACCTCAGATAAACTTTTGAAGGTCCTTACATTCCAATCGTCCTAGCGAGATTGATTGCATCAGGCTTGAACGTTCAATAACCTAAAATGTGCAGCTACGGAAAAAATCGTGGTTCTGCGCAATTTTTTAGAATCCGAGGATGTTTTTTTTGTTGCTGGGGTGTACAGAATACACCCCGCGAGTGATCGCGGGTTAATGTACCTTGGCAGTCTACACGTTAAATTGTTATTTAATAGTATATTCAATCTATATATATTTAATCCAGTGAGATAAACATGCTGCAGTTCCGTAGACTAATTATCTTCAGCATTCATCAGTCGTCTCTTAACTGATTAGAATTCACTTTCAATTCAGTTGTTTTCTACTATTTCAGAAAAAGAGATATCAGTTGAAACTTCCTTCAACTTTGAACTTCTTGACAAACTGAAATTAGTGCTTAAAGGAATGCCATTTTAAATAGTAAATTAGATTGATTAGAAATATTTTAACTTAATATGTTATATGTTTATTTTCATTTTTCATTTAAATGATTTTACCACCACGATTGAATTTTTTTAAAACTTAACAGCTCTCTAGTTCATCTCACCGAAATGTAATGTTAGACTATGTTATAAAAAATTGTACGAATCAAGGATTTTGTAGAATGTAGTGGAATGAACTGACTGTAAAATAATAAAACAATTTGTTTTAATTTCTTTAAAAGAAAAACGGATGGAATGTAGCTCATACAAAACGTTGAATGTTAATCAGGCAAAGTGAATGAAAATAGTATTAAATAAAATTATAATATTTTTTAAAAGAAGGAGCTTAGTTCTCCTGAAATGAGAAAATTAACTGAAAAATGTTAATTTATTGCACCTGAATTACTCTTTTCAGTTTCTAAAATAACCATTCCTAAAATTTACGAATCGCATTGACTAGAGTTTTTATTATTTTCTTTTCATGCCCAATTGATACATATGTTAATTTAATTTGTTCTTTTTGAGATTTATTTATCTCTGATTGTTCCAAATGAAAGAATTTTTGAGCATCTTATTTGAAAATGTGTGGAAAAATTTTTTTTTGAACGTTATAAGCGTTTTCTCTTACTTGCCAAGATATCATATTGGATTTTCCAAGCATTATATATCATTGTAGTGTAAAATGCTAAAGAAAAGCCAAGAAAATTGTACTTTCACTGCGTATAGGGGTTTTAGACGAGTACAAAGATCTCAAATGTAATATCCATCACATTGATGATTGTAGATTATGGTCTATAAAAGACCATTTTAGAAAACTAAATTTAGTTTGTGACCTATCGTATAGAAAAAAAAATATATAAAGTAAGTACATAAGTACTTGAAATGATAGAAAGTATAAATCTAAAAGGGGATATCCCCTAGTCTTGAAGAAAGAAAAAAATGATTTAGAAACACAATTTTATATGGACGAATTTTACTGCTTAAACCTATCATTGTAATTTTAATTGCAATGCTTTTTATTGTAATATACAAATAAAGAAAATGTCCTTTACGGTCTCATAAAATGTTCATCATTTGATAGAATGATTGATTGATTGAATATTAACGTCGCACTGTTCAGCTACACGAGGGCTTTTGGCGACGGACCACGTAATTTTGAACCATGGTCAAGTGACGTGGACAACACCTGAGATGGCACCCCCTCTCCTAACTACCACACCAACGGGAGGACGTTTCAGCTCTCGACAGATTTAACGTGCATCGCTGCCCTACACGGCGGGTCTTTAGTGGTACTGGGCTCGAACCCGTGACAAAGCAAGCCACGGTCCGATACCTATACCACTCGGCTACCGCAGCCACGTTCATCATTTTGAATATGCCCTGCAATTTTATACACTTGAATACTTTTATAGCAATATTAAAAAATTATTATTGTGAAACATTCTGCTTATTTATGTGTGCAACTTCTCTTATTTGTATTTGAAAATACCTATTCGAGAAGTCATCTCAACAATAAATATCATGCATGATATATATATGATATATATATGCATGATATATATATATATGATATATATATGATATATATATATGCATGATATATATATATATATATATATATATATATGCATGATATATATATGATATATATATATGCATGATATATATATGATATATATATATATGCATGATATATATATATATATATATATATATATATGATTTTTCATAACACTTCTGAAAGAGATATCCATCTAGATACATATGCCATAAATTACGTTTTTAAAAAATATTTGACTCTCTCATAACTATATGCATTCAATGGAAATATATGAAATTATTCAATGCATTACTGGCATTTCAGTGATTGAAATCTCAGCGCATTTTCATCATATAATAAATTCATAAATTCTGTATTATACAATTTGATGTCATTTTAATATTTTGTCCTTTTTTTCATAGTTTGTATGCAATTTAAACGTCGATTCCCCCTCTCCGATTTTGTCATTTATTTTCCAATACATGATAAAATGGCATTGGTAGATGTATATTGCAAATAGAAAACAACCTGTTTTTAAAGGACATTTTGTATAATCTTTTTCTTACACAAAAATGGAACGGATTACAATCAATTTTCAAAATCGTGAACATGAAATATAAACTTATTTTGGGAAACATTTTGTACTTGAAACATGTATTTTCATAAAGAAAAAAGAAATTAAGCTGGTGAAAATATATTTTTTAATATTTATTGCTGGTGTTTATTAAACAACTCAAGTTAATTTCTTTCGGTTAAACTCTTATACGGAGTCTCAAACTATAAAAAAAAATGTTGCATTTTCTCCTAATGCATTTAGCGTTTGCTCTCCTCAAATATTAGTGGTTTTGGAAATAGCTACTCTCCAAACGAAAAGCAATGTCAAAGATGAGTTAAAAGGAATTGTATATGAAACAGCCAATATATAAAAAAATGCTGAAAAACTAGATATCAGAGTACATCCAAATTGCTAAACTTTTTCGATAACTTCACGGGGCTTTTTAAGACTAGTTCCTTTACAAAAGCGTTTTGAGAATAGATTCGTTCACCGGGAGAAAACACACACACACACAAGTAATACATAAAAAAAAATAAGTCAATTCCTACTTAGGTCAACAAAGAAAAAATTTATTTTAGTTATTTTTTATTAAATAGTTGCAATTAATATAAATTTGTATATACATATGACAATATTAAGTCATGAAATAGAAAGCGATTTCCATTTTCCTTTCTATATAGGGTGTTGGACTAGTGTTTTTGTTTGCTACTCTTTATTCATCAATTCAATTTAATTATTCTAATAATATAATATAGTAAAAAATAAATCACATTCGAACCATCACAGGTGGGGTTCAAACTCCCAACTTTTGGATTAGAAGTTGAACGCACTATAAATTACGCTACAGGAACACATCATACGGCTTTCCTTTATATGATGTTATTGAACTATTATTTTTGAGAGTTACTATTTATTCATTTTTTAATTACTTAATGAATAATTATATGAATAGACTGTATTAACATCATGTGTCATCAGCTACAAGTTTAAAACATGTATTTGTACTTGAATGGATGAATAGAAAGTATTTTATTAATGATTGGAAATTTGAACAATATATATATATATATATATATATATATATATATATATATATATATAGAGAGAGAGAGAGAGAGAGAGAGAGAGAGAGAGAGAGAGAGAGAGAGAGAGAGAGAGAGCGCTAATAATATGAATTGAAAAATAATTGGTTTGGAGAAATCATTACTTTATATTAATTTCCATAAATAAAATTAAATCACGTGTTCTCTCTCTACTTAGTGGTCGTAGTAACCGAGTGGTATAGATATCGGATCTTTTCTTGCATTGTCACCAGTTCAAGCCCACTACCACTAAAAACCCGCCGTGTAGGGCAGCATTGCACGTTAAATCGGTTGAGAGCTGAAACTTCCTCCCATTGGTGTGGTAGTTAGGAGAGGGAGAGGGGGTGCCAGCTCAGGTGTCATCCACGTCACTATACCATGGTTCAAAATTACGTGGTCCGTCGCCAAAAGCCCTCGTGTAGATGAACAGTGCGACGTTAAGGGGTGTTGGAAAGCTAAAATCTTATTTTTTTGACAATTTGAAATTTTTACATTTTCAAACTGTATAGATTTTAACCTTTCTAAAAATACCTTACTTTAACTTCTAGGGTATTTAGAAGCCCTTAAAACGTGTTTTTAAATAATCATTGAATTTGGGTCACGCCCATTTAAATGGCGAAAATTGTAAACAAATTACTTTGCTTTTGCTTAAAGGTGTAACGACTGATATAAACCAAAACATGTATCTTTTATTTTAAATTGAGCCTTTTATTTTTTTTTATTTCCTAGTGATTAGAAGTCTCACTGTATACATTAAAATCAATTTACCTCAAAATGTAAATTTTAAGTGGCGATGTACCTTTTCTGAGAAACTACTGTTCACAGGTACGTAAAATTTTTATGAAGTATTTCTAATGATGTCTAATATATACTAAATTGAGCTTTATGTAAAAAACTCAAAAATTTAATTTTTACAAATTTTTTAAGTAAAAAATAAGTCAAATTTCGCAATATTTGATAAAATATTTCTCATAATTTTTTAAAAAATTCAAAATTAGCTAAAAACTTATTTTAGTGTAATGAGAGAGGTGTACTTTAATAGTATGAAAATTTTCAAACATGTAAATAAAACAGATTTTGAGAAAAGGTAAATCGAAAACAGCCAATTTAACATTGTCAGTATAGAGAAAGATAAAGGTTTTTCCAACTCTCCCCAATTTTCAATCAATCAGCTCTCTCTCTCTAACTAAATATTCAATTAAATTAAAACGGTGGAAAATAATAATTTTTTCACCAAATACAAAATAAAACTAAACATTTGATTTGGACTCAGCGGCACAACATTCCATAAAGCTCTAATGCCTTCTGTGTCCATCTCTGTTTTCGTGTGCTTGGCACTGAGGTACATAAGCAGATGTTTTGTTCAAGTTGCCAGTCTGACGCGAAGCCCTCAGTGTTTAGTTCACAAGCAAGTCTTTATCTACCCACTGAAGGGATGAAAGGCAGAGCCGACCTTGCCATGTCCAGGGTTTGAGCCCCAAATCTGGGGTGTGGAAACGCGATACGTTGCTACTCAGCCACTGAGATTGAATAACAAAATCAATCGGGCTATTTAAGAATGTATCGATTTTTTTTCAGCATATAATTTATTATCTTTATTTATAATTGCCAACTTAATCAAAAAATACTAAAGAAATTGTTTATATATGATTGTATTTTTAAAGTACTTACGTATAATCTACCTTTTTACATAAAAGATACATTATAGATGCTTTACTTTTCTCAATGTTTTATATTTTTACTTAAAAGAGAATTTCCTTACAAAAGTATTTTAATTATTATTAAAATAATAACTATTTAATTATTATAAGACAATTTTTTTTAGAAACACGTTCATTCTATTCACATACATGGAGTAAAAAATTGGAATAGTAAAATGGAAATATCTGATCCAGTTATAGATTCATAGCGGTAGGAATACTTTTCAATTTTACTAAAGTACAGTTTATTTTTTATTTATTTTTATAACAGAATCCCCTTGAAAGATGCAGACTCTTGAGCTGGCAAGTATCAAAGTACCTTCCGAGAGTACTAAGTTTAATCAAACAAGCAGGGTTTACTTGAGTCTTTCAATGAGAACAAACACGATCTATTGAGGATTTTTTTTAAGGTACAGATATCGAACAAGTTCGTATGTTTCCTTGCTCAAAATAGAAATTACCTATTTTATATTTATGAGGGATCTAAAGAACAATACGTTTATACTGGAAGTTTGTGTTTTTTTTATTTTAGCCAAGTGTGGGCATTGAAAAAGACGATGTTTAACATTGAAAAAAGCCGTAAAATATTTCTACGAGATCAATGATGATAATTATAGTAGAAACCATGTTCCAATTATTGCTTAGTTCCATTTGAGACAAGTAATAATTGGAATTAAGTCTCTAGTTCCGTAAAAATACACTGAGCCAATAAAGGAAATATATATTGTATGTCAACAGGAACAATGTTGCAAAAATAACTTAAGATGGTTTTTTTTGTATCGTTTTGCGAAAAAAATCTTCTCTGAATCTAAATATCTTTTTAATGCACCACATGCCATTTTGGCATTGTTTTTCAATAATTCTATTTCACGGGTTTCAAGAATGTAAAATATATCGTAACGTAAAAGTCCATTTCTATTCACATACTCCCGAATATATCATATGCTACTTCATCTCCATTTTCCCATAACTTTAATTTCAGAAATTATCTGTACATTTTAATTTGAATAAAAATAAAAATATTAATATCAAAAAAGAAAACAGCTGTTTCTAAAAACCAATGGTTTGATGTATGCTTTATCATATAGAAAATTAAAAAAAAAAGAAATACATTTATTTTTATAGCTACCTTTGAAATGGTTCCAAGCTCATGTGGTGCAATTTTCTTAACAAAATACATGAATAGAATATTTAAGTAAAAAATAGAGAGATTTATTTTTTTTTAAAAAAAAGACATCTCAATATCCTTGATTCATCAGCAAACAATTCTTCAACAATGAAGTCGTATTACATAGATACTTTTCCAAAGCGAGGGTTTTATTTTTAGGTTTATACAAAAACAGAAAAAAAACATGAAATGCCGAATATAAAATAATGTAAAAAGCCAGAAGAAGGAAAGGAAAATTTTGTAAATCCATCGTTATTTATGGATTTAGAATACTACTCATATCAATGCCTGGATGTTTCAGAATTCCGCAATGGATTTTACTTGACTTTAAAAAGAGGAAATATACCTTCACTTTATAACATATAAATTTTGTTGAAATGCATGTTAAAAGACAGATTTAATATACTTTCCTGAATATTAGTAACATTTTTAGGGAAATATGTAAGGCTATTTATGTGAAACTAAAATGCTGAAATATATGTGTATGAAATTCCTTTAATTAATTAAACAGTCTAATAGAGATGAACGTAGAGTTAGTATATATATATATATATATATATATATATATATATATATATATATATATATATATATATCACATATGTAATTTTTTTTCAAAATTTCATCTTAAACCACTTTTAATTTATATTGGTCCTATAAACCTTCGAGAGTCTCACATACATAAATACCTGTCTTACACACCAGACTGGATTTTGACTCACAGAAATGAGAATCTCAGCGAATTTTAAGTCTTCTTTAATAAGCGTCATCGTGCGATATATTTCCACCAATCACAATTTCCATTCACGGAAATAATATGAGTTTGGAACTTCCGGTGTGGATTCGTATAAAAACTGAGATAATCTGTAAAAGAATCCCTGGAAGCTTCTTGTCTTCGTCGTGTTTAAACGCACGTGTCGTGTTTGTATTAAGTGTTCTATGCTTGTGTGTGCCTTATTATAAGTAAGTGTTTTTCAGAAGTTTATTTGTGTCAAAATATGAAATAAAGTGGATTACTATTTAACAAGATTGCCTGATCAATACCATCCGTATTAAATCAACAATCTAAAATATGATCATCGGTAAAATAACCCTTAACAAGCACCCCGTCTTTTCATATACAGTGGTGGCAAAAAGTCCTGAACACACTCATTTTTTTTGTAATTTTTGTGTTTGACTTCATTTTTCGTTATGAAATTATCGGAATATTTTAAATATTGTTATTGATTTCAATTTTTTTTCATACTGATTTCAAATATGTTTGTACATTTCATCTAAAGTAAATAGTTTCATTGATATGTTGAAAATACCTTGAAAAAAAAGCACAAGCTCACTATAAGAATGAGTGAGTGTGTTTTCTTCCAATGAAATGCTCCGTTATTTCAACCAATCAGAGAGCAGTAACCATAAAGGTTTGAAAGAAAAAGGTGAAACGTGGTTTATTGTATTGAATGCAGTTGTGCGCTGGTGGGAAATAGTGTATTAAAAGTAATTTGAAGTGCGTTTGGGGAAAATATTGGAATTATGGTTACATTTTCATATCTGCCTGAGAATAAAAGGTACAAAATAATACATTTGAAGGAAGAAGGTTATTATATGCGCCAAATTGATGCTAAAGTACCATGTGACCTTTCTACTGTTGTAAGAACTTTGAAAAGATTTTCTGAAACAAATTTTATTGCGGACATGGGGTGATCAGGACGACCAAGAAAAACATCTTTACGCGAAGACAGGTTATTGCACAGAATTTCACTTTCAAACAAAAAGCTTAATTCCTCACAAATTTTGAAACAATGGACTTTGACATCAAATGTGAGTGTGTGCCCAAAAACTGTTAGAGGAAGACTGCCGGAAATTGGGTTACGAGGCTGTAAAGCACGCCCAAAACCATTACTGACTGAATATCAACGCAAGAGGCGATCGACGTGGCCAAGGGAACATTCCTTATGGACTGTTAAAGACTGGGAAAGGGTAATATTTAGTGACGAAAGTCAGTTTTGTATTTCTGGCAACCAAAGTAGTACCTATGTAAGACGACGCACTCATGAGGAATTCAGCCCTCAGTGTCTGAAGCCCACAGTAAAGTACCCGACAAAAGAGATGGTATGGGGTTGCATGTCTTCTCATGGTGTTGGGAGACTTCACATCGTTAGCGGAACAGTAAAAGCAATGAATTAAATTGAAATACTACAAAATAAATTGCTACAAACTGCGAGAGATCTTTTTGGGAATCAGCCATGGATTTTTCAGGACGATAATGCCCCTTGTCATCGTGCAAAGGTATTCCAAAAATGGTTGAAAGACTATACTGTGAATAGAATGAACTGGCCAGGACAGTCTCCTGACTTTAACCCGATAGAAAACTTATGGTTTAAAATTGGTTATGAAATTTCAAAGAAAAACCTTCAAACAAAAGTGAACTAATTGAAGCTTTAATATTTTCCTTCAACCATATTGTCACGAAAGATCTTCTTTTGAAATTGGTGCATTCCATGCCAAAAAGGTGTAGAGCCATAATTAAAGTAAACAGCTGACCCATAAAATATAGATTTTCTAACATGTGACAACAATGTAATTTTCAAAATGCTTATATATATATATATATATATATAAAAAAAATATGTATTATTTATCAAAAACAAGAAATAATAGATAAAGAACATAACAAAAATTACGTAATAAAAATATGAAAGCTGAACGTGAAGAACAAAATTATAGAGAAATAAAAGAACTACAAAAAAGAAGAACCTAGCGAGTCAGAAAGCAATTTCGGACTTAGGACCGAATAAGTGGGGTGAAACTAGTTTGAAGGCGCCAACCTTCCCCCCTTTGCAACTCGGTAGGAAAACCAAATAAAATAAACAAAGCTTCAGAGAAAGTATGACTCAGAGAGCATGATAAAACCAATCACTACTATTATGTAACAAACTCTCCCAAACTCTTAATGCAGAAAATCACAAAGTAATTATGTAAGAAAAGTAGAAAAATACTAGAACAATTACATAAGAAAAGTATCTTTCAAAAAATAATTTAACAAAATTTCTTTACTCACAAAGCTTTTACGAAGAGAAACAAGCATCTTGCCATTAATGAAAGTCAATTATTCACCAAGTTAAAAATTCGAAAAAACATAAACACATCTTTTGAGCTGACTTTTTAAACTAGCCAGCAAAGACAAGTATAGAATGACGACAATCAAATATGGTAAAATTTGAATTGGTTGATTGTCAAAAATGTAAATTTGCTAGGCTCTAATTTGGTTGGTTGTCAAAAATGTGTAAGATGTTTAAGATGTGTGTGGAAAAAATGTAAACTGTGATATGAGTGTTATGATATAATCTTCACAGCAAGACCACTAACATGCTGACTTTGAAAACCTATTGTTGTGTGGTGGATTTGGAATTCGAAGTAGCAAGGCGGTTAATGTATTTGTGATGAATATAAGATCTCAAGAAATTAAAAGGGTATTCATGATCTAAACAACATTGAAAAAATTTTTTATATTATTGTATTTATCTATTTTGTGGGTAGTTAAGTTATCATTTCTAAATAAAAATTCAAAATGATATTTTTTTTAAATTGATATATGCAAGTTACTATTCCATACAGGAATTTTAATTATATGGAACTTAAACGAATCTCTTTTGTCAAAAATGTTACTGACTACATTATTGTTAATAAGATGCAAGTCTAAATCCAAGAATTCCGACCTATTAGAGTTGAAGTTAGTTTTAAGGAGCTTGAGATAATCAGGGTAGAATGTAATATTTGGTTTGTATTCACTATTTTTACCAAAAATTATTATATCATCTATATAACGATAAATTAAGTAAGAATCATTTATAACATGATCTATTTCAAAAAATGTAAATATAGGTTCGCTAAACAATTACTAGCTGGACCACCCTGAGGTAATCCTTTGATCTGTTTATAAAGATTATGATCAAATATAATTAAATTTTCTTTTAAAATGAGGTTAACAAGAATATCAAATTTTTTTTTTTCATTGAAGTATATAATTCATATTTATCATAAATTAACTGAAGAACCTTAATCATATCGTCAATATCTATAGAATTAAAAAGGTCCTCGAAATCAAAACCATGCATAGAAAAAATCAACATATCCTTAGTAACTCTAGCAATCTCTAAGCTATTTTTAATAATTGCCGTGTTTTGTAAATTATCAATTAGATTTTGAAGAAGAGATTGCAAGATCTTCCCAGACTTCGTGATATATGTATTGTATCCATTAGTGAAACTACGGAATTTTATAGGGCCCTTATGAAATTTTGGTGTTAAAAAAATACTTGGATATTTAATATTATTTAGATGAATATTCAGTCTTTTGTTCAAAGCTAAAAGACGATTATCATCTTCTCTATTATTGTGAATTGATTTTTGAAATGAATTATTATTTAAAATGTGGTTACTTAATATTTTACTGTAAAAATATTTACAAATTATGGCATAATTAGCAGAGACTTTATCAACATATGTAATAACGAAGTCATTTTGGATATTTACTATTGATGATTTAAGATCTTTATACATAATTTCATTTTCAACAGTAAAATCTGATTCCCGAATTTCTGTTGCCACATAAGATCTAAATTGATTGAATGCTTTAATCGGCATTCCGTATTTAATTGCCATTTTAAGGTAAAATTTATCTAAATCTTTTATGATTTGTTTCATAACATTAGATTTATTTTTTGTGATCATAAGTCTGAAACCGGTACCCTTTTCCATAAAATTTCTTAACAAATCATCTTTCACGATGCTAAGGTCTCCTGAGACAACGTGCTGATGATAATCATCAATATAGTCTCGATATAGATTGCATCTACATGATTCAGAACTTAGGAGCTCCGAGATTTGATTATAATTAAATATAAATCTACCAAATTTCTTGTTGTATTTGAAAGCCTTTTTAATAATAATATTTTTAATAGGAAAAAAGGATTGATATTTTTGAAATATACTTGAAAAATTAATTTTGTTAAAGGATTTATTCATAAATAATAATGTACAATATTCTGTAGAGTAATTTTCACTTGCATCTAATTTAATATTCATTTTTTGTACTAAATAGTTATTAAGGTCTCGAATCATATGCATACCATGAGAATCTCGAAATTTATATCTGCTTAAAATATCTGTCATAGTTTTAATTTCAGTTTTATTCAAGCCAAACATAAACGATTTAATTAAGCCTGTGTTGTAGTTATCATCAAATTTAGCAGCTAATTCTAACATAGAATTCTCGAGGGTTGACATGTCTCTAGTAACTCTTTTTCTGCGTTTAGCTTTTGAAATTCTCGCTATACGAATATTATTACTATTATCAATAAATTTATTAAAATTCGGAAGATATAATGAATTCTCGGATTTTTGTTTAAAAGTTAATAAGGCACTTTCACCTTTCCATATAACATTCAAACCATAAGGATAATATGATCTAAATGAATCTATAAAAAAGTTTTCGAACCATAATCTTTGTTTAATATTTGGCACTATTCTAAGTATATGTACAGTTATGTTATTGAATCCATGTTTATGAAAGTATATATATATATATATATATATATATATATATATATATATATATATATATATATATATATATATATATATATATATATATGTTAAATATACCGTATTTGTCAATTTTCGTGTTATTTTTCTTTGCATATTATGCTATTCTGTATTGTTTTATTTTGCACATTATTGTGTTCAGGCCGCCTTACTGCAAAATATATTTTAGTCATTAAGAAACTAGTAGTAGATTTGAAATCAGCATAAAAAATACATTAAAATCAATAACAATATTTAAGATAGTGCAATAATTTCACAACGAAAAGTGAAGTCAAACACAAAAATTACGCTAAAAAATGAGTGTGTTCAGGACTTTTTGCCACCACTGTATATATGTATGTGTAATACTACACATATTTCAGTTTTTCGTCCAAAAAGTTAGTACATTTTTCTCAATCTTGATGAAAGTATATAATTCATCTCTCTAAGTGCCACATATATATGCCCTTACTTACTACAAAATTATAGTCTTTGAATTCTTTTAAGTAGTGGTTGTTTCCTACTTTTTAAGGAACTTCATACTGTACAATTTGTTTAAAAACGAAGAACAAAACAAAACAAAATATTAACAACAAATCAGCGAATTTATCCAGTAAACATTGAAACCATGATTTTTGCCTTGAATAATATCAAAATATATTTCTAATATATATAGCAAAATTTCCCACAACTTCCGCTTGCTTCAGAAACTACACTGCTGGACAATTGCTAAGGACGGATAACACTATCATCCATAGCAACCACAAAATGAAAGGAAGCAAAATGTGGAAAATTAGAATAAGTGCGGGATATAAGTAAGAAGAAGTATGAGTATGCAATTTTTTTTCCACGTCTGTTCATCACGCGATAGTGTTCATAAGAGCTTTAAATGTTTTGACGCGTGTGGACAGTTGTTGTTTCAAGTCAAAGTTTTACAGGAAAGTTTTAATAGATGAACTTAAAATTTTTAGCATGTCTTCCCGACATCACATAGATGATTTTATGCGTGGCCAAATTATTGGAAAGATCGAAGAAGGGCGAAAAATAACAGATGTTGCCAAGGATTTCGACATCGCTCACAGCCTTGTTTCACGGCTGTGGAAGTCATTTAAAACTACTGGAATGTGTAGTAGACGGCACGGGGGAGGTCGTGTTAGAAGTACGACGCCTGCAGAAGACAGATATATCGTCCTATCAGCAAAAAGGAACAGGCGCACCACAGCTCAGCAGGAGGCAAATCAGTTTCTTGCTGCCTCAGGAAAGCAGATCTCCCTAAAAACTGTTACCAGACGTTTGAGGGGAGGAGGACTATACGCACGCAAACCTGTTGTGTGTGCCTATTGACCAGACAGCACCGTACTGCCCGTTTGCATTGGTGTCGTGAGCATCACAATTGGACTGAACAGGACTGGGCATGCGTACTATTCTCAGATGAGAGTAGGTTCAGTCTGTCATCGGATTGTAGACGGCAACTGATCTGGCGCGAGAGTGGTACTGCTTATCGTCCAGAAAATATCCAGGAAAAGGACCGATATCCGACATGCAGTATCATGGTGTGGGCCGGCATCATGATCAATGGCCGCACGCGCCTACATGTGGTTGCGAATGGGACTATGACGGATCAACGATACATTGATGAAGTTCTACTTTTTCATGTTCGTCTTTTCCGTGGTGCTGTCGGTGATAAATTTGTTTTTATGGACGACAACGCAACATGTCATCGAACACTTGCTGTTCAGGATTGTCTAGACAGCGGGGATATTCAACGTCTCGTATGGCCAGCTCGTTCTCCAGATCTACACCCCATTGAAAATGTCTGGGATGCTTTGGGGAGGCAAGTTGCTGGTCGAAACTATCCTCCGACAAACAAGAACTCCCTCATCCGTGCACTCACAGAGGAATGGGATAAATTGCCTCAACAGCTGCTGGATAATGATGTGCAAAGTATGGTACGACGTGTGGAATGTTGCATCACACTCCACGGTGGACATATCCCATACTGATACCTTTCTTTAAGGTGCCTGCTGACTTTTAGATGCATTGTTCCATTTCTCCGTACGCAGATCAAATGAACATTTTTGTTTCTTTCAGATGTTTCACAGCTTTTGTACTTTCCAGAACAATAAATATGCTTTATTCTAATGTCTGAACAGTGTGGCAACTATATTTTATCCTACTAGGCCTCATGTCTCGCTTAATGTTATGCTACATAGCAATTTGGGATCTGTCCTTAGCAATTGTCCAGCAGTGTATTTCTTATGAACTAACAAAACCTGATTAGCCTTAGTTTCCGATATGCATAAAACCATTTTACCAGGAAATATTTTACAATGCATTCATACAAAAACCGAAAATAAGTTAAATAACTTTTGAAATAAACACAAGTTAGGAGATAACTAACGATGACAATTATAGTTAAATATAGTTTTAAAAAAGCCTAGAAAGTTACAAAATATATTTTATATTCAAAATTTAATAAAAAAAAAGTTGAGATATTTTAGCTCTTTTTAAAGGTTTTTTAATTAGTACCATATATATATATATATATATATATATATATATATATATATATATATATATATATATATATATATATATATTCTGTTTTAGTAACATAACATAAAATAACAAATGTAACCGTCCTTACTAGCCATTTGCATCAATGATTTAGAGCATCATGACGAGTTCACTACGACACAAATATGAAAAGGAAGGTAATTTTATAAGCCGGAAAGATCACTGACAGTTCGATACGGATGAAACAAATAAACGTCGATGACATAAAGAAAATTATATATTCTATAGCTTTTAAATATTCAACAAACCTTGATATATATATTATGACATTGTTCAAGAAAATATATTTTTTTTAATTGTTGCAATTCGAATGCATTAAATGGCTAGGAAGAACACATCGTGTGAGAAAATGGCGACAGCTCTGACAATGGTTGTGACGAATGGTTTTTGAAATATGAAACTGATGGTTAGAGTAATTATATGCTAGTGTATGTATTTGAAAACTTTTAACATTTATAAAATAAATCAAATAATAGCTTCATATGTTTTCTCTTTATTATAATTATTTTTATATATTTCTTAAGTATCAGATATAAGGAAACCTGTTACACACATTTTTTTAAATTTTTTTTCTCTAAAACGTGTAGAGAATTAGGGGTGTTGTAATCGATGGTAACATAGATTCGAATAAATACGGTATATTACGGTATACGGTACAGCAATAAAATACACTTTTGATACAGGGAAGGGCTCCAAAAAATGTGACTTCAAATCTAAATGTACCACAAATAGATGTGAGTGTAGCAAAACCATTTGCTATGCAATTCAAAGTATCACCAATATTTAGATTTAGATCGTGAATTCATATCCTTAAGGGACATGTTACGATTTCCACAAAAAAATTTAATTTAATGATTTTTAAGATTTTTTTGGTTGCTTCCTATGTGTATATACTATGTAAAAGAGATTTTGTGTTTAAAATTTCATAAAAAGCTATCCATATAATTTTTTAAAGAAAAACTTAAAATATGTGAAGTGATTTTAAAATGCTACTCCTCCCCCCTACAAAAATTTACGTAACTGCATGAAATTTCATTTACGAGTTCGACAAGCTATATATAACAAAAGTCGGTATGGGGTTTGTGATAACATGATTGGTATTCATGCAGTACCTCTTTTTACGAATGCGTATTGAAAATTCCTTAAAAAAATGTATAAATTCTGTGTTCAATTATTTTTTAAAAATTAAATATTGTTTTGATTCAAAATTGCATACCAACTTTTTTTACATGTACTACTGGCAATGGGTAAAAAGAAATCAAAGCATTAGACACCATACAAAAAAAGCCTTAACATTTTACATGAAGACAAACTTGTGTGTGTGTGTTATTTTATCTTTCTGAGATAAGTGAGTTTAAAGTTTTGGTTTGCCATAGGGATGTGAACAAAAACGAACATAAAAGCTATCATAATTCTGCATTTTTTAAGCTTAGAGCTTTCAAATTTCATGAGCTTATAGAAAAGTATATAAAGAATAAATCAGGCTAAAAACATTAAATTTGATTTTTCGAACAATTTTGGTCAATTGAATTGTACTGTATATTCTTAATTGTAAAAATATGTTAAACTGTTTGATTATTTGCTTTATAGTTTCCAAATGAGTTGGCTCAGAGGCTTAGTGGTACCGTGACCACCTCGTAAGCCTAAGGTACTAAGTTCAATTCCAGTTGTAGTCGGTAGATTTTTGGAAGCTATAAAACGTAGGCACACGCATGTTACAAGATTATGTAGTATGTAAAATATCCCCTGAGTATCAATTTGGTTCTGGTACACTCAGTAAAATTAAGTAATGACAATATTAAGATTAAATTGAAAGTAATTCAATCGTCAAAAAGTTGGTAGCGAGAGAAAATGCCACCACTGAAATGGCACTCCAACCTTGGGAACTTTCCGTGTATTGAAGATGCCAGCGGTAGCCGAGTGGTATAGGTATCGGATTGTGGCTTGCCATATCACGAGTTCGAGCCCAGTACCTTTAACCCTCTAACTGGATACCTTCCTCCTGAAAAGTTATTCCGAAAGCGTTTAACTCTTATTTTGCGATTCCCTTCAAAAATGCAACAGACTCCTTTCCTTCCCCCTTTTAGAACTTGAGAGGTCGAACGGGGACAATTTTACGACCTAGTTCGGTGCCTTTGTAAAGTAAGAACCAAGAGATCAATCATTTACAGCTACCTGTTAAGTTGCCTTGGGCAATCTTCTTTGAAAGCGTAGTGGAATTGGGTGTTTCTTTCTCCTATATGTTCAGTCACAGAAAAATTAAAAACGAAATGAAAGGTAAAAAAAAAGAGGAAAAAATGAAATAAATAGTATGTTAGAAGTTGAAAAATAATTATATTTTCTTCAAAGAAAATTTATTTTTCTGTCATTTTTTAAAAATTAAAAATATATATATATTTTTTTGGTATTGCGATTTGAACCAGAAAAAGCATCCTGTATTCATTTTTGAATATGAGAGTAAGAAAACGCGCTCACTTTCCTGTTTTTTAAAAAAGTAATGAGGTAAAAAGAGCAAAGGCTCTATCTCATGTTTAAACAATAACACAATAAATATTACATACGATGATTATATTTATGAAATAAAACCGATCTTTCTCTATTTAGTTATATTTTTAATTTAAAATAGCATAAAAAAGGATTTTAATACTTTTAATTTATTTTAATTAAAATCATATAAAAGAAATTCTTATGTTAACTGAATATTTTTCAGAAAAAATTTTAATCTTCCTTCCTTTTTCGAACTTCTTATATTAAATAAAAATTCCTTTTCTACATCGGTATTTGTGATGGACATAACACACTTTCAGTCAATAATTTTTAATTTTAATGGGGGATATACTTCTTCAAATGCGCATGACAGTACTTCTAACCATTTACTACTCAAGTTAAATTTCTTATCTTTCTGTTTCTTTTATTACAAGGAAAAATGTCACACATCGATAACTACATTTTCACACATATCAGTCATTCCAAATTCTATTGTGAGAAAAGTTCTCCCTAATTAATTTTGTCTTTCAAAACAGTACACTTAAAACAATTTTGTTCAGTGAAGTTAACCGACAGTTCCACAATGTATTCATACCAAATTTAAAAAAACAAATTTAACACTTGAAAATGTATCCTGTATTAAATTTTTCAGTATGCACGAATATTTCCTGCTGTAGGAAAGATATAGTATGAGATGTGGTGTGTGGTTGTGAAAGAATGTTTTCGTACGTGTAGACTATTTTTGAAAATTTAAATATCACTGAAGCTGATCATATAACTGCAAATGAGCCTTATTTTAGTGTGCTGGTATCAAAGTAAAACACTTTAAAATATTAAACAGCCTATGGGTTTATACTCAACATCAAACTATTCGCAAAATGGCTTACAACTTCTATTCAAATTGTAAAGAAACTGAAATATAAATATATCTTATTGCAGTCAAAAATATTCATAATATGTAAATATCCTATTCCTCCACTTATTTCAGTACATTTTAAAAACTGTAGCTGAATGCAATTTTTTATATTTATAAACGAGGCATAAAAGCTCACACAGTCGTAAAAATGTCTATCATTTTTAATTACACTACTATAAAACGTATATGGATTGTAAGATCTGTCGTAAAATCCTAAAAGCTTTTAGAGGAGCTAAAAACATGTAATTTTGGATTGATAAAATGTTTAATATAATACACAAATATACATGTTATTAAGCAAATACATTTGAAAAATCAATCTTCCTTCTGAAATAAACGTAATTGAACGAAAAATAATTAATTGCAAATGAGTGGAAATACATGTTTATCTAAGGGGTATCCCCAATGTGAGGTAATCTTTAAACTTAAAACTCAAACTCAGAGGCACAACAATCCATGAGGGCCAGGAACTACTGTGCCCATCATAATAAACGTGACCATTGGACGATGAGGTGCATGAACAGATGTCCCGATTTGGTGGTCTGTCTGAAGAGAGACCTTCAGTGTTTAATACCCGAAGCAAGCTTGGTACTCATTTATCGACCCAATGTAGCGGGGATGAAAGGCAGAGTCGACCTTGCGCAGCCCGTTAATAGAACCCCAAACCTGTGGTGGGGAAGCACTGTACACTACCACTCGATCCTATTCGGTAAAAAAAAAATTTAATGTTAGAATCTTATATAAATCCCTAATGAATGAGGGAGTCCAAACTTTTTTTTCATGTAGACTGTTTAGACGGAAATGGTTAATTATGAACATTTCACAAGTTGCATAAATTAAAATTAACCGTTATAGTTTACATAAATTTTTAAGGGTGCAAAAGCTGTATTTCGGCTGCACGAATTAATTTAAAAAGGAATACGGTTACGAAAATGTAGTACAAATCTATCTAAAGTAGGGTTGGTTACTTTACATATCGTCAAACACAGCAATGTATTGGAAGCCAATTCCACTATTCATTGTTATAAAAATGTATGGAAAATTACAAGACTTAGTTTTTGCATTTGTAATTTATATATTTTTTTCCCTGAGGGAATTAAAAGCTAGAGCGGCATCCATCAAAACCGCGGTTCCCTCTCTCTGATTTTCCAGATCGCCCCTGACTAACCCGGCTCTGCTATAGTAATTGAAAATGCCGTATTTTGTTTTTGTCAAGATTATTTTATAGCAGACTCAGTTTTCATGTAATTTAGATGGTCGTTTTATATTTTCTACATCAATATCTTAATGTCTGAATTTAAAATTACATAAAATTTTTGACATTCCCATCAATGACCATTATAATTTTTATTAGTATATGAATGTGTCATCAAACGGTTTCAAGACTATTATTAACATATTATTTTAACCATTTAATTAATATTAAGTATAACATAATTCACACAAATTTTCTGAACTTTAAAATAAATATTTCGAAAGCTACTTCAGATATACTCAAAATTTTTCATTCCTACACTTTAGCTTCTCAGTTTTGCTTTTGTGTAAAATTTTATTATATATTAGTCAATTTTTTTAGTATATTTTTTGCTCTTAGCATGCAGTTTTCAACTGAATTGTATGAAATCTTCGGAATATATTAATAAATACCAAAGAAGCTATATAATAAAATTTGAAATTTATATTATACTCAAAGAATTGCTAGAACTTATGGTAAATAATTTTTAACTGCGCGATACATTTTTTTTTCGAAATTTCAAATGGAATTTCTAACATAAAATTTCTAGATTTAGGCGGTCGAGATTTAAAAAAATATCCAGATTTTAATTATTTATTCAGTTAGCCTTTAAAAAAAGGTAAATGTTGAGGTATTTTGCATAAATAGATATTTTTGAAGAATAATTCGAATGTTTTTGAATAGCTCGAATTTAAAATTGATTTTTAAGGTTTATTTATATGCATAAATGTCTACTGTAAGGGTTTCCGTATATTTTTGATTACCATTTATTCAAACATTCAAGTTATAAAAAAAAATGTGGGAAAATCTTCATTCTTGTTGTTTTTGATGTAAACTGAAGTTCAAGCACTTAAAATTCTAATATAATTCGGTGTATTTAAACAATATATAACCAGGCACACACACACACACACTGTACTTAAACTTCCCTGAACACTTAGGCTTTGAAATCTAAAAAAAAAATAATAATAATAAATCTTAATTAGTTTTTTTTTCGTTATTATTTTTATCAAAGTGTAAGAAAATGTTTCAAATGATTTGATGAAGTTTAAATTTATTCATTTTTAGTGGTTGGAAAATTGAAAAGGTTCCAAATTTTAAAGAGTTTGGTGTTTTATTAATTTTTACGGTATCTTATAATAAAATAATCATGTTTCAAAAACTGAAAGCTTTGATTAAAATAAGAAAAATGAAGCGAAAGAATATACTTAAAAAAAGATAATTTGTCTAACTTTATAAAATAGCAGATTGCACTGACACACACGCCCCAACTTTTGTTACAGTTCCAAATTAATATGAAACCAAAAGAGAATTGTAACATATTTTACTTATGCGTTGGGACTTTACAAAACTTTAAAAAAACGAGGCAACAAATTAACACTTCCTGGGGTCTAAAGAAATTTCCCCTCGATTTTTTACTATTGCCCCAGGGTCAAAACACGTTGTTCCCTGCGAGCCATAAAACTCCTGCTGTGTTGCTTCCTCCGTCCCTCATTATCTTTCAAGATGTTAAACCTTAAAAGGGGGAAAGGATTTCAGAAAAGTGCGGCTAATCCGCTTTTGAAAACGTTACTTGAAGGCAGAAAAATCCGTGCAGTCCATTTTCGAAGCATCTTTACACTGACGGAATTTTCCGTGCTATCCAGTTTGAGGGTTAAAGACTCTCCGTGTAGGGCAGCGATGTACGTTAAATCTGTCGAGAGCTGAAACGTCCTCCCGTTGGTGTCGTATGGTAGTTAGGAGTGGAGGGTGCCAGCACAGGTGTCGTCCACGTCACTTGACCATGGTTCAAAATTACCTGGTCCGTCGTCAAAAGCCCTCGTGTAGCTTAACAGTGCGACGTTAATATTCAAGCAATCAATCAAATAGTGCCTTGAAATGCTCGTGTGTCAAAAATAAACCTATTTGAGAGAGAAAAAAAATTACTTGCTTAACGATTGATAGTATCAACTAATTCTTTTTTCTCGATTTTGTTAAGGTGATTTTCAGATATCGAAAAATAAATAAATAGTATTATGTCAATTCCCTTAACTGCAATAATAATTTAAACCAATTGATTGTTTGTAGAGTAGTTTTCAATAGATCTTGATGATTAATTCTATCAAATAATGTTTCAGGTGTTCGATTGTTTTAACTTGATTATTTATGTATCAAAAAATAAATATGCAACATTTAATGTAAGTGTATAGATACGTTGATGTTACTTCAACAAACATTTTACTCCCCTTTTTACTGCCTTGTAGGTAATGTAAGGATTAACGATTTTCTAATAGGTAATGTTAAATTTTTCTAGGTAATTTGTTGATTACCAAGGTAATTCAAAAAATGAAGCAATTTTCCCCATCTTCACGAGCCACCTTAGTAAACGTACGAGTTATTTAACTAATCTACAAATTAACTGATTTTTGCACTTTAGAAGTAAGACACACACACATTGGAAGACAAAGATGTATACATTTTTTTAAAATTGTTATGTTATTTAAGTGTGCATGATTATAGAAAATTTTAAGTTGAACAAAATGAAAAGTATTTTATATCATTTTAAATAATTTAATATTAAATTCAATACAAAAAAGAAAATTCAAATATGTGCAACGCAAAAAACAATTATGCTGCAATAATTATCGATAAAGATTTGATAATGATGATAGTAGTGAGTTATCAGAGTTTAGTAAGGTTAACTTTATTCTTTATTACAGCTTTACATGGATGTTTCATTAAGCTAAAAATAGTTTTCAGCTCTTCCTTCGTTATTACATGACGCCAAGTAACAATTATATCATCAATTAGTTCCTTTGTAGTATGGCCGCGGTAGCCGAGTGGTATAGGTATCGGACTGTGACTTGCTTTGTCACAGGTTCGAGCCCAGTACCACTAAAGACCCGCCGTGTAGGGCAGCGATGCACGTTAAATCTGTCGAGAGCTGAAACGTCCTCCCGTGGGTGTGGTGTGGTAGTTAGGAGAGGGGGTGCCAGCTCAGGTGTCGTCCACGTCACTTGACCATGGTTCAAAATGACGTGGTCCGTCGCCAAAAGCCCTCGTGTAGCTGAACAGTGCGACGTTAATATTCAGTCAATCAATCAATCAATCTTTGTAGTATTTCATGGTTACCCCATTCGGACAAGAGTTTTCAAACGGTGCGGCAAGTTTTTGATAGGATCGAGTTCAGAAATGTTTCCTGGCAAAGACAACAACTGAATGATTTTAGAATGATACTAGTCTTTAAATTACTTTTATGTGTGGCAAGCAGAAGAATCTTGCTGAAAAATAAATGAAGATTGTTGTTAAAAGATCCCTGATGGAAGGCAGAAGTTTGGGTTCTAGAATGATGCCAATGCATTTTATGCTTTTCAGTGTTACATCAATGATATGAAGGCAACCGATAACATCTGCTGGTATGCTTGACTAAATGCTAAAAATATGTGGATGCTTTACAGTTCTCCTAATGCAGTCTAGATTCAGCATTTCTGCTATTCTTCGGCTTATATATTTTAAGATACCGCTACCGAATAATGATATTTTAGTTTCATCCCTCTATATAATTTGTGACATTTAATCATTCGTCCAATTAATGTGTAACATTTCCCATTTTAGTCCCTTTTAGCCCTGCTGTAAATTGAGATACGTCTTTTTTCGTAGAATTCTACCTTTTAGTCTTACATCTTCTAATCTACTCCTGATTGTTTTTTAACTGACAGAAACACCAGCATCACTCAGATCACTTCTGATGAATGCCTACGAACTTCTTTAATCTCTGAAATATTGCATTTTTGTTTTTCTGTCAACAAATATGATGCACCTTTTTTGACCTTTTCCTGCATTTTTTTTTATTTAATCTGTCTCCTGACATCTTAAACAAAACTATCAGTCACCAGGTACAGTCACTGAATTACCCACCCAATATGTAATTTTAAGATAGAAAATACCCCTTTCTCGTCACACATGTGTGTCCAATCTACTTTTTTATTTTATTCCATTGCTTTTTGACTAAATATCATTGTTATCCTAGCCAGGAAACAGTCCTGACCTTAATCATATAGAAAACTTGGGCACCGTTTCAAAACACTTGTCCAAATGAGGTACCCATGAAATAAAAAGGAACTAACTGAGGATATAATTGTTTCCTGTTATCATTAAAAACGAAGGAAGAGCAGAAAAATGTTTTCAGCTCAATAAAACATCGATGGGAAACTGTCATAAAGAATAAATTCAACCTCATTTAGCTCTGAAAATTCACTGCAATCATGAATATCTAATGTATATCGACAGTTATTGCTGCATTTAATTTTCTGCATTGCAAATTTTTTTATTTTTTATTTTTTTATTGAATTTAGTATTAAATTATCTTTAAAATGATATAAAAACTATTTGCATTTTGTGCAACTCAAAATTTCTTTAAGTATACAACCTGAACAAGCATAACAATTTTAAAGAAGTGTCCACAATATTGGTCACCACTATATATATATATATATATATATATACATAATACATAAATAATGAGGCACTGTATTGATTACACATATATATGTATATTATTAATGCAAAGTATTTTTATTGTACTATGAAAAAACTTCCCAATGTACTGCATAATTAAATACTCCCACATACCGTGGAAAATATCTTGATATCAGCGCTTTAGGTATAGAAAACAATTGTGCTGCATTCTCTAAGAACTACAAAAATATAGTTTTATTTTCCTAGATGTTTAATTTAATTTTTTTTATAATCTCGGTACTGCCCAGCAGGGCTAGACAATCCCCATGAATCCGAAAATCAATAAAAAAATCTAAAATCAGCAGAGGGTCGCAAAGGACCTCGTCCTTTTTAAAACCCAAACAAAGTAAAATATGATTAGGTGAGGCATCTCCGGAAGAACACCAGTGGCATTCCGGAAAAGTCTTTTGTCCATTAGAGAACCTGAGAACTCTTGTGTGTCCGCTCAAAAATCTAGAATAAGTAGATTAGAGAGGTCTACTACTGAGTCTAAAAGATTCGCCCGGACATTTAGCAAAGTACCATGCATGACTGGGTGGAGTTTTAATTTGTCGGTTGAGCTCCAATTTAGAGATTGTGGAAATCTCAGAAAATGTGAGATTCCCTCTTGGACTCACACCCTCCACAGCAGCAGTCCTAGCCAAAAAGTCAACTCTTTCGTTACCCTCTATGCCAACATGCGAAGGGATCCACTGAAAATGTATACTATGTCCTGAAGAAAGATCATGAAGACTTAGTATGTCCAGGCTAGTCTGATCACCAATGTCACCCAAATTAGCGAGATGCTGAATCGAGGCTCGACTGTCAGTCAAAATCCATATTTCCTGGAAACGATCCTCCAACTGAGCAACACACTGCAGGCCCCTCCTGATGGCTATAAGTTCTGATCTAAAAACTGAACAGAAATTTGAGTTTTTAATTTTAAATTCTAAGGCCCCAGAGGGAGTATAAATGTACACTCCACTTCCCGAAATGCCTTTCTCACCCCTGCTTCCATCTGTATAGATCTTCAAGGAAGATTGTGGGATTCCATTGATAGTCTCCAGAGTCAGTTGGTTAACTAGGGTCGGTATCTCAGAGCTCTTAGTCATATTAGTCAAAAGCTGATCATGAAAATAAATTCCATAGAGTTCCAAACCAGCTCCTGTGAAACTCAAAGAGTGAGGTTCCACATCAGAGGAAGGTAAGTTCAATGTCCTTGCGTAGGAAAAGGGGCTATGTTTCATCAATCGTCTATTGTTAATACATGCATGTAGGTAGGCAGAAGTCCTGTGTTGTTCATTGTAGCTGTATAGTTTGTTAAAATACCTTGTAAGGCTATATAGTCTTCTTTTTGAAAGGGGAGGCAAGTTGCGTTTAATTTAATAGCACTGCTATATGAGTATTTTTACTGTACCTAAAGTAATAATTTTAATTTAAATAATTTGAGAAAATATTAATCAAGTATATTTAGCAAAAATTCAAACATTTAGATTTTAGTGTAATTAAGGATTAAATATAATTAAACGTTGCAGTTCAGGGGGAAATTCTTAAAATATAAAATAATGCACACATTTTAATTTCTCTGAAAAAATATTTTAATGTTCAATACTTAAATTAGTTTTAATTGAATATTAGTCTACAAAAACAGTAACCGAGTAAATGAATTTAGTTTTAATTCAATATTTATTAATCCGAAAATGTTACTAAATTCCTTGCTTAATTTCGTTAGAGCGGAACTCTTGGCTTTCAAAAAAAATCCTTGCATCCTAATCTATGTACTTTAATATCATAAGCCATGTACTAAACTTGAGCAAATAAAAAACATGTTTTCATTATTTAAATAATTCATATAAATAACGAAAACATAATCAATATATAAATAATACATAAAATAAAGAATAGGGAGGAACTGTCCTACTCTAAGGCAACACAAGAGGTATTGAGGACGAGCCTAGACAGTTTGAACAGTGATCAAGAAAATGCCTTGAATAATTTACAAGCAAAAATGATGCTAACGCCGTAATACAAGATACATTAGATATTTTATTCTTTATTATTCTTATTTTCTTCATTATTAATTGGTACATTACATTTCATCCTAAATTCAATTCACTTAAATAGTTATACAAATTTGTAAACAGGAGTATGAGATAAATTTAATTCCTTAAATTCTAATTTATTTGACTGTAAAGAATTGTCTTTACGTTACGTTATAATCAAAACATATCCAAATGCTTTCATATGCTCACCATAGAGAAAAAACTAACTCCTGTAGCACATTTGTAACTCGACCGTACGTGTCATTTTCAACCTCAAATTCCAACCAGATATAAATTAAAGTTCTGTGTACAAATATATCACTCCCAGAAAGTCCCGATAACTGATAAAAAGACATAATAATCTGGAATTGGAAAATCGCAGTTGTCTGATAAACTTACGAAATTGCTCCCACACCATTTATAATCCGTATCTCCATCCGGGTAAACAGGAGACTGTTTCGGAATAATTTTCCACGTCAGTTACGGGAGTAAAGCTGACACAACGGCATCATGAATGGTAAATTGTCGTCTAAGTTTCCCAAATAATTAATTATTCAGGTATTTCTATCCATAGTCTGTCTAAATTCAAATTCCTCAAATGGATTTGAATCATTATTTTGTGCATGATGCAAGAAAATATTTCTGCTTGACATAATAGCCTTATAAATTTGATTCTCATATCAAATTTACAATTCCTTAGAAGATAGTTTAAAGACTTTGAATTGCATACGGCTTTGCTTGAAACGATTTATTATTCTGATAAATTATGCCTTAGTATATCTATTCTCAACTTTAATAAAATGTAAGGTTTTTGCATTTTTGTATAAGATTCAATTTCTTGGGATGTAATGTGATAATTTTTCTGCTAATTTTCAATCTACAATTAATTAATGCTAATATGTTGTTAATTCAAGCTTAATGCCTGAGTGATAGCATATCGCGCTTCACAGGTATTAGGTTGGAAGTTCAAACCCTGGGCTGCGTAAGAGCCACTCAACATTTTATTATTTCAGTGGATCGATAAATCAGTACCAATCTTGCATGGGAAGTAAACACTCGGGGTCTCACGTCAAACTGATTACTTGACTGGAAAATCTGCTACTTCACCTTAATGACCAAGAACATGGCTCTCATGGGCTGTTGTGCCACTGTGTTTTGTTATTATACTTACCGTTTACTATCGAATCCTGGATTACAGAACCGTATTGGCTTCGTTTGCTTAGATTACAAGAGTTAAATAAAGTCTGCTTTTTCCGATGGTTACCTGCATATGTTGAAATTATAGCAGTGCTTCTAAAACTTTAATATTTGTGACCCAATTTCAATATCTTAAGTTTTATCGCCCCCCTTATACAATAACAATGTATTGAATGCAATAAAAAGTACTTTTGCAAAATATACCGTATTTTGCTAATAATGCCATATGACCTGAATTATAACCCTACAAATTATTCAAATAATTATTGCATTTTGTAAATGTTATTTCTAAGTAATAAACATTTTAAGAGTAAGTTACTTTTAAGTAAAAGTATAAGTATTATATTAGTTTGCTTTTCTAATTTTTAAATCGACACATATTACAATAAACAGTCCGAATGAGGTTTGTTTTGCTTCATTTCAGTAAATTAATAATGTTATTAACATTTTTTTTTGTTTTCGACATGCTCTTCTGCCCCCCTCCCATTGTAAAGTTATCACGCTCCTCAAGGGGGTGCAGCCCACAGTTTGATTACTTGATCGCACAGCATTATAAGCAATAAAAATTTGGATAAACTGGCGAAATAAGCTAGAAATTGCAATAATGACAACTTGTCAATTTTACCTTATTATACGCTAATGCTGCCGTGAATTTCTAACTGAGAAAGAAGTCAATTCCTGTTAAACATTAACTATGATATAAGTATAAAGATGCCGTTTTATAGCAATGATGATTACTAGGCTAATACATATCATTACAAATGAGTGAAGGATGATAAAAATGGCAGAATAACTTATAAAAATTCTGATAACCATCCATATACAGATATAACAACATGATTTTAATAGTAATCAAACGTTTTTCCAGCAGCCTTGAAATTGTATCATAATGTTACACAATTTGTTTTTATGTTTAAAGATATTCTTTTAAGTACCGATAATTCCGTATCGTATTCAGTTCTCAAAGTAAATTATAATTTTTGCATATGGTTTAAAATTTAAAAATACAGTATTAAATTAACCTGGACTCCTCTAGTGATATCATAAGGCTGAATTTCTTGTAATAATAATAAACATATATATATATATATGGATACAGATGGTTACATTTTATAAGGAACTGGGATACGTAAATCCCTCAGTCTTCTATCTTGTTTTAGAATCGGCTTGGTTTTGCTCCTTGGCTAGTGATGGTGGACGTGGAAATCGGTGGCAGGAACCAATGGGATAGCAGGCGCATGACTTCTCATGAGTGGCTTTGATTGGATGATGGGAGTGAGCTTCGAAAATTGTACTTGGGAAAATATTTAAAGAGTAGCTATTGATGTTAAAGTTTAAAAACTGATGGTAAAATATTCAAGAAAATAAAATGAAAATATAATAACTTTTGCAGAAAGAGAAATTACGTTAGAAGGAGTTTAAAATTTACCTAACATAGCTTCGAAAAGAAGTAAAGCCTTAGCTTTATCATCTTCGGAGTTTTTTTTAATTTGGGAAGTAATTGTAAAATTCCAGGTGATCTTTTTATGATGTTAGAAATCATGCTGACCAATTCAATCACATGAGCTAGGTCTGAATTTTCATTTTCTATGGCTTGTATTCCGTGAGAAACTTTGTTATTTGAATTTTCATTAGTTTTTTCAGTTAACTTGTGGACTGGGGGAGTGGAGGGGGTGCGGTTCCGCTAACAATGTTAGCGAAAGAGACACCTTCCCTACGAACGTTGCTTTCGAAAGTTTTATTCGCGGTAAGGGGCGTGCCCTTTTTTGGCTAAGGGAACTTGGGGCATTTGGTGTAGCAGGCCGAATGACCATATTCTTGGCAATTTATGCAGAAGGGATTTTCCTGTCGCTCCTTTATCGGGCATTGACGGGTGGGGTGTTCTTTTCCACACTTTAGACATCTTGGCTTGAGGTGGCAGTTTTCTGCCGTGTGAAAGAAATTGTTGCAGTTAAAACATTGGGTAATTCCTCTAATGAGGTAACCTTCAATTTTAACTTGCAAGTAGCCGACAGATTTGAGATCGAAGTTTTTTTGATTATTGGCGTTGCGGGGGAGGGTGACTTGGAAAAATGGGAGAGCGTTCTTACTTTCTTAGAAATTAATTGGGAAATATTTTCAATTGTGAATCCTTCTTCTTCTAGGTCGGATTGTATCTCGTGAGTTTTGGTAAAAATGGGCAGTCCTTTAATGGCTATTTTGATTGGTTTTATTGGCTTTGGTTTAAGTGAGAAAAATTCAAAATCTTTGTCTTCTTCAAGAAAATTTGTAAGAGCGTGATACTCTTTTTTCTATGTCATTAGTAAATAATTTAATAAATTATCCAGATGATTTGTTAGTGATACCAGGGAATTTTTGATAAATGGATTTAAGTTGGTCTCTGATATATTTTTTTTAATTTTAAGATGAATTGAGGGAGGGGGCTTGCGTTTTGGGGGGCGCTGTTTCATTATTTTCTTCCGAAAGAACTTGATCCTTATCATTTTTAGATTCAAGATCTGAGAAACTTTTATTTACAGTGACTGGCTCACAGGACAGACAGGTCTAGCTGCTTTCTTGGGAAAGACAACGTCTTCCACAGAAGCCTTTTTATTAATTTTACGTTTTTTATTTTTATTTTTATTTTTAAAATTATTTGCATTTGTGGGTGCATCAGAATAATTTTTGAAATGTGATTAGAATCACTATCTTTATGCTTTTCAGTCGGTATTGGGGGAGTACAGTAATTACTATTGCAACGAAAAGTCATACATGGGGAGGGGGAACGAAGCTCACTCACCATTGTATCCTTTTTTTGGGGGTATCATCAATAGAGACCCAAAGAATGGCCTTCATCTCGTGGTTTTCATCGGTGTCTGGAAAGTTGACAACTTCAGTGCAGCGATTGATAACTATGTCAAGGGCTTCGATTTCCAGCGAAAGCTTGTTCCTCTCTTCGCAGCTGTTGGTAATATCTGGTGGATCGGTTACCATTTGTGCCATCAGGACGGAAATATAATGCAAGTCGGAGCTCAGAAGAACACGTCTGCTCTGGTCGAAATCATACCGTCTTCGACACAAAAATCATTCTTCTGCAACTAAATGTATCAAGAGAGAATCGACAGCCTCAACAAATATAAGTAGATAAGTTTCAATTTATATGTATATGAATTTGGTAGTTTATTTTACTACAGGAGAAAAATACTTGCATATATATATATATACGTCTAAGACAATTTATAGTGGTGCATACTATGTCGTGGCGAGTGGTTGATTTAGAAGAGACATATGGTAAAATTTATACATCTAATTCCATATTTAGGTGTTTCCACATCACAAGAAGCAAACATAATGGCACAAACACAGAACAAAGGACAACAAACAAGCACACAACACGCAGCAACCGGATGGCTATATGTGTACAGCGAAGAGCAGAAAGTAAGTGTGAGCTTGCTTCACTTCACAACTTCGGAGAGAGGACTGTGATGTGTACACATGAGAGTGCTTGCTTCCCAGATGCTTGCTATTTATATTCAACGGGACATCACGATATTTACTAGGTGGATGGATGTAGTATCAAAAGTCTCCGGTAGGCGTGAAACAAATTAAAAGAATTGCAAGGTTGTCCTGAAGTACTGGACATTAAAAATAATTCAATACAGATTAAATAATTGGAATTTTTAAATATATATATATATATATATATAATATTGTGTTTGATTTATATATATTTAAATATATATATATATATATATATATGTATATATATAAATCAATCACAACCTAATAATCAATTAAAAAACTGAAATTATATGAATCTTATAATACTAAATCACATTTTAAAATATCAATGGCGAATATAGAAGATAAAATTCCAACGTATTCAAATAAAATTACAAATTATAAAATAAAATTTATAAAATATCCAGGTGCAACTTTGGACAAAAGACCGATAAGTGGGTTTATATTTAATATATATACACTCAGAAACATTGAAAATAGCGACCCAAGAAAAAGCATCGGATTGAAATGAAGTTTAATACACATAATAACACAGATGAGAGATTCACTTGATCTCAAAAACGTGACAATTAAACAAATACAGGGTATGCAATGACACAAATGCTGAACAACTTCAACAGAGCGCTGGACCACACACACACCTCCAGCTACAATACATGCTGACACACGGTCCGGCATTGAATTGATTAGACACCTTATGTTGTCCTGATGCATATAAGCCCACAAATCTTAAACAGCCAAGTCTAAAACATCTAACGAGTGACACGATGGCATCTGCCGTTTTAGCTGATCCCACACGGACTCTACAGGGGACAAATCGGGGGTGCGGACCAGCCATGGAAGAGTTTGAAAATGACGTAGGAAGTCTTGAGCAACTCTTGCTTTATGAAGACGAGCATTATCTTCCTGGAAATTTGCTTCTGGGAGACCATTTAGGAAAGGTCCTACATGGGGTCGAAGAATATCATCAACGTAACGTTGGCCCGTTAAGGCTCCACGCATCACAACTAAAATGGACCGATTATCATAGTCTATGGCCCCCAGACCATGACACCAGCTGTGCCGGTAGTGTGACATAGAACAGTGTAGGGGGAATTGTACCACTCACCAGGGAGCATCCACACCTGCACACGGTTAATATCTGTCCCCCCCAAAAAAAAGTATTCATCAGTATTCACAACCTTTTGCCAAACTGTGACATTCCACATTGATCTGGCTTGGCACCACTGTAGACGCAGTTGCCAATGTTCCGGTGTTAATGGGAGTGCACGGAAAGGGCGCTTGGATTTAAGATTTGCTTATGCAAGGTGTCTGGAAATTGTTTGTGTAACAATTGCTACGCCTACGTCTGCTCGTATCGTTGAACGAGTCACTGTGGGGTCCACAAGTGTTTGTCGCACGATCCTTCGATCCTCTCTCCTCGTGGTCTTCCTGGTTTCTCCAGACCCGGTTTTACGCGCATGGATACCTTCTCGTGTCCACTGCTTCCAACAATTTATTACGACACACTCCGAACGATCCACCTAACCTGCAACACGGCACGTCGACCAGCTTGCAGTTTTCATCCCGATGATCAGGCCTCTCTCAAACTCGCTTAACTGTAACACGTTTATGAATCTTCGAATTAGCGCTGGCTTATATAGCACCCTCTTCCTGATTGTTGCTCCACCTCGGCGTGTATGAGCATGCGTATTGGCAAAAAACTTGGATCATTTGCATATCACATTACGCTGTACTTATTTGCAAAGTTTCGCGATTGTACTTTGCTTCCTTCCTGGGTCACTATTTTCAATGTTCCTGAGTATATATATATATATATATATATATATATATATATATATATATATTTATGTACTTATATAAATTGTAAATACATTACTTTTTAATATATTGAGATATTTTCCCGTAAATTCTTATATTATTAACTCCTAATTCAAAATAAAAACTATTACTTCTTTTTACAAGAAGTTATTTTTAATATAAATGTATTTTTTTACAGGAGAGGAAACACGAATGGGGGCATTTTATGCACATGTTTAAACAAATTTTTTCAAGAAAAATCCTGTCATATATATATTTAATTTCTGATTACTTTTACGGAGTAACTAGCATTACATTAAAAATAAATATTTTGTTGAAATAATACATTTTTATTTTTAACTAATTTATAAAAGGTTTGGTTTCTATACGTACTTTGATTTTCTATGAACAAACTCGCTTTTTTTATTACGATGTACATTAAACGGAAAGGCATTTAAAAAAAGATTGATTTTAATCTGTTTTACATAACGCCTGTCATCGTTCACTATAAATATTTTGCTTTATAAAACTATTTTAAGCTATCACACAGTGGAGAAAAGTAAGTTTAAGATGTTTTAAATACATTTTAAATTAATTAAGTATTTCAATATCAATTGAATACTTTAAAATTTGATATAATTGGATCATAGCATTTTTATTGGCCAAACCCCCGCATACATATGCATTCATTTCAATAAAATAATATGATATTGAAGAAATGCACGCTTTTAATTCTTGTTTTGTAAAAAATATATTGAATTATTTTTATTGTGTATAAGAAAGCCGGAAAATAAGAAGAAATGGTTTATGACATCATTCAATAATTTCATTTCGTTTATTTAACTTTAAATTATGAAAAAAAATAATTTCTTACACCTGACACAGAATTATATTTATAACAAGAATGTAATTTATGTTTAGTGAAAGAAATGAAAACATAAATTTAATGTGTTCACTGTAATTTTGAGTACCAGATATCAGTTAGGAAAGTAATCATGGTGTTTTTTTTTTTTTTATTTGAGTCATCAAGTTTCTTCCTGTGATAAAATCACAGTACTTTATAATTGGTTTTCTGAATAAATATGCAAATTATAAACACATCATTGAATTCGAAGTTGGTTTTATTTAAGTAACGTCTTTTTAAGAATACTCAATGAGTACTTAGGCAAAGTTTGTAGATGTTTGGAGGCCATGTAAAAAGTAAACAACGACAGTTAGTGGGACACCTTAATAATCATTATTTTACTATATGAGTATACAAATTATAAAGATACGACAAATTGCCAGAAATCTTTTTAATTTGACGAATAAAAGGTTAAGTTTTTAAGAAGCCTAAATTTGAAACCATCTCCAAGAGATCACAAATATTGCAGCTCTTATTAAACATCAATTTCTCTTAAAATGATCTTTGAGCAAAGATGTTTCATTCAAAACAGAAACTCGACTTTTATCGTTATTACACTTCAACCAAATTGGAAACCAGATAAGTCAGATAACTGCTTATTCTTGAATTAATTTATTGTATTTTGTTAGCATATTCCTAATTTTCTTTAAAAAAAAAACATTAAAGTCGTGTTGCACATAAATACTTATTTAAAAGTTCCTCTTTGGGAAAGTAATATACGCTTGTTAACTTGTAATAGCACATTGTTTTAATGTATAGGAAATTATAAAAAAAGTTTTAATATCATTTAACTAATTCTAGTTTATATTTTACATTTTCAGCTTAAAACTATTTGGTTGAAAATAATTTTAAGCTTATTGATAATGCTATTAATAGGCCTTTATTAGAAGGAATAATCAGTAGTGAGAGAGACCCTTTTTTTATTGAAGTTTCAGAAAGATCGAAACATATGCACCGTTAATAATTTTTATAAATATCTCCCTTTCTGAAGGAAAGCATAGCTTAAGAAAAAGAGCTCGTAAGTACATAGTATTTCTTGGTATTGTAAGGATAAAAAATATTAAACCACTATAGAAATACATGTAATTACAGCTCATACCATTAAATCTGTTAAAAAATGCAACTTCCTCTATGTGACATTAGTTAAGGCATCCGACTACGTTCCGACCCATGCGTGCATAAATGGATAATTTTCAGGATATTTAGTGTCACTTAGATTAGAATACATGTATAAAATTATTTTAAGGACATTATGACAAAAAAAAATTTGAAGTACAATATTTCGGCAAAAAATTAACTTTGAATAACCTTTTTCAAAATACTCCTTTTGTGAAAAATGCTTCTATTATAATAATATTTTGCCTGTATATAGCTGAGACCTCTCTACAGAGGTTCAACTAGAATTTTTGAAAAATTCACATTACTTTCAGAGTTACTACCAATTGAAATAATTATCGGCGTTTTTTTCTTAAAATGTTTCCTCTCTGTTGTCGTAAAAGATGGATAAACCACTTCTAAGTCTAAGTCCCACTTCGAAGTCCCATGGATAAACCCACTTCTAAGTCTTCTATAATGAGCTATATATTTCGAAAATTCTGGTTGAACCTCTGTACAGAAATCTGAGCTATATACAGGTAAAATATTATTATTATAGAAGAATTTTTTTGCAAAAGTTGAATATTTTGAAAATGAGTCATTCTATGTTCGATTTTTTGTCAAAATATTGTATTTAAATTATTTTTATTGTAATACTATTCTTCAAACAATTTTATATACATTTTCTAATCTAAGTGACACTAAATATCATAAATATTTTCCATTTATACTCTTCTGCAAAATCACGGCTCCGAACGTAGTCGGATACCTTAAAGGAAAACAATCTTGCATTTTTAGCAAAAAAACCCCCTTTTAAAATTGTTTTATTTTGAACTTTTTTTATCACTTATTTTAAAATAATGAAAGAAAAATCTCTCTTACTATTTGATCCGGCAAAGAAAAAAAAGTATGATAGAAAACACAAATGTAAAGAACGTATAAGGTATTATTTCAATCTTCTTTCATAACAATTCCAAACCAGAAGGCCAAATGAATTATGAAGAAAAAAACCCAGCAATTTTCGAAACTTTTCATTTTCACCACAGATTGCCAACTCATAAAACAAAGTCTGCATTCAGGTAGTTTTTGTTCGTTCTTTTATTTCTGATTTTTGCAAACCTAACGAGTTTCGTACCTCAGGTAAATTTTCTCATTTGCTTATCCGTGTGATATTGCAACAACAACTCTAGAATAATGATGAGCTTAAGAATTTTATATGCCTTTTTTTTTCTTATTCATTATTTCTAGTTTCATCATAAACATTATCACGTACTAGAAAATAACTTTTTCGTGTTCAAAATATTTCAACATTCATTTTATTTCTGAAATAAAAATGTTTAAGATCATTTCGGTGTAAGATTCCTTAATATTCATGGTTTTATATTTTTTCGGTTAATTTTTTTTTGAATTGAAGTATTTAAGCCGTAAAATAAAATGTGTACTGAATTTAAAATGAAAAAAAAAAATGAGCTAAAGGTGTTTTTTTTAATGGTCATGACATGTATAATTTAGTCATGAATTTTTTAAAACCTAAATGCTAAATCTGAGATATATGAATGTTTATATTTTTGAATAGCTTAAACTTTACATTAATCACATATTTTTTTGATTTCTAAGCATTAGTATTAGAAATAATTAACTATGTAAATAGTTTTATACATTTAAAAAATTAATATTTTAGTTATAAATAATATATTTTTATTTAATTTTTTTAGAACAGCTTTTTAGGAACATGTAAAATGCAAGATTTATTATAGAAAAAACATTTATTCTTGATATAATTTGGAAATTTTATATTTTTTTCAAAATTTATATGCTTATTCAGCGTTTCTCAAACTGTGGGGCGCCCCCCTGGGGGTCGCGATAAACCTGCGAGGGAGCGCGAGCATATTGAAAATAAAATGTTTAAAAAATAAATTTTAAGGCGTGAAGTAAAACAAAATCCATCCTGATATAATAAAAAATACACATTTACACTGATATAATTTATATATGTATATATATATATATATATATATATGATCTGGTTATCATCAAAAATAAGATTCCACTTCAAGCGTTCAATAGCTATCTTTGATTCTATAACCAAATAAAAAATACATTTTGTTCGCTTTGCTGTATTCACACGATGCGAGATTTTTTTATTACGTTTCTTTTAATCCTTAAAATACTACTTTTGATTACCATATATTTGACCTTCAAACACACTGGTATGTTTCACTCCGTCTCTTTTTCTTTTAGGAAAGTTGTAAATTATATTGTTCTGTTGATTTTCTCCCATGTGAATGAGTATTATGATATATAAATAAGCATATTGAGCTCTTTGAAGGATTATTTGGCTAAGATGCATTTTTATGAGTATTCTGAAACATATAATGCATAATGAAAAACGTTTTACACATTTTTTTTTAGAACTGACTTTGATATTTTCATATTGTGTACACTTTTATCATGTGAGCAGTCGCATTAGGCGCATAGTAACCCTAGGCTGACGAAATCATTAATTTTGGGGAAACTGCTTACTGGTAAACAGTGACCTTGACGGTATCCTCCTATTAGACAGCCTTAATGGGAACTAAAATGAATTTGTCACAAATATGCCTCGTTTTTGAGAGTGGAAAACGTTTTTTTTTACAATCAAGGTACTTGTTTTGATCAAGTTCCTTGCGTGACCACTTTTGTTTACAAATATTTTCTATGAACATGCTACACTGTTCCCTATGAATAACTCTTTAGTTTTGATTGCTGTGTTGCACAACTCATTATGTTTTATAAATGTAAATAAGCAAAATATAAAAAATGGGCATCTGTGATCTCTATTGAAGGAAGTAGAAACTGATAAAGCCATTGAAGAATATGCTGAAGTAATGAATATTAATCATGATAATGAGAGTAAATATGAGAAAAGCGATATACATGAAACGTTTCAGTTGAATTGAAATTTTCAAATGCTGCCTAAAGAACTCTATAAAGAAAACTATGAAACCATAAATGTTGCACTGCGCCATGTCAAAAAGACACAGGGAAGACAAAGTTCAAAATGCTATTTGTTGATCATGAAATGACAGCAAAACAACAATAACGTGAACGAAATATGACAGTTTTGCTAGAAAATAACTTTCCTGTATTGTTAGTTATAATTGTCTGGGATTTATGTCCTTTATTAAGGTCACGCACATTTGAAACATGTTCTTTAATTTTATTGGATTTTTTTCTCAAACTATAGAAGGTAAGTCAATAGTCTTTGAAAGTAGGTAAGTATATTTTCTCTTAATTAAATTATTCAATGTAATTGTGATTTTTATCGTGTACAGTAAAAATATTCATAAAATAAATTATAGTTTAAAAACAAACTAAAAAACATAATTTTATAGTGAATCGAACTAAAAAGTAAATAAATAAATAAATAAATAAAAATATATATTACATAAAAGTAACATATGCAGAATTTAATATGTTCATAGATGCAAAAAGTTATTAAACTCTTGATTTAAACTTTGAGTATTTTTTTTTAAAAATTATTAAAAGAAAAGTTTTCGGTCTTCTAATTTTTTAAGTCACTGATTCTATAAGATCAAAGTATGAACTTTTAAAAAATCATTTTCATTTAAATGCCCTGATTTGGATTCGTTTAAAAAAAAATCACAAAATATGCAAAAGTTTTTTTTCGTTGTTTGTCAAAAAAAAAAACACACACACACAAAATTGTGGCGAATTAAAAATTTTTAAGAAGAAAAAGGTAAGAAGGCTGGAAATATTTATTTACATTCACTGCGTAAAATAATCCAAAAAGAAAATATACTATGTGATAAAAATATTCTTCAGAACCTTTAATGATTTTTTTTACTCTTCAGTTCTTTAATAAATCAATCCTTAAGAATGAAGGAAGTTTTTAATTGTTATGAATAAAAAAAAGCTCTATCAAAGTCTATCAAAGTATTTATTTACTTGTTTTCTTGAAATATTCACACATTTACAAATATTAAATTCAATATTAAGGAACAAAGTGCTATGTTAAAACTGCCATGAGTGAAATATGTAATATCTATGCAAAATCTATAATAGGAAAAAAATACATATACGTAAACAGTTATTTTATAAGATATAAATTTGTATCTGGGTTATACAATTTTAAGAACTACGTAACTGGGGGCGAATACTTTTTTTTATTTCCATTTGTATATTTTATTAGATAGTCTATATATGCATATTAGTGAATATACCATTCTAAAACAGTTCTGACTTGTTTTTTTATTTATTTGTGAACAACTATACAGTTATTGATTATGTCTACATGATTTGTTTTGGATTATTTCATACAGCTTAAGCTTTCAATTTCATTGATGTAAATAAAACTCTTGCTTTCAGAAATATATTTGCTTTAAATTTATTAATAACTCTACAATCATCAAAAAAAATTCTAACATTACAATCAATTTCATAACAAATCCAATATATGAATACAATGTAAGGTAATTTCTTAGAAGGTTTAATAATTCTTATAATTTTAAACACCTAATTTTGTAATTCAAACTAACAAACATACTGCGTGTGAAAAAAAACATTATTTTACGCAATATAAGAAATGAAAAAGAACAAATTAATATATGTTATAAGTATATGATCAATATTCATTAAATTCAATAAATTTAAGTACAATAATATAATAATAATCTGAATTTATAGTCGTATAATTAAGTTGTACTTTATGCTTTATATAAAGACCTACAAAGTTATTATTTCCTCCTATTTTCTTTCTTATTTGACAAAATAAATTGTGCACTGAGATAATTAAGTTAGATTTTTAATGCAAGCATACTGATTCAAATTTATTTTCGTTTTTGTTTCAGGATATTTTGAAAATGCATTAAATTAAACAATTATTATGTAGCAGTAGTTAAAAATGTTTAAATATATTCAAAGCTATTCCGGAATATCACAAAATATATAATTGAACAAGTCAATGTTCATTAAGTAGGATTTTATTTGAAGTTAAATTCAGCTTACTTAAAAAAAATTATAATTTCAGCAAAACGTACGAGTTCCCTGATGAATTAGACTGTATTAATCATTTTTCACAATCAGAAATACGTAATTAGTTATTCTACTGCTGATCCTTATTTATGCTAATATCAAACTACACCAGTTATCTTTTGATCATTTCAACTTTTCTTTGAACTGTTAGATGATTTATGATAATGGCATAATCAATATAATGTATTCTTGTTTTAGTCTCAAGCGATAATAAAGTATTTTAGAATGTTAAGACAATTATTCAAAAAATTCTAATAACCTCTGCATTTATTAGGAAAGCGTAAGTGAAAATACAATTAAAAAGTACCATTGCCCATTCTATAAAATATAAATCTTAATTCTTAAAACCCACCAATTGTAATAAGAAACAAAATAGTGGAGAAAATTGGTTTTTATTTTTATACGCATGATAGATATGAAACAAATTATTATACTGTAAAACTTCCTTGCAAAAAATGTTAAATATTTACACATTTTGCATGTAGAAAACTCTACACAACCATTGTGGTAATAAAATATGTCAAATGTCATAACTTTTATATCTATCATGCAATCAAATTGTACATGAATGTTTGAAAATGCAAATCCTTTCAATAATAAATTATTCATTTCGGTTGAAAAAAGATATAAAAATCTATAAATTATTTTAATATATATATATATATATATATATATATATATATATATATATATATATATATATATATATATATATATATAATACATAAATGTATAGAATGTATGCAAACAAATTTTTCAGGACATTTGCTCTAGAAAAAATGGTGCAAAAATTTCACCTCATTTTTGTATGCATACATATGTTTTACCTGCAAGGTAAAATAATCAGTTAATCTGTGAATTTTTTAGCTAGGTATTGAGCAAATTAACTGATTTTTGCATGTATTAGGGAGATCCGTTTAGTTGCAAGAAATTCTTTCACTTCTCGAATTACCTAGTTAATCAGCACATAATATATACTAATCACTAGATTAAGTGAAATTAAGACTTTGGTGGAAAAAAAACAACGCTTAAACCACATTTACGCTTAAGTTAAATGAGTATTTTAATTTTTTTGATATAAAGGGTGTTTTTTTAGAGGTATAGAAATTTAAATTGGAATAAAACAACGATGTATTATTCGATTGACATGCTTTTTTTTATTCGAGAGATAATCGTGTGGCATTGCATTTTAAATATGATTTCTGGCATATGACTGCCTCGGCTGGCTCGGATGTAGTCCAATCTGGACGTCCAATTTTCGGTGACTTTTTCCAACATTTGTGGCCGTATATCGGCAATAACACGGCGAATGTTGTCTTCCAAATGGTCAAGCGTTTGTGGCTTATCCGCATAGACCAATGACTTTACATAGCCCCACAGAAAATAGTCTAGCGGTGTTAAATCACAAGATCTTGGAGGCCAATTCACAGGTCCAAAACGTGAAATTAGGCGGTCACCAAACGGGTCTTTCAATAAATCGATTGTGGCACGAACTGTGTGACATGTTGCGCCGTCTTGTTGGAACCACATCTCCTGGACATCATGATTGTTCAATTCAGGAATGAAACAGTTAGTAATCATGGCTCTATATCGATCACCATTGACTGTAACGTTGTGGCCTTCATTGTTTTTTAAGAAGGATTCCACCAGCCCATAAAGCGCACCAAACAGTCAGTTTTTCTGGATGTAACAGTGTTTCGACATACACTTGTGGATTAGCTTCACTCCAAATACGGCAGTTTTGTTTGTTGACGTAGCCATTCAACCAGAAGTGCGCTTCATCGCTAAACAAAATTGTTGGAAAAAGTCATCGAAAATTGGACGTCAAGACTGGACTACATCCGAGCCAGCCGTGGCAGTCATATGCCAGAAATCATATTTAAAATATAATCCCACAAGATTATATTTCGAATAAAAAAAATTCATTTCAATCGAATAATACATCGTTGTTTTATAGCAATTTAAAGTTCTATACCTCTAAAAAAACACCCTTTATAAAGATCTAAGTTTTATAAAAGTGACCGGGCAAAACATTATTTGATAGAATCCTTCATTAATTATTTGAAGAACAATAATGCAAAGAGTCAGGGAAGAAATTTAACTTTAATTTCTTTCATCATGGGCGCGATTATAATATCTGAAAATGCAGCTATATTTTGGAAAATGGGAACTGTAAACATTTAATTTGATTCTAGAAGATACTGGTCATCGTAATTAAATTTAATTTAAATTAATTCAAGGAGTCTCTTACACCGAATACTTAGCCTGTATCTGCCAATCTTTTCTAAAAGTTTAGGATAAATTATTCTTGGATGCATCGACGTTTTCAATAAAAATTTCTAAGAGAAAGAAAATGAGAGACAAACTTTTTAACTTAACGGTACGAAAACCGCTAAGATTAATATTACCTAGATAAAATGTGGAAGACATTTAAATTCCGTACTTAAACTGAGCAAATCAGTTAATCCAGTGTTTCTCAAATTGTGGGGTACGCATCTCTTGGGGGGCATGACAACTCTACGAGGGGGCGAGCATAATTAGAAGTCAAAAACAAAATATTATCTTTAAAAAGTAATAATTTATTGAAATAAACAAACAAAATACATTCTGACATGATAAAAAATAAAATACAATTTTGCAGTGATATAATACACTTATTTATGTATCAGTGCTGCACATAAAATATTTTATAATTAATTTAACAAAACTAAGTTGAGAACAAGTATATTAATTATCATTGACCCCATGGGCCTATCATATATATGATTTAAAACAAAAATTCTAGATATTATTTGGAAATTGGCTAGGCTTGGTCTCAGAAAACAAGTGTGTCTCCATTGGATACCATCGCATGTGGGTGTGCCTGGGAACGAGGCAGCTGATGACCTGGCTGGTAGGGGGACTGTGATCTTCATAACCCCAGTTACTGTCTTGAGCAATTCTGAAATTCATTCCCTCCACGGAGCTAAAATGAATCTGACTTGGTAAAACCCTCCGGCCCTCCACTGGTACGCAGTTAGGAGTCCTGGCCGAAGGAATTCCAGGGATCTTCAAACTGCCATGTCGTTCTTTAGAAGCGGTCACCTGCTTGGTATGACCTTTGTGCGGAGGGTACAGTATTCTTTTACCTGTTCCTGCTATCTTTTCCTGCTTATATTCTGCACTGCAGGGGCATTTCACTGGGACAGTTGTTTGGAGATAAATACTTGGCTTATGGCATTCTTATGCGGATGGGTCAAATTGACATGGTGTAGGCTTTCCTGCTTCAAGGTGATTCGAAATAACCACTGCAAAACAGAAATTAACACTTTTCTTGAAAATGTGTACGGTATATAATTATTCCTAACTGCCGATTGAAAGTTACACTATTCGTTTCCCAATGCCAACCGTGTTCCATGTAGGTTCGTGTATCTGATGTATGGGGAGGGGGGCATAAATAAGTAAAAATAATCTGAAATAAGTAAATCCTTTGAAAACATTGTCAATTTCATTTTATTGTATTCCAAAGTCATCGGAATTATTTTATGGACAGCAGTGCACAGAAAATATCGTTCTTCGGAAAGACGTATTTATACGTCCGGGGTGATAAACACTTTAGCGAGACGTTTATATACGTCAGGCTCACTTAAGAGGTTAAAGTAGTATTATAGTTATAGTGTCAAAGTGTAGACTAATTGAATTCAATACATTGTATTGTATGAAGTGAGCGCGATAGGAATTATTATTAAATATTGGGTCGCGCATATATATAATGCATCTTTGAGAAGCACTGAGTTAATCTACAAATTATCTTGGTAATCCACACATTAATAATTGTCGATCTTTAACCATAAAAATATGATATGTATGCATGATTTATTACATTAAAAAGTTCAATAGAATTCAGTGTTACTCATATTTGTTTTCATGTACACTGGTGTGCAAAAATTAAGGACGAGACGGTTTTTTCAATATAACTTTGTACAAAAGCTTTCCAAATCAACACATTTAATACCGTAAGATCCCCAATACGTAAGGACATGTGTAATGTAAGAAACACTTACTAAAAGAGAAATCAGAGGGATAAAAATAAGCTTGAATGAAAAAGTAGCATGGAGCGCAATGCGACTGAAGGCCGAAACATCCTTGTGATGGGTGTTCAGCAAGAAACATCCGGTCTTTAGTAGGGGATATGATCTCCCCTGACTGGTAGGCAGGTTTCACAGAGTCTGTCCATGCTGAGAATGATGGTGTCAATGAGTTGTTGATGCATTGCTGCCCATTCGTCTTGCAGCGCCAATCGAAGTTCCCGAATCGTTACTGGTGGTAAGGTACGAGCTGCCAAGCGTCTGCCTAGAAAATCCTATACATGCTCGATGGGATTGAGATCCAGAGATCGTGCCGGCCAATCCATACGTTCAATATCTGCACTCTCTAAGAGCTGTTCGGCAGCTACTGTGCGATGACATGGTGCATTGTCGTCCATGAAAAGGAACTGCAGACCCATAGCGCCTCTAAAAAGACGCACATATGGAAAAAGAATCTCGTTACAATAACGGGTCCCGTTGACTGAACCTGCGTCGAAGATGTGAAGGTCTGTACGACTACCAAGCATGATGCCTCCCCAAACGAGAACACCGCGACCTCCATACCTGTCTCTTTCAATGATGTTCGAGGGATGATTGCGGCTTCCCCGCTCTCTCCAGATGAGTATGCGATGAGAATCGCTACTCAAACTGAATCTGCTCTCATCTTTAAAGAGTACTCGTCCCCATTCATTGTCTCTCTAATTCCGGTGTTCCCGGCACCACAGAGAACGCCTTCTCCGATGGACAGGCGTTAAAGGTACACACCGTACATAGCGTCGTGCAAACAGACCACCACCGTGCAGTCTTCTGGCCACGGTAAAACGCGATATCGGTCTTCCAGTCGCCTGTGTGGTGTGTCTAGAAATTTCTCCCGCTGTCTGCCGCATTTATCTTCTGCGCTGTAAGACAATATGCCGGTCATCTTCAGGTGTGGTTCCTCGTGGACGACCACTACTGCACCCCCGGATAGCTGTTCCTGTAGTTTGAAATTGTCTCCAAAGTCATGAAACGATGCTGTGAGCAATTCCGATTTATGCAGCCACACTTGTCGCACTGCGGCCTTCCTCCAACTTCCCAATGATTCGACCTGGGGTAAAAGCATCCAGATGTCATCTAACAGATTGATTATTCGCCATTTCTCGCTGAGGCAGCAACTCGGTGTTATTTTAACTGCTATACGGCGTGCAATCTCTTTGCCAGAAATACTGATCTTACACCGACAACATGCTTTATACTACTCAGACACTCCATCATTATCTTTACCTGCATATCTGCGCATGTGCTACCGAACATCACCTTACTTAATCTCCTGATTGGTCTTTCTGTCCGCTCTGCCTCTTCGTTCAGCTGATATGCTAATTTTTCGACTTCGTCCTTAATTTTTGAACACCAGTGTAGTATAAGGAGATATACTATGTTATATATAAAACCATTTAAACTTTTTTTAAATGAAAAAAAAACTTTAAACATTAAAGCATTTAGACATCGATATATGCATAAGTAGTAGTACATTGTTTCTGTTAGTTTATTACTTTTCTTCGTTCATCTTTCTTAAAGTTTAAATTAAAATAACAATTTAAAGAAATAAGAGCTATATATATATATATATATATATATATATATATATATATATATATATATATATATATATATATATATATATATATATTCCATCTATAAATACATATTATAATAATGGAATGGAACACTGCTACATATCATATGGGTTAAACTAATCTGAAAGAGATTTAAAGCCTGGCTAGAAAATGATTTTATTTCATGAGTATTTTGTGTGTAAGTAATACATTTAAGTATATAATTATTGTCGAAAAATTTTTAGCATATTTGAAAACAACACCGTTTATTTCTAAGAAAATAAAAAAAAAGTTTTTAACTATACTGTACCCTTAAACTCTTATGCAACAATGAGCAATTCTTTTTTTTAAAAAAATAAGCCTTTGTAAGAGAGATGTATAATATTTTAAAAGAAAACTATAAAATAAATTTTTTGACATGTTCTTAACTCTCTCGAAATATTAACTCTATGCTAGGAAGTAGTAATATTTTTTATAACACATCTTTCATGATTCTACTACACAGAGAGCATTACTTTATTAAAGGATTTGTTTGTATACATTTTTAAACGCCAAATATGATTTATTTTTAAGTCACAAAGTAGTGGAATTGGCAACTTTTTTATTTCAATTTTTTTTTCTCTACTTAATTCTTAAATCTTTTATTTTCGTTTCACGTAGTGATGATAAATTTATCTGAAGTTAAATGTCACCTCCAGTTTTTGCAGAATTTTTTTATTTAAAACAATTTATGCCTCCAATTTTTTAAAGTCACGAATACAGGAAGAATATTTACAATTTTTAAAATCCAAGAATGATTCTGATTTAACACCTTATATTGTAAAAATATCTGAAGGCATCATAACTCGTTTTTGCGATTTAAAATATAGCAAGATACAAAAAATAAGATTTAATAAAAAAACGTTGTTGTTGTTATGTTGTGTGTGTGTGTGTGGTGTGGACTTCACTTTTTTAATGCCTCATTTTATTATATTTGTTCAATAGGTTGTGCTGTGAATCATTTTTATGCCTATATTTACATTGGTTTTTTTAATTATGACAAAGGTTTAAAGTATTTATGAATTAATTAACACTATTTTCTTTACCATTTTTCATATTTTTTAAGAATAAAGTAAAAAAAGATGTAATAAAATATATTATTTCCCCCATCGGTACAAACTACAGTTATTTAAAACAAATTTTACAGACAAACCTTAAACGTGTATTCTGTTTGTACCAATATTTTTCTGCAAATCTAAGTGATTTTTTTTTAAATTTTTTATTTTCAATGACCAGGGTTACAGAAGACCACTACACCACAAGTGGGTATGGACCAAAAATAAAAACAGACAAAATAAACAAAGTAAAAGCAAAAACGGCGTGAAAAGTCTATGAACCCAATAAGTACCTACCTTGCCAATAAAGATCGCAAAAAGAGGAGCCCTTTAGGGTTAGGCAGCAGCGAATGTAGTCAGCATTCATGTCCTCCCGAAAATCGCACAGTGTGCAGAAAGGGGCCTGTTCAACAGGAATTCGATGTAGATTTTGAGAAGATAGTAGTGTCCAGTTGCCAGACGAAATTCGGCAACAGCTTTATATCTTGGCCACTTGGGAAGGTCTTTCAGATTATTCCACCAGATCTTATTGGAAATTCTCTCCGCGTATTGACTCTAAAAGAGATAATTCATCTTTTTTTCTTAGTGATACGCTAGACCCTGGTAAAAGGGCAGTTTTCCTTGTTGTATGTTACCTAAATTAATAATATTCTATAAATTATCGAAATTTCCTTGTTTTACTATTACCACACACTATAAAAAGCACCTCCCACATTAGTGTAAGTTACATCCAATATTTTTTGGATTTAATCCTTACAATTAAAATCTTTTAGTGTAGGGCACATGTCCAAATTTTCAGTTGCCGTAAGCCGACCAGAGTCACAGAAAGAACAGTCAAGTGAGTCGACTATACCAATTCGGTAAAGATGGAATCTCATATAATCCTGCCCTATTAGAAGTCTAAAACGATCAGCTTTCCTATATCTGACACAATGCAAATTGATTCATATTCTGTGAACATAAAAGGAACTGGACACTTCAACGGTAGTTCAGAATACATTATTCTTTTTTTGCACTTTTTGAGTAGATGCTTTAAAGTTAAAAAGAATCTGCTACTTTTTAAAAAAATTTATTATTGGGTATTGAAAACCAAAATATGTTTCTAGAGTTTGATATTATTTTTAGGAGAATTAACCGAAACATATATATAACATCATTTTTCTCGGAATCCACAGTTACAACATAATTTTTTTAATAAAAAGATTAAATTTTAATTCATAATAGGTTTGCATATTCAGTGACATTATGCTGAATCATATGGATATATAATTGATTGCATGTTTTACACTTTCAAAGAAAAGATAGATAACAGCTCTACGAAAGAAAAAAAGGGAAAAAAATGTAATGTTTAAAAAGAAAAATAAAAACAAGTAAACATAATAAAATAAATGAATCAATGAGTACAGTGGAAAATTTAATATATATCATGGAAAACATAGTGATGTGTGTTATAATTATAAGATGTGTTCTAATATTGATTCGCCGAAAGTAAAATTTCAACACGAAGAAATAAAGTACATAGCACCATGCGAATTTTTGGAGCAACGGTGGTGAGGTGGAAGTGCTAATAATTAAAAAAAGAGACAAATAAAGCCAATATAATCAAATTTATTCAATACCTAGTGTTACCACCCAAAAGAGCTATATAACCCTTTTTCCAGTGAGGTGTTCTATCAATTAACCCATTACTGCATGCTTGAGGTAACTATTGCCAAGCAACATACACTGATGTGAGTAGATTAACTACTGTTAGCACTGGTGATCTTCAAATCATGTCACATCTTATTAAATTCTAAAGATGTTCTATAAGATTAAATTATGGTAAGTTAGTCGACAAGGAAAAAGATGTCAAACCCCGTAGGGCTCTTGAGAGTTCGCCTTGCGACATGCCGTCTGCAATTGTCTTGTTAAAATACCCTATTTCGTGTGTCCTGAAATTATGGTAACCCCCCCAACTTTAGTCACGAAGCGGTCTCTTCTCAAACAGCTGACAATGTCTACCTGGAGGACCCTGTAATCAAACATTATGCCATTCAAACCACGGTGCCTATTGTAGGATCTGTTTGACATTTTGCAAAATGCGTTGCTTTGTAGAATTCTCCACGTCACCGCCGCCAAACGCTTTGAAGACTATCATTAATCCATATAAACGAGATTCATTCTTGAACAATGCACGATGCTATTCTATTGTCCACGTGCTTCAGCACGACAGGAATCTAGCTGTATGTTGAGTGGTCAACGGTGCCCCTGTTGATGGTACCCGTGCTTTTAAATACATTTCAAGTAATATGTTGTGTATGATTTTATTGGGCATAGATACACCTTCTCCTGGTGGCAACGGAATTAATGTTACGTGGTGAGTATATAGGATCTCGAATATTCAACTAGCGAACACGCTAATTTATAAACAATATCGATGACCTGCTCGCACAACTTCCTCATCGGCGTGCGCGTAATCTCTCCTTAATCCTTCGTGTGATATAACGTTGTATCATACTTACGTATGTCCATCCAAAATTACTATTGTGCGCAGTAACGAACACATTCCATGGAGTATGTTAATTTAAACTTGTTCCCAAGCCGTTGACTGATGGTTTTCCGCCGTTGAAAAGACATTTTATAGGTATCTTCGAAATTTGCAAAACCTTAGAGGCTGTTTATGTGAAAGGAAATTTGCTGGCCCATATAGCTCTTCTTAAGCATTTGCATATCCACCTGATCACGAATGCTCCCGAAAGTTGTATAACTATATTTGCATTATGTTTTAGTGTTGCAATGTGTGTATATAGTATAAAAGTGTGTATATAGTTCACTGATTTGTTTTTCTTCAAAATAAAGACAATTTGGGAATAATGATTATTGCTAACGTTATTCAGAAGACTGATTCATCTTGACTTTAGGTAAAGAAGATTAATATTTAAAAATTGTAAAATTTCTATTTTTTTAATGGAGAGAATGAATTTTATCATTGACTATCATCTTAGTTTAATAAATTCAAGATACACAATTTTAACTCTGTTGTAGTGATAATTAGGGTTAGTTTGAATCAATAAAAACAAAAAAATGGCTATATTTATGTAGTCAGATTCATTGCAGAACCAAAATGTGAGATCAATTTTCATTAAATAAAATGCAAAAAGTTTCCTCTATTTCTTAGAAATGGCTGGGTTTCGTTCAAAAGAAATATATTATGGATCACTTGGAATACAAAATGATGTTTGAAGAGACATAACGTAATGTGAAGCGTTAAATGGACGAATAGAATATGTGGACAGTTTAATGTAATAAAAGTTAGCATTTTATCCCTTTTCAATGACGTTAGAGTGTGTTAATACTTAATAACCTCAACAAGGCTTTATTGCAGTAATCTACGAAAAAAGAAATAAATTCAAAACATCAAAAAAGTAATTACTAAATGTTAGATGTTAGTACATTCTTGTTACAAGACATGATTCACTATTCTTTTTTTTTTTTTTTTTTAATATTTTAGCAATTCTCATTAAAATATTTATTTCTGAAAGCAAATCAATATTTACGATTTAGGCATTATTAAAAAGAAAATGCTTAAAGCTTCTGCTTTTCCAAACATTTAAAATAATTTCCCTAATTTAGATTAATGAAGAAACATTTCAACCATAGTTATTGAATAAATTCTTTGAAATACTTTGGTCCTTGTTTTTATAAATGAAATTTATCCTGAGTAAAAATATCATCAATAAATATATACACTCATTTGCGATATTCCTTCAAAATCATTAGTTTTTATTTTTATACCTCATGTTAGTGGAAACCGATAATTTAGTCAATTACTCATTTATTTCATAATTAGGAAGCGATAAGAACAAACTGAGAGAAAGAAAAGTTTGCTCAGCAAGGGGTGAATATTAATTACACAGTGTCTTTTTTGCAACTAGTCTATGCAATAGTGAATACCGTATTTTTTTGTTCAAAATTATTCTACAATATAAAAATTCGTAGGTGAAAAAACGTACACATACACACACGTCGTCTCATGAATTGCTAAACGGAGAAATTTGCCGAAAGTACCAAAAGAATGGAAATGATCCGAAAAAGTTATTTTTAATTTTTTTCCGATTTTGCAATTAGTTAAAAATGTATAAATTAAAATAGTGAAATTAGTTTCCTGTTGTATGGAATGAATTACTATTATACGCCGAAAAGCATGAAGAGGAAGATTTTCGGCATTTTCATGGTTTTTAAAATTGCAATCTGATTTTCCGTATCAAATCCCAAACCTTTGATTTGGGGGCGCGATACTTTGGAAAGTGTAAGATAAAAATCAAACCGTCAAAAAATAAATATGTAAATAAATAAATTAATAACATAATAAATAAATTTTCGAAAACTATGGTTTCTCAAACTTTGGAGCACGTCCCTCTAGGGGGACGTGATAGCCTTACGAGGGGGCACGAGCATAACAAAAAGTCGAGAGGATAAAAGATTAATTTAAAAATTTACTTAAAGGAAGCAAAACGTAATACATTATGACATAAAATATATACACGTTGCACCTTTATTGTTATATGTTCCAATTTAATTAGAAAAAAAAAAAAGCAACATAATACTTTTCTTATTACTTAAAAGTAAATATAATTTACTTTACTTACTTTATTTTTACTTAAAATATCTATTATTTTTGAAAAAGTAACATATACAAAATGTGTAATATTCATCTTTATAATTTGAGTGGTTTATAATTAAGATAGTATTGTAGTTTTAGCGTCAAAGCACATTATTATTGCATTCAATGCATTGTTATTGTACGGAGGGGGCGCGAAGAAAACTATGATTGAAAATTGGGCCACAGGTATTGAAACTTTGAGAAGCACTGTGCTTATTTTAAAAATAATTTTAAATATTCCATTGTTGGAGAATAAAATTTATGTTAAAATATATTTTCTGATTATCAACTGATAATTGAGTTATTTTGTGTTCAAAAGAGCTCGATAAAAATCTTCAGTGTATGGTATTGTATGATCTAATTATTTTAGCACTTACTTTTTATTGATTTTTCTGTAGTTAAGTTAAAATTTTGCAGCTCGGCTTAGATCTAACATTTCACATTTGCCAAAACAACCTATGGGAGGAAGAACTAAAAATATTTATAGCCGATTTTAGTACAAAATTCCTAGCTAATTTCAGTTTCATTTCAAGATATGGTTATTTATGCTTATACGAATAACTTGTCTAGTGCGCAATATATTCTACCAGGTTATGCTGGGTGTTGCCAAATTCGAAGGATAAATTCAGAGAGGGGTTAGTAGGCAGCATGGTTGTGGCAAATCACCATAGAGTATGGGGTCGCTAAACACATTTTGTCTCAATAATTCGCCAAAGAAGTTTTGCAGGATGTGATGCCGAGTATAATGAAAAGGGGTAATAAGAGGTAAGAAATACATTTATTAAATGTAAATCATGTTTACAATACGAGCAATGCTACCCAGAAATGAATAAGTGATTGTCAATGGTAGAATTCAAAGTTGCGTCTACTTTGAATACTATCAATGGCAATCACGCCTATGGACGAACCAGTGTCTCTCGCGTTCAAACAAATCCATTGTGCTGGCGATGTCTGTTGAAGCCACGACGATCCTCCAGATCAGGTGGGCTCCTTCTGAGTTCTTGTTCAGCATTAGACCTCGTTACCAGTAATGACATTGTATCCTTGGAAAGTGTCCTGGTACACTATCTGACCTTTGTGTGCATTGCAATCGCCTGCGTTGTTAATGAAGTGCATATCCGCATCCTCTTTCATGTAATCAAAGGACTCCTAATAAGGTCTATATCGACCTACAATGATCTATGACGACCTGCAAGGGTTGTACATAAAATAAAAACAATTTTGGGGTTCATGAGGTGTAAATGGTGATCTATAATAGTGGCTCTAATTGAACAAGGTAGTGAATTTAAATTTAAGAGAAAATTTAAGCAAATAGAAACCAGATTTTTCCTATTTAACAGATTTATTTACTAATTTTAATGTTAATTTACAGTTACTCGGTAGCATAAATTTTATTAAAACAAGGACCATCATTTCAATGTATATACTACAGGAGAATAATATTGGATGTCGTGAATTTTCCTAGTTTCTCAATTGACTACAGTCAATCATCCTGGAAAAAGACGTTTTAATCTACATTAAACTCTTAAATGCCCATTATTCAGATTTTGAAACTTGGTTTGAAAATGCTTTCACTATGGTAATTATCACGGTGGGCAATTGATTCATTTGGTCACATTGATAATAAAAAAAATCATATTACAAAAGTAACTAATTGAAATAACGGAAATCTTGAAAGAAAAGTTTTAAAATGGATGTCAGCAATTTTGGATTCAAGAAGACACTGTTATTTGTACCTGATTATGGAGTATTGTGTGAAAGTTTTAAATTGCTTTTCGTATTGAGAAGGAGTTTTAAAGCGGTTGTCAAACACCAAAATAAGAAAAAAAGAAAAAACTGGATACATTACTAAATGAGGAGCTTTAGGGTTAAATCTCGAAAAAAAAAGATTGAAGCTAAATGTTGAAAATTTGTTATTGAAAATGACCAGATAGATCTCTTTTTTAAAAATTTTGGCTGTTGATCAATTATTTAATGAATAAATCAAATTTTAATTTAATAAACATCTGTTTCTTTAATTTTAACCACTATACTTAAGTACAATTAGTAATTTGAGTCTTTAAAACTAAGATTAGCTCACTACCAACATAGCAAATGGTCTAAGACACGAAAATGTTGGGAATTTCTGGTTTAATCCACCATTGTTACCAAACTCAGTTAATCACCCCACCTTATGCAACGCCCATTTATGAGAACTTTTTCACCCCTTTCATTCTTTTCAGACGATTCAGAAATTTGTATACGTGCAGGTTTCGTTATTCCTACCAAGGCACTCCAAATCCCTACATTCGTTTGGCGACCCCCATCGTTTGGATCATCGTCCTCTCCCGATGGTTAATACTATCATGATTTTCACCAACTAAACGTAATTTAAAAATCCATATTCTGTAGTGACTCGTCATGATTCCTATTATTACTCCTCTGAATTTGTCAGTCTAATTAGGTAACACCATGCATTTATATGAATTCACAGTTATGATAATAATAATAATTGTGGTAGTTAGTTTATTTAGTTCAATATATCTAATAACGCCTTATTACAAAAAAAAAAGGATAAAAGTAATAAAAAACAAAGTAGAAATTAGTACCGGAAAAATGACATTATAAAGAAGATGATGAGTATAAATATACTCTTCACAATTTTTAAATTTCGTTCTAAATAAAATATGAAACAAAAAATGTTAATATCGTTTCTTCTAATTTTTGAGATTTTTTTGTAACTCTATATTTCATTAATTGGTTGCTGCTACTTTCTTAAAATATATATTAATATCGAACAGAAAAGAGGATTTTTTCAAAGTAAATAGTTTAAAAACAAAACAAAAAAAAACAATGGAAAGATAAGTAATAGAATATTTTTTATAAGTTTTCAAATCAGTGGCATACCATGTAATTTAGAGTTGTAAATTATCTTAAATCGGTCTCTGATATAAAGGGTTTTTTTAGAGGTATAGAAATTAAACTCGCAATAAAGCAACGATGTATTATTCGATTGCCATGATTTTTTTTATTCGAAAGATAAACTTGTGGCATTACATTTTAAGTATGATTTCTGGCATATGACTGCCACGGCTGGCTCGGATGTAGTCCAATCTGGACGTCCAATTTTCGAAGACTTTTTCCAACATTAGTGGCCGTATATCGGCAATAACACGGCGCATGTTGTCTTCCAAATGGTCAAGCGTTTGTGGCTTATCCGCATAGACCAATGGCATTACATAGCTCCACAGAAAATAGTCTAGCGGAGTTAAATCATAAGATCTTGGAGGCCAATTCACAGGTCCAAAACGTGAAATTAGGCGGTCACCAAACGTGTCTTTCAAAAAATCGATTGTGGTACGAGCTGTGTGACATGTTGCGCCGTCTTGTTAGAACCACAGCTCCTGGACATCATGATTGTTCAATTCAGGAATGAAAAAGTTAGTAATCATGGCTCTATACCGATCACCATTGACTGTAACGTTGTGGCCTTCATCGTTTTTGAAGAAGTACGGACCAATGATTCCACCAGCCTATAAAGCGCACCAAACAGTCAGTTTTTCTGGATGTAACGGTGTTTCAACATACACTTGTGGATTAGCTTCACTCCAAATGCGGCAGTTTTGTTTGTTGACGTAGCCATTCAACCAGAAGTGCGCTGCATCGCTAAACAAAATTCGCTTATGAAAATCGGGAACAACGGCAATCTCGTTTTGTGCCCATTCGACAAATCTACGCCTTGCTTGATGATCGTTTTGATGAATTGCCAAACTGCAAATAAATCACTTGACAGCTGTTAAATCGGTCGCCATCTTGAAAAGTAATGCCAACTTAAACTTCTATACCTGGAAAAAAACACACTCTTTATTTCTTTTGTAGTAGTCTTTGCACCCAATTAGCCTACTATTAAATGAAAGTAAATTCAAACAACAAAATAAATTTAATTAGATATTCCAAGGGAGCCAGCATATAAAAAAATATTAGCGGTAATAAAAATCTTAGGATCTATTTTACCAGTTTTTGCAAACATTTGGGCATGCATTAAGATAAAGTATCTCAATGTTTGCATTTAAATTTTCTTCACTATGTAAATGATGTGTATAGAGCCCCGATATTTTGACTGATGTTATAAAATAAAAGCAATCATTTCCTGATATAATTAGATTTGCTTTTATAATAAAGAATAAAGTGACTTTAATTTGTAACGATTGTTTGCTATGCATTTGTATGGAAACTTACATAAATTCTGAATTCCTTTGGTTCTGGGAAATGCCATCAATAGAAAAAAAAAAACAGATGAACCTTGAGAAATAAAAAGAAATCAATCTAATATCCTTAAAATAAATTTTTTTTCAGAAAAATGGTGTTGCAGGAAGACTTTACATACTACTTTTTTATGCATATATATAAGTTAAATTAGAAGGAACAATTTGATTAAATCCCGCGCTATGCTTATTATACGTAATAAGAATTAGAAGCAATTTTTTTAATGCTACCTAACTATTCGGAAAGAGAAATCATTTTCACGCAAGTGTACCACAAAGCATAAGACACAAAGTAATTTGGTTTTAATTGATATTTATATTTAATTATTTCGTTCATGGCGAGGTACCTTGCATAAATTAATTAGCTGATTTTTTTTCTTTCATTTGAACTGACAATTTTTTTCCCCTCATTTTAGTTTCTTCAAACGCGCTAGTAAGAAATAAATGCATTTCGATTTATTTTTAAAATAAATTAATTTGTTCGTCATCTCGAGAAGTGTTCGAGAAATTTTTCTTATTCCAGAAGAAAAAAAAAATATTTATCAGGTTCATTATACGAAACGAAAGAATAGAAAAAAAAATGGGGTATCTAATAAAACATTTCTAAATGATTTTTTTTTCGGAAATATGTTCTCAATTTAAAAAAAAAATCTTCATTTTTTTTTTAAGTAGTGCACTTTATCCATAAAACAAGTGTAAAAACTCAGAACATACATTCTAGTTAATTAAGATTTTTATTTTCTCAAACAAGTCATGAATATTATTTAATCATTTATTTTCAAATTTTACTCAGCACTAACTGTAATCCAATTAAAATCTTGGAGATGTATTGATCATATATTACAACTTATATGAAAAAGTAATACTTATGTATAGCTTATAAAAATACAAACCGATGACAAGAATAAATTGACGAACAAAAAAGAAACAAGTACAACTAATATCGTGCTAATTATAGAAATATTAATCAGAAAATTACTTGCATATGAAAAATATTTTCTTTTATGTTGTTCTTGTTTCTAATGCCTCCTGTCTGACGTAGTCAGATCGAGGCCCATGAAATTCATCGTGGCAAGGGGCAAGAAGTACGCCTGTCGTTGGCCTTGAGCACCATACAGGTGACAGTACGATTTAGCTCGGCGAAATTCCCCAAAGGGACGATAGATGGTGACACCACCTATCTCAAACTCGACAATCACTGCATTGAACTGAAGGGGAGGGAAATATACTCCAGTCCCTGCGCTCGTGACTCAGCCCACAAGACTTCGGACCCACTGATTTAACGACCACGTACTCCGTGTGTACTCGTAAGGTATTTGGTGGCATCGGGCATCGAACCCAGGTCTTCCGGTCTGAAGTCCGATGCTCTAACTACTAGACTACCCACGACCCTATTTTCTCTTATACTGACAACAAATAATAGCTGTGTTTCACATTAATGATGAAAAGCGTGATGCAGTAATTAAAATTATGCGAAGTATTTCATTTTATAATTTTGTTCTGGAAATTAAAATAATCTAAAGAATTCTTAAAGACACAAATAAACTAGTGTTTCTTAGTTTTGTTTGTGGCCATACTGGGATTTTTGGAAACAAAAGCTATACTGATTTTTTTCATGGCGAAGTTTGCAACCAAGCTGGGAATTAAAATATCAGTCAATATGCAGAATTGTTTTCATAAGAAAAAAGCTAAAGAAAATGTTGCCACTCTTTGGAACACTCAGAAAGTGCAATTAGCTCAATCTATATATATATTCTGAAAAAAGAAAGAATTTCCGACCTTTTCGCTAATTATGTCTTGTGACTTTTTTTAACAAACTATGAAATAACACTATTCCTTACTGGGTTTTATAATATTAAGGTGTACCTCAAAAGATTTAACCTGTGTCCTTCCGAACTTTATGACTGTTATGTTCATAGTGAGCAAAGTATTGGACATCTTTTCAAAAAATAAAAAAATAAAGAAAATAACTAATGACTGTAAGTGAAACTGCATGCTATTAAAATCAAGTAAAGCTTCATTCACGCTATTTTGCATCTTAATTAATTTGATTTGGTTAATTTTTCATTGATCTGTTCTTACAACTTTACTGTATTTTGTTTTCTTACGTAATTCTTTTATTGTATTTGTTTGTCTTTGTGACTTATTTGTTCTGGTTATCTTATTATTTTAATAATTTGCCATATTTGAATAGAATTATTCCAATGTGTTCCTGGAAGTATCTTGGTTTTTATGTACCTCTTTTTTATATAGTTTTTAAATTCAAAGGTAATATATCTTGCTGGGTCACCCTCTGTAAGTCTATTTCTATCATCTTAGCTAAAAATAGAAAAAAAAGACTAACAAAAATAAGTGAGCGAGAAAGTGATTAGTAAAGTGATTGCTAGCTGTTTAACTAAAGCAAATGCAACTGGTATACTGTTCTACGTTAATAGTATTGAGTGTTGAACACGGAATTCAACCTCTGAATCTTTTAGATAGCAGTTTTTAAATAGGCTTCCACATCTCTTTCATATTTTGTGTCCACATAGGATTGACATGCAATTTAAAGTCTGTATTCTTAAATTTTCTAATTACATTCAGTTAATGTGATAATTATCGAATTCCTTTGTTTCAATAATTACAATTTTCAATAATTCGTCAATTATTTTAATTCTGTTTTAAATTTACTTTAAAACTCCAATTATGAAACATAAATGGAACCCAAAAAAGTTTTTTGTGTGCTTATTTATGCAAAAAAGGTTGCTAATTTCAAAACATACTGCCGATGATTTTTTTTCTTTTGCCAAATTGCCGTAAATTTCTAAAAGGCTAAGGTGATAAGAGTAACATAACTAATTGCTGCTAAAGCCTTAACTGGCGCGATTTCAAAATATCGCCAAAAATGGGTAACACAGTTCAATATAAATTTATTTGCCAAAAAATGTTATGAGTTTTGGAAAATAACCATTTGGAAATTTTCCAAATTATATATATTCAAACCATTTTATCATTCTGAACTTAACAGAATTTGTTGAACAAAGTCATTTGAATACTTGTCCTTGGAATGCATTATGATTTTTTTCAACCATTCTATGTTCTATAATTTCTTAAAATCATATCTATCTCAACTATTTAGAACATGGCTTCTTGTTTTCCAAGTGATTCACATGATTTTCTAAAGGTGTAACTCGATGTAGGCAGTGCACTCAAGTACACATGGAAAACTATGACATTCGCAATTCACTTTTATACGTTTTTTTATGTTCTTTATCTTTTACGCATATACTGTATATCTATAAAATTAATTATATTGTTAATTCTTTCGATACTTCTCTTTAAAATAGTTAATTCTGAATTTTACCTATGACAATTGAAGGGGAATAACTCAAGAAAACCCTATCAATAGGTGACAAACTTAATTTTGAACTAATTTAACAAAACATTTCTGGTTTTGGTCTCCATCTCTAGTAATATTTCCTTAAAAAATATTTTTAGAATATTTTAATTTCCTTAAATACTATTTCGTAAATGTCGATGTATCTCGTTTGTTCTGGTATACTTGGTATTTTTAAAAGTTCATTTTACATTCCAATCCCTTTTAAAAAATCTGCCATAATGACAAGTCTGGGAGATGACTTTACATCAGTTTCTTCATTGAGAAGAATAAAAATATAGTTACAGCAATTAATATTGTTGCTAATTTGATCAGAAATATTAACAACAATTTTGCAAAATGTTATTTTCAACAATTTTTCTACTTACTTGTAATACTTTAAATTTTTGAGTAATATTTTCTTTACTATTGCTTGTAAAAACAAACTGAGAACAGTTTTTAACATAACTTTTTTGATACTTAAGAATTATGCCGTCGACTGACCCCGTCTTATCAAACGGTGTCGTAAAAAGCCATGATATACAGCAAATGGTTGAAGCTGCTTCCGTTCCTGTTTGGAAACATTAGTAAAAACGATGGCCATTTCTTGCGACATTCTTTGAATTTGTAAAGTATTTTTCCTTCGGCAAATGTAGAAACGTAAATACCAAATACTTTTATTTTCATCTGAAAACGCTTGCTATTGTGTTGTTTGTAAAACCATTCGATCGAAAGTGTCAGATGAATGCCTACGAAATTCATCATGTCAAGGGGCCAGTTTTAAGTCAGTCGTTTTTGACTGCAGCTTTTGAATACGTTGTAGGTGACGATACGTTTTGGCTTTGTTTCATCTTGACTTTGGGGATTTTCCCCGGGGGCCTCTTACTCATTTTCTCTGCCACAAAAATCTGGTGAGAACTTCCGGCTACGCAAACACAGACCCTATACAATCAAACATATCTATATTAACAATATGCTTTTGTAACCACAGCTCAATTACTTAGTTCCGCTCTTCGTGGATTAATGTAGGTTGTGGTCCATGATTAATATATATATATATATATATATACATATATTTTAATATTATATACATTATAAAGTTAGTTTGGAAGTGACTCGGATTTTACTCATCCTTAAGATTTATCTCAAAAGAAAAAAATACTCCTGTGTTTTTACATTGCGTAAGTCTAATAAAATTATCCTTTGATGTTTAAAATATAAGTTTTTTTTTTTTTAAAAAAAAATTCTCTTTGCTGGAAAATGAACTTTCAGTCAAAATGACCCTAAAAATGTTGGCTTTTCTAAAGAAATTTATTTTTGGATATTCCAAGCTAAAATTTTACTCAAAATTCAAAAATAAATAAATATATATTGAATATATATATCTTAGTTTTATATAATTTTTGAATAAAAAAATAGGCACTTTTATCACCGTTTTCTTCAAAATTATGCAACCGTTAAGGCATTATACTTCACCTGTTTTTAACCATTGAGAAATTAGTTCCTTTTCTTTCTCAATGTTCTTTATAGTGTGTTTCAAAAAGTCGTTTGATCGATGGTGTTGTACTTTAACTATTTTAGATCGTAATGTCTTTCAAAAAGCTATATTCACAATTTAAGTGTTTATAAATTTCCTTACATTTTTTACTTTCTGCCTTTCATTGGTATCATTTGAACCGAGCAAGTCCTACTTGTGTCTCAATTTCTACTGCTATTGCTCTTTTAAATTTTTTGGCTAGGAAAACTAGGCGCATGTAATATTTAATTGTATTTTCATGTTACTTGAATATAATGCTATGGGATCATATTATGTGACATCGCAGTAACATGATAAGGATATCCACGTAATTTTAGCAAATTAGTTCAAAATCTCCCATGATGCCATAGTCACTTGTTTCCTGCTAATCAGTTCATGCACTTCATTGTTGTTAACTTTCGATATTTCTGAAACTTTCCATTGGAAATTAAAATTTGTCAACAATAATATTGCACATTGGTGGACAAAATGTGTTTTATTTTTGTAAAAAAAGAACATGTCTAAATTATCATTTATTTAATTTAAAAATACTTTGTGGAAATTTATTTTTATAACATTTGAACATTGTTATCCAATTTGAAAATTTGAAATTCCACCCAAGTTTTACAAATATAACAAGTACAATTAGTTTGATGTATGTTTTGATTACAGTGGAGAACACGTGTTTGTCGTCACCATCATGAATTGAGCCCATTGTTGAAAAAACTTCTAACTCATTCAATAACAACATAAGACAAGACTTGTAACTGCAAATTTAATGAAACTTTTTTTTTAATTTTCTGAAAGAAAGATGCTAGATTTTTTTTAATTTAAAAAATGCGCAAATATATAAAAAAAAATTAAAACAATGCACGACTTAATGCCATAAGCTGAATATGTATTTCGTTAATTACATGGTAGCCACAAAAGATTTTGCGGGCACATGATTTAAAAAAAAGTTCTCTTTATTTAAAACAATTGGTAGGAAACTTTAAGGTATCCGACTACCTTCGGAACCGTGATTTTAAAAAACAGCATAAATGGCTAATTTCCATGATATTTAGTGTCACTCAGATTAGAATGCTTGCATAAAATTGTTTTAAGGACATTTTGACAAAAAAAATATTTAAATATAACATTTTGGTAAAAAATTAACTTAGAATAATTTTTTTCCAAATGTTCTCATTTTGTGAATAATGGTTCAATTAAAATAATATTTTGAGTTTATATAGCTCTCTCTCAGATATCTCTACAGAGGCTCAACTAGAATTTTTGAAAAAAATTCATAATATTTTCAGAGTTACTACCAATTGAAATAATTATTGTCATTTTTTTCTTAAAATTGCTCCCTTCTGTTGTCGTAAAATATAAATAAACCCACTTCTATTTATACATTTCAAAAATTCTTGTTATATATAAGCCTCTATAGAGAGGTCTGAGCTGTATACAGGCAAACTATTATTATAATAGAATCATTTTTCACAAAACTAGAACATTTAGAAAAAATATTATTCTAAGTTAATTTTTTGCCAAAATATTTTATTTAAATAAACTTTTGTCAGAATGTCCTTTAAACAGTTTTCTGCATATATTCTAATATAAGTGACACTAAACATCATAAATATTATTCATTTATACGTTTTTGCAAAATCACGGTTCCGAGCGTAGTCGGACACCTTTAGAATATTTAGTATATGCGTGTGTAAGGAGCTTGGGTAATGCATATGTAAGTATTTATACATTTTTAAGCTGTTATTATTAATTACCGAAAAGTGTAAGCTTACTTGTTACAGAATGTAGCAAATGAACAAAGTATTTAAACATGAAAAAAATCTCATTCTCAACAATTTAAACTTAAAACTCATTAATTTATTTCTAAACTATTACTGTCAGTGCAAATAACATTATTTGTTACACACATTCTGAAATATTTACGTAACATTTTTTCACAACATTTTTAATAAAAGTCTTTCAACACCAAGCTAAACAAAATATTTAGAAACTAAACCATATAGTGAGAATTTTTTTTTAAAAAAAATTCAACAATCCCGTAAGGGTGACATATTTATTCACCATTCTGCAGCGATAATTAAAAACAACTTTTCAGATAACCTCTGTGCGACAACAATAATTTAGAAGACTGCCATTCAAGCTCTTAAACTCGTGACATAAAATGTCAATATGTTCCCACGACGATGCAAATATATTGTGGGTTATTTGATTTTGACAAAGTGAGTTTGCTGGGAAGAACAGGAAAAATATTTGATGGGGTAGTTTTAAAGCGTTTTTTCTCATGATTTATTTTGGAACTTTCAGAGCTTGTTTATTTTATGCAGTGACTGGATACGAAATTCTATTGTACATAGCAATATGGGAACCAAAACTTAATCGTATCAAAGTTTTTTCAAGCTTTGTTGAAGAAATAAATATATTCAAAAGAGATTATATGTTTATTCTAATTATTCATTTGACTTTGTTACAAATGTTACATTATGATGTATTATGATATAATATGTTTCATTATTTTAAATAAAATTATTACATTACTTAAAACTTTAGATTAATACATGTATTGTATAGTACGTTTGTATACGTTGATATAAACTAAAAAGGAGCAATTTTTGTGTAAGAATATATGGGTGAAAAAAAGTGATTTGTTGAAAAAAGAAATATAGTTGTGTGTGTGTGTCAAAATAAACAATAGTTATTTACCTACAACATCATGATGAAAATCAAATTTGTATCGCTTCTTATGAGATTTAAATACCTTTATTTAGACGTTCATATTAATAAACTTATAGCTTCTATGGTACGAGGTGATACGATGCACGTTCTGAGGATATTATCGTATGATGTACGAGGTGGCCTTGTATCAGTTGGATCATTACGTACAACTTAGATGGGCTAAAGCACGTTAAATATGCCACGGCTCAAAGTCCTCTAGCTAGCATGGTGTGGAAGTTCGGAGATTGGTGCCTGCACAGGTGTCGTTCTCTTCAATTTATAGACGTTCAAATTTACGAATACCGTCACTAATAGCCACCGTGTTGCTTCATATTCCTCCGTTAATAACCGCTCACTCACAAAAGATCCCTTTGTGATTGTTATTAATACATACTCTAAAATTCTACTTCAATTGTTCTAGATATGTGTTATTAATGATGTATACTTATTTTGTGACGTGCTGTTATGTTTTTGTTGCTTATTACATCTGATCGACGGTAATGACAGATTCATTCTACCTATGAAATTCATCGTGGCAAGGGGCCCATTGTATACCTAGCGTTAGCCGTAGCTAAGAGACCTATGCATGTGATAGTTAGCTTTGGTTCGATTTTTTTCGAGTAATTACTCTGTGGGTTATCGTAAAGAATCATTACTGAAATGAATTTGTCAAATATTTTATATTAAATGTTATTTTAATGCATCTAGAAGAAGAGATTAAAATACCAATTTATATAAATAATCTGTTGTTTAAAAGATAGTGCAGTTCCATTTCATTATAGTTAACATTGATAGTGATATTTTAAGGCTACATAAGAGTTTAGATATATCATAAATTATAGCATTTACCCTAATAATATCTAGAATACCCTAAGAATTTCTTGTATCCTATTTCTAAATTTCCGAATTTGGTATGCTAACTAAAGTTCATTACGTTATCTTATTTTCAAAGAAGTTAAGGAGTGAGATATTGCATTTGGTTTTATTTGCGTTAGTTTAGGTAAAACCTTTAAAAAATTTAACTATATCCATATTTTGCGATTGGTTGTTGAACATATTCGTATTTTAGCAAAAGTATGATTATCATTCTTGAATGTCAGGGTCTACTTTTAAACAAATTACAAAAACATAGCACGTTTTGATTCAGAAATTTACAACAATAACCCTTGCTAAATGAATAATAAAATTGCTTGGGACTAGTATTAAGTAGCTGTGTTTCTTTTGTGTTCCACTGTGTTTCCAACATATAGCCTCTATGTGTTTTCAGAAGTTTTATTGATATTTTCAAAAAAGGTTTCCATTTTCTAGGAAAGCGTTTTCTATTTTTTTAAAAAAATAATACTGTAAGTATCCAAAAAATGAACACCAGCATAAAGATTTAGATTATCTATCAGTTTTCATTCAAAAAATATATATCTTGTTTTTTTGGTCACTATAGTTAGTCAAAGAAAACATTCTTAAATCTTTTCAAAAATGGAAGAGAAAAATATCTTCTATACCTTCTGAAAGACATTTTTTAAAAATGTGTTTCGAATAAAGGTCTTATCTTCAACTGGAGCATTTTTATATTAATTTTCTTTTACTAAAAGGAGTAAATATTAATCATAATCATAAAAACAACGAAAAAAATTCTCACATTTTATTTTGCACATTTAATCCCAGGATGAGAAAAATTGAGAAAACGGTTTTAATTTTTTTTTAAATATTTTCCTACCCAATCTACTACCAAAACCTAAGAAAATCAGAAAAGGTAGTTTTATTCAATGTGATAATACAGAACAAACTTAAAGTACACCCAACTCTTTTTATACGCTATAGATACGTTCCATAGAAAACCATGCAAAAAAAAACGTGTAAAAAATGCATGCGACTCATGGTAAATTTTGAGATACATTCCACAATTTTAATAAATCATACAAGATAAAAAAATCTCCACACACGTCTCTCCACCCCATCCCACCCCCAAAAACGGTTGAAAAAAGTATGAACGAAGTCTATGTTACTTATTTATAAAACAATACGATTAATTTTTTTACAATAAATGAAGAGCTTCGTTTGATATTAATACCTCTGTTTGGTTTTTTGTTGCTACAAATATGTTATTAAGGAGTTCTTTTTTTTTCGTTTCTCAAGTTGCTTGTATAATTTTTGATATTCTGCTACACGAAACTTTAGAATATTCGAAATTTTAATGCACAATTTTTTAAGAATCACCAGTAAGAAACTGTTGCTCTAAACTTGTAACAAATGTGAAGTTCTCACGAATTAATTAATTAATTAATAACTGAATTATCAACTGCATTAGCTCTTAAATACAATAGTATTATAAATTTTTTGTTTACCATACGCTACGAAAAATATGATCAAATCGACCTCATATAAAAAGTACGAATCGCCAAATTTTGGAGGGAATTAGTGCTAGAATAAAACATTCGTGTAAAAATGTATTTAAATTCTCGAAGATGATGAATCAGGTTAAATTGAAAAGATATGTGAAATACCAAACAACAGGATTTATTTTTATAAAAAAAAATAATAGCAAATACACTTTGCTGAAAACTGAATCAGAATAAAAGCAAATGTCTTTTTTACCATAATAGAATAATTAATTTAGAACACTTCTAACGAAACTGAAATAATATTACAGAATTAGAGCAATGATAACAATTAAAAGAACAAGGAATTAGGAGAATATTAACATTAAATGTTTTTTAAATGCTGGCAATGTTGAGATTTTTTTAAACGTTTTTTTTTCTTGTATTTTACCGTATTCCCTTCTTCAAGTATATTACCTTTAAATTTGAAGTCATTTAGACCAAAAATTCTTTTTTACAGCATTTTGAAAAAGGCAAACCTTAATTATAATCGGTACAAATTTTGTATCTATATAAATTGAAACAAAACGTTTAATTACTGTAATTTCTTGTATAAAACAGTAGTATAAATGTATTTTAATTATTTTCTATAATATTGTAATATAAATTGAAATTTAAATCATTGTTGAAAATATTATTTTAATGTATATCCTCTAGATAAAACCTTATTAACTTGGAATACATGTATGTTTTAAAAATTAATTTAAAATATTTTTTATAGCTGCAGGACTTAATATTAAGTTACATTGTCACAAAAACTGTGTTTCTTTTAAAAATCAAAGTATATTAATCTAATAAAGTAACATCAATCTGAATCGATATTTCATTTTTTTCTCTTAAGAAATTGTTTAAAAAACAGAAATTATTCTCACACTTTAGAAACTACAATATGTGAAGGGCAAGGTAATTATGCTGTAATTGATATTTAAAGTTAATTCCTTTCACATCATGAAATCTTACCCTGAATAAATTAATTAGCTAAAATATTTTTTACATCTTCCTTTTAACGTTTGAAATAACAATATTTTTTCTCATATTTTCTGAAGTGGAGTATATAGAAAAAAATACTGAATTATTTCAGAAGGAAATTAATTTATTCTTTAATTCAATGAACATTTTGTTCTTATTTTATTTCATTCAGATCGCAAAAAGATTTTTTCAAAAAATCAAATTGCCTTTTGTTAGATTTTCCCACACATCTAAAAATTCTTATAGTTACGCTTTAAAAGAAAATTTTAAATACCTTAAGAAGGCAGAAAACATTTAGCACTATATTTATGGTTATTAACGTGATTTTTATGTTTTTGAAATAAAGCAACAACAAGGGTTTGTTGCTTTGTTTTCATGGATCTTACAGATACAAATAAATTAACATATTATTCAATAAATAATACATATATTCCAATAAAAAACACGCTTTTCGTGACGCTGTAATAAATTTATTACTTACTATCACAATACTGCAAACGTTCATGATAACTACCAAACGTGCCAACTCCGATTTCGCATGTGTCGTTCACGCTGAATTGGCAATTATCTACTTCATTTTATATAATGTAACCAATACCGTTGCGGTAGTATATTACTGCAAGTTCTTGCAGAAAATTAACACAATTGCTTGGACTAAAGTTGTTGAGTGAGAAGAAATACGCTGTTTGATACAAAAACTTATTAATAATCAGTGGAACCAAATACTCTACTTTGCAGAAAGTTGAAAGAGCTTCAGGTTCATAAAAATCTGATGACTTTGTCATTGAAATTTGGATAATGCAACTTTAGTGATTAATTTAGCTGAGTGAGTAAGTGAATATTAACGTCACACTGTTCAGCTACATGAGGGCTTTTGGTGACGGACCACGTAATTTTGAACCATGGTCAAGTGACGTGGATGACACCTGAGCCGGCACCCCTTCTCCTAGCTACCACACCACACCAACGGGAGAACGTTTCAGCTCTCGACAGATTTAACGTACATCGCTGCCCAACACGGCGGGTCTTTAATGTCACTGGGCATGAACTACTGACACGCCTGCTATGATTCGATACCTTGACCAATGGGCTACCGCAGCACCCTTAATTTTGCTGAAAAGGAATTAACGAACAATTAAGTGAGCATAAGTAGAACGTATTGCGAATAAACAAATAAATAAAACATATTGCAATTAAACAAATAAATAGAACATATTGAAAATAAATAAATGAATAGAGCATATTGCATTCAAATTAGTTTTACGATTTGAGAAATGAGTACGAACAGTTATATATAATTTGTAAAATGAGTGTTGGACAGCCTTTAGGAGGACAGGGGGTTCACCCTACATTAAAAGTAATACTGAAAAAAAAATAAAGGTTGTGATATAAATGCGGCTTTGGATGAAATAAGGAAAATCAATCTCAATGCAGTTGATGGAAATATAGGGTGGTAATATTTTTTTTAAAAAAATGTCTATTACTTTAAGGCTAATTATTACTGTTAATAAAAATTAAGGAATACGATTATAACAACCATGTTTTACATTTAGTTAAATATATATAAATTTTGTGTTTGGAAGGAGCAAAACATTTTAAATTTGTTTACCCTCTGTGATTAGAAATAATAATTTTAAACTTATTTGTCAAGTTGTGTATAACTCGTGCTAGAAGACTTTCATAAGTAATCTTTACAGAAAACTTTAAAACAAACTCTATAATTTGTTCCTCAATTTTCCTTTAATTGTCCATTAAATCTGCTATTCATATTCAAACACTTAAATCTTAGTAGTTGTTACACCATTAAAAACTGTTTTGAAAAATGAAACGAATGAATTGTTTGATATTTTTCTTAATATGTGAAGCGAAACACTTGCACCATTTATTTTAATTGTAACAGAAGCACTTGATGAATACACCATTTAATGAAGGGAAAACACTCCCTGAAAACTCACAAGGAGAAGAAACAAATTAGGTTCAATTAAACAAAGAATGAAAACAATCAAAGGACAGAAGCATAAACACCATCAGAAAATCAATCAGATTGCAGAGCCTGTAACTTCTCTCGCCCTTCAGTGTTTATCGAAGATTTTACCAGAGATGAGGAGAAATAGCCAGGTGATCAGCATTAGTTAGTGAATTCTCCCAGGACAAAATACACAGTTTGAAGAGGAAAGAACCTTTAGTCTATGTTGGTGATTCAAAACGCAGTCAGTCGTATCGGATTTGCAGCCTGGAGCATCAACCATATGACTTCTCGCATGATATGGAATCTCAATCAGTATATGACCTTGAGACTTATCACAAATTTTTTCATTTAAATAAGTTTCAGAGATTTTTTTCACACAATTTATTACTAAAATAATCTTAGTTATCCGGCAATATATGTTCAGAACCGCGATTTTGAAAAAGCATATAAATGGATAATATTTATGATATTTAGTGTCGCTTAGATTAGAAAAATGTATATTAAATTGTTTTAAGAATAGTACTACGATAAAAAATTATTTACGTACGATATTTTGACAAAAAAAAAACATAGAACGATCCATTTTCAAAATATTCTCCTTTTGTAAAAAATGCTTCTATTATAATAGTATTTTGCCTGTATATAGCTCAGACCTCTCTACAGAGTTTCAACTAGAATTTTTGAAATATATAATTTAAAAGTGGATTTATCCATATTTTACGACAACAGCGGGGAGAATTTTTTAGAAAAAAAACGCCGATAATTATTTCTATTTGATGTAACTCTGAAAATAATGTTAATTTTTCAAAAATCATTAATGAGCTTCTGTACAGAGGTCTGAGCTATATACAGGTAAAATAATATTATAATAGAGGCAATTTTAACAAAAAGAGAACATTTTGAAAAAGGTTATTCTAAGTTATAATAATTTATATTTTAATTGTATTTAAAATATGAATTATTTTATACTACGAAACCTTTTATTTAAGTAATTTTTGTCAAAATGTCCTTAAAATATTTTATACATATATTCAAATCTAATTGACACTAAATATCCTGAAAATTATCCATTTATGCTCCTTTTTAAAATCACGGTTCCGAACGTAGTCGGATACCTTATATTTACATTTAGCATATAGTGTTTTTAGGAGCAGTGTTATTAAGTTCGATTTCAAGCGAGAATTAGTGTTTTTTATCAGGGCTCCTAAATCCTTTTTTAAAAAAAGAAAATAGAAGGAAAAAATATGAATTTTTAAAAAAATATATCTTTTATTACTTCGAGAATTTTAGGTAATCAGGATAAGTACAAAAAGTGAAAAACCAATAATGCGCTCAAACAGATTTTACAAATTTTTATACAATAATACATGTTCTTCCTAGTATATAATGACTAAAGAATTTCTTTTATTAATTTTTTTATACAAAACTCTTTTCTTGTTATTTTTGTGAGTCTAAAAACTATATATATATATATATATATATATATATATATATATATGTATATGTGTGTGTGTGTGTGTTCTCTGCACAGCCATATTACTCGGTGTGTAAACATAAAACAATTCCACAGTACACCTTTGGGATCCATATTTTACGAGAACAATTTTATAAATGATGATAAATGATGCTGCATGATGGAGAAATATGGCATTTATTTGATCATGTACGTGATTGACTGGATATGGCATACCTGGCAGCTGGATCTGACATGGAAGTTTCGTTCTATTCAGGCCCTACGATCACCAGATCACCAAACGTGTGTTTTTTTCCTAAGGGACAATCTCACGGAAATGGTGAATAAAGCAGCATTAACTACACAAACGGTATTCGTTGATTGTCTGGTTGCTGCTTGTACTTCGGAGGCATCATGCTGCTGGGACATGTGTACTCAAACATTCTTCGTCTTGTTCAAGTCTGCCTTGACAAATATTTGCTGATACTGTTTTTGATGTGTCTAGTAAGCTGTTTTTTTCCTTGCCCTGCCTGTGTAATCTTACTTTGCGTTTCCTTTTTTTCTAGCAAACTATGGATCATACAGGTACAGTTCTTTGGTCATTCTTTATGTAATCAGAACGAGAAATCCAGCTGTGCAGATTGCGGGTGCTACTTTTAGTTACCCTGTATTTTTTTTAATTATTGGGGGAAATTAATCTTATTCGTAGAATAAAAAACAGATTATAAAATACGATTTAAATTTGAGCAAACATAAGTTTTCAAGAATAAATTTATTCTCATTTTGAAATATTCCTCTCTCTTATACATTCAAACCTAACTTCAAGTAAACAAGTAAAACATCTGAATTGAAAAGGAGATTATTTCTATTATTGAATTAAATATATAAGATATATTTTTAAGGGAAAATAAATGATTGATTTTTGTTTTCAGAATAAAATTTTACAAAGAAAATATTATTATATAAATTAGTTATTACAAATTGTGTTAAAGTGGATAGAAGCATTTTTTCCGAATATTTTTCTAAAAGATGGTTTACTGGCTACGCAATTTGGCTACTGGATTTCATCAAATTAGTGTAAAAATAAAATTTAGACACACACAGCGAAAAAGATCACACATTTTTTGTCTAGATAAATAACGCTTTTTTTTCTATTTCAAAACGAAAAATTTCAAATTACTTCCACAATCATTCCTACTGTTTTTTAAACATCCTTTTTAATTTTAAGTAAATGACTAGATTTATTTTTATTCCTGTAAAGTTTCTTTAAATAAATAGAAAAATCGAAAATGAGTAATCAAAGTAATGCTGTACCAATAGTATCGCGTATAGTAATAAATTTTAAAATAAAGTAAATCTCCCCCCCCACTATAATTTTGAATAGAAATATGGAATCATGTAAATAACTAAAATTTATTTACAAAAAATGTTAAATTAACTTAATTTATACAAAAGGAGGCACTTAAAACATTCATCTTTACCTTATCATTTATGCAATGGAATAATTTATTGAATGAAGATATAACTATAGAGAAATATTTTATGTTTTAATATAAAAACAGTGCGATTCAAACTAAAATGGATGCCATTTTTAATAATCTGTTTTCTTTAACATTTATTCGTACGATCTATTGACATTTCTTGTTCCCAAATCTGAGATCCCTGTATTAGTATTGTTGTTCATATCATCATTAATTTTACTGCTATTCTTCATCATCATTAACTTATTTTTATTATTAAAATATTATGTTTGTTTGATCCTTTGTCTTATTTATTTCGTTAATTTCGTTATCGTTTTACGAGACGAGCTTTTTGATTTGATTAATAGCTATTAATTCCTATATTGTGATATATTTTACAATTACAATTTATTTGCTTCACAATGCAGCAAACTATTTTTATTTAAATTAAAATCGTTTTTCTTAAAAATAATAGCATTACATTTGAAAAATATTGTAAAATTCTACAATATCTTAAAATATTTTGGAGAATATCATCATCATCATTTTCATGATATACGAACAGACATTCAAAATACGTACAAGACATTCATGCATTAATATGTTAGTTCAAAATTATTTCAAAAGAAGCTATTAAGAAATAAATATATTAATAAAAATAACTTATATTACTTATTATTTATCATGTTTGCGTTACAAATTCTAAATGAGAAGAAGTGTCATTAGTACTTATTTATGAAGTGTAAAGAATACGAAATGTAAAATGACGTTTATTATTTTTACGTTGTGTATTAAAAACGTTATGTACTATGAATGTTGAAACTTAAAATATTCCTTATCATTTAAAATATAGAAATATCCATTGGTTTTATTTAAAAAGTTGGGGAAATAAGACGAGTTGAAATTGTTTTGAATATGTTCGTGTTCAAACAACATGTTTACGAAATAAATTCAGCGAAAACCAGAAATGAAAAGTTACATTAACACATCATCTTTTCAAAATGAAATTCTCGGTATTCATTTCATTGTAAGATTTGATTTTTGTGTTTTTATTTTAAACTCATATCGTAAGAAAACTGAGAACTTTTATTTCAAATCGGTTTGTTTTGTATTAATACCCTCTGATATACTTCGAATGAAATGGAAATATAAATAATACAATTTTGTTGTATTTTACTGTTTTTTTTAATTCAAGTGCATACTTTAGAGTAGACCGAATTTTTTTTTCGCATGCTGTACAATAAAATTAGAAAAGTTGTCTTTCACTTAGCTAAGGACACCCCAATCCCTCCCCCCTAAAAAACAGAAAAGCAAACGAAAACAAAATGAAAATTCTACTCCCGCATTGCATTCAAAATTTTAGAAAATTGAGAAATTTCATTATTTTGTTGTCAATTTTTAAATTGTATTTGACTTATCGTTATCATAACACTAATGTTCTATATTTGAAGTTTGGAATTTAAGATGAAAGAAAATTAAGACCTGTTATACAGTTCAAAACATTTATTGTTCACACAAAAAACTCAAAAACCAATTTTTTTAGTAAACTCAGGAGCATTTCGTTGTTTTAGTTGACTTAACACTTTTTTCTATTCTGAGGAAAAATTAATTAATGATAAGTGAATGTTTTTAACAATATACGCACGTACGGTTTTTTCATCTGCATAGATTGTAAAAACAATAAATATTTTTATTTAAAAATACACTTTAAAATTAGGTTTTTAAGAAATTTTGTAAAGTATTGATCTTTATAAACAGAATTTTTTTTTGTTCAAATGAGATTCTCGTTTGACTCAGCAACACATACTTTCCGATATGCTTTTTTCACAGCGTTCCAGCGTTTTCAATGAAAGCGGAAGCTTTGGAAATGCTATCTGAGTCATTTATCATTTCATAAAGTTGAAGGACAAATTAATCGATTGTAGTCGTACTTGGTCAGATTTCATGATGGTCATTGAATAATGAGAATTTCTTTAGATTGGATCTCATCACAAAGTTTTTTTTTTTTTTTTTTACAGATGAGACCTGAGATTGCAAATTATATTCTCATTTCTGTAATTTTACTCATCGAAATCTCCACACACTTGTAGATGTTCGATATCCTTATATGACGGTTTGTAATTACTTTGTGTACTCAAATCACTTTCATGGGACTTTTTCTTTTCGTATTTTTTCAAGCGTTTTGCTTTACACAAGCTCTATTCCTTCAAATGTAACCTGCCAAAACTTTTCAAAAAAATACTTTCTTTGAAAGTACCTGAAATGTAATTTTTTTCCAAAAATTAAATACAAAATTCTATATTTAATATTTTAACACCGAATTGTAGAAGATATTCACTTTTAAAAATGTTAGGCTTTTTCATTAATGAAACATTCTAACATGGGGTTGTTAGGACTTTCCTGATGTTGATTAGATGCAGCTGCATGTATACAAAGAAAAAGAAGAAATAAAAGTATCTGAAAAAATTTCTTTTTAAGCCTCTGTTCTTTTTACACCACAAAAGCTCACATATTCATTATTTGATAGGAATAAATTCTCATATATCGTTCTTTAAAGTAGCACATTGATTACCTATGTCAGAAAGAAGCTTATATGAAAAAAAAAACTTGAATTAACAAATATTGGGAACTCAAACTTATTTAACACGCTTAGTCTTTCTTACCTCACTCTTCTGCATCAGCATTCAAAAATCACGTGAAAACTAAAGTAAAAACACTTATTAAGAAAGTGTTTATTTTATTTAGTTGTATTAGTAAGGCAACATATCTGTAAGGCAACATATGTTAGTGATTTGTAATAGAGGCAGCCAACTGATGTTTCCGTTTTCATAGGCCCTGAATATGATCTATGTCCTTGTTTAATAACACGGAAGAACAATGATATTTAAACTAAGTTACATGCTTATGAAACCTCGATTTTCAATGTTCCTATTATAACAGATCTGTCTCAGACATCTAGCTTCAAAAATAATTAATTTTAAATGAAGTCACAAATATTTTCCTAATTTATTAAAATTTGATTATTTCAATTATAAAGGTAAAGATGAATAAAGTCACGAAATACAGCTAATTTTACCAAAAAAAAAATGTTTTTATTGTTATTGTGTGAACAATAAACGCTGCATGATTTCATCTTCCAGAGTTTTCTCCACAAATCAAGTTGTATGAGTTCCAGTATTATAATACCTTAAGAGAAAGGACATCCTTACGGCTCTAATGTAAATTACGACAAGAGGTCCAAGTATTTTGTCTGAATATACCTATCCCATAACATTTTTATCCAGAACTATTTGAAGAGCAGTATGTCTTCCAAAATGGTGGTAATTCCAGTTCGCCCCATCTCATCTGTGCTGTAATCTTTCATGAACAAACATGAGGTTTTTGTATAGTGTAGTGTTTCATTTCCAGAAGGAATTGTGTACCACACTTTAAACCGAATTGGGCTCGTCATTAAACTGCACCTGACTTCAATCCTGGTTTTATCTCATCTCGAATTGATGGAACCCGTTTTCATCAAAGTGTCTGGTGTTTTGAGGTCAATGAGGTGCATTTGGGTATGTTTGAGTATGGAGATTACCCAAATAAAGAATTTTAAACTCTTTGGATTTGCATATTTCATTAAAATTGCAAATGAAAATTAGTTTTGCAACTTAATATCGTCGTTCTGTCTGGGCGAGCTATTAATAGGATATACTAGCCATCAATTGTTCTGGTTGGAATAAAGGTACCTTTCCTTGTTTGACTTTGAAAATTCATTATTTCTCGGAATATATTCCAATGTTTAGAGTGGCCGCGGTAGCCTAGTCGTCAAGGTATCGAATCGTGGCTAGCATGTCACGAGTTCGAGCCAAGTACCACTAAAGAGCCACCGTGTAGGGGTTAAATCTGTAGAGAGCTCAAACAGCTTCCAATTGGTGTGGTGTGGTAGTAACGAGAGAGTGTGCCAGCACAGGTGCTGTCCTCGTCACTTGACCATGGTTCAAATTTATGAGGTCCGTCGCCAAAAGCCTTCGTGTATCAGAACATTGCGACGTTAATATTCACTCGCTCACCCTATGTTTAGAAATTACACCTCTTGCTATTGTAACAGAGCCTTTTAGAATTCATTATGTTTGACCGGATTAAAGACTCCCAAATTCTCACGAGAAGACATTTTTTCCTGTAAATCATATTGCTGGGATATTTTCAAATCATATTTTCTCAAAGTAAAATGTTACAACTTAGATAGTGAAAAAAGTAGATTATTCTACAATTATCTATTTTTTTAACATCATGGATGTTGACTTGAATTTGAGATTTACTCATTTACTTTTCTATCAAACTTAAGAAGTTGAATGATCTGTGTTTAATGATAGTTGTCGCGAAAAATACTTAAATAATTTCGTTTAAGGGATGAGTTCCTCTAATTATTTGAGCAGTATACACGAACATTCGAACATAAAACTAAAATAGGACTATTTTTAACGTAGTGATAACAAACGTGCATTTGATACGATTTCCAAAAAAAAAATACATTTGAAGTGAAAAAAATAATTCTAAAGCATTTTCAGTAAAAAAGAAAAAAAATTAAGTTTATTTTAAGAATTAAATTAATAATCAGTGTAAATATAAAAAAATAAGCTCAGAAAAATGACATAAAAATGCAATAGGAATGTTTCTGGAAAGTTCAAATAAAAAATATTGAAATTTCAATTCTAACCAGAAAAAAATGTAGTATCCTAGCAGTGGAAGATGCCTAAATATAAAGGAATATTCAGAAAATTACAACTACAAGCATAAAAAAATTAAATATAGAGAAATGCATAACTTTATGAATAGTTAAAAATAAATTTTTAAAAAGACGTTACTCGAATGACTTCTTGTAATTATTATTTTTAGCTCTTGATTTGATAAAAATTTATAACTTTGGCACAACATTGGTTATCTGCACTATAAGAGAAAGTGTTTTTTGTTTATGATATTATCATGTATTAATTTTGGATGAAATTCAAATGTTATGAAAGGAAATTACTACAATGCACTGTTCAATATGAATTCAAAAATATAATTTTAAAGTATATATGAGAATAAACAAATATATTTATATATAACACGCACGTGTATATGTCTGCGTGTTACATGTATGTGTATGTACATTTTTACATGCTGTTTCACTCTCTGAACAGAACAAATTAATTTAAGATTTTTATTTCAAAACTTAAAAACACTTTTAGATTTTCATGTAACTTATTGTCAATTTAGGAAGGTGTTTTCAAAAATAGACTGACAAGAGAGTTACGGGGAGTTATAAATAAATAAAAATCCCTTTTATTGGCTATTAAATCTACAGACTTAAAATTTAGCAAATATTTTTGTTTTTGTTCAGCTGGGATATGCAAAACCTTTTTTTATTTAATCTGCAATTCACGTAAAATTAACTCATTAAAAACTTATTTATCCTTCAATCGGTATTGCTTAATTTTTCAATTTACCCGTGCGAAGAACGGGTATACCAGCTAGTCGCTAGTAAATCTGTCTAAAAAATGTTTAATCCTATTGCGAAAGTTTGAATAAGGTGTTTGTCGAAATACGGTATATTCGGATTAAAGAATTAATTATAATAAATAAATGAAGTTTGTGAATTTGAATAACTATTAATTTAAGTAATCACATTTATAAATATTTTTTTAAAAGAAGATTAGTTTTCCGTGTTTTTAAATGCTAAACAAAACCATCTTGAATCTAATATCATGCTTAAAATTCAATTCTAAGCTTGAGTAGAAAAATTTCTTTAAAACATCTAGAATTTATTTATCCTTGTTTTTTTTCAGAACTAGAATTGAGCCTTGAAATCTAGTTTGGTAGACTTGATGTAAGATGAATGATCAAAAAGCGGAATGCATCAGTACATTTTTTCTTTTCGTGTTATATTTAAGATTGTGAAGTCTCCATCGTGAAAAAAAGTAATCATTTTTCCCCAAAACAAAATTATTCCAAAGACTAAAATTTTTTTGTACCAAAACCATCTTTTAATCTTTTTTAGGATTACAAATGAACTGGAATATTGATAAAAGAAGTCAAACAAAAATAAAACTACAACTATATTGCATAAGAATAAATCAACTGAATGTATATAGTATGATTTAACAATTAGTAAGTTAATAATAAATTGATTTAGATTTCATTGCATTCGTCAACGAAAATAAAAAAAAACAATGATATACATGAAAAAAAGATTAACGTATAAGAACTCACTATTTAATCTTACGCATATAAAATAATTTATTATCATAAATAACCTTATAATCATTAAACATAATATTACGCATCTCTTTTTATTTATTCAACGAAAAATAGAGAGGAAATGCATAATTCACTTATGCAATTAACGCTATACTGAGAGAGAGAGAGATCTGAGATAAGAAAAAATTAGCTCACACTTTTTCAGTACATTTTAATCGATATTTCAAACGCCTGTTTCATGATTAGGAGAAAAGTTGAAAATCTCATTAATTATCATCTAATAAAAACTACTTCTTTTTAGCGATATTTTCTGTTAAAATTAAATAAAATTTTCAACAGTGAAGGGAGTTTGATAGGATATCACACATTTGGGAAAAACAATTCTCTCAAAATATCAACATTATCTTAATTTTTTCCACTGGGGCCGCATTTTATTAATTTAGAATTTCAGACAAGATGAGCCCCAAAATGTGAGAGCCGTTTCAAGGTAGCACTTCCTCCTAAATTTGGGCACCTGAACAAATTTTTTGATATTCAAGCTGTCGTCGGTTGCTAAATATTAATTAATCTGATTTAATTTTGCCGAGAATACCAGAGGCAAATTGATAACGCAGGGACCCTTTACATGCCGCATAATCATACGGCATGCGTGTCTGAGATTTTTGCATCCAGAAAATCTATCGACTACAGCCGGGGTCGAACACGCAAACTTGGACGCCCGAAGCTAACACGCTACTTCTAAGCTACCGAAGCCGACAATTTTTTTTTAATGTACTTATTTAAAAGTTAATCAAGCTTTTGTGTGATTTATAAGTTTTTTGTTTTGTTTTTAATAAGTAGGTATAATGATATTTATGTTTCTGAAGTGATTTATTTTCAGTCATTTTTTAATACTGAATTTAATTCCTATTCGAATTAATTCATTAGAATTTGTAGTTTTTACCATCATCTATAATCTTTCTTCTTATATATCTATTTTAAGAATTGTTATTTTTTAATCGATTGGAACTCAAAGGTATGTAAATATAAAAGTACCACAACACATTCAAAAAAGAAAACTGTTATTTTAAAAATAATCCACGTCTTTTTATAGACCAAGAACATTGTTTTTTTTAAAGTTCTACGTTTGATATCATTGCTATTTTATTGATATAGTTTTATATTGAATTTAGATCAGGCTGAGATTAATGTAGTAGTATTTTCTACCAAGGTGAAAGTGCCTTACTCTAATGCCTTAACTATATGCAGCCATCAATTATCCACTCTTATTTCAGTTACTGGTGGTGGAAGTATGACCTACCATTAAAACCATTAGATATTTTTATGATGTGTATTGTTTCATAGAAATCGTAACTGAACAATGGAAAACAATTAAATAATAATAATGAATCCCCTGCTGATTCTTATCACTATTAATCAGATTCACGTATACCTACCATTCATTTTAGTACATTTACGAAAATTATATTTTTGGAACTGGTTAACAGTACTATTTTTCTGTAGGAAGAATCTGAACTGAATACTTTCATAACGTTCATCTTAGAAAAAATATATCATTTTCTTAAAGATTTCAATAAATGCAGTTCACAGTATTTTTGCTGATGTTTTCATTTATTGCAATCGTACTATAAACACCTTCTTACATGCATAGCGTTCGTGTGTCATCTTATTACCACAATATGTATCTTACACATCAAAGCAATAATAAAATAGATGATTAGTGTTGTTTATATATTCCCTAACTATATACAACAAAAATTTTGCGAGCGGGAAAAGAATGTATTTCTGCAATCAAGTTCATTGGTCTTAGAAGTTTTTCCCATGATCCTCGTGGTATAACATGAGAAGGCAAAAATGAACTTTGACTCTTAAAAACAATTTAAAGGGAAATGCAAAGCCCAGAAGAACGATTGATATCTTTGGGAAATGGAACTCGAAGCGTTCCTCCATCCTATATCGAAATGTATTTGAACCTTGGAAAGGAGAGGCCTGAATTAAGAGGCAGATTCATGATTGGTGGACTTGATGAAGCAAGGGTGTGTGACCACGGTGACTGCTTCGGAGACATCCGATGTAATAGAAATTTTTCAGAGTAAGTGGACGAGAGACTCGTCTGCCATTGGTCGAAAAGAATCAGTGAGTTAACACTCTATTGGCTGCCTTGAAGTTATGGCGCAGAAATTGGGTGGAAAAAAAGTGCTTTCTTGAGTGGGTTGCAGATTTAGAATATAATTTAAAATTAAGAAAGGAAACAATGATAAAAAAGTAAAATGAACAATTAGAAAATGGCTATTCGCAATGAGGAGAATGAGGCAATTATATATAATTACTAGGGGATTTTACAATTCCAGAAGGATTCTTCTGGGCCTTTTAGTATTGAAATTGGGATTGTAATGTTTAATATTTAAGATATTAGAGTTATTAGAATTTGGAAGATTATCAAAATTTTAATTGTCAGTTTTAAATATATTTTCTTAAAATGATAAATGTTAATAGCTTTGTAAATATCTCTATTTTAGTGTATATACAAGCCTTAGTTGTATTCCTGATTAAAGCATTTTGAGCATTTTCTAAAAGTGCAATTTTTCAATTTTCCGCATAGTCCCACACAGGGCAAGTGCACGTTAAGATGGGCCGCAAAACACCAGTGTAGAGAAGTACTTGGTTGTAAAGATTCATTTTAGAATTGAAGTAATTTAAGGGGTAAATTAAGGGCAAGGCATTTCAGAATAAATACAAAGCCTACACTTAAATAGAACTTTTTATATAAGTTCCTATAATTAATGTTGTGGTTTGACGTAAGAATCGAGAATTTGTCGAAAAAAAAGAGTTTTATTCAGCCAGCGATCTCCACATTTTATCAGTGAGACAAATCAACGCCAAAAGCCTCAAATGTTATTTGGATTGTTTATTAATTTCACGAACTGATATATCCTTAGTTAAATTTCTATTTCGGTTGTAGAGTAAATCGGGAGAACGTATATTTGAAGACTATCAAAGTTAATGGGCTGAGAGTGGAATATGCTAATATTTTTTGTAAAAAGAAATTTTTAGCTGTTTTAATATAAAATTAGAATATGTTATGGTTGTGTAAACATATATTTTGCTTTGGATATAAATTAGTTATATATATATATATATATATATATACTAGAGGACCGACAGACGTTGTCTTGTACACACATCTTAAATTCAAAATAAAATGTTTTTGAATATTTGATTACTGCGATCGTAGCGCAGTCTGCCGGATCTAATGTAAAACATTCCAAGATCAATAATTTATTAGTAAAAGATTAATTAAATAAACACTTCTAAATAGAATAACAAATCTAAACCATTCTCGGGTCCACTGGAACAGACAAAAACTTTCATCAAAATCGGTCCAGCCGTTTAGAAGGAGTTCAGTTATATACACACGCACAGAGGAATTACATATATAAAGATTATTTGAAAAGATATTGATTAAAAACGCTAAAAAGGGTGAATCACGTCGGCATTTTCGTAACAATAAAGACCGGGGTTGGCTGAAAATCAATTTTCGACGCCAACTGACGTCTTTTTCAATTCCTACTATTAGCGCAAGATTTCTATACATATTTCATTTGTTTGTTTGTTTGTTTATTTATTTATTTATCTTGGTGGAATTTTCAGTTGTTAATAAAATACATTTTAAAGCACTCAATTGAACTGAAATGTAATGCACATGGTTATTTTGGATGACAATACTATAATTTATTTATAGTTAATAAAAATTAATTAATTCAAACTAATTATTTAAAAAAATACAAATATAGCCACGTTGACGACTTAGCGACCCTTTTGGCGACTTATGTCAAATTTTGAAAAGGTTTCTTTCTCACGTGTTAAAGCATTCAGTTGAAAGGAAATTTTATTTTATAACAATAGCGTTGTTACAACAATGCAGGTGAATGTTGAGTTGCATTTTTTGAAAGTTTTTAGTTAATATCTTTTTAACTAATTGCGATATCGGACCGAATTATAAATCTAAACCATTCTCGAACTTACTTGAACCCACACAAAAAATTCATGGAAATAGGTCCATCCATTTAGGAGGAGTTTAGTGAAAAACACACGCACAGAAGATTTTTTTATATATAAAGATGTATACAAAATTGCAATAGATTTGAAGAAGAAAAAGAAAATAGAAGTATATCCAGGCAGTGTAGGGCTAAAATAAGCTATTTTCACAGTACAATAGCAACCTCTTAATTCAGGAACTAAGATTTGATGTTTAATCGTTGTTTTCAGACGAGCCAAACTTCACCAGTTGCTTACCTTGCCTATATTACTCGCTTGTAGATAAAATAAATAACAATGAATACTTATTAATACTAAGGGTAACCGTCATAACATAAGATAAATATAAATGTACTAAAAATATATTTAAGTTACCGAAGACAATATGAAGTAAAATTCAGATTAAAAATTAAAACTAAATCAAAATGTACCTAGTATAGAAAGTATTAAATGTATATCATTATACAGCATTTTAAAATACTAAAGACATTGTTATGTTAAGTTGACGCCAGTCAGAATTATCACAGCTCTACAGAGCATATAAGTAAAATTAGTAAATTATAAAAGTCATATTTTTTAATGTGCTTCGTAAGCATGAAAATGTAATAATAGCTACTAAAATTGCATATATTCAGGTAGTATGTGATTTATTTATTGAAGTTTTGTACGTCTCGGGATTTTATCAAAAGAGTTAAAAATTACGGACCTCTCAGATTTTCAAAGATGCTTATTTGTAGGATCGATAGGAGATGGGCGTCTCTCTGTGTCACGGCCCCAAACACGTGCAAAACAAGCACGACAAAGTAAAATAATAAATTTAAAGAGATCGACGGGTGTTGAAGAGGATTGTAATGTCTGAAAAGCGACGAACTGTAGCCAAAGTGACCTCAGAGCTCAATCAGCATCTCGGATCTCCCGTATTAATGATTACTGTTAGAAGTCATCTTCATAATTAGAACACTTACGGAAAAGCAGCAATTCCCAATACACTTGTCACGAATTTTAATGTCAAATGTTATCTACAAGGATGCCACTCTCTCAAAACCTGGCTCATTGAGAAGTCGAAGAAAGCAGGATGGTCTGACAAATCGTCTTTCATATTCTTCCCTGCACCAGTACGATTGCACGTTTGGAGGGCGCATGTACAAGCGTATGTGATTGGATTATCTATTTTCAATATTCAAACATGGAGGTTAATCAGTCATGTTATGGGCAGCGCTATCGTGGCGCTCTTCTTGAACATTCTTATTGAAAAATAGGACAATGCTTCTCAAAGTTTCACTATTCCTGACCCAATATTCAATCCATAATTTTCTCATCACACCCACCCTCATGCCTCATGCAAAAACAATGTATTGAATCTATAATACTAGACTTTGGTGCTTAAGTTACAATACGGCTTTAACCTCTTTAGTGCCATCAGCGTGTATATAAGTATCGCTCAGCCAAAGCATTAATTGCCCCAGACGTATATATACGTTTCTGTGCACTGCTATCAACAAAACTAATCTGAAAGTTCTGAAATACAATAAAATGATCTTGACAATGTTTGCGAAATATTTACTTATTGAAGATTATTTGCTTCTTTATTCCTTTCCTCTCCCCCCTAAATGTATCACATACGCGCGCCTACGTAAAAAAAACAGTTGGCATTGGGAATCGAATCGCACAACTTTCAGTCGGCAGTTAAGATATTTATTATAAACAGTACAAATTATTAAGATAAGTGTTAATTTTTGTATATATTTTTACGTAAGGCAATCCCATGGAGTCACTGGTAATTGTTAACCATTCTTAACTTAGTATCTGTAAATTAATTATAAAATGCATTGTGTAACACTGATACATTTATAAGTATATTATATCAGTGTAAATGTGTATTTTATTTTTTTATTATGTCAGAATGTATTTTGTTTGTATACTTTCAGTAAATTAATATATATTTTTTAACTTATCCTTTATTTTCGACTTTTCAATATGCTCGCAGCCCCCTCGTAGTGTTGTCACGCTCACCAAGGGGAGCGTGCCCTATAGTTTGAGAAACGCTGAATAGGGTCATTATGGAGAAGTATGCAGAACTTGTAGCTGATCAGGGTCATCCTATAAAGTAAATTTTGTTTCCTGCAGGAGATGGAATTTTGCAGGATTATAATGCACCTATCCATGCAACGAGACTTGTCAAGAGTTTATTTGATGATCACGATTATGAAGTTAACCATGATGTATATTATTCATCATTTAAGAAAATATGTAAATATGGCGCATCAGAAGGATATTAATTTGTAATATATATTAAATTAATTTTTACTGCAGTAACATTGAATTAGGAAGATCAGTTAATGATGCCCAATAAGTGATTTATAGTTTTATTTTACTACTGAAGTGGAGGGAAAAGTAATAAAAGACAGTTAAGTGACTGAATATTTCGAACAAAACTCATATAAAGCTTATTTTGTTTTGTTAACAGTGTTCTTTCTTTCTCTGGTCCTCATTTTTGTGTTTTCCTTAACAAAAATTCGGCAACATACATCCCATAATTTTCAAAACTCTACATGAAAAATCCAGAAAATCAAATACGGAGAAAACAATAGTACAAAAGAAGTTGTTAGCTTTCTCTTTGTTGTCTGTCACTTGTCTTTTTCAAGCATATTGTTACGTTTTTCAAAGCAAAATAAAATATTTCTCTTTTGTTCGTGAATAGTGAAGTGCGTAATGTACAAACATCTTTAAATCAATTGCGTACATGAATCATGTACTTTTGACAGAAAAAAAAGAAAAGTAAACATGTGTCATTTCCTTAAAATTGTTGCTCTCATTTTATTGATAATAGCTACATTGTTCTCGAAGTGCCCATCGAAAATGTTAACTTTTAAGTTGTGTACTTTGCAAAGAAAACATTTTTAAAATTAATTTAGTACAAAAGACTGAAGGATTTGAAAAGGAAAAAAAAAATATGGCAAATGATAGTTGAGTTAAAAATGAATTGTCCTAATTTCATCGTTAAACGGAATTTAAAACTTAAGAATACTGTTTATGAAAAGATATAAAAAACTCAAAACTATTCTCTTTGGATACTTTCTTGTTGATATGATAAGTTTTATTTGAAATAGATATTTCCCATTAAAATTTTTAAACACTTAGAGAAGAGTGAATCTTGGATATACATTTTAAAACATTTTTAAGAGAGCATTGAAAAAAATAAAACGCTGAATTAAGTTTTGCATTTATTTTTCAGATCAAATGGCATATATATTTTCTTTTTTTAGAGAAAAATTAGATTTTTTTTTTGTTAATCGTAATTAACTTTCTCACACAAAAATTAGAAATATATATCCAAAATAAAAATCCTATCATATAGAAACAATGTGACATAATAAATGTTAAAGTTAACATATTTGACGAAATAAGCTATAGAATATTAAAATGTTTTAAAAAAGCATTATCTAGTTTATCATTTATTTTATTATTATAGAGTTGCAGGTGGGAAAAATGTTTTGAATCGACTACGTTTAAGAAAATGTTTATTATAATGTTGAACTACCAACTTAACTTGTTGAACATGTTGCAACTAGTGGAACCGAGATGTACCCATGTGGAAACAAGTGACCTTGGAATGACCTAAGAAATTATAAGACGAGAGGATTGTAAAATCCTGTACAAATCGTTTGGTTTAATTGCCTTAATTTTCGGAACAAGTAAATTTCATCTATATCATAAAGTGTGTATTAAATTTTATTTAAATTCGAAGCTACCTCCTTCCACGGTAAGTTGTTTTAAATGTTTCTTACTGTATGTTTACGTAACATACAAGATGTCCCCAAAATAGCGTGTCCCAAACTCTGCACTTCCATCGTCCTCGCTAGAAGGGCAGAAAAATGCAACTGTATCTGTACTATGCAAAGTTTACTTGAAAGATTCTGTAAATGATGATAAATGAATTGCATGGTGGCTCATGATTGGCTCTAACCATTGTTTTGTTTTGTTTGTGTACGTTATTGGCTGAATATGGCATACCAGGCCGATGGATCGGGCGTGATCAAATTTATCGCCGTCACGATCACCAAATCCCACACCAATGGATTTATTTTTTGTCTTTGGGGCATTCTCAAAGATTTCGTGTATTCAGGTGTACGGACAACACAAACGTTTGTAGTTATTTGTCTAAATGCTATTTGTTCTTCAGTGGTTTTCGCGCTGTTGCGACGTATGAACTATCTAATTCATTCCACGACACGCTCAAGCATTAATCGATATGCACTGCGGACACATTGAGCAGTTGATTTTATAAATATTTGCAAGTATTAAAGATGTGTCTAATACAGCAGTGACGTTATACTTTGTTTTTCAATTCCTACTATTAGCTCACACTCACTATATATTTATCTTTGTTGAATTTTCAATCATTAATAAAATACATTTTAAAGCACTCAGCTGACCTGAAATTTTATATATATGATTATTGTATTAAGTAATTTAATTATAATTAATAAAAATTAATTGATTAAAACTAATTATTTAAAAAATTATAAATTCAGCCAAGTTGGCATCATTTTTGGCGACAAGGCCTTAACATATATATATTTTTTAAATAAATTGAAAAAATTTCAATTTAAGAGTCACGTGAGCACTTAAGCTAACTATATGTAACGACCATGGAAATGTGAAATCAATTTTATTTTTCTTAGATTCTGAGAAACTAAATATTATGAAAAAATAATTAAAGATTTTTACTCTTAGCTTCAGAATCGTTTTCTTTTTATTGCTTCACATTAATAATTTTTTAACTCCAACGCAATATTGTTTTTTATAAGTCATACATCGAAATTTGAAGCTATATATTATCTGTGAGGGGAGGGTAAGATAGAACACTAATTTTACACACACACTCACACACAGTGCGCGTACAGACACACACACAAAATTGCTGATGTCCTGAGGGAAAGACTTAGCCCGTGCAACGCTGGGCTATGCAGCTAGTATATATATACTCACGTGTTATCATCCACGTCATAGTCATGTTTATCATCCACAAGGATGATGAACACGACTGTCCCCTCCCCCTATAACACTTGTATTTATTTTTTATTGAAGGTAATCCTATGTATTTATATAGTACTTAAAATTTAATTAAGTATTTATTGTTAACAATTTATTGTATGAATCAATGCTAATTATCCATTCAATATTTTTTTTTACTTCTTTTTGTTCCTGAAATCGATAAAATAAAAGCAATATGTTTTGTGGTCTATTAAGGTATGATACGAGAAGAGTGAACTACCAATTCTGGATCTCCCCTCCTTTGAAAACTTTTGTGGGCTCTTCTCTTTCTCTCTCTGTATATATGTATATCGTGCTCTAAATGACCTTTTGTTCAGTTGACTAGAATATTTTCAACGGATTATTTTTTAAAAAATCCGAAAAAATCTGCATATAAGTTTGTCTTAATTAATAAAACGTAAAACGTTTACATGCAACACGCACAGTAGTATATATTCGCTTTAATAATAAATTGTCTTACACTTTATTATTCGCATTTTTCTATTTTTTTTGTACATCCTCATATTGTATTTTTTATTTGATGAATTTAACGCTGAAAGTACATTGAAAATATTTTTAAAACTATATGATCGCTTGAATAGTTGCGGTCAAGTAGCCATTTTACTGTAGTAATGAACCACAAGTAGTGCAGACAGTTTAAGAGAAAACCTGAAAAAAACAATTTGAATCCCGACTGGAAACTATTTTACAATAGTTATTTTCCTTGATTTGATATTATATTATTGTGCCTATACATATAGAAATACACGTATTATCTCCTCTTATGGAAATATATTTAGATTTTTTTGAAGTAATAAAAGTCTAAAAGAAATTTGAAAGCATATGATTATTTTTAAATTCCTACTATTAGATCACACTTTCTATTTATTTATTTATCTTGGTGGAATGTTGAATATTTAATAAAATACATTTTAAAGCGCCCAATTGAGCTTAAATTTTATATACATTATTATTTTGGATGCCAATACAGTAATTTAATTATAATTAATAATAATAATTGATTAAATGTAATTATTCGAAGAGTTACAAATACAGCGAAGTTGACATCCTTTTTTGCGACTTAGTGATCCTTTTGGCTCATTGTGTCAAAACTTTAAAATATTTTTATTCATTTCTCACGTTTTGAAGCATTCAGTTGAACGGAAATTCAATATACACGATTGTTTTGGATGACAATACGACACTTTAATGATAATTAATAAAAATCAATTACAACTTAATGGTATGATTCTGCAATATGTATATACATATGTATATTAATTGTAACTATTTAATAAAAAGTAGATAAAATAAATTTTTTTGTTGATCTAAGTAGGAATTGACTTAGCTTTTTTGAATTACTTGTTATTACCAATCTTTTCATACATTATTCACTTTAAATAAAACAGGTAAGTATTTTATTAAGGCAATTCATTACTTTGAAAACAGAGAGTGAACAATACATGATTTCCGTTGATTTCAAGTCGCTAACTTGAATCAAATGACCTACTTAGAAAATAAAATCAAATCAAATTGTATAACTCAATAATGTGTTAATATTATGATATTTTATTTGCGTTAAATTTATTTAGTGTTGCAATAATAATTGTAATTAACATATTCTAACATCTTCCTTTTTGTATGCATTATTGTTTCCGTTTTTGGAAATACTTTCAATACTTTATTCATTACATATATATTTTTTATTTTAAAATAAATAAATTATTAGCTTTGTGTTTTAGTACATGAATAACATACTGAAAACTTCCTGAAATTATCCTTTGTACTATATTTATTTTACCTGCATACTAATAATACATTTCAGACTATGCTAAAATGAAGGATATAATAACTTAAATTATAAATGCTATTCAAAGTGTCTTTCTTATTTTTTAATAAAACAGTGGTAAAATATTTGGCAATATTTTTTTAATAACCATAACAGTTTTTTTTAATTTAATTTTGAGAAAAACACCTTTTAATGAGCTACAGTTTCATTTGAGTGAACATTCATTGATAAATGTATACTTTTTAAATGCTTACTTAATATTTTACATGTATGGATGTTACATCACACACATTAAGATTAATTTAATATAACTTTATAAATATATTTACTTTTCATTTTTGTTCAGTTTTATGGTTTTTTTTGTGTTAGGATATATTTTATTATATATTCTTAATTGGAATTACTTAAATATAAAACTAACATTTTGATAAACTTTTCTAAGCAATGTGCTACAACATTCATCAAATAATACGTTCGATTCATTGTGCATATTTCTTTGGGATTTCGAATGTTCAGGATAAACTTCAAATTATATCGAAATCGTGGAAACTCCCAAAAATAGTTTTGAAAAGTCCAGTATACTCACTGAAAATTAGCCTTTGAAAAAAAAAAAAAAAAACTGCATCATTCATCAATTATGTACACTTTCGTTACAACCCTTACCAATTCAAAGGTCGTTTACAGACGTCATACTGAGTTTCAAAATAACGAATACGGGAGATCGAAGAACAAAGTGCATATACCATTAATGAGAAACCGATGCTAAGCGTTCTAAATTACCCTCACTTACACTATTGACCTCCACAAATTACCAAATGGATAATGAATCAAAATTTCCTTCAAGTATCGTGAAACATTTGTAATTACTGAGGCATTAACTTCGTGAATTTCAATGCTGAAATCATTTTATGGTTAGAGTAATTTGGATACGAAAAGTTTATTCTAGAGAAACCTTTTTTTTGTAATTCTTTATAATAGTGGGAATGTAATGCAAATGATTTTATTATTTTTATTCGTTGGAAAAAAGATAAAAAATCTTTGAAAATAATAATGGAAGTGTCAAATAACATTTAGAATATAAAATGAGAAGCTCGAGAGAAAGATCTTACATTGCCTTCTAGGTGGGGTCCAAGTGAATGGATCATTAAAAGGAATTTCTAATTTAGAACTGTACATAATTTCCATATAAACTGGTATTATAAAATTCATAAAAATATAGAGGCATAAAAGGGCTGGTCAGCTGGCTAAAATAAATGAAGATCGCTGCTGGTTAAAAGTTGGGAAACAGTTGCGATACCTAAAGAAGACTTCTGGAGGCTAGGGTCCACTCTGTGCAGTTGAGCTAGAGCTGAAGAAGATGAAATTAGAAGAGACAAAAATATTGTTTTTAAGATTAGTAATATATTTATTGTTTTGAAATTTCTAAGTGTAATAAAGAATTTGTGATTTTGAATCGCACTTGTACACTGCTTGTTATATATATAGATATATACACAGAAAGATTTATTTTTTTTTCAATCTTAAAACTGTTCTTATAAAATTATTATTTTCCCTTATTTTTAAATTTGTAATTTTTAAAATATTATTAGAAACGTATAATCAATTTAAAAAAAACAGAACTTAAAGCTTCATATTTTTTTAGATGTGTAAATAAACTTTCTATCTGCCATTTTATTGCTTTTCCCTGTGGACGTTATTTTTGTAAGTTTATTTTAAAACATTCATTCTCTCCCCAATTTATGAAAAGGATTTGCGTTATCAACTAAAAATATTTCAAAGAAAAGCATTCTAGAAGCAGATGAGAAGGCGCAATTCCCAAGAACAGTTACCCGAACAAATGATAGGGCCTTGCAATTTTTATTAATAATGTCTAAATGATTGATAACTGCATCGCATTTATCATAAAAGAGATTTTTATTATATATTGCAGTAAACTTTAGTGCATTGAGTCTAACAATTATAAAAAGAAAGCTTAAGTATTATTCCGAGCACACTATTATCGATATAAGAAAAGATAATTTCATAAATACAAGAATTACCAAATACATAAGATACGGAGACACATTATAACTTACTGAAGAATAAGGATTTTGGATTGTAAAATCACGATTCATTAATGGTTCGATACAAGACTATTCCACTAAATGAAAACCTAACAGAAACTAGATTTCGCATGAATGCAATTATATATTTCTTTAATAAAATAACTAAGTGTCTCGAGGCAACTATGTTTGGTACATTATTTCAAAAATTATGTCATAAATTTATTTAATCTACTGAACCATATTTTACAAAAACTAATTATGACTGCCAAGTGGGAATCAACAGACTTTGAGCACGAAATATTGGATAAATCCATTCCACTTAAGAAATCATTAGAAAATTTTACATTATGCAATTCACATTTGAAAATGGTACCAAAAATATATATAATTTCAAGCACTCTACCCAATAAACAGCAGCTGGATAATTGATACGTTTTGATTTTAAAATAACGCACACTCGAAAGCAACACAAGCACTATTTATGACGGAACTCGTAATTTTGAGCCTTAATCCTGTGAAATGTATGTGTAATAGCTCCACACTCTCCTAATTTCTGTACCATTCGAACGTGAGAAAAATCAGCTAGAGAAAATTCCACATACATCAGCTTCTCAATATAGCGGGTCTTTGGTGTACCCATGATTTGAACTCGCAAATAGCTCGCCAGTCCATGATTTTGACCATTCTACTACTTCGGTTCAAAGAATGTATTCAAACGCCTCTACTTTATAGCCTATACAAGCGACATCCTAGGATTGTAATCAATATTAACAGACAAACAACTATGAATCAAATAATAACAATATTCAAAGGGAGATAAGGCACAGATGTAACCAAGAGGACAGTGCAGCCAAAATTTGTGCAGATGATATAATTGCCAATGACTAAACCGAATTTTATTCCATTTATACGTTATTGGTTGAAGCTCATTTGCTGCTCTCGAGAATATATATGGTTTAAAGGCTAGATGAATGGAGAAACGTGGATGTGGACTTGGTTGTAATGTTCCATTTTGAGGCTGCCTCGAATTTGTGGATTCCGTAATAGCAAGATATTAACTCGAAAACGTCCTGAAATCGAAAGTAGCTGCCGTAATTCTAACACCAGGAATTCGTAAACATAAATAATCAAATAACATTTAATAAATTAAGTGGCTAACTCAAAGTATATGTCTATTAGATTTCAACTTCCCTTTGAATTTAAGGAAAACAGTTTCATGAAGAAAGTAATTTCATGAAGGAAACCTCGTACTACACACACACAGATATACCATTACATGACGACTGACGATTTCAGCTTGAAAAATTTCATGATAGGTTCAGGTGTAGTGGAGTCACCGTGTGGACATCTAAGTTTTCAGCAAGGCACTTTGCAAGTCGTAGTATTTTCTGAACGGTATTGGTTGCTTATACATAGTATGAATTGAAACATTTCGTCACGCTGTACCAATCATTGACTGGAAAGGATTGTGCCAGTTCCGTGAAGATTTGTGGCCATCTATGGTGTTAATGTACCAAACAATGATTGAATTTCCCAGAATGACAATGCACCATGTCACCTGGTCAAAATCATTCACAATTGATTGAATGGACATTTCGGACTACTCCAGAAAATTTTTTGCACCTATATAGCCAATAGCACCTTGATAGCCCACATTTACCCGAGATAAAAAAAAAAAAAACAGTTCATATGTTACCGGCAAAGTATGAAATCCGACATTCCATAGAACGCCTAGGATTCTATAGAATGCCTAAAACTAGCCTGCAAGTATAAAATCCGGTATCCACACATTGCCTAGGCATTCTATAGAATGTCTAATGAGAAACCAGCAAAAATGAAATACACTTCTAATTCGTTTCGAATATTACGTGACAAGGCACGAGATGATTAACGCAGGCCTCATGCTCAGAATTTGCCCGCTGCACATTTTGGTTTGTTCGGGAGTGTACAAATGCTCAATTTTACTTAAACCTATTCAACAAAAAATTATTTTTTTCCTGTGCTGCATGAAAATGGAGGAGCAAGCTGTAGTGTTGCAGGAGGAGTCAACTGACTGCAGCAGGAGTCGGCAACGTATGGCACGTGGTGCAATTCTCTGTGGCACTCTGCATTACTCAATAAATTTGACAATTTATAAATAAACGGAACTTGAGAAATTTTTTGCAATGGATCTTATCTGACAAACATCTCCAGAATTATGGACAATTATGGAATTATGAAAAAAATTGGAAGATAACTCTAAAGGTAAATTTACAGCTTTTTTTGTAAATTATTGAATGTCATAGCTGGAGATATTTAATTGTTTGAAGTGATAAAATTTCACCTATTCTACTTTTCGCTTTTGGTTCTACGTATCTAAAAAATAAAATATTTTTCCCCATACGAAAAATATTTCGAGTCCACAAAGAATTTGTTTAATAACTGAATGCTCAGAATCCTGTCAAAGTGACAGTTACAAATTACACCCCAGAGTTTGCGATATGAAAGTAGAGCGATGCCTCGATAATTTCACAATAAAAAATTTATTTATCTTTTTCTTTAATTACTTATATTTTACATTGTCTATTTCTAATTTTAATAGATATGTTTAAAATACATAATATATGTACCATTTCAAGTTGTTTTTTTTAATTTTTTTTTGTTGAAATAATAATTTTATTTATTCTGTTTATTTTTACGTTAAGAAATATTTTTAATTGATGCAAAATTACCGTCTAATAAAACTATAAATCTAAATTATGAACTGCATTCTGTAACTCTGCGTGCATTATCGCGGGAATCGAATTGTTTCAAAAATGCCCTGTTGTGTGACAAGCTGAATCATAATTAGCAGATTGCTTTTTGGCATGCCACCCCTAAAAGGTTGTTAAACCCTGGTGTCTTTAGGCATGAAACAATTATTCGACGACGAGCTGCACAGAATTCAAGTTAACGTTGCATAAAAGATAGCATTTTTTTTAAAACTGAAACTACTTACTAGAAGTTATTCACTGATGTACAAAAAAACCAAAATGACTACTAAAACGGAACCTAGGGACCATAGATTACTGAATAGAAATGATGTGATGTTTGTGGAAAATAAAAGTAAACTCATGTAATTTGTTAAAGAAGGTGTCAGTACTATACAGTAGTGGCTCCCAACCCCCGGTCCTGGGTTCAAATGATATCGGGTCACTCAAGGAGCATTAAATTATTTACTGGGGTGTATTTTTCTAGTGTTTGAGTAACTTTTCATGGAAATAACTTTATATTTCAAGTAAAATTATTTTATATTCATTTTTGGAGTAACTCAATTTTGTTTTGAGGTATGTTTAAATACAATTAAATTATTAAATCCAAACAGTTTAAAATATAAACATCCAACGTCCCACCCTCAGAGAACCGCGGTAATATTATAAAACGTTAAATAGTCGTAGGAGATAAAAATGTTGGGAAGCTCTTCTATACAGTATTACGTAAATATTCTGAGTTATTTTATTTGCTGCCTGTAGTTAATTTAGCTTTTGGACATGGGGGACCTGATAGAATTCTGAAATAACTTCCAACCAAATGAAAAAACATTACACGTGATGATATTAAATTGAACGTTCACCTTTGTGAACCTTGCCAGAAAAAGCAGAAAATATTTTTAGAAAAACAATTGTTGTGAAATTTGTGATTTTTTTTTGAATCCCTATAAATATATTGGTGTTTGTAATGAGTGGGAAAAAGGATGGTTTCTATGGATTTAGAATTTCTGAAGGAATTTTAAGACAAGTATATGCGAAATCGCAGTTTACTTTGTTTCCTAAGAACTTGCTTTGAATTAAATATATACCTGACGATGAAATTCATCTTCTTTCAGTTTCAATTGTTCCGTACAATAGGACTGGCCAAGGATTCGTCAAATGTATGTGTAAAACAATATACCAAAATATAAATTGTCCCTGCGTGAAAAATCTAATTCAAATTGCCATTGAAGCCTACCATGTTCCAATAAGTAAATTAATTTTAAATTCTTATTTTTTATTTGAAAATTTCGTTTTGCTTAAAAAAAAAGAAAGACTTAAATTTTGCTTGTTACAATTTCCACTTTACTTTCGGTACTTTGAATAATTTTTTAATGTAACTCTCATTATTTTGTCAGAATAACCTTTATTTTTTAGGAATGTACGTCATTGATGTAATAGCCTTATGATGACCTTTTTCCATACTTAGCCTAAACAGCATTGGTCATTCTATAGAATGTTTAGGCAAAGTATGAAATAATTCTCACATTTCATACTTTGCCTAAATACGTCCGGCTTTCTATAGAATGCCGACATTTTATACTTTTCCGGTAACACATACACCAAATCCTGCTCTGACAACACTTTCATTATTAAAGACTGCTGTAGAAGCAAAACGGTTAGAATATTCCTCAGCAGATTTTTCATGTATTGTTGAATCATTGTTGGTGCATGCTCCGGCGAGTTTTACTTTGTGGGGAAAAAGATGAGATCTTCAACAATGTTTGAAGTATTCTTTGATTTTTCTTTAATACATATTTCAGCTTAAAATGATTGCTTACGTAATTTGACGCTTGTATACATTTCTGAATCTCAAAAAGGAGTCTAAAAAATAATTAGGCCTTTGAAAATAACGAATCATAATTAGCATCTGTAAAATAATAAACAGATTCCGAGAAGTTAAATCAATTTCTTTTAATGATTCCCAGAAAATTATCTATCTATAAATCTGTTAAATTAATGAAGGTAATTTTACTTAATTATTCAATTGGTACCTCGCATAGCTAACTAATAGAACGAAATAACGAATATAAGGAACGTTTAGTTTTATTTATTGTATAATACATGTAATTTTCACTACACAAGAAGTTTTGAATATCATGAGAAAATAATTATCAAGTTTACAGTGCTTTAATATTCCTATTAACTACTTAAAATGTATATATTCTCTTTATTTAAGATTTATAATCTCGGAATAGAATAAAGTATGATTTTATAATAAATGTAGCTGGTTCAATCAACTAATATCCCAACAATTATTTTATCTTTCAAGACATATTTCTTACTTTTCCAGAAATGCATCATCCGCGCGTGAAAGCAGTTGATATTCCATAAACTGAGGTATCTAAAATTATTCTATCTTTAAGTATCCCCGCAGATTCATAATTCATTTAATGACCAGGATATCTTATAAGGACATTAAAACAGTTCAGTTATGTGAAATCAAATGCATCATCACTGTCTTGGAATAAATTCCACTTCAAATCATTGTCTCCACATGTACGAGTAAATATATTTCATTTGGATTTTAAGCAAAAAATTTAGGTTTTAACATATTATAGCTTGTCAAAGATGGGACTATTGAAATTAGACATTAATTGTAAGACATCGAAATTAATTATTTATTTATGGTGTTAAATATGAATTTTGAAATTTGTGTAGAAAATGTTAATTTTTTTATTTGATAATAATTACTCATTCCTTATGAAAAAAAATGTTAATGAAAACCTCAAAATTCCCCTTTTCCGAAGTTTTTATTAAGTATTTCCCAGCACGACGAAATCTAATTTGTTAACACTTTTACTGGTTCTCACATACAACGTGCGGATTTCCAGGAGCTGGCCACAAATGACACTTATATTTTCTTATTTCTAAGTTTTTGCACACATTTTAAATTATTATATTGAGATTATTAGTTCTAGTTTTCCTAATAGATGCAGTCTGTCTATGGTACTGAAATACTTCTCCTCCGGAGTTTTCTTTGTGACAAAAGCTGTAATTTTTCATTGATGGTCAAAATTTAGATGCTTGAAAATATTAGATAAATAAAAGGGACTGGTAAAGAGATAGAAATGAAAAGATAATCCAAGTACGCCGTTATTATCTTTGTTTCCATTGCAATGCAAGACTAAATATTATGTCATGCTTCAAATTGTGTGTGCATATATTAATATATATGCCCATAGACACTCAAACTTTTCATTCTATTGAAAATTAGGTTTGAACATGATTTTTTTTTCGTAATTATGAGTACATTCTTCATAGCATGTGGAGTGAGTGTACTTATAAACAACAAACATTAAGAGGGATTTCTGTGTTTCATAAATTTCAAGTAAGAAATAGTGTATAAACTTTAAAAATTGAAAATTAAAATAAAACTTTTCCACTTTCGCATTTGGTCAAGTATTATGTTTGGTTATTTTCAATAAATAAATGTGCATTCCTATGAATCTTTGGACCAAAAAATTGACAGTTTATGAGGTTAAAAACAGTGCTTCTCAAAGTTTCAATATTTACGACCCAATATTCAATCGTAATTTTCGTCGCGCCCCCTCATACAATAACAATGTATTGAACTCAATTATACTCTACTTTGATGCTAAAACTACGATACGACTTAAACCTCTTAAGTGCTACAAGCGTATATAAACGTCTCGCTTGCCTAAACGTTAATTTCCCTACACGTGTATAAACGTTTTTACGAGTTATTGTCCTTTCTGTGCACATCTATCCATAAAATTATTCCGAAGGCTTTCAAATGCTATAAAAGGACCTTGACAATGTTTGCGAAGGATATACTTATTTCAGACTATTTGCTTTTTTTATTCCTTCCTGCACCCCAATACATCACACATGCTTCCCTACTTAGTAAACGGTTGGCATCGGGAAGAGAATCGCGTAACTTTGGCAAAATTCAGAATTTAATCCTAAACCGTGCAGTTTATCAAGATAAGTGACAATTTTTGTATATAATTTCATACATGAGAATTCCATGGATATAACATGTAACTATTAAACATGTTCTTAACTTAGTATTGTTATATTAATTATAAAATACATTGACACTTTTTTAAGTGTATTGTATTAGTGTAAATGTGTATTTTATTTATTATTATGTCAGAACATATTTTTTTGTTTACTTCACATCAATTAATATTTTTTTAAGAATAATCTTTTGTTTTTGACTTAACAATACGCTCCCCCCTTATAGATTTGTCACGCCCCTCAAAGGGCCACAGTTTGAGAAACATTGGGTTAAATAAGCAAATCAAAAAAATAAACTAAACTAAAATCATTATTGCAACAGCCCATGGGGGTCAAAGATTATTGTGCCCATTTCAGTATACATAACTATTAGGCACTGAAGTGCATGTATGAACCAGGTGATCAGTCTGAAGTAAAACCCCTAGTGTTTAGTTACCAACCAAGCTTTATATTCATTTATAGACGCACTGAAGGGATGAAAGGCTGAGTTGAATTTGCCAAGACCTGGGCCTGTGATGTGGAAGCGTGATACGCTACCACTGGGCTTCCAGTCAAATAAAGAATTAAATTATGTAATACAAGTAAAACATTTTGGCTGTGTGTTTGGCTACGCAAAAAAAAAAACAAAAAAAAACTTAAATCTGAATCGTGTTTTGAATTAAAAAAACAAAAAGAAAGATTATGATATAAATATTCCACAAGTAAAATTTAATCACAAATTATATTTCATGTTTATTGTGTCAATCTTACTTACATCAGGGACATTTGCTATTTGTTTATTCATATATTTTATTAATATATGTTAAAACAATACATAAAAAATATACTTTGCTTTTATACCAACACCGAATAATTTACTTCATTAACTTAAATTAATTATCCATAGATCTTCTGAAAACAAATTTCAACAAACAAACAAACAAACAATTTCTACATAATACCATATTTACCTTTAAATCCTTTTTGGCAAAAATTGAAAATCAATACTAACATCTAATTTCTTTTTAAGCCAACAAAATCCCCATGATCAATAATGTTCTTCTTAAGGGGGATCATAGCCGAATGTAACACTTGACTTCAACTATGAAACGCTGTTGTTATTATTAAGCACGTAACTAAATGTGATTGAAGGAAGTTGCCTATTTAAAATGCTAGAAATACAGCAATAAAAAAAAGTTGTGAATTGTGTCTTAAAATGCAACTACAAGGTCTGCTAAAAAGTATATGACATTAGTTATTTTACTGTGGGTTGGAATTTTAATCAAATTCAAAGCTCGTCCGATTCGCCTTCACACATTTACATCCATTGCCAAAAAAAACTTATGGAAGGCTTCTTTTGGGGCGGTGCTCCACTTTGCCAATGCTTTCTGCCTTATTTCATCTGCATTTTCAAACGGGATCCATTCAATGGCATTTTTATTTTCGGAAACCACCAGAAATCACAAAATCCCAGTCTCAGCGTCGATATTATCCAATAGGTCCTATGCAACTACAAGGCGGACTTCTGCTCCACCGATACAAATTTCGCAACCACTCTGTGCATGAGCATGCAAAATTGCTTGTGGGGAATCTGCAAAGATCTCTACTAGTTAAGAAGTATCTTGTACGGTTAAGCGACGATCTTTTATTACCAGATTCCCCACCTTTTCAACAGTAGCTTCATTTCAAGCAGTTTGTAGCTTCCCATAACACTGGTCACTATCTACAAATGGGCGATCATTTTGAATCGATTAAACCCCTTCTTAAATTTTGTTAACCCAATAGCATCGTCTCCAAACACATTAAAATCCGTCTTCATTGTTCCACTTAGAAAATCGTTTTTGAAAAAAAAAACATGCTGTAGTACCTCTGCTTAAGTCGTTCCCGCGTGTTTAAGGTATCCTACTACGTTCGGAACCGTGATTTTAGAAAAGCGCATATATGGATAATTTCCATGGTATTTAGAGTCACTCAGATTAGAATACATGCATAAAATTGTTTTAAGGACATTTTGACAAAAAATTATTTAAATACAATATTTCGCCAAAAAATTAACCTAGAATAACCTTTTTTCAAAATGTTTCACCTTTGTGACAAAGGCTTCTATTATAATAATAGTTTGCCTATATATAGCTCAGACCTCTCTACAGAGGCTCAACTAGAATTTTTGAAAAATTTACATTATTTTCAGAGTTACCACCAGTTGAAATAATATTATTGGGTTTTTTTTCTTAAAATTACTCCCCTCTGTTATCGTAAAATATGTGTGTGTGTGTGTGAATAAACCTACTTCTATTTATACATTTCAAAAATTCTAGTTATATATATAAGTCTCTATAGAAAGGTCTGAGCTATATACAGTCAAACTATTAGTTTAATAGAAGCATTTTTCACCAAAGGAGAATATTTTGGAAAAAAAGAGATTATTCCAAGTTAAATTTTTTTGCCAGAATATTGTATTTAAATATTTTTTTTTGTCAAAATGTCCTTAAAACAAATTTATACATGTATTCTAATCTAAGTGACACTAAATATCATGAACATTATCCATTTACGCGCTTTTTTTTAAATCCCGTTTCCGGACGTAGTCGGATACCTTAATGAGGGTTTGGTTGATAAAGCGAATGAAACAATTCATGAAAACAGATGGATCACAATAAGAGAGCTTTATAATCAGTTTCCACCAATTTCAAAAACTTTTCTGCATGAGATTTTTAGATATTGTTTACATTTTCACAAACTGTGTTCTCTTTGATTTCGAAAAGGCTTACGGATGTCCATGAAACGAAGCAACTTGGAGCGATTTTATATTCCTCACTCGTTACAATGAAGAGGTCATTGAATTCGTAGGCAAAATTTTGACAGATGATGAAACGAATCAAGATTCAAAAGAACAGTCGACAGTTAAAGACAGTCACCCACAAAACAAAATTACAAAATAACGTTGTCGGAACGAAAAATCATATGGACTGTGTTCTGGGGCAGATGCTGCATTCTGTAATGACGCAAAAACTGCTATTCATCAGTGGTTCTCTTCATGGCAGAGTCTTTAGTTGAATATTGTATGGACAAGTCAGTTTCCTGATGTGACAAATGTCTGAGTGAGTGAATAAGTGGATATTAACGTCATACTGTCCAGCTACACACGAGGGCGCTTGGCAACGACCTCGTTATTTTAAAACATGGCCAAGTGAGGAGGACGTCATCTAAGTCGGTACTCCCCTCCTTTCTTAACTATCACTCTACACGAACGGGAGGACGTTTAAGCTCTCGACAGAATTAACGTATATATGGGTCTTTAGTGGTACTGGTCTCGAACTCGTGGCAAGCCAGCCACGATCCGATACTTTGACCACTAGGCTACCGTGGTCACATGGCAAATGACTTAAGAATGGATGTAACTATGCAGAAAATTAGTTTGCGTGACATGCGTTTTTACTTGAAAAACAACTTGGTTTTGTTAAAAATGTTTTTTATGCTAGGTTTTCCAAAGCGTTGCTTAGTTTCTGGACAAGCGTTGTATACTGATTATGATACTCTTTGGCTGATCTATAAAACCGAACTAAAAGAAAATACCTTCAGTTCTGAATTTTTGTAGAATAATTTGTTTTTTGTTTATAAAAGAAATGGTTTTCATGTAAAAATAATTGCAGATCAATTTCCTTTTTTGATGCGATGGGATGCTTCATTAGTTCCTTAGATATACTTACATTGCTAGATGAACAAAAAATAACTTCAAGTCAAATTAAACCACAAGTTTTTTTTCTTCCTATTTGATGTTTGAAAACTAAAAGGAATGTTCATCAACTTGAGCGTTTCTCTTTGTATAAGAGATAATTGTAGAAAAACTCACGATATATTTTTAAACATATATATTCAAATGGAATTAAATAGAAAGTTATAAATTTCATGAGTATAATTAATGAAATAAAAATACTTCAATTTGTAGAAACAATTAATAAATATTTAATCTCTAAACATTATCTCATCTAGAGCACGGTTAAAAGTAATTACGTTTTAATTATTACTTAAAATTTGATACGCAACTGTGCCTCGAATTTAAAGGATCAACCTTAATAAGTGATTCGTGTGAAATAGATGTTGACTAGCTTACTTCTGAGTTTAAATGTGTTTTACATGTTACCATGTCAAACAAGTTTAAGGACACATACATAACTTCTTAGCAAATCCCAGGTTCACACAATTAAACGCATTATTAAGGCAAATTAATTCACTTGGCATAGACTTAGGTTGTACAGATAAATCGAAAGCCATTCATCAAATTTTATGCGGTTTGCTTGAAAGAGTTCGTATAAACTAAAGCTCTGATGCACATATCGTTGCCACATTCAGTTGTAAAATTTAAATTCATTCGGTTAAATGAAGAATTTAATTTAATTAATTTATTTTTTAAATACTTCAATTACATATAATTATAATTTAAATTTAAGTATTAAATGAATTGTGCAGCTATTAACATGTATCAATAATTGTTATTGGCACTGGAAAATAAAATTAAATTTTTTTTTTAAGAAATATACAAAGCATTCAACAATTCCTACTTCCATATTTTTAACTTTTTAAATATTTTCCCTTAAAAAAGTACATTGCATAATGGTAATAATTTTGAAAGGATATTTTGTTTTATGAAAATATACTTAATTATATTATTTACTAACTTTAATTAACCATGACAACTTAATATAAATATTTATGCGCGTTTTTAAAGGAAAAACAAATGGTTACACTTTGAATTTAGAAGGAAACTGTGCTCATTGTTGTGTAAATGTACCAGAAAATTTATGCATTTCGTATTGCATTTTGTAGCATTCTGTCTATTTAAACTGATAGCTTAGTCAATCTAGTAGGGGAAACGTTTTTCGTATAAAATAGTAATTAGACTTTTCCCCTTAAAATTTACATATGAGGATAGTTTGATTTTTTACATTTATAAAGGAAATATTTGTTTTTTAGTGAAAAAAAATCTTTATTTAGAAAAACTATTCTCTTAATTTAATTATTAATCCAAATAATTTTTTTTTTAAAAAATTCATTTCTAATAAAGGAAGCAAAACAAAATTTCCACCATTAATAAGAGACTATCATGTCATCATTTTAAACCTAACTACAAATTAACCCAATTTCTCACTGGTCATAGTAATTTCAAAAGCTACTTGAAGAAATTTAATTTAGTTCCTTCATCTTCCTCTGACTGTAATATTGGTGGCGCGGAAAATGTAGAACATGTATAATCCTTATGTTTCCCAAATATGTCAGAGAGAGAAAGATAATAAGACTGGCTTTCAAGAGACTTAACATTAATTGGCTACCGAATTTTCACCAACTTCTTTCCACCAGAAGTGCTTTCAAAATTTTCTGTGAATTTGTTGTAACTGTTTGTAATTCTTCTTAGCATAATTTTTTTTAAAAATTTATTTCCCTTGAATGCATGTTTAATACTTACTTCTGTAAGCCCCGTATGATACTTTATGGTTGCACGGGGATTTTATAATTGTTTTCAATAAAAATATATATATTTGGATTTCTGAGCAAAGCCATAATCTAAATATAAAATTTTATTTCCAAAAAACTTTTAAAAGGTAATACTCAGCTAGGGATTCAAGATAAATATCATTAAAATATGTCTATACCAGCTTAATTAAGTAATGATGCCAATTATTTTTTTCCATTAAAAAGTTATTTTTATACTTTATTTTTTCTGCTCGACAATTTTTTAACTTTTTCAAACGATCCTATTTTTTAATTTTTTTGTCGTTATTTGTTATCCTATACTTATTTGTATTATGAATATAATCCTTTTTAAAGTTTTTTTTTATTCAAAAAATATTATTATTGCATCTGCCATCCCAGCTATAATCCATTAAAAAATCCTTTTTTTCACTCAAAGAACATATGTAAAATCTAAAGGTGAAGTATGCTACATATTACAATATGTGAGGAACGCAGTTCCAGAAAAATAACATATTTTAAAATTTATCAATGAGTGTTCAGTCACGAAAAAATAACATAAATTCTTCAATTTTAAAGTTATAAAGAATGTTAAAATAAAGGTGTAGAGACGTGGCAAATTAAATTTTTGAATGAATATATTTTAAGCCTTAAAATAAACATTAAGATTTACAGATATGTTCTAGAATGTCTCGTAGATTTAGAATGTATGTCCTTTAAAATGTTAAGAGCTCTGCTAAAGTTTTTTTTTTATTAAGTAAATAATATAATAGAAACATTAAAAAACATTTTCAGGCAGCTGTTTCGGTATTAGGTGTTCTTAATAAATTTCACTTCTATACTTCTCTTCATACAGTGCAATTAAATTGGATATATTATTTTTAGTTATCATATATATATATATATCAGTGCTTCTCAAACTTTAAATGTTTGTGACGCAATTTTCATCGCACCCCCCTTTATACAATAACAATATATTGAATGCAATAATAATGCACTATGACGTTAAAGATATAATACGATTTTAATCATAAACCGTACAAATTATCAACATAAGTATTAAATTTTGTATATGACAAGCCTACGTGGATCACTAGTAATTATTAAACGTGTTCTTACTTAGTATTGTGAGATTAGTTATCAAATACATTGCTCAGTTCTGATACATTTATATATACACTCTGTCGCAAAAAAATATATGCACTCAGAAGAAATTGAGCTACATTCACGAAATTTGGTATGCATGTAGTGTATATGAAAATAAACAAATGATTAAAAATTCAGAACAAAATATCATTTTATTAAGCGGTTACAGCTTGCAAAAGGTTAAAAATCAGTAAGTAGTAAAGCCACCTCTGGCAGCTATACAAGCCGAAATTCGGCGTGGCATCGATTCAATTAGATCACTTATGACCCCCTGTGGAAGATCCTGCCATAGTCTTTGCATCTGCGCAGTTAATTCTCCTGTATCTCGGGACGGCTGCAGTTGCCTTCCCAGACATGCTCTATTGGCGAAAGATCTGGTGACCTGGCAGGCCATGGTAGGACGTCATATCCTTGAAGACATTGTTGGGAGAGTCGCGCAGTATGTGGACGAGCATTATCCTGTTGATAAATGGCACCTGGGCGACTTGATAGCATGGGTAGCACAATCGGCGTTAAAATATCGTCCACGTATCTGCCAGCTGTCAAAGTGCCTTGAAGGACCACTAAAGATGATCGTGTGTCCCAAGAAATTGCTCCCCACACTGTCACACCTTGTGAAATTGCTGTATGCCGCTCGACAATAAATGCCGGATCGGACCGCTGGCCGGTGCGCCTCCAGACACGTGTGGGTGGTCATCAGCACTGAGACTGAATCGGGATTCATCACTGAAGATGACACGTCTCCAGTCTGTCACACTCCAAGTTGCCCGAGGTCGGCAAAAATCCAGTCGACACTGCCTATGATGTGGGGTCAGTGGTAAGCGTCTTAGCGGACGTCGGCTCCTCAAGCCAACTTCGGTCAGTCGTCTCCTTATGGTTTCTCTTGATGGCACTGGATGTCTGGAAGGAGGTAAGTGGCGTTGAATCGATGCTAGCGACGTTGTTGGTGCCGAAGTGGCCACTCTTCTGATTGCACGATCCTCGCGATCATTTGTGTTCCTGGGGCGTCCTGACCCTCCGCGACGGTACACTCTACCTTCTGTGATCCACTGTTGCCAACACCGAGCAACTACCATATCGCTCCGACCGAGGTGGCGGCCGATACGTCTATTCGACCAACCTGCTTCTCTGAAGCCTATTATACGGCCCCTATCAAAGTCCGTCAGCTGCTCGTACTGCCGCCGGTTACGTCTTAGAGGCATCCTAAGTCTCAATATCGTCTATCAAAGTCATCAGATTCGTTTGGATAGCCGTACGGCGCTCGTACTCATGCTTTTAAACTCTCCCAGTTGCGCAACTAATATGCGCATAGCACACTTAGCCTTGTCTCATTGGCTTCGAAATTTTAATCATTTGCATATCTCTTACCAGACTACATTCTTGCCGAGTTTCGTGATTGTAGCTTGATTTCTTCTGGGTGCATATATTTTTTTGCGACAGAGTGTATATATATATATATATATATATATATATATATATATATATATATATATATATATATATATATATATATATATATATATATTATATCAGTGTAAATATATAATTTGTTCTTATTTTGTCCGAATGTATATTTTGTTTTACTTCCTTTCAGTAAATTTGTAACTTTGTAAATCCTTTGTTTTTGACTTTTCAGTATACTTGCGCCCCCCCTGTAGGGTTATCTCTCCCCCTAGGGGTGCACCCCATAGTTTGAGAAACGCTGATATATATATTAACAATATATTATGCTTTGCAATTAATAAGGTATTTTATATATTAGTGATTTATTAATAGTTATTTATTTCATATTGTGTATTATAAAATATGGATTAAAACAAACATTTTCTAAATACAACTGTTGCTCAAATATTGTTTAAGCACAGTGAGAAAATGTCGTCAAATTATTTTGGTAGGCCATACAATATTAAATCATTGAAGGAATCGATGATTTGGGTACAAAATTTTGTTAGGAAGGAAAGCATATTTTTATAAGATAAGCATTTTACAACCGAATTTTTCAAAATGGTCTGAACAAATTTCTTTATACGTTTATGATACACTTATAAATGTTTTTGGCTTTAATTTGAGGTATTATTTAGTACATGAAGGGGGCTGTGCTGACTTAATAATTAATACAATATTTTGTAGAAAAAATTGAGCTACTTTTAGAATATAAAACTACATATTAATTTCGTATGGTGAATTGATGACAAAAATGCCATAGAGAAGAACGAATAAAATAATATTTATAGTTTGTTACTTTACCCATAATTATGATCAAAATATGAAAAGACGTGTAATAGATGCATATAAATACACGCGTAGTCTTAAACTACTAACAAAGAATTCAAAGTATACTTGTATTTTTGGTAAAAAAAACACATTGAGAATCTGGTGATTCAAAGTTTTTAGATATTTTATTTGTAAGCATGAAAATATAAAGTTATAAAAGTTTTAGTAAATTGTTCCAGAACATCCAAATGTTGCAATTGGATAAGAACGAACTAGGACTTTATTGTGGTAAAGTGTTCTTTCTATTTTGTGACGTTGTGTATATGTTGTGAGTTGACCTTTTTAGATTATGAATGAGCGATGCATGATTGCTGTTAAGGTATCCGACTACGTTCGGAACCTTGATTTTAAAAAAAGGTCATAAATGGATAATTTTCATCATATTTAATGTTTTTTAGATTAGAATACATGTATAAAACTGTTTTAAAAACACTTTGACAAAAAATTATTTAAGTACAATATTTCGGCAAACAATTAACTTAGAATAACCTTTTTTCAAAATGTTCTCCTTTTGTGAAAAATACTTCTATTATAATCATATTTGCCTGTACATAGCACATACCTCTGTACTGAGGTTAAACTATGATTTTTGAAAAATTTGTATTATTTTCAGAGTTACAACCAACTGAGAAACAATTATCGGCGTTTCTTTTCTTAAAAGTTCTTCCCTCTGTTGTCGTAAAACGTGGATAAACCCACTTCTAAGTTATGTATTTCAAATTTTTTTGTTGAGCCTCTGTTCAGAGGTCTGAGCTATATACAGGCAAAGTACTATTATAATAGACGCATTTTTCGCAAAATGAGAATATTTTGAAAATGGTTCATTCTATGTTCATTTTTTGTCAAAATACTTTACTTAAATAATTTTTTTATTGTAATACTATTCTTAAAACAATTTTATATACATTTTCTAATCCAAGTAACACTAAAAATTTTAAAAATTATTCATTTATACGCTTTTTCAAAATCCTGGTTCCGAACGTAGTCGGATACCTTAAATGCAGTGTTGATTTGAAAAATTGCTGTTGTTTGGGAAATTAATTGTCTCTGATGCGGGCAATTCTGGTAACATGAATCAAAAGTGAATGTGATAGAAAGGATATCAGGGTGAGGGGGGCTTATTTTTAGCCAGCGAAAATTTTATTGGTATTTCTATCAAAACTCTACGAACACGTGAAGTAACAAACGAGGCATGGGAAGGAATATTGTCCAGTTGAGTCATTCCTAACATATACAGCATAATAATTTTTTAGAAGGCATAATTTTGCAAAATGGTGCATCTACACATACAGAGAATTCATCAATTACTGTCTATAACATAAATGTACAGGTAAGGTAATGATTCTTGGTCATTTAATATTTCGATGTGCACCAAGATCCCCCAAACTCATGAATATTTAGTAGTAGGAATTCCTATAAAATGCAGATTGTCTGCATATATTCTAAAACTTCATAAAATATATTTGAGCGATACAATCAAATTTAAAGTTCAATAGAATGCTCTTGTAATAAAATTATCAATCTATGATTAATTGCACTCAAATTCATTGTGCCTTTATAGAAAAGAAGACGGGAAAACTATTGGAACGCAAAAAAAAAAATGTTTTACTTTTATATCACGTGTATTTCTTTTTTGATACTTCCCTTTTATTTTCTGAATCATTTTCTAACTTCGGGTTTCTGTTCTGCAGAACATACACAGGACATAGTTTTAATCTCACATATACATATTTAACTTATTTTTATAAAATATAAACTCAATAAAAATCTAATAATTTTAAATAAACATCGTATATTTTAACTATTATTTCTGACTTACAAGCTAATTTGATATGAAATCTGTAAAACAAAATATTAACAATTGTATTTTAAAATGAGTTGTTTATTTACCAAGCAAAATCCGTATACTTACTTTAAATTAGTAATTACAATACTTGATGTTTAAACTAATTTTTTACGGACAATTCTGTACAAACTTCCTCTACTCGAACCTCATGAATATGATGGAATGTTACATGTTTCTTTTAGTTTCCTATAGTTAGCAAATACATTAGACAAACATATTCCGTTTGAAGCTATTTGTATCAATGACCATGTCAAAGAGAAATATTTGTAACGAGAACCTTGTCATTTGTGGTGTTCATTTCATTGATTATCATTATCATACTAGGATGTACGGAAGGGTGATTGTCCAAAGTCACATGATGAAACAGAACAGTTTCGTGTTTCGCTAACTTTTGTTGGTCAGAGATTATAGTCCTTGCTAATAGCACAGATACTATTATTGGTCGTTGTCAGTTCAAAGCTTGTTGGCTAATGACGTACTTAGCCTTCATTAGTGATAGCGAAAGGAACTAAGTATCTTTTGTTAGCAAAACAGCTTAAAGGGCGAAGTTAGTTAAAGTTTGAGAATCAATCGCCAGAATTGTTCGAGTAGGACAACTAGTAATTATGTCAAAAACACAGTAAAAATAATTGAAAACATCGGACATTAGTTACTTAAAAGAAAACTATTTCAGGTAAAATTTTTAAAAAAATCCATGTTTTAATATATTTTCTTACCTTATCATAAAATATAATTACTTTTCTTCTCAAGTATTTCACTTGAAATTATGTCGAAACTTTGTCAGAGATGTAACAGTATTGTCAAATCACTGACAATTTAATAGTCTAACTTTTCAATACTTCTGCATATATTTTTGCTAAATATGTAGACCATGAATTTTAGACATATGTTATAGTTTCAAGCTACATTTTTTTATATTTAATAAATTTGTGGATGTTTCTTTCCCTTGTATTTTTTAAAAAGTCCGGATGATTTATTTCTAAATATTTTTCAAGTGAACATCATATGGAATTAATTGAAAATACTTCTAATGATTTCTCCTTACTTCTGCGTTTCGCAAAATGTGGGGCGTGCCACCCCCCAGGGAGGCGAGAGAACATTGAGAAATCAAAACCAAAGATTTATTTAAAAATATATTAATTTACTGAAAGTAAGCAAACAATATACATTCTGACTAATAAAAAATAAATAAATATTTACACTTATAAAAACACTTATAAATGCATTACCGCACAATGTACTTTATAACTAGTTTAGCAATACTAAGAGCAAGTTTAATATTTACCACTGATCCCATGGTTTTCTAATACATTTTATTATCTATACAAAAATTGACATCCATCTCGATAAAAAGTATAGTTTATAATTAAATCCCTTGACTGTCGATTAAAAGGCACGTGACTTGCTCCCCAATGCCACCATTTTCCACGTAGGCGTGCATATGTGATGTAATGGGGGGGAGAGAGAAAAGAAATAATTACGCAAATACTCTGAAATAAGTAAATCCTTCACAAACACTGTGGATGTCTTTTTTTTTGCTTTTTAAAGCTTGTGAAAAAATTTTATGAAGAGTAATACGCAGAAAAATCATACTTCGGAATGACGTCTGAGGGAGTTAGCGCTTTGGCTGAGTGAGACATTTATATGCTCAGAGGCCATTTAAAAGGTTGTTTTAGCTTTATCGTCACAGGAAAGTATTATTGGTTTTTTAACGCATTGTTATTGAATGGAGGGGGGTGGACGCTACGGAAGTTATGATTGAATATTGGATCACTAATACTGAAAGTTTGAGAAGCACTGACTTACATGCTATATTTTATGGTTAACTTTGAATCTGAAGTACAATACTTTTCAATAATTGATTTAATAAAAAAATATATTAATATTGTAAGTGAATATTTCGAGATCAAATATCTTTCTCCAAGATAAAAACTTTATATTGCATATTTATTTTTTCCTTCTGTTTAATGTGTTTTATATACTCTTATTTTAACTATATCTATGTCAAAACTTTAAAATCTGTTTTCTCACATTTCAAAGCGCTTAGTGGTTTCTAATTTTCTCTTTTCGGTTGACAACACGATTATTTAATTTTAATTTATTAAAAAATTAATTGATTAAAACTAATTATTTAGATAATGCGGGTACATCCAAGTTGGCATCATTTTGGCAAACAAATCTGACGAGTTGGCAACGTTGAAGGTGACTTTGATGAAATTGTTGTGTTTTTTTTTCAGATTTGAAAACTCTCAATTCAGCTGAAATAAGCTGTTTAAGATGAATATAGGATAATTGAAATACAATTAATACACAACTGAAAGGATTAAAGCAAATTATTTAAAGAATTAAATTTTACTCATAATTCCAACTGAACACAGCGAGAAACAGCTGAATATAAATAAAATAAAATTACTCAAACTAATTATTAAATAAATTCAATCTGTGCGTGTGATTCAATGTTCCCTTTCACTCTTAAATTTTAAGGTATAAAAAATTATGTTAGAAAAGTATGGAATTTTTGAAAAAAAAACATATTTCAATAGAGGGCTTTTTACTGGTGTTGTTTCATTATCCATTTTCCAATCGCTACATTGTTGATTCTTTCTTTTAATTACTGTAAAAACCGGTGTATGACGCCCACCTATACTTTCAAGCTGCACTTTTCAATTTTTAGGAATATTCGCCCTGTCACGTGAACCCTCTTTTTACGAAGAAACCTGCTATGTACGTATGCAATGCTCTTCTGTTTTGAAGTCCTTTATTTGCGTATTACCCCAAGCTTTAGAAAAAAAAATAATATATTTCTAGAACTGCAACACTTTAGTTCGTAACAGGAAAGTTATTTCTTTTCGATAAATAGTATTTCGATGTTTATAAAAGCCGAATTTTTTTCTATGTGCCCATCCTTTTTTTATATTTTTAAAGCTCTCATTTTTATACCCGGCATATAATGGTCACCCATAAATTTTGCTATTATTTCTTGTTATTCATTTTTATTTTCATATATTCATCATATAAAATATTCATTTAATATATTATTGTTATTCATCTATTCTTCCCACAATTAGTGCTATAGACATTCATTTTGAAAAAAAAATTGCTTAAATTATTATTTAGACGTATTTAATCCGATAGATGTTTAAAATAATTCTAAGAATAGAAACAAATACTAAATATATACAATCCAGGTAAATTGAATGAAGGAAGAAGTAAATGTGAATGCAAATGATATTTTTGATATATATTTTTAACTTAAATATTAACATTGAATAATATCCAGTAAATATTATGTAGACAAAAAAAATTACAAGTTTTAAGGGAAGTTAAAAATTTTTATTTTACGAAAAATGAACACACACACAAAATGATGTGAAATTTGTGGCTTAAGTATGCATGATTTTTCCAATTATTAATTGGTGCATACATTATCTGGGAAAATATAGAACTTATATTTGATTTGCGAAAGCGTATAAATGTATAATATTTATGATATTTAGTGTCATTTAGATTAGATAATGTATATAAAAATGTTTTAAGAATAATATTAATATAAAAAAATTATTTAAGTACAATATCTTGACAAAAGGTTAACATAGAATAATCAATTTTCAAAATATTCTCCTTTTGTGAAAAATGCTTCTATTATAAAGTGTTTTTTTTCAGGTACAGAAGTTTAACCCTCCAACTGGAGAGAACGGACTTTTCCGCCCTACTAGAGAGGCTTCGAAAATGGACTGCACGGATTTTTCTGCCTTCAAGTAACGTTTTCAAAAGCGGATTAGCCGCACTTTTCTGAAATCCTTTCCCCCTTTTAAGGTTTAACATTTTGAAAGATAATGAGGGACGGAGGAAGCAACACAGCAGGAGTTTTATGGCTCGCAGGGAACCCCGTGTTTTGACCCCCCAATCGTAAAAAATCGGGGAGAAATTTCTTTACAACCCAAGGAGTGTTTCTTTGCTAGCTTGTATTTTAAAAGTTTCCAAAATTCCCAACGCATAAGTAAAATATGTTACAATTCCCTTTTGGTTTCATATTAATTTCAAACTGTAACAAGTTGGGGCGTGTCAGGGCAATCTGCTATTTTATATAGTTAGACAAATTATCTTTTTTTAAGTATATTCTTTCGCTTCATTTTTCTTATTCAAAGCTTTCAGTTTTTGAAACATGGTTATTTTATTATAAGATACCGAAAAAATTAGTAAAACATCAAACTCTTTAAAATTTGGAACCTTTTCAATTTTGAAACCACTAAAAATGAATAAATTTAAACTTCATCAAATCATTTGAAACATTTTCTTACACTTTGAAAAAATAATAACGAAAAAAAAACTAATTAAGATTTATTAGTTTTTTTTTTTTTTTTTTTTTTAGATTTCAAAGCCTAAGTGTTCAGGGAAGTTTAAGTACAGTGCCTGGTTATATATTGTTAAAATACACCGAATTATATTTGAATTTTAAGTGCTTGAACTTCAGTTTACATCAAAGACAACATGAATGAAGATTTTCACACATTTTTTTTTATAACTTGAATGGTTGAATAAATCAAAATCAAAAATATACGGAAACATTTACAGTAGACATTTATGCATATAAATAAACATAAAAATCAATTTTAAATTCGAGCTATTGAAAAACATTCGAATTATATATTGTTCAAAAATATCTATTTATACAAAATACCTCAACATTTATCTTTTTTAAAGGCTAACTGAATAAGTAATTAAAATCTGGATATGTTTTGAAATCTCGACCTTATAAAGCTAGAAATTTTATGTAGAAATTACATTTGAAATTTCGAAAAAAAAAAATGCATCGCGCAGTTAAAAATTATTTACCATAAGTTTTAGCATTGTTTGAGTATAATAAAAATTTCAAATTTTATTATATAGCTTCTTTGGTATCTTTTAATATATTTCGGCCGCGGTAGCCGAGTGGTATAGGTATCGGAACGTGGCTTGCTTTGTCACGAGTTCGAGCCCAGTACCACTAAAGCCCCGCCGTGTAGGGCAGCGATGCACGTTAAATCTGTCGAGAGCTTAAACGTCCTCCCGTTGGTGTGGTGGGGTAGTTAGGAGAGAGGGGGTTCCAGCTCAGGTGTCGTCCACGTCACTTGACCATGGTTCAAAATTACGTGGTCCGTCGCCAAAAGCCCTCGTGTAGCTGAACAGTGCGACGTTAATATTCAATCATTCATTTAATATATTTCGAAGATTTCATACAATTCGGTTGAAAACCGCATGCTAAGAGCAAAAAATACACTAAAAAAATTGATGAATATACAATTACAATAAATTCTTACGTAGAGAAGCAAAACTGAGAAGCTAAAGCGTAGGAATAAAAAATTTTGAGTATATCTGAAGTAGTTTTCGAAATATTTATTTTAAAGTTTAGAAAATTTGTGTGCGTTATGTTATACTTGATATCAATTAAATGGTTAAAATAATGTGTGTGTGTTAATATTAGTCATGTAATCGTTTGATGACACATTCATATACTAATAAAAATTATCATGGTCATTGATGCGAATGTCAAGAATTTTATGTAATTTTAAATTCAGACATTAAGATATTGATGTAGAAAATATAAAACGAACATCTAAAATACATAAAAAATGCAGTCTGCTATAAAATGATCTTAAAAAACAAAATCCGGCATTTTCACTTATTATGGCAGAGCCGGCTTAGTCAGGGGCGACCTGGAAAAACAGAGAGAGAACCGCGGTTTTGATGGATGCCGCTCTAGCTTTTAAAGCTCCCAGGAAAAATTATATATATATATAAATTACAAATGCAAAAAAAATCTTGTAATTTTCCATACATTTTTATAACAACGAATTGTGGAATTGGCTTCCAATACATTGTTGTGTTTGACAATATCTAAGGTAACCAACCCTACTTTAGATAGATTTGCACTACTTTTTCGTAACCGTATTCCTTTTAAAATTAATTCGTGCAGCCGAAATACACCTTTTGTACCCTTAAAAATTTATGTTAACTATAACGGTTAATTTTAATTTATGCAACTTGTGAAATGTTCATAATTATCCATTTCCGTCTGAACAGTTTACAGGGAAAAAAAAAGTTTGGACTCCCTCATTCATTAGGGATTTATATAAGATTCCAACATTAAATTTTATTTTTCACCGAATAGGATTGAGTTGAAGTGTATAGTGCTTCCACACCACAGGTCTGGGGTTCTATTAACGGGCTGCCCAAGGTCGACTCTGCCTTTCATCCCCGCTACATTGGGTCGATAAATGAGTACCAAGTTTGCTTCGGGTCTGAAACACTGAAGGTCTCTCTTCAGACAGACCACCAAATCGGGACATCTGTTCATGCACCTCAGTGTACAATGGTCACGTGTATTATGATGGGCACAGTAGTTCCTGGCCCTCATGGATTGTTGTGCTTCTGAGTTTGAGTCTTAAGTTTGAGGATTACCTCACTTTGGGGATACCCTTTAGATAAACATGTATTTCCACTCATTTGCAATTAAATATTTTTTCTTTCAATTACGTTTATTTCAGAAGGAAGTTTGATTTTTCAAATGTATTTGCTTAATAACATGTATATTTGTGTATTATATTAAAAATTTGATCAGTTCAAAATTACATGTTTTAGCTCCTCTAAAAGCTTTTAGGATTTTACAACTGATCTTACAATCCATATACGTTTTATAGTAGTATATTTAAAAATGATAAGGACATTTTTACGACTGTGTAAGCTGTTATGCCTCGTTTATAAATATAAAAAATTGCATTCAGCTACAGTTTTTATAATGTACAGAAATAAGTGGAGCAAGAGGATACCTACATATTATGAATATTTTTGACTGCAGTAAGATATATTTATATTTCAGTTTCCTTACAATTTGAATAGAAGTTGTAAGCCATTATGCGAATAGTTTGATATTGAGTATTAACTCATAGGCTGCTTAATATTGTAAAGTGTTTTACTTTGATACCAGCAGACATTAAAATAAGGCTCATTTGCAGTTATATGATCAGCTTCAGTGATATTTATATTTTAAAAAATAGTCTACACGTACGAAAACATTCTTTCACAACCGCACACCACATCTCATACTATATCTTCCCTACAGCAGGAAATATTTGTGTATACTGAAAACTTTAATACAGGATACATTTCCAAGTGTTAAATTTGTTTTTAAAATTTGGTATGAATACATTGTGGAACTGTCGGTTAACTTCACTGAACAAAATTGTTTTAAGTGTACTGTTTTGAAAGACAAGATTAATTAGGGATAACTTTTCTCATAATAGAATTTGTAATGACTGAATTGTGTGAAAATGTAGTTATCGATGTGTGACATTTTTCCTTGTAATAAAAGAAACAGAAAGATAAGAAATTTAACTTGAGTAGAAAATGGTTAGAAGTACTGTCATGCGCATTTGAAGAAGTATATCCCCCATTAAAATTAAAAATTATTGACTGAATGTGTGTTATGTCCATCACAAATGCCGATGTAGAAAAGGAATTTTTATTTAATACAAGAAGTTCGAAAAAGAGAACACTAGGAAGGAAAATTTAAATTTTTTCCGAAAAATATTCAGTTAACATAAAAATATCTTTTATATGATTTTAATTAAAATAAATTAAAAGTATTGAAATCATTTTATGCTATTTTAAATTAAAAATATATAACTGAATAGAGAAATATCGGTTTTATTTCATAAATATAATCATTTTATGTAATATTTATTGTGGTATTGTTTAAAAATGAGATAGGGCCTTTGCTCTTTTTACCTCATTACTTTTTTAAAAAACGGGAAAGTGAGCGCGTTTTCTTACTCTCATATTCAAAAATGAATACAGGATTCTTTTTTCTGGTTCAAATCGCAATACCAAATATATATATATATATATTTTAATTTTTAAAAAATGACAGAAAAACAAATTTTCTTTGAAGAAAATATAATTATTTTTCAACTCCTAACATACTATTTATTTCATTTTTTCCTCTTTTTTTTTACCTTTCATTTCGTTTTTAATTTTACTGTGACTGAACATATAGGAGAAAGAAACACCGTATCTTTCAAAGTGGATTGATCAAGAGAGGATATCTACGTTTTCAAAGAAGATTGCCCAAGGCAACTTAACAGCTAGCTGTAAACGATTGATCTCTTGGTTCTTACTTTTCAAAAGGGACCGAACCGAACTGGGTCGTAAAATTTTCCCCGTTCGACCTCCCAAGTTCTAAAAGGGGGAAAGGAAAAAGTCTGTTGCATTTTTGAAGGGAATCGCAAAATAAGAGTTAAACGCTTTCGGAATAACTTTTCAGGAGGAAGGTGTCCAGTTAGAGGGTTAAGTTGGCATTACTTTCCAAGATGGCGACCGATTTAACAGCTGTCAAGTGATTATTCTCAGTTTGGTTTGGCAATTCATCCAAAAGATCATCAAGCAAGGCGTAGATTCGTCGAATGGCCCCAAAACGAGATTGCCGTTGTTCCCGATTTTCCTAAGCGAATTTTGTTTAGAGATGAAGCGCACTTCTGGTTGAATGGCTACGTCAACAAACAAAACTGCCGCATTTGGAGTGAAGCTAATCCACAAGTGTATGTCGAAACACCGTTACATCCAGAAACACTGACTGTTTGATGCGCTTTATGGGCTGGTGGAATCATTGGTCCGTACTTCTTCAAAAACGATGAAAGCCACAACGTTAACAGTCAATGTTAATCGGTATAGAGCTATGATTACTAACTTTTTCATTCCTGAATTCAACAATCATGATGTCTAGGAGCTGTGGTTCCAACCAGATGGCGCAACATGTCATACAGCTCGTGCCACAATCGATTTATTGAAAGACACGTTTGGTGACCGCCTAATTTCACGTTTTGGACCTGTGAATCGGCCTCCAAGATCTTGTGGTTTTACACCGCTAGACTATTTTCTGTGGGTCTATGTAAAGTCATTGGTCTATGCGGATAAGCCACAAACGCTTGACCATTTGGAAGACAACATTCGCCGTGTTATTGCCGATATACGGCTACAAATGTTGGAAAATTCATCGAAAATTGGACGTCTAGATTGGACTACATCCGAGCCAGCCGTGGCAGTCTTATGCCAGGAATCATATTTAAAATGTAATGCCACAAGATTATCTTTCGAATTAAAAAAAATTCATGTCAATCGAATAATACATCGTTATTTTATTACAATTTAAAGTTCTATACCTCTAAAAAAACACCCTTTATAATAATATTTTGCCAGTATATAGCTCAGATCTCTGTGCTATTCTCTCTATTTTCAGACATTATATATATATATATATATATATATAGCATTCTAAAGAAACATGTGGTCTATTATTAATCGACCTTGTAATTCTGAACTATGAGCGAGTGAAAAGAAAGCTACTAGTGTTGCGCCCAACTTTCTAAATTCCACAGCAAGCCAACGAAATGATTTTAAGCCCTGACAGATTTTACGTACATCAGTCTTCCCATATGGCTAGTTTTCAGTAGTTCCACACCTCCAGCTTACGACTCACAGACCACGACTTTGGGATGATGACCATTCATCCATCGTGACCACACTTGAAATCAGTAATGGTTCAGTAATTTATAGTTGAAAAAAAATAAAACGATTGTGGATTCAATGAAGTGGTGATACTGGTGTAACAGATCTGCAATTATATGCGAATATGTGTGATATTGATCATCGTCTTTGGTGGTATTTATGAGTTTCACGGATATATTTGGAAACGTAAGAAAATTCGTAAATAATATTGTTTTACAGTAAAATTTGACTATCTGTGTTTTAAGTAGAATATTCACAATGCTCCATGTACGCGTGTGTGCCCAAGAAACATAAAACTCAATTATTTATGTTATTTCTAGTCTTGAACATATCATGAGTTGTGTAGTAAGTTCAATCCAGGAGATATATTGATTGATTATATCCGCGCTGAAAAACGAGGGCTAACCACAACAAACCATATTGTGAACCACTGTCAAGTGATGAAGATAACACACCATTTGGCGCGTTACTCTCCAAACTTCCACACCCTAATAACATAGTATGTTTGAGCTTTAAAAGAATGAAAGTGTATGGACCTTATACACAACGTATCTTTAGTGACATCGGTACTTGAGTTCTCAAAACAAACCATGTTTTTATTGTTTAGAGGTACCGTAGATCACGAAGAAAGCAAATGAAGCAATATGTTCATCCACTTAAAAATTAAACAATTCAATTTTTGTTAATTAAAATATGACAAAATAGAAAATAAAATAGTTCAACGTAAATTTGATTATTAATCGCAGTTAAGAAACTTTTAAAATAAGGGAGATAATATTAAAATTTATATAAAACCAAGAATTATTTTAAAATGTATAATTACTAAAATAGATGAAATTTCCTAAGCTAGACAATGAGTTAAATAAGAAATCAATTAACACAATATACTTAAAATAATATTAAAAATATTAAAAAAATAAGAATACGCAATAATTGTTATTAATTCATCAGATAAATTTAAAATAAAACTAATTTAGAAGATATAATTATATACAAAATAGATATAATGAAGAAACTGTTCTCAATAATTCAGAAATTTCTTCACAATTAAAGTCCTAATATCACGTTCATTCTATAAACATTAGTGCATCAAAATGCAGAGACAATTATCTTTTGGATTGAACAGCAAGTTATTCATAAAGCGAAATAAATGTTACATTATAATTGTGTAATCATAAATATCAAATAACTTATAAGAAAATATAATATAAGTGCAGCCCTTGTCTGCATAATAGCGCAATAACCCCCATTCTGCAAATTATACCACTGTTCATACTCATTGTTTAAGTTATAAAATTGTAATTTACATTTAGTATGTAGCTTTATTTGCTTATATTTCATTTCACAAAAGCCATTCTTGGCGCTCCTATGCAGTTAAATTCATCACTGATCGTTGTACTGTCGAACATTTCATTGAAAAAATGCTCTTATTCTGATATGCCTGCAAATTGTGCAGCTTCCTGGAAAGTTGAATACCAAGTATCTTTGATTGTTAAGAAGTCTTCGAATGAGGCAATGCTTTTTCCCATGCAACGATTTCAGTCCATGCAATTGCAAGAGATTCCAATATTGTCCTATCCGAATCGTATTGTCTACATTATATGAAATGAAACACATTGTTACCAAGTCAGGGAGTACGACTTATGCGAAATCTGAGTTGCCAACTTGACGAGTTATCTTGAACGTTGACGTTGTTGCGATAATACGCAATAAGTTTATTACAGCATCACGAAAACGTTTTATATATAGAGAGAAAGATAATCCACGAAAAGCTTCTTAAAAGGGCGAAAAATTAAAGATTTTACCAAACATATTTTTTTTTTTTGTTTAATTTAAAAAATAATTCCAGTTTCTTAGTACTTAATGTTAAAACGTTTTTCATAATTGTCGTACATGTATTTTGTGACAAATTATTTAATGAGAATAACGTTAAATAATATGCAAAATATTTTTAGTATTCAAAATTATGATTCATATCAACTCTGCATGTAACGTGTTTTTTTTTCCTAATTATCACCCAATTTTCATACATGATTGGCTGTTACTTTTTTTTTCCGTTTCAATTTAATAACAATGTTGTAATATCTATTGTGGCAATGTTCAATAAGAGATACATGAGAACATATTTAATTATTTTTCAATTTCAAAATGTATAAAAAAATTATTTGCCACATCATTCCTTTAATAAACTATCCATCAAAAATATCTTATCTTATTAAATCTTCTTTAAGGTTAACTTTTGTTGATATTGAATGTATGATATGAGAGAAATGCCCAGATCGCTTGAAATATTTGGATCAGTAATTCCTTCAGAAGTACGATATTGACAGAATATTAAATGCACAATACATAAAATTAAATAATACTAGATTGAGTTTTCCATTAATAAGTTGTAATATTTGTGATTATCTCTACTTGCGAATGAAATCAGAATGCGTACTTATAATGAGACGGTTTGCATTCCGAAACAAAATTTAAAGTTTGAATCCTACTTAGTATTTTTAAGTAGTAGTATTTTCAAGTTAAAAGTAAACTGTTACTCTTCACTTAATTGAAAAGATTCTTAGAGGTTGTGAGAAATGAGAGATTAAACCATAATATATTTCCACTCTTTTCTAGAAAACATACGGCATTACATTACATGTTACTAGCATGAAAATTGTTTTCTATATGGTTCCAAGTAACGCAACTCTAACGTAAATACCATGAAAATTATTCGCATGAAACAAATTTTCTTGTCTCGTTTTCAGCATAATCCCTGCACAAAAGGTTTCAAAACCACGAACAAAATTCCTTGCAATTTTAATCCTATTTAATTATTGAAGGACATTTGAGAATCCGGAGAATTTTGCATTTATTTGGTTTCACTCCATGAATTTAAAATGCATGTATACCAGGAAACATAACTGTATTTAAAATTGAATATATATATATATATATATATATATATATATATATATATATATATATATATTGAAAATAATATGCTAAAAAGTAATATTTTTGATAAAAGAGGCTCTTTTGATTTTAATGTTATAAAAAGGCCATATTGGAATAGTTCCCTTCACATTTCAATATTTTTAGAAATATTATTCTAAATTATATAAAAAAGAAATAATGATTTAGTATCTGAAAAGTTTTAAGAATTAATAATTTAAATATTTTTTTTTTTTTTTCAAAGTTGCCTAGACAATAACTATCCAGCTAATTTTATATATACATATATGTCTTCAAAATTATAGCTATTTAATCATTATTATTTAATAAATTCATTTCTATTTAGTTTATAATATGTATTATTCTTAATTTTCTTATATGTTTAGTCACTATATATATATATATATATACATATAGATGGCGACATTATTCTTAGTTATGCTGTTTGTTTGTGCTTGGTTTCAGTACACGAATGGAATCTGTATATATCGGGTAAGATTTTATTTTCTTTGCACATTTTCATTATTATTAATTATGGTCATAATCATTGTTAATCTCTTTTGCAAATATTTTTGTTTATACATATTTATATTTGTCTCTTTCACCCCGATTTCTGCTGTAATTTAATATTCCAATTAGAATCGATTGATGTTATATTCACCCACGTGGTTTTTGTTCCTTTGCCTTGGTTTATCCCCTATACTATTATGTCGAAAATTTCTGCTGTAGGGAAGATTGAGATCTCTCACAAAACATTGTTTAACCCTATTTCACTGTCCTAAGCCAGTGACAGCTCGGGCAATCATAATAGTTTTTTCAACTCTAGCTAAATTTCTCTTTTTCGGCTTGTAATGGTTCCATGTTCTTGGTTCTTTCGGTTTGTTCTTAAGATGTTTTAGAATTTATTAGTCTTCTTTTTAACTTATTTACTGCTATATATATACACACACATATATGATATATATATATATATATATATATATATATATATATATATATATATATATATATAATTATAAACTTAATATTTAATATTCTGTAAAAAGTTTTTTAAAAGTATCTTGATTCTTTTTTAAATATTATCACTGTTTATATCTCTTAAGAAGTATAATCATCATATTTTAGCATAATGGTATCCAAAATGGATAATTCATTACAACAGTGCTTCTCAAACTTTCCATATACGCGACCCAATATTCAATCATAATTTTCATCGTGCCCCTCTCTCTCTTGCATACAATAACAATGTATTGAAAGCAATAACACTATACTTTTACACTAAAGCTACCGTACGACTGTAACCTCTTGTGTGTCACAGACGTATATAAACGTCTCGCTCAGACAAAGCATTAATTTTCTGGACGTATATACATGTCTTTCCGAAGTACGATCTTTTTTGTGCAGTGATATCCATAAAACTATTAGGAAGGCTTTGGAATGCAATAAAAGGACCTTGACAGAGTTTGCAAAGGATTTATTTATTTCAGAGGATTTGTTTATATATTTCTTTTCTCCTCCTCCTCAAAAAAGCATCAAAATACGATCCTCTATGTGGTAAACGGTGGAATTCGGTAGCGAATCATGTAACTTTTAATGGGCAGTTAAGGAATTAATTACAAACCGTATAAATTATCAAGATAAGTGTTCATACAAGTCCATGGGGCCACTGATAATTATCAAAAACTTGTTCTTAACTTAGCATTGTTAAATTAATAGTAAAATATACATTATACAGTACTGATACATTTATAAGTGTATTATATCAGTGTAAATGTGTATTCTATATTTTATTATATCAGAAAATATTTTGTTTTTGTTTACTTTCAATCAATTAATAATTTTTATATAACCTTTTGTTTTCGACTTCAATATGCTCGCGCCCCCCTCGTAGAGTTAATACGCCCACAAAGGGGGCACGCACTACAGTTTGAGAAACGCTGCATTACAATGTTGCCCAACGAGCATGGTGGATATGACATCGGCTTGTAACTGAGTGAGTTCGGGTTTGAATCCCCTGTAAAATACGGTTGTTTCTTCTTCGGGAAAAGAAGTCGGACCTTCGCCTGTAATGGATTCCCGTCACGAATGGAAATCAACACACCCTTTCTGTTATAAGCTGGAATCATCATATGTAATACATGTATATATTCTTCTATTTGTATTGTATGTTTCAGTTCTTCCACTTGTATTTCATATGTATCCCAGGATTAAAGCACACGACAACAACAACAAGTCTTCACATTTATGAATACACGTTTCTTTTTTTTTTTTTTTCAAAACAGGAATTTATGTGACTCAAAAAAATAATTTAAGTTATAAACACATAGCACTTGTACACAATTGAAAATGATGTCAATATTTGTGCAGTAATGCATTATAGATAATATGAGGCATGAGAGATTATACATTTTTCTGTACTCCTGACTTTGGTAATTCTGTTTAAATTAAAAGTTCATCTTGGATTGCGTTCAGACAGAACTTTAAAAATTTTCATCAGCCTCTTAAGAATTAAGATCTGACCAACCCTTAATCCAGAATCCTGCTTTTTTAAGCCATATCTTAATTTTTTTTAAGTGACACGCAGTTCTTTCATGCTGAAAATGGATGTATTTGTTGATCTCCAAAAACAGCAGGGAATATTATTATTTCACTGACAAATGATTTATCAGGTATGAATGGCAACACCACACATTTGTTTAGTATTAATAATTACTTAATACAATATTTACAACATGGTTCATGTTGGAAACTATTTGTTCCTTAGAATCACTTTTAGTGAGGGGAAATCCTATATGACTACAACATGGATATGACTTCGATACTTTTTTAATTATCATAAAAAACCATGGCATCTTTTCTTTGCATATATTTAGTAATTTATTTCTCTTATACTTTTTACAAAATAAAATTAGTTCTACACCATTATGGATAAACAATTCAAGCAGTTTTACAGACTTGTAGAACTTTAAACTGTCATTGAAACATTTCTTACAAAATGCTCTTTCATTTGGGATGTTACTATCATTTAGTAAACTTGCCAGAATTGCATTTGCAAATATTTTCAAGAGAGGCAATTACTTCAAAAATTTAGGTATCTTCAGATCGGAGGTTTTGCAAATTAAAAAAAAATCACCATGATTTCTAATGGTTTTGAAGGAGCTATTGTACATACATTTGGCCAGGAACTTTCATTCGGGTCAGTTGCAATCTGGCAATCTTCTTTTATACGAACATTTTAACATACTTCGTTCCATATTGTTGTTTGTACGTGCATTTTCGATGAAGATCTTTTTGCCCCGGTAATCACTATTTCCTATTTTTCAATACGTCTTAATAAGCTTTACTTGTATGTAAAAAAATCTTTGAACTCCATTTTATCCACATTAAAACATTAGCTTGATTCGAAGTTTTGCACACTCATTAAGGACTGATGGCAATAATATAATTTTATAATTTTGTTCCATGATCTTGATCAGGATAGTTAAAATAAGAATTACCAGATTTTGCGACTATTTTATTATATCATTTTCAGATTTGGCGACTAAATCCTTTTTCGATTTCCAGATTTAGCGACTTATTCTATGTAACATTTCCAGTTATGGCGACTAATTCTATATCCTGTTTCTAGATTTTGTGATTAAGAGGTCACAGGGGTGTTAATCTTGGATTTTTTCGAATTTTCGAAAAAACTATATGTTGTTCCTCATTTTCTTTTGAACATTTTGATACCAACCACGTGATAGTACTACAAAAACTTCGAAAGTTATTCGAAAAATTCCAAACAGCAATTTAGTAATAACAATGTTTTAATGGCTACATGCCACACCCACTTTTTCTTGATTTCCGCATACGTTTTATTTTTATGTTTTTAAAAAGCCTCATGAAATATTTTAAACACTTGCTTAATTGAGAAGGAAGCTTGCAACTCAACACACGCTTTTTTAATGTGTTTTGATTCTGTTTTGGTAATGCTAGCACGTTGTTTGCAATAACATCTAAATTCAAAACAGCGTTGTTTAAAACCGTTTATCAAAATTGAAAACAATTGAAAATTCTCGATTGAAATGGAAAATACTCATCGTAGACCTTCAGGTAAACGTCCTAAGAAAAGAAGATTTAGAGGGAATCAATTCATGAAGGTATGTTCTCATACATATGTTGCAGAAAGGAAAGATAAAAGTAAGTGTGCTTCCAGTAATAAAATCTCAGGAATTCAGACTTCATTAAAGTCAAATCTTGTTAAGGTAAGTGAAAAAAAAACTTCAAAAGGATATCGTATTTTTATTTTATTTCAACTTTTAGCTCTATTTTATCAGTATCATGTTGTTTAAAATGTCATAAACCATTAACAATTAATGAAGAGTCCACTCGTGGTTTATGTTCGAATTTTGAAATACGTTGTAAAAACTGTGGGAGTGTTTGTACTTTTTCAAGCTGTGAAAACACTGGGAATAAAAATAATGCTCAGAAATTAACAGATCTATTTTAGCAATGAGATGCATAGGCCAAGGTTTAGAGTCCTTAAAAACATTTTGTGCTGTAATGAGTCTTCCTAATCCTGTTGAACAAAAATCATATGATGTTATTAATAATAAACTTTCACGTGTTATGAAGGAAGTCGCTGAAGAAATCATGAAAAAGGCAGCTGTCGAAGAAAATTCTTCGTCACCTGATAACCTATTAACGGTAAGTGGTGATGGTACCTGGAAAACAAGAGGACATCCATCTTTGACTGGAGTATGTACTGTAATAGGGGCCGAAACAGGTAAGGTTTTGGATAGGGAAGTGTTGTCCTCATTTTGCAAAGAATGCGACAGTTATAAAGGGGTAAAGTTTGGTATCAAGTACAATAAATGGCAAAGAGCGCATAAGATTTCATGTAGAAAAAGTTATTCTGGCTCTGCTGGTAAGATGGAGGTTGACGGGATGTTGAGGATTTTTAATCGATCAGAAAAGCTTCACAACCTGAAATATTAGAACTACATAGTGGATGGCGACACAAAAACATTCAATGCCCTTTCTAAAAACAAGCCATACGGCGAGGACCATCTTATTCAGAAAATAGAATGTGTAGGCCATGTGCAAAAGAGAATGGGTACAAGACTTAGGAAGCTTAAATTAGTATATAGTAAAAAGAAATTATCTGATGGTAAAACTATTGGCGGTAAAGGTAGGTTAACTGATAGTTAATTTGATAAACTTGCGCATTACTATGGTAATGCTATTCGATGCAATTCTACTAGTGTAAAGGAAATGCGGAAAGCCATTTGAGCTGTTTGGGGTCATTCTTGCAGCACTGATGATGAACCGATGCACTGGTTTTGTCCTACAAATCCAAATACATGGTGTAAGTATAATGCCGCAATTAATAATAATTTACAAAATTATAAACACAAACCTGCAGTTGCTAAAACTGTTAGAGATGTAATTAAGCCTGTATTTGCAGACTTATCTCATCCGGCACTCCTGAGGAAATGTTTAGGAGGTAAGACACAGAATCCTAATGAAAGTTTAAATTCATTAATTTGGAAGTTTTGTCCTAAGAAGATTGGTTCTAGTCTTCAGATTGCAGAGATTGCTGCAAATCTAGCAACCAGTGTTTTTAATGATGGAAATCAAATACTTATTACTATTTTAGAGAAATTTGGCTTGGAAATTAACAGAAATGTTTGTGTGTCCCTGGCTGAACGTGACAATCGTCGAATCTTTACGTCAAGACAGTAGCGCTTAAAATCATCTTTTGAAGCTCGCAGAGCCAAGAAAATTAAAAAGAGTAAAGAAATTGAGCTGTTTCAGGAACAGGAAGGTATATCTTATGATCCTGGAGCATTTTAGCATGTAAGTTTTAGATTTATTTTCTCAAATTCAATTTTAAAACTTTAAAGCCCTTTTCTCAGTTTGTGTTTTTTCAATTACGCGCATTGCGTTTCAAAAACTATCATACTTTGATGTATAAAACTTTACAGAATTATAAATTCTATCATAATCTTCAAATCCTAGCTATTTATAGTATTATAAATTTTTAATTTTTTAAAAAAAAATTTAAAAAATATAATTTTTTATTTTTAAAAATATATTATTTTTTATTTTATTTATATAAGATAGGCTAGCATGTAATAAGGATATATTTGACTTTATAAATGAACTTATTGCTAGTAATTAGAATTATTATTGCAGAAAATATCATGCGCGTCGTAAAACTTACTATTTGTTTCTTACAAAAAATTTTCTTATTTTTATGTGCTTATTATTTTTAAAATTATGATTATATTTTAGATATTTTATACTTTTTTGAATCTTTATTCCTTTATAAGAAATGTGTGAAAGAATCAAATTATTTCATTTTAATCTCAAAGAATTATTTCTAGTCGAAAATTGTTTGTATTTTGTGCTCTCGAGACATTTTTAACACCCCTGTGACCCCTTAAACGATTAAGTTATAACCTCCTAAAAGCGAATATGTGCTTTAGAAATTTTTTTACCATTGTATAAACTATTGTCTACTTTTTCTGAAAAAGGAAATAAAAATACAAGACTCGTGCATGTGAAAAAAAAATATGTTCTAAGTGCTAAGCACTGCATGCTTTTATTCAGATTGAACTAAAAAATGTAGTTTAAAAAGCTAACACACACACAAAACGCATCTTTATGGTTATTCGAGCTAAACAGTAAAAAAGATAATTCACAATATAAGAATAAAAATATTAACAAGAAAATTAATGTCATTGGGGCAAAAGGGTGGTATGTTCTGTATCAATTGTTTTAATTGTTTATAAGTTCCATTCCGAAATGCTGAGTTAGTGTAAAACATCTAGCTCAAAGCGCCCCACACTTTTACCACAATGACATTAACTTTCTTGTTAATAATTTTATTATTACATGAAGAATAATTTTTTTTACTTTTAGCTCAATTAAAGCGGTCTCATCGGTGTTAACTTTCTCTAGAGGGGCTTAAAATATAAAAAAAATCTATTCAATATATATATATATATATATATATATATATATATATATATATATATATATATATATATATATATATATATATATATATACGATATATATATACAGGATATTCGGAAACTAAGGTCCGTTTACTTATAAAACATAAAACATTAGATTTTTTCAAAACACTTTGTATTTTAAATTCCTTACATGTGTCTCTATTTTTCTCTACATATTTCCCATATTTGTTTAAACATTTGCCATAACGTTCTACGAGCTTCTGTATGCCTAAGTCGTAGACATCTGCCGCCTATGAGGATAACCAGTCTTGAACTTCTTCTTTCACCTCGTCAGCTGTGTCAAAACGCTTGCCGCCGAGAAACTCTTTTAGGTGGCGGAATAAGTGAAAATCACTCGGAGCCAAAACTGGACTGTACGGTGGGTGGTAAATATTTTCCCATACAAAAGATCTGATCAGATTTTGTGTGTTAATGGCAGAATGGGGTCTGGCATTGTCATGCAGCAACAGAACTCCAGACGTCAGAAGACCACGTCGCATATTCTGTATCGCACGTCTAAGTTTAGTTAGGGTAGCGCAGTAAGCGGCTGCATTTATTGTTGTCCCTTGCTGCATAAACTCGACTAACAAGACCCCATGTCTATCCCAAAACTCGGTTGCCATAACCTTGCGTGTTGAGATTGTCCGCTTGGCCTTGGCTCTGACTGGTGAATTTGTGTGACGCCATTCCATTGACTGACGTTTAGACTCTGGGATTATGTGAGAAACCCACGTCTCGTCCCCTGTGACAATCCTCTCTAAAAATTGATCACCTTCTTTATGATATCGATCCAAAAAATCAGGAGCACAAGTCATTATTTTCAGTTTGTGTTTCTCAGTAAGCAGCCTGGGAACCCAACGTGCACACAATTTGCGAAATTTCAACTTTTCGGAAACGATTTTGTGCAAAGTTGTTCTACCCACATTCGGAAATTCAAATGCTAAAGTTGAAATTGTGAATCGCCGGTCTTCACGAATCTTTTCATCCACGGCATTGACCAAATCATCTGGGATTACTGATGGTCGACCGGAACGCGGTTCATCATGAACATTTTCCCGTCCGTCCTTGAAAGCTCTCACCCACTTACGCACTTTGCTGCTACTCATCGCATTTGGGCCATACACTTCGCTTATCTGTCAATGAATTTCCGCTGCTGAAACGTTCTTTGCTGTCAAAAACCGAATCACTGACCGTATTTCACAGTCAGCGGGCTGATCGATTGTTTCAAACATTTTGAAGTAGCACTGTACGTACCACACTGCAACAATACCAATGCAAATTGTGTCGTTTGACGAGCAAGGTATGCTGGGAGTTGGTACGCATGCACATTTCAATGTTTGCGCGACATTCGAATAGCTACGACAATTCGGACCTTAGTTTCCGAATATCCCTCGTATATACATACATATATATATATATATATATATATATATATATATATATATATATATATATATATATATATATATATATATATAACTCTTTTATATTAAAATTAATAATTCGAATTTTTTACACATTATTTATAAAGGAATAGGGCTTCAGAAAAAAGTATAAAATATTTCAAATATAATAATAATTTTAAGAATTACAAGCATATGAAGATAAGAAATATTTCTATAAGAAATATTATTTAAGTTTTAAGTTGCACACGCCATTTTCTAGAGCAGTACATTTAATTACTAGCTATACGTTTATTCATAAAGTTACATGTGTATATCCTTATTACATTTTATATTAGCCAAATAATAAATTATATTTTTTAAAAATAAAAAAAATGCATTTTCAAATTTAAAAAAAATCGATATTTCTCATATATACTTTTAAATACAAAAGATATATTATTCTTAAATAATATATGGCTTAAAGAGTATGATACATTTTGTAATTCTGTAAAGTGTCATACATCAGAGGATGTTGACGCCTGCGTAATGGCGACTGCGTGCATGCCGCTTTCATGCGCCACCTGCCAGACGGATGGTATATTCGGAGAAGCTGAAGGATATTTTGGCATTGTGGGTGAGGGTAATAACTGCTTTAAATCGAAACCCCCAATAATTTATGTTACATTTTTTTTATTAAAATTTTAGTCGAAATACTTGGTTCGTCAAATTATTTAAACTCGTGACACTCATGAACGTTGTTTGGTCTGTCGAGCCGGATTCACGAACTTAAACACTATGCGTAATTTTCAAATTAAACAAAGCTAAAAACTTCCTTAACAGGAAGCATTACTAGATTTGTAACCTTCATGGAAACATAACCGAGCTGGAGGTCAAAATAAAAAAAAAATGACCAACTCCAGAGGAAAATTGAAGAATTAAAATAATTACTTTTTGGAATAGAAACCACAAAACCAACAGAAGAAGCTGAATTTTAAGACAATTTATACAAATTTGTAACACATCTGGACGAATTGGAGATTAGACTTAAAAAATTGATTAACTCTTTTAATGTATCATTGTCTTTGACTGCAGTTGGAAAAAACAAATACGAAAGCGGATATTTTGCTCAAACAAAAATTTCACCTATAATACTTTCCACCTTTTCGGGAAAATATGAACATTTTAGTAACTTTCAATCCCAATTTGATGATTTAATTACAACAAACGAACAATTGATTCAGTCATAGAAATTGTATTATTTAAATTCCTGTCTATCAAATGAAGTTAAAGAATTTGCCTTCACTTTCGATACATTTTCTTCATTGTATGAAGCACTCGAATCCCGATATGATAACAAAAGATTGATTGTCGATATTCATGTGCAACAGATATTAAATTTTAAGAAGATAGAACGTGAGAATCCGAAAGAAATTCGTGAAATGATTGATAGCATTAAAAATAACTTACGAGCTCTAAAATTATTAAACTATGAATAAAATAATTTATTTAATGTATTTTCATTAAATATTATGCTAAGGAAATTGGATAATGAATCACGAAAAAATTTCGAACTGAGTATAAAAGCAAAAGATGTTCCTACATTTGATGAATCCATTGCAGTTTTAGAACAACGCTTAACCATTCTTTTATCCGTAGATAAAAATTGTATTGTCGAAACAGAAACAATATTAAGAATACCTAACTCATCCTTTAAAACAAAATCAGTCTTTTAATGAATCAATCTGTTGAAAATAAGAGCCCCATAGTTTGTAAGGAAAAAAACTTCACATCCGATATTTCGATGCCAAAAGTTTCTAGAATTGAACACCGAAAAACGATTAGATCTAGTCCATCTGCATAAGTTATGTGAATTGTGTTTGCGAAAAAACCACAAAAGAATGCAATGTACTTCGACGTATATGTGTCAATGGCAATAACATTATCGCTACCTCTGTACTGTGGCAATAGGTGACCTAAGAATGGGGGTTATTCACCCCGCTGAACTTCCAGTACTATCAAACCCGGGGAACCCGGAATCGGATGTAATAAATTCTTCCACACAGAACACAGTTTTGAGTAACGCGGCTGCTCAACATAGAAAGAACGTGTTAATATCTACTGGTAGCGTTTTGTTACGAAATAATGAAGGCCGAAAACTAAAATGGCCCCTCATTTTTGTGATTCAGAGTGTCTAACATTAATATTATATCTAGAAAAATGTGTGGTTTTCTTTGCATTACAATGAAAAAAGTAAATTCCTCAGTTTCAGGACTCAATTCATTGAAACAAAATTTAAAGGGAAAAAGTAATACTTTAATTTATAATAAAAGTGGTACTTTTAGAGAAAGCGTAGAATTTTTTGTGACTGGAAAAATTACCGGGTCGACACCAAGTGTTACGTTAGATTTTTTGGAAATAAAAATTCCTGAATATTTAGAATTATCAGACCCCTATTTCTACAAAGCTAAAGAAATTCAAGCTATACACACTGATATTTTCTTTAGAATAATTTTAAAAAAAACGTATATAAAGTAAACAAATAATTGTTATTTAGGGAAACTGAATTTGGATAGATTGCTGGTGGACGACTCCTAGCAACTAAAACTAATTACTTTTCATGTTACCTTCTTAAAGATAAATATTCTGTTGAGGATACATTAAAGCTGTTTTTTGAGCTCAAATCCCTTGTCATAAAATATCACCCTTGCTATTGGAAACATGACCAGACTATGAATATTCTATAAAGAAACTGCACAATATAATAATAATCAGTAAGTGGTTGAATTACCTTTTCGTAAACATTGGAACAAATTGTCGAATAACTTTTCTGTGGCAAAACAACGTTTTGAGAGTTTATGGCGAAGGTTACAAAGGGATAAAATACTTTACACTCAATACAAAGAAACGATTCAAGATTATTTGAATCAAGGAATAATACAAAATGCCAAATATACAGAAATTAATGTACACAAACCATTGCATTACTTCCCACACCAAGCGATAAAAAATGAAGGTTTGTGTTACTATTTCTACTCGTATTGTTTTTGATGTAGCTTCACACGAAGCTAACGAACTATTCCTGAACGATTGTATATGGCCTGGACCTAATTTGAATCCTAATCGTTTAGATGTTTTAATGAATTTTTCAGGCTTAACCCAGTTGCAATATCATCGGATATTCACCAGACTTTTCTTCAAATTTTCTTCATGGATAAACATACAGACTTTGTACGGTTTTTATGGACATTTAGTAATCCACGTATTGGGGAAAAGCTCACTTTTCAAATTCATAGATTTAACAGGGGTAATATATATATATATATATATATATATATATATATATCTGCTGTTAATTCTAGTCAATTTCTACTAGCAGCAGCAATCAAATATTACAATGAGAAATATAACTTAGTTTATCCCATAAGTGTACAACATTTAGATACTTTCATGTATGTGGATGATTGGATTACGGGACAGGATACTCGTGAAGAAGCTCTTTTCATGTCTCACCACGCTAAGAACTTTATGAAAGAAGCCGGAATGGAGATGAGAAAATGGATCAGCAATGATACCACTTTAATGGCTCATGGGCGGCAGAAGGTTTCGACATATATCCTATGGATGCATCCATCAGCTTGGGAACAAACAAAACAAAAGTGTTAGGCATGGCTTGGCAAACTCTAGATGACTGTCTAACGTTGGGTATTAAAGGTTTACTGGAATTCGTTTCGACAAACAAAAATATTAAAATATTTATGTTACAAACATTAAGGAAGATATTTGATCCCCTGGGATTGCTCTTACCTTTTACTATAAGAATAAAATGTCTCATACAGGAACTTTGGATAAAAAATTTACTTGGGCTAAAATTTTACCCCCGAAGTTAAAGAAAAAGTGGTTCATCTAGTGTAAAGAACTTCCCCTATTAAATCACCTTAGAATCCCAAGGTTAGTTCTTGATTCAACGAATAATGAGATAAGTGATCTCATTGAAATTCACATATTATGCGGTGCCTCTAAACTCACCCATGGAGCAGCAGTTTACGTGAAAGTAAGAAAACAAAGTGAAGCATCATTTCAAAAACGAGTGTGGCACCCCTGAAAGCAGTTATTTTAACTCAACTTGAGCTCCTGGGAGCTTTGGTAGAAGCTCGATTGAGTTCAAGGGTGCCAGAAAACATCCGCAGGAAAAAGGAGTGCAAAGTGCTCCACTGGACAGATTCCAAAATAGTTATATTGTGGATTAAAGCCTTTTCTGAAAGATGGAAACAATTCGTAGCTAACTGAGTGCAGGAGATCCCCAAGTTAACTGATCCTGATTCTTGGTTTCATTGCTCAGGACAAGACAATCCCTCAGATTTCTTGTCTAGGGGACTTAGTGTAGATACACTTACTTCCAACAGCAAGTGGTGGAATGGTCCAGCATTCCAAAGAACTGACGAACTTCCAGAAACTGCCTCTGAGTGCCCGGAACTGAATGAAGTAGGTTATTTGCCTAAACTAAAATCACAAAAAAAAATATGGTTCTGACTTTAAATTTTAAACAAACATTTTTTGATCATTTACATTCTCGTAGTAATGGATTTCTAACTATCGTTCGAGGGTTAAGTTTTCTTTACAGGTTTCTATTTAACATTAGAAATCCAACTAACAAGAAAAGAGGACCCCATTTTTCAGATGAGATAGATGAAGCAGAAATTTATTTAATGAAACAAGTACCACTTGGCTCATTCTATACGGAAATTAGAGCTATGCAAAATGGTGATGACATTTGCAATAAAAGTAAGATTTTAAAATTATCCCCATTTTTAGATGATAAGGGAATCATTCGAGTAGGTGGAAGACTGAAACACTCTCAACTTCCTTACTCAAGAAATATCCTATATTGCTTCCTGCGAAAAGTAAACTAACTGAAATTATTGTTAAATACTACCATGAAAATTATTTTCAATTTTGGCCGCAACATTTACTTTATCATGTTAGACTTAAATATTGGCCAATTTACGTGTGATATATTTGTAGAAAAGTTGTGCATAGCTGTGCAATTTGCTTTGAATTTAATCCTAAAATTTGCTCTCAAAAAATAGGCGATTTGCCAAAAGAAAGAATAACTCCTGAGAAGATCTTTAATTCAAGTGGAATTGTTTTGTTTGGACCCTTCCTTACACAAAAATAAGTATCAGAAGAAAGGTCAGGAAATTAAAGTTTGTTTGTATATTTATTTGCCTTGTATCAAAGGGTATTCACTTAGAGATAATCAGTGACTTAACTTTACAAGCTTTAATTGCTGCATTAAAAAGATTTATTTCAAGAAGTGGTAAATCTCATATAAAATATTTTCGGAGAATGGTACTAACATGATAGGTGCTAATCGAGAAATGAAAGCTTTGTCTAAATTAGTAAGAGATAGAGAAGAGTATTTATTTGCGTATGTCGCAAAAGAAGACATTGAATAGTGATTGATTTTCCCTAGAAGTTCAAACTGGGGAGGTATATGGGAAGCTAATATAAATTTTTAAAAATATTTTAAACGTGTTGCAGGAAACTCAAAATTTACTTATGAAGAATTATTGACTAATAACGCAAATTGAAGCAATTTTTAACTCTTGCACCACTTTCATCTGACGTAGATGATTTGGGGTTTTAACTCCAGCTCAATTTTAATCGGGAGACCGATCATAGCTATAGTGGAACTGTCTGTGTTGCAATGCGAATCAAATCGTTTAAATGTTTTGCAAAGAATAACTAAATCAGATCAAACGATCTGGAAAAGGTGGAGCCTTTCCTATTTAAATAGTCTGCAACAACGAAATAAATTAATTGTTAATAAAGAAAATCTCAAATTGGGATATATTGCTTTAATTAAAGATGAAAATGTTTCTCCTTGTAAATAGTTATTGGGGCGTGTTGTTAAAATATACATGGTGAAGGATAAGAAAGTTAGAGTTGTAGACATTAAAACTAGTAATGGTATTTATAGAAGGTCTATCAATAGGCGGAGTATACTGCCTATTGAAAGTTAAATGTGTATGGTTATCTATGGTATTATTAACTTGGAATTTTTATTGTTAAATTTATGGTATTGCTTGTCTCACGTATCAAGTTACTTACTATACATTACAATTTTCTTTGTATGATTTATTTTATTATTTGAGAACTTAAACTAATTATATGCTAAAATTTGATGTTTATAATGAATTGTATAACCACTTAATATTTATTAGTATTAAAATTCATGTTTAAAATGTATTACTTATTTTAAGTTAAGATACAAATTATTAAATTCTTGCATGTGGACATAGCATGGCCGGGCGGGATGTTGACACCTGCGTAATGACGACTGCGAGTATGACGCTTGCGTTTATGACGCATCCGTGAAGACGCACGCGTCCGCAACCTGCCAGTCGGATGATATATTCGGAGAAGCTGAAGGATTTCGGCATTGCTGACGTGGGTAATAACTGCTTTATATCGAAACACACAATATATATAATTTATGTTACCGTTTTTTTTATTAAAATTTTAGTCGAGAGACTTGGTTCGTCAAATTATTTAAACTCGTTACACTCACCAACATAGACTATTATTTTAGAAATAAAACGTGCGCAAAGCAAACATTATATAATTTTTATTACAAATATTCAAATCTTATCATTTTTAAAACTCTGATTATATTTCAAAAATTTTGTACTTTTTTGAATCCATAATCTTTTGTAAATAATGTGTAAAAATTCAAATTATTTCATTTAAATTTAAAAGAATGATGCCTGTTTGAAAATTGTTTATATTTTCACCCCTTGAGACAAAGTTAACATCTCTGAGACCCTTAACCGTATAATTATGTTTTTTAGTTTTTTTAAATTATCATTTTTTTAGTTCGACCTACAATAATAGCATGTAGAGTTTAGCACATATAGCATAGATTAATTTTAAAATGTAAATTATAAATTAATTTAGTTTTTTTTTACATAATTTACTACGTAAGCGGATCAAAATGCGCAAACGTAATTACAGAAAACGGCATACCTGCCAGATTGGCAGACAGTATATGAGAAAGAAACGGATCAATGTAGGGAAAGACTTGAACACTTGACTCGGTTAAAGTGAAGAAACATTTCTTACATGAAAGAAAAACCCTAAGAGATCGCTTTGGATTAATATTATATATATATCCTTTTTTTGAATGGAAGAACAATACATTTGCATGAAGCATAGGATCAAACAGTGTAATGTGAAAATCATGTTGAGTTTGTATTCACACTTCGGATGAAATGTTGCCAAAGTTTTGAGCAATTTTGAGCTCATAAAATATGCATAACTTTAAACAATAATATTCAAGAAGAGAAATACCCCAAAACATAAGGTATTTTGAGATAGTTTAGCTCTAGGATATGTAGCATGAAGCAAACAGTGTAGTATGAAAATCATGTTGAGTTTGTATTCACACTTCGAATGAAATGTTGCTAAAGTTTTGAGCAATTTGTGAGCTCATAAAATATGCAATAACTTTAAACAATAATATTCAAGAAGAAATACCCCTATACACATAAGGTATCTTTAAGATAGTTTACCTCTAGGATATGTAGCATGATAGTACATGAATAGAACATTTCAAATATTCTTTAACATTAATGCTATGGAAGAAATTATTTAAGTATATATATTACATATATTGGAAACATGCAAAAATATATTCTGAAACGTATAGTATATTTCCCCTTTGTAGGGATTTTATTTTTGAACAAATATTTTTTTTTTTTTCAGTAGGAATTTTTTGGCTCACTAGGTTTAACCCTAGAATGCTACCTTTTTGTCCAGCAGACTATCCTTATGGCAAATAACCTTATACAATCCTTTCGAAAACAGGAAATCGAACGTGTGACTCAGCACCTTCATATGGCCTTGGCTACTTTAGATAAGGATATCTGTTTTGCTCAAAATATTTTAGCATGCAGTATTTTTAGAACAATGTTAGTCTGAGAGACGATTGGCTACCAGTAGCGTTCGGAGTTGAGAACGTGTCTTAGTTTTTTTTTTTTTCAGTGTTGTTGGGAAGTTTTCGAGGGGGAAACTTTTGGGGTAAATTTGAGGCTATCTGTGATTTATTATAAAGTTAAGTGATAATGAAAATTTTATTTCTGGGGATGGAACAGAAACTAAAGATTTCATTGAAGTCCAAAATCACGAAATTACAGATGATTACATTATAATGGATAATTGGTTCACTTCGATACCTTTAGCTGATAAACTTTTGAAGACTGTCACAATGGATTTCACAGTTGTTGGAACTATTCCCAAAAACATACGCGAAATTCCCCGGAACTCTTAAATTGCGATCTCGAAGAGTAGGAATTTCCATGTATTGTTCCGACCAAGCTAAAATTATTTAATCGTTTAAAACAAAACATATGTGTTGTTCTTCTGTCTACTTTCCATGAAAAATCCAATATAAGTGAAGAAAGTGGAAAACAGGAAATAATTGAAATTTTCAATGCAACAAAAGGAGCAGTAGATACATTAGTTCAGATGAGTGGCGACATATCATGCAGTAGAAAAACACGTCGATGGCATCTTTGCGTATTTTATTACATGATAAATATCACTTTAGTGAATGCAGGCGTTCTGTATGTGCATAATATGGTTCACAAATCTGAAAATACATTATCTGGTAGCAGTGGTGCACACAAGGGGGGATCCTGGGGGCCCGGACCCCCCAAAGCCCTTGATTTTTTTCCGATTGATTATAATTCAAAGTACATAGTACGTAAAATTTAATTAAGTATTTGTCATTAATGATTAATTTTATTAATTAATGCTAATTATTTATTCAATAGTTAGTTTTTTATTGTGTTTTGTTCCCGAAAATCTACAAAATCAAGAGGAGCATGATACAAGAATGGTGAACTTTCGATCCCGGACATCCCCCCCTTGAAAAATTCCTGTGTGCGCTACTGTCTGGCAGAAAATTTAAGATAATGCGCTAAGTGAAAATGTCTTTAAGCCATGAATGGAGACACGTCTAACTGTATTAACTTTGCCCCAATCGACAAGGGCAATTATTTGTGTACTTTTGAAATTTCAGCAGAACATTGGACCACCTGAACAATCGGAAGCTTAAAAAAAAAAGAAGTTTTGTGCTTTTTGCTCACGTAAGTTGTGCAATTTGCTCATGTAAGTTGGATGACACGCATATTTTGCAATGCGCGGAGAGCATCATGTTGATATGTGTAAAAACTGCTTCGAAAATAAATAAATTTTACTGTCTTCCTTACGTGAAGATTGGATGCCATGGAATTATCTGCAGCATAATTTTAAACTTTAAACTTGTTAATTTTTAAAATATGTTTTGAGCATGCTAAAACTCATGTCGTCTGGGAGACGAATGGATACTATTCCCGTAGGGTTTTCAAAGGGTAGCATTCCAGGGTAAAAAAAATGGACACCCACTTAGTTTTTTTTTGTATTTAAATAAAACATTTTCATTAGAATAATTCGATTATTGAGAGAGTTTGAATTTGAGTCAATAATAATGCGTTGCTGAAGAAGAAATGATTATCCTTTACCCAATACATTTGTCTTTTTCATAAACTGTTTTGATTGTTATTTACCAGTCAAATGCGGCATTTTAATATTTTAGACATAAAAAATCCTTTACTTTTGAATAGCGTATAAAGTAAAAACAAACAGTTAAATTACATGCATCTTAAGGATTTTTTTTCTATATACAAGATTTTTTATTAGCAACTCATTATATTATTTGCTAATGAAAGTATATTACTTTATAATTTGCTTATCAAATTATTTATTTTGGGTAAAAAATTGACTAATTAGGGAGTTAGTAAAATGTATCATTTTATACGTATTTTACTTTAAATTAATTTTACAATTTTTCTTTCGTCCCTTGCTTTTTCGAGTTTAAAACTTGTTTTGGTACATCTGGAACTACGTATTTAAGTTCAAAGCTAACAATCAAACAAGAAGAGGGAAACATTTCGGTTGGATCAAACTTTTCCGGACTCTGTTTCAGGGTTTGCTGCCGTAATTTAATCATGTCATGAATAATCAATCGATGAAGCAATTGAAATTCCGACTGTTACGAAAAGTGAAAGGCACCGCAGTAATACACAGAAACACCCAAGTTGGTAAGTTTATTATTAGATTCGTTATCGCGCTCCTGAGGCAACCCGTAGCTTGTCAAATATTTATCGATCTATGAAAAGATGCATGGAAACTCTTGTTTTAAGTATTTACAGGGATTTGTTTGAAACGGAGGTCTAAGCACTTTAAGTGGTCTTGTATAAATGTCAATTTAAGCAATTTATTATGTTTTTATTTATAAATAAGGAACAATTAATTGGGTACATAATAGTTATTCAATAAATGTGTATATCCGGATAAACTTTTAAAAAAGTAAAATACATGATGCAAGTTTTCTCTTAATATTTGTAATAAGGATTATTATTCTTATATGGAAAGTATTTATGTTGTTCAAACCATGTGAAAAAATAATTTTTTAAAATTTATGCTGAAAAATATTCTGTAAATGCAATTATTTTTCACCCTGACAAAATAAAAATGTATTAAAAATGATATAGTATTTCATTTCCAGTAAACCTAATAGTTTATAACGATGGCAAGTTAAGATTAGCAATGATTATTTTTTTTCCGAATAAAGTCTTAAATTTCGTATAGGATTTTTATGCGAAATTAAAAATAAACGTGGAGGAGTGAAAAAATCTAATATATATATATATATATATATATATATATATATATATATATCGTCATCCTAATTATCAGAATGCGTAATTGCACAAAGAACTAAATTTGGTAAAGGAGTGCTACGCGCCAAGCGCAGTTTTGCGTGATTCCTTAATCGTGCCAAGCCACCCATGGCAACCACATTATCACACTGTAAAAATATCAAGGGGAACATATTATAATGCTATCGCCCATTTTGGCGAACATAAACAACAACTTGACACGTAGCACTCCTATGTGAAATTAGCACATAAGTTCGAGGACGTTATATAAATCACAAATTTCCTGATGTGTAACTATTGGACCAATACACTTGAAATTTGGCAAACATTAACATTTTTTTGAGTAAAGTTCCACTAAAAACGGATCCTGGGAAAGTGATTTCTGAGAGAGGATCAATATGGTCATGTAAAATACAAATGGCCTTTTGTTTTAAAGCTTCAAATCCTATCCTTTTTTGATGATAAAACGAGAATTTCAGCAATGTTTTTCAATGTAACAGGACGTTAGGAAGTAAAAAGCCATTATGCAATATATTGTCATAAATTATGAGGAAATATCCAGTGAAGTAGGGGAAGTAAAACAGTTTTACACTAATGGAAATTCATCAAAAATAATCCGTTTTTGTTTGCAGGTGTGTGTATTATTCGTATTTCGTCCTCTTGGATATTAAAGCCAGTGATGATTATGTTGTTCACCGTAATCAAATAGAGTAATCATTGTATGTGGTTTTTAACTGGTGCATTTTAAGGAATTCGTATTGTTTTTCAATGTCAAACTTTTCATTTGACACTTCTTTATGTAAAAAATTGCTTTTGAAGGTATTTTTATTAAAATTCAATTACTAATTAAATTTTAAATTAAATGCTTTATAATGTCATTCTTGTCAGCAGTTCCCACGTTTTTATTGATTCATAAAGATATTTGATTTAAGCACTGCCTCTTTTAGGGTTACGCTCAAAAATTCTTTTTCATCAGTTATATTTTCACTGCGTGGCATCCGAAACAAATTATACAATTTTAGAATCTGATTTCTTAAAGCATGGATGAAGATAGCTTTGAGTCCGGGACTTAACATCCTTTGTTGTCTACAGAATGGTATTTCAGAGAGTTAACAGATTGATATATTTTGGAAGCATACCGGTGTTTCTGAAAGCCGCATGACAAAAAAGGCCGTTAAAAATTCTGTGTAATTATCCCTACAGCTTCTTTTTTTTGTATTGTACAAATATAATAATACTGGTAATGCAGTAAATTGGAAAAACTCTAATTTTGACATCTGTTGAGCTGGATGACGAATTGTCAAAAAAATAGCAGAATCAAACTTTTTTCTAGACATCTAAAGCAATCAATCATTCTGACATTATTTTATCAATTTATAGACATTATTACTTTATCAATTTATAGACATCATTCTACTTTGTCTATAAATTGAGATTTTCAAACAGATTTGTGCTACAATTTTTTCTCTTTCACTATTCCTCTTCGTGATTAGAATGATTTATTATGTCAGTAACACGTTTAACTCTTTCAAAAAACATTTGAAAATGGAATGTATTTTTATTCACTGGACAAAAAATTGTCTTTGAAACCTCAACAAAAAATCCTAACAGACACACACGATATTTCTATTTTAATTTACATCTATCTTATTTTTGAAACTTCCTTCAATGTCTCTTAAAAAGGAGGTACTTACATTAAAACATATATTCGGTGGAACCAGGGATAATAAAATTGTCCTGAAATGGAGATATTTTTTGCTAAAGAGGTGCTGATATATTCTTTAGTATCCTTTATGTGTTTTGAATCAATTTATTCCACCGAATAATTGAAGCAATTTGAGCCAAAATGTGTTTAAAGTAGCTCTGAAGCAAACTGAATGAAGGAATTTACAGTTAAGTAAATATTTTATCTTTTTACTCTCACATAAAGAATTTACCACCAATGACTATTGCTTGATTAAAGAGTACTCCGTAACTTCATTCCTGTATTATGATAAAAATTACATGGCATTTACATCCAAGAATATCATTTGTCTCATAATGATAAATACAACAGATATTTCAATTTCATTCTAATGTGCTTATTTTTTTAACTGGAAAAAAAAGTTAGAAAATTTCAGGTTATTTAAATGGAAGTTAGAATTAAATGCTGTTTACGCGGTTTTTTTTACACGATATTAAAACAACACGTTTTACAACTGTACTTTTTACATGTCATTTTTTTCTAGTGAATCCACCATTCTCGTTTTTTTTAAATTTTAATTTTGACAATGTATCTAGAAAACGGTTAGTTTATACCCAAACACGAAAGAGTTATTTGGTTTAATTCATGACTTCTTTATCTTGTATTCTGGAGCTAAAAAACGAAACGAACGCTTGGCATCTTTGGGAAATGGAACACATAGTGTTCCTCCATCCCATATCGAAATGTATTTGGGCCTTGAATCGGAGAGGCCTGGACTGAGAGCGAGTTTCCTGATTTGTGGACTGGAAGGAGCAAGAGGGTCTGGCTACGGTGACTGCTTCGGAGACCTCCGATGTCATGAAATTTGTTCCGATAAAGCGGACGAGAGACACGTCTGTTATTCATTGAACAGAATCAGTGAGTTTGCACTCTATAGGCTGTCTTGAAGTTATGGAAAAGAAATGGGGTGGGAAAAGTCTTTGCCTGGGTGGGTTGCAGATTGAGAAAATAATTTAAAAAATAAGAGAGCGAACAATGATAAAAAAAATAATGAAATGAAAAATTTGAAAATGTGGTCATTCGCACCATGAAGAGAATGAAGCAATTAATTACTAGGGGGGATTATACGAGTCTCAGAAGGATTCTTCTGAGCCTCTTAGTATTGACATTGGGTATTCTGGAGTTAAAAGGAATACATAAATTTTATAATAATTTTTTCTTCATTTTGTGTTGCATTTTTTTTGTCATTTTTTCTTCATTTCTCAGCATTTGTTTCTTTTGCATAATTGTATTTTGTTTTAAAGTGTTCAGTTCGTAAGATGCAATAAATAATTCTAATGAAGTTTTAAAAGTTTATGTTCAAACGTAAGTTTATATTTTAATATGATAGTCAAATTTCTAGTATAATTTGCGTTCTGAGGATAATTGTTTTACTATTAAAAATATATTATTGCAGGAATTGCGGTTTTAGCGGGACCTAGGTCCAAGTGCCTGAAGATCAGTGTTACTTTGTTACAGCAAAAAAATAACAAAAGGTGTTAATAACGAACGAAATTTGTTTTATAAATATTAATGCGATGCCCAAGTTTGTTCATTTAATTTATCTGTCCTACACCCAGATTCTTAATTTAACATCGCATCATGACTTAAGTTAAAATTAGTTAAGTTTCTATTGACAAATTAACGTTACACTGAATTAACAGTCCGATCGTATAGTGGTAACAATTATATTTATTGCTTAACATATTGGTAAAAAAAAACGTTTAATTTTACAAGGGTGGTACTTATCTGATGAGAATAGGAGTGACGGAGGGGTGACCTCGGGTAGAGAGTTCGCTTCCCGACTGGAGGTTTTTTCTGGCAGACGTAAGAGGGAAAAGAATCCGCTACGGATTCATTACTTTCAAATCTACCACCCTGATTGGAGAGCAAGAACATAAACTTGACGGCCATAAGGTCCGTTGAACCTAGACGCACCCACATTCCTGTGTACCCACATTCCCACATCCACATTCCTATTTCCTGTAAACAGGGCAAATGCAAAAATTAAAACTGTATCTCAGGGGCCGGCGGCCTCCCATCAATATGTTATTGTGTGTGGATTTCATAATTACTTTTTTGCGAGTTTTTTTTAAGATTGCGGAACATATATATATATATATATATATATATATATATATATATAGTTGCAAATTTATCATTTGCTGCATATATTTTTTACACGTTTTTTTAATGGTTTTCTAAGGAACGTATATGCCGCAAAAAATGAGTTGTGTATATATTTCTATTTCGAATACTCCTTCCAAATGAAAGTAGAGAAAATAATATAATATATTAGTGTAATTAAAGGTTCTATCCCTGAATCTCTCTTCCATGCACATATCACGAAAATTTTTATAGGTTCTACATGTATTTTAAATTTCCTGTTTCAGTAAGGATACTTTTCTTTTATTCTCTTTTTTTTCATAAGAAAATTGCAAAATTCTGAAAAGATGCAAAACTGTTTTTCTAGCGCATATTTACATATGCGCTTTCCTGAAAAAGATTTAAATTGCCATGGCAAAATGTATTGTGTAATTTTACAGTTAAGTATACAATATTTGTGAAAAAATAAAATTTATTTATATGCGCATACATCTTCTTAAAAAAGCATTTTTAAAAGAAGCATTTTACATTTTATAATCAATAATTTTCCATGTTTCCATATTCGTATGCAGTTTCTATTATTGAAGCATTATAATTTAGAATTTAGTAAATACCAAAAAACAAGTTATGCGAGGATCTACCGCTCATCAAAATATTGGATCTCTATTAAAATGTAGGAATTAAGCCTAGCAAAAAAAATATCTTATAATTTCTGTAGAAAAAAAGATAAAATTGTTTGAAATATATGTCTGTCGATTAATGTGACCAAATTTCAGTTTTAAAAAAATACTTCACTTAAAACTACTAGATTTTTATAGTATACGAATTTTAAAGCTTTTTTGAAAAATGTTTCGCTGAAAAAATGTACAGTCGTAAGAATAATTTTTGTATACTATATAACAGAGCTACTGATGCAGACAAAACGCTTTTTTTAAATAAGTATAATGCACTTGGAATTTATTTGTTAAAATTGCATGTTTTATGCATACAATTTATTTGGATGTCGATCCTCTTGTATTTTGTAATTTCTGCTTCGATAACTATTTCTATTTTTTTGTTGTATCGTGACGTAATTTATCGTACTTTTTCCCATCCCCATTGCATGTTGACATTTTTATTTTATTTCCATACATTTAGGCAAAAGTAGTTCTTGAACTTACACAGAAAGAAAAAAAAAAAAAAAGGAACTGGTGCATGATAATTATATAGCAAACAGAAAAAATAGTACTTCGATTAAAAATGAAATAACCTTTTTTATGAACTTTTATCTTGTGGGAAAATTAAAATGAAGTACGGATTCAATGTGGCATGAAATCATTCTTTCACTAAATAGTATTATATTATACAGTAGAGATTTATATATACTCATCAACGGGTGGAATGAAATAACAAAACGTAATCGCTTAAAAAGAGTATTTCTTTTATTTCAGTTTCTTTCCTTGTGCGTCACACCATTAAATACTAATAAAAATATCTGATCATAATAATTTTATAAATAAAATTTTTATTTCTTAACTTTTTATTTTTTATAGAAAAACACTTTGTCTAAAATTGCTCGATGAACTATATATTTTTCTGAATCGTATAAAAAAAGTGAGCATTAAGCCAAAATCATTTTTACACTGCGTATTATTTCAATTGTTATCTTATTTTATTTATGTAAGTTATTTTTCATTATTATCGAAAATATTATGTTTCAGACTATGAAAGAGCTGAATTTATTTCATGTAAGAAATTTGTTGAAACTTTAAGCATTTCCACTATCTAAATTCTTAAGGCATTTGTGTAACTATTTAGCTATATTTTTCTAAGAGATTTCTAGATCAGCAAATATAACTGGGGACTCGAATAACAAATATACATAGTACACATATTGTTTCCACACTTTTAATCAAATTTCTGATATTATCTACAAACATCAAACAAATATTCAAAAATCAAGTACTTGGCGAATGTAAAACACAATAAACTTTCAATGACAATTCTGTGTTCAAACTTTATTTAACTGTCTAAGCCCAGTGCTTCTCAAACTTTCAACATTTGTACCCAATATATATTCAATCACAATTTTCATTGCGCCTCCTTCCATCCAATAACACACTGTATTGAATTCAATAATACTATACCTTGACGCAGAAGCTACGTTACACTTTAACCTTTTAGGTGTCCCCAGTATGTATAAACGTCTCACTCAACCAAAGCACTAAATGCCCTGGACGTATATATACGTCTTTCAGAACTACGACCTTCTCTGTGCAATGTTATCCATACAATTTTTCCGAAGGCTTTGGAATGCAATAAAAAGGACCTTGGCAGTGTTTGCGAGGGATTTCCTTATTTCAGTGAATTTAATTATTTATTCCCTTGCTCCTCCTTCCCCTCCCAATTCATCACAACCGCGCACTTACATGGCAGCGTATTGCATAACTTTTAATCAGCAGAGTGGGAGAGAAGAGAGTTTCAAAGCTCAATTTTAAACCGTACAAATTATCAAATTAAATGTATATAATTTTATATATGACAAGCTCATTATTAAACTTGTTCTTAACTTATTTCTAATGGAGGCAGTGGATTTGAGTTTTGCCATTGCAGAAATAGTATATTCCCCGGAAGTTGGTATCTATATTTAGTGCGGCACCATATAGGCGGATACCAATTTTTTGCAGTTAATTCTGACGCCCAGTTTTCTCCCTAGAGGGAGGCACCTCAGCTCTAAAGATTTGAACCTGTACTGGGATTTAATTTTGCCCGGAGCACCCAAGCCAAACAGAAACTAGGTTTCTTTTACATGCCGTATAAACACAAGATGGGGCGTCTGTCAATTTTTCTGCATCATGAAAACCCACCGATATGGTCCGGGGTTAAACCCACAACTTTGGGTTCGGAAGGCCAGCGACATACCAACCACGCCATCCAGCTTGCCCTTGCTGTTAACTTGGTATTGTTAAAATAATTATCAAATGCAATGTGCAATACTGATACATTTATAAGTATATTATAGCAGTGTAAATGTGTATTTGATTTTTTTAAAAATTTTGTCAGAATGTATTTTAATAATTTTTTAAATTTTTTTTAGAATTTTCAATATGCCCTTGTAGAGTTATCACACCTTCCTAGGGGTCCACGCTCCACAATTTGAGAAACGCTGGCTTAACAAATTAAATTGTTAGAAATGGAATTCGATGGGAAATTTTCTTATTTTAAAAGCTACAAATTACAATTTCATATTTTTACTTCACCTGTATTTATCGATATTGAAATTGTAGATGAAAACATAGAAATTGTGTGTGTGTGTGTGAGTTAACTGAAAGCATGCAATGCAATTCTTTGTTGAAGCAAAAATGTATGGGACTTGAAGCTCCAGGTCTTTATACATATGTATCTGTAAATCGCTTTTCTAAAAAGTCTGTAATTGTTACGCTTTGAAGGAATATGTTACATAGCACTGATTTATGTGAGCAACTATTTTTTTCAATGAAAAATAACAAAAATTCAGAAAGGTCAAGAATACCTCCCCCCACCTCTCAACATTTATCATCAATTATAAAAATTTCATCAGGTCAATATGCGTAACTAAATTTTGATGACTTGCTGTTTGAAAAAGTGTGCCAAAAATATCCTCTAATAAGTAATATTAAACACTGCTTCTCTTACTACAACGGTTTTGTGTCCTTATAAAAAATATGAAATATTAGTATTTTAGTTGTAAAACTAACATGGACATGTGAAATGACTGTGTAAGTATAACTTAAATAAATTTTGAGTCTAATAAATACATAATACAATCATTCTAAAAACCGTTTTTTATTAATTTTTGGAACATTAAAAAGCTTACTTAATATAAAACATACGATTTTGACATGCCTGCTCTAAGCAATTGTCTATGTACTTCCGTAATATTCGATGAAAAGTTATGCTTTTTCCAAGCTACAAAGCGATATTTCTGTGAAACGTATACATTGAATTATTAAACTTAGATGCAGTGAGATTATAATATTTGTATCCCAACCATCTTAATGCTTCATACCGAGTTGCGATGAGGTTGCATCTTTTATATCACAATCCTATTGAAATTCCGTTGCGATGAGATTACACTTTTCATATATTGCCGCCCTCTTAATGTTCCATATCGTGCTACAATGAGATTCCTTTTTTATATCACAGCGTTTTGATGTTTCATATTCGGGATGCGATGATATTACAGTTTTTATACCACATCCCTCTTGATGCCCCATATTAGGTTGCTATAATATTTCAGTTTTTATATCACAGAACTCTTGATGTTCCATACCGGACTGCAATGAGATTACATTATATGTATCACAACCTTCTAGATATTCCATACCGGGTTGCGATGAGATTACATTCTCTTACATCACAGCCCTCTTAATGTTCAAACCATTTTGCCATGATATGATACTTGCATGTCTTAAATGCATTTCATGGCAGTAAAAGAGCGCTTTGTTACTTCGTGAAACCAAACGCAACAACTTAGCTCCTCAACGGAAATCGAAGCTTTTCCTTTATTACATATAACACTCGCTTCCCATTGAGGCGCTTGTTGTTGCGCTTTTGGCTGTCACGTAGCGCATCATTTCGGCCTCCAGGTAAGCGTAGATGTCTCCCACGGTGGTGATCTCGATACGAGGCTGTGGAGGGGGTCGCTTCTTCAAGTTGTAGCAACTGCAAGGGAAAGAAAATCTCGTTAGGCATCCGAACTTGATAAAAACGGTCGCAAGTATAATTTGTCATTTTTCTGTTTAGTATGAGACAGAACTTCTTAACATATGCAAAGACGAACTTCTCTACAATCGATCTAGTTACGTTTAATAAAATACATTAAAAAAGTACTTTATTTTAGTACTGTTTATAGAAGTGTACTATCATTATGTACTAAGTATTTGGTTTAAATATTACTTAAACTATAAATGCTGTATATAGCAGTTATTTCTGTACTATTATCACTGTATAAAGTACTATTGATTTAGTACTGTCATTACTGCGTTTTTACTGTAAGTTCTCTCTGCATTGTTTACTACTTTAAGTACTGCATTTGGCACTGTTAATTTAGTAATATACTGTTCTTGTATCTTAAAATTTTGCTTTATTATGCAATACATTCATTTTACTTGACGAACCTTACTTACAAATCACATCTCTTTTTGCTTTTGAGAAATATAGTGTAAAAAATTATTTTACTATTTAAAATTCAAATTTACGTTTGTCGAGCTTTGTTCATTGTGTGCTATTGTGAAAAAAACACTTTCCTCTATTTGAAATTATCTCAATATGAAAACATTTAAATGCCTTATATATTTCAAGAAAATTATTTTTAAATTAATTTTAACCTTCATACACAATTAAACAAAAAACAATGTTTTTAAAGTTAGACAAATATATATATATATATATATATATATATATATATATATATATATATATATATATATATATATATATAAGAGCTGTATATAATTTAATACCATTCCTCAACTTTATTTCATTTTCAGCTTTTTTAAGTGATTCTGAAAAGTTGCAGACATTATTTTTTCATTAACTAGATTTTATACTACTTTAGTTATAAAATCTATCTTTTTACTCGTGTGCTTACAAAATTCAACCATTAAATATTACTTGAACTATAAATGCTGTATATAGCAGTTATTTAGCATTGTTTTACTTTCACGAAATTGACACATCTTTCTAATTTTCACAAATATATTATAAATAGTTAGCTGTATTCTAGTCCAGAACAATTCTAAAATCCATTTAGTAAATCCCTATGTTTTCACAATATTTGTAAACGAAGTCATCCATCCTTACTTCAAACAATGAATTAAAATATTTATCACATCCAAATGATATAATATGAACTGAAATATGGTTCCCAAAATGCAATTGCATTACTTACATGCTGTAAATCAGCCTCTTAAGAAATCCGCAACCCATCTTCTCAATCCACAAATGTAATCAATATAATTCACAAATTAAAACTAGTATATTAATCGCAGTTTCACAAAGAGTCGTAGTCCTCAGAAACAATAATTCAAATGGCCAAACATAAAAATACTTCTCAGTGTTAGGATGCTTATATTGTTGCATTAACAATGTCGTTTTTTGACAGAATAATTTCCATTTTATTAATTGGAGCATTATTGTACAACAATACTAATCATAAAAAAAAGATTACAATTACCGTACAAATTATCAATATAAGTGTTAGCTTTTGTATATATATATTAAATTACAAACCCATGGGATCACTAGTAATAATTAAACTTGCTCTTAATTTAGTATTTTTAAATTAATTATAAAATACATTGTGCGGTACTGATACATTTAAGAGGGAAGTGCAAATGTGAGTTTTGTATTTTATTATGTTAGAATGTATTTTGTTTGTTTACTTTCAGTAAATTAATAATTTTTGTTTTCAACTTTTTAATATGCTCGCGTCCCCCTCGTAGAGTTATCCCGTTCCTCTAGGGAAGCATATTGAATGTAATAATAATGCACTTTGGTGCTAAAACTACAATACGATGTTAATTGTAAACCACTCAAATTACCAAGATCAATATTAAACTTTGTATGTGTTACTTTCAAGTAATAGATATTTTAAGTAAGTTGTTTTTAAGTAATGTATATTTTAAGTAAGTTATTTTTAAGTACTGGATATTTTAAGTAAGTTGTTTGTAAGTAATAGATTTTTTAAGTAAGTTGTTCTTAAGTAATGTATATTTTAATTAAGTTGTTTTTAAGTAATGTATATTTTAAGTAAGTTGTTTTTAAGTAATAGATATTTTAAGTAATATATATTTTAAGTAACTTACTTTTAAGTAATAAGAAAAGTATTATATTGCTTTTCTTTTCTAATTTTTAAATTGGAACAGACAACGATAAAAGTGCAACGTGTATTTTTATTGTGCCAGAATGTATTTTGTGTTTTGCTTCTTTTAAATAAATTCTTATATATATATTTTTTAAATAAACTTCCATTATTGACTTTTTGATATGCTCGCTCCTCCCTCGCAGGGTTATCATGCCCCCTAGGGGAGCGTGACCCACAGTTTGAGAAACACTGCCCTAAGCGGTCAATTGATTGCACAAAATGTTAAAAAAGGCACATTTTTTATTGTATATAACAAATCATAATACTGAACAGAATGCGAAAAAGGAAGAACTTTATTTTAATTTTGAATTTTTATGTTTTCACATGAATTTTCATTTTATAATTGATGAAAACAAAAATCCCTCAATGTTTGTTTATTATAAGTACACTCATTATGCTATGCATCATGTTTCAAATATCTTAAAATAATTTATCGCATACTTACAAACAAGTTTCATGTGTCCGTACCCTATTTTTCAAATGATTGAGGATCTTGTGTGTGCATGCATATAGATTTGTAAGCAAAATTTGAAGCATGGTTTAATAATAAATATTACAATACAATGGAGACAGATATAATATCGGCTTTTTTGGATAATCTATAATTTTTTATTCATTTTCAAACAACAAATTTCACATTGCTAACTGCATATATTGAAGTGAGCTTTATGATACATTCCCAAAATATTTGGCCAGATACCAGATATCATGACAAATTATTCATATTGGTTCCACATAAAAGTATGTCTTGAAAAAACACTTAGCAATTCATTTGAAAAATCTCACTTTAGTATAAATCAGCGAATCTCAAACTGTAGGGCACGTCCCCTAGGGGGCATGATAACTTCACGAGGGCGGCACGAGTATATTGAAAAGGCTAAAACAAAAGGTTATTTTTTTATAAAAAAATATTAATTTTTTTATATATAGTGAAAAAAAACATTCTGACATAATAAAATTAAAATTCACGTTTACACTGATGTAATACACCCATAAATCTATCCGTACTGTTTGATGTATGTTATAATTAATTTAACAATACAAAGTTAAAAAATGTTTAATAATTACCAGTGACCCCATGGGTATGTCATATATAAATTTGTATCCAAATATTAACACTTATCTAGATAATTTGTACTGTTTATAATTAGTCCCTTAACTGGTGATTAAATTGTACGCAATTCACTCCCCATTGTATCCGTTTTCCACGTAGGCACATGTATGTGATCTAAGGGAGGGGGTAAAAAGAAATAAATAATTAAAACCTCTCTAAAATAAGTAAATCCTTCGCAAACGCTGTCGACTATTCTAAAGTGCCCTGAATAATTTTATAGATAACAATGCACAGAGAACATCGTATTTTGGATAGACGCTTATATAGGTCTAAGGCATTTAATGTTTTGGCTGAGCGGGACGTTTATATATGCCAGTGACACGTAGGAGATTCAAGTCGTATATTGTAGCTTTAGCGTCAAAGTATAGAATTATTGAATTCAATACATTGTTATTGTATGAAGAGGGCGATGAAAATTATGATTGAATATTGGGTCGCAAGAAATAAAAGTTTGAGAAGCACTAGCATAAATATTAAAGTCTAATTAATACACAGACAAAATTTGAAATAATTATGTTTAACAGTTTCTGAGAAAAATGAACATAAAAACGCTCAATTTAAAATACTCGGTACGTTAAGAGGATATCCACTCACCTTAAAAAGCCGATTCTTTCGATAAAGTATCTATGCAGAATCTCATGTATAGGACAGAATCATAGCAGTAAAAAAGATGCATGACTTTCGTATTTGTCCTTTCTTTTTGGTAAAATGTCTTGTTTCATGTACAAAGACGGTTGCAGAGTTGAATGAAATTTTGCATTTCCTCTTTTGGAAAATGCTTATTCGTCTTTTCCCAAAGGAATGGGAAGTAATCTGCTCTACATTTTGAAAAGAAAAAGAAGAAAAAAAAGTACTTTTCAATTTTGCATTTTTTTCCTTTTGCAATTCGGTTCAATTTTTAAAAGGAAGGATAAATGAATTTTATATATGTTGTCATGCTTCTTTCTCATAAACAATGGTGGTTATGATCACTAATATTATTATTATCTATCTATATAGAAAAATTTCGTCAGGTAATAAATTTACTTACTACCCCCAAATCACCCAATTTTCATCATCAAAAATTATGTCAACTTTGAGAAAGGAATATGAACAGTTGCATAAATTGTACAATGGAGGTTGAGCACCGTTAGGCGTTCAGAGGGTACCCTCCCCCTCATTATTAACAATATTGATATCTATAGTAAAATAATTAATATGCTGAATTTATTATCTTTATATCCACCTTATTTCTATCTTTCAAATGTTGATAAATGTCAAATAAAGCTAATTCAAACTCCTTACGGTTTCTCTTATATGTATATTTAAAATTATATTTAATTTTCAGCTATAAATATGAATTAGTAAACATTTTTGGACGTAATTAATTGTTGCTAGACATGATCCTCAAACAGAAATATCTTAATAGTAATGGTAAAATAATTGGCAAGGAAAGACTAGAAATACTCGGCGATTGAGATTTTAAAATACATAAATATCTAAATATTTTGATAAAAAAAAACTCCGCAGTTCAAGTGTTATACTATTATTAACATTTAATATTTAATTTGCTTTTATTTCCGTTGTTATTGAAAATACTTGACTAACATTAAATGTTAAAATGAATGATAATTATACTACGGGGGGGGACCTGGGTTCCAATACGACCAGCATTATTAAGTTGAATTTAAACAGAGCTACTATAACTGTGCATTCATTGTACCCATACTGAAAATTATAGCAAGGTATATTTCTAGCATTTTAGTGATAAAATGTATTCTAAATACATTTGGAAAATATATTTATCAATGAGTAATAGTTTCTCTGATTCAAAATAGTTTTAAGCAAAACCGAAATGCTTTAACTTATAAGCAGGGCTTTGAACCATATTTATTTACGTTTCGGTTGAACAAAAAGGAAATCTCGGTTCAATACCAGTTTTCTTACTGACAAAAATAATGGTTTTCGATTCACTTTTGAACGGACAACTTTATTCAATATGTGTATTCTTATCTTAAGGTATCCTACTATATTCTGAACCGTGATTTTGCAAAAAGCGCATAAATGGATAATATTTGGGATATTTAGTGTCACTTAGATTCGAAAACGTATATAAAATTGTTTTAAAGAATTTTTTATTGTAATAATATTCTTAAGTACAAGATTTTAACAAAAAATGAACATAGAATAACCAATTTTCAAAATTTTCTCCTTTTGTAAAAATTGCTTCTATCATAATTATATTTTGCATGGATATAGCTCAGACCTCAGTACAGAGTCTCAACTAGAATTTTTGAAATATATAACTTAGAAGTGGGTTTATTCATATTTTACGACAACAAAAGGGAGCAAATTTAAGAAAAAGACGCCATGATTTATTTCAATTGGTGGTAACTGTGAAATAATGTGAATTTTTCAAAAATCCTAGTTCAAACTCTCTGGAGAAATCTTTACTTTATTTAAGCGAAATATTATTATTTTAGCACTTTTTTTATAAAAGGAGAACAATTTGAAAAAAAGACTAAGCCAATTTAATATTTTGCAAAAATATTGCATTTAAATACTTTTTTTTGTCAAAATGTCCTTAAAGCAATTTCATACATGTATTATAATCTAAGTGACACTAGATGTCATGAAAATTATCCATTTATGTGCTTTTTTAATATCATGGTTCCGAACGTAGTCGAATAACTTAAATCATCTGTGCATGTAGTTCATTCAATGAAGAGGACTTGGCACCTTTTAAAAAACTTTTTTTTATTTAAGTATTATATTTTATCGTTTTATATAATGTTTCTATTCAAGGAAATGATACGAGATGAAATTTTTCACATAATATTCACGAATTTTGAAAATTAAGATTTTTACAGAAAATTTGGAAAATTTTACTCCTACTGTAATTAGTAATTTTTTGTAATATTCTGATATATGTTCTAAACAACTTTAGGGATCGATTTTACAATAACTTAATTCATTTTCGAGAAAAGAAATAAAATGCTAAATGCATGCTAAAATTCAACGAAATAGCCAATATATCTTACATTTTAGTTTTTTAAAAAAAGTATTTAGTTAACAGCGAAATGGATTCCTAATTTTATTACATTCTTTGTATATAACATACAGGGAAAAAGTGGAAGTGAATGACAAATAATTGTGGAAGGAGTAACATTTTTTACGCAGTAATGTATCAAAAACACAAACTGAGAAGAACCATTTTAAAACCTATAATTCTGAAAAAAAAATTATAATAAGCTTATGGAAAACGTAAAAAACCACTATAGAACCTTAGTTATATAATTTTCTTCTAAAAAATAGCATTTTCGTATATTTCACACACACACACACAACCCACGCATTTTTATAAACAATCAACTTTTAGAGAGTATTATTTGTAGAAAAAAAATCACGAAAAATGTTAAAATTCTGTTTTTTTTTCTGTCATGACAGAACTTTTAATTTTTTTCTACGCATAATATTGAAGTATTACGTTTCAATGAAAAATATATGGAGAATAAAAACTGAAATTATGAAATTATTAATAAAAAATGCGTCAATTCAAAAATTTTACTTGCACACTTTTCACAAAGTGTACCAAGTCTTCTTAAAATAAATCTTAATTTTACAGTTAGTTTCACGCGAAACTGAAACAGAAAAGTACTAAGGAACATCTAAACATGAAATGCAATGTGCATGTAATGATGATTTGTGTATGATATTGACGTTTAATTAGAAGCTATCGATAAGTTGGTTTCAGTAACAAAATGATTGAAGATACGAGCTCGTATATCGAACCGAAACAAACCAAATCCTTTTTCTCGGTTCAGTTCCAGTCTTCGTTCAGACCAAAATAACAATTTTTCTTTCCAGGTTTCGCTTCAGTTCCAGTTCGAAACCCTGCTTTGAAGTTTTTTCTAAATGAAACTTAAGGTATCCGACTACGTTCGGAACCGTGATTTTCAAAAGCGCATAAATGATTAATTTTCATGATATTTAATGTCACTTAGATTAAAGTATATGCATAAAATTGTTTTAAGGACATTTCGACAAAATGTTTTATTTAAATACAATTTTTTGGCAAAAAATTAACTTAGAATAATCTTTTTTCCAAATGATGAAGAAAATGTGAAATATTTGTAGAAGCATATTGTGAAAAATGCTTCCATTATAATAATATTTTGCCTGTATATAGCTCAGACCTACGTTCAGAGGCTCAACTAGAATTTTTGAAATATGTAACTAAGAAGTAAATTTATTCATATTTTACGACAACTGAGGAAATCCATTTTAAGAAAAAAATCTCGAATAAGTAATTCAATTGGTGGTAACTTTGAAAATAATGTGAATTTTTCAAAACTTCTTGTTGAGCCTCTGTAGACAGATCTGAGCTATATATACAGGCAAAATATTATTATAACAGAACCATTTTTCACAAAAGGAGAATATTTGGAAAAAAAAGATTATTCTAAGTTAATTTTTTGCCAAAATATTATATTTAAATGTTTTGTTTTGTCAAAATGTCCTCAAAACAATTTTATGCATGTATTCGAATCTGAGTGACACTAAATATCATGAAAATTATTCATTTATGTGCTTTTTAAAATCGCGGTTCCGAACGCAGTCGGATACCTTAAATTACATTGAAGTTAAGGACGTTTTTTCCCATGAATAATTTTAGAAATTGAATTTAGAGAATAAATATCGATACATTTCCTTTCAGATCTTTTTTATATTAAATAACATTTAACAAGAGTGAAGCAACTTTTAGAAGATTAGGATAGACATACACAGATGAATTGCCAAAAATTTGAGCTCGTAGTTGATGGTACTTCATATCTCCTTCTAGTATTGGTAAAAATACTTGGGTCTTGATTCCGTTACGTAACCGTTACGCATACCAACAATTTCTACGACACAATAAACTTAAATGACTCTCATTTTTGTAATCGATATCAATGTCGTTTTTAACACTGGATCAAATTCAAATTTCCGAGATTTTTTTCCTCGAAGCGATCTCTCTATATAACATAAATAAATTCGAAGTACTATATCCATATAAAACATTGTTTTCAATAAATATGTAGAACGGAAAATTAACTTAAAAACTGGTACTTTTTTCATTTTTCATCACTAAAATATTTAACTAACTAGCACATATAAAAGATGCGATTTTCATAAAATATTTCAAATGAGCTGTTAGATGAAAATGTATCGCACATATTTATTGAATTTTGATTATTTTTCTTCCGGAGAACTATTACATTAATTATATTTTTTAAGGTAGCTAAAAAAATGTCAAACTGTACGAATTAAATGTGCCGGAAGAGTGACCTCTAGCAGGATGCCGTCAGTTAGCATGTGGCTGTAAAACTCTGGTTGAATCAGTGTCCTTGTACACTATATAACTTTGTTGTATTCATAAAGATTGTATTTTCCTAAATAAATGTTAAGTTCACATTGTACCCATGAAAGTTAAATTTTTTAATTGTTTGTTCGTGTACTTTTATATATGTTTATATATATAAATTCCCTATTAAGCGCTTTACCTAATGATGTTTGGCGTCCAACTTCTTGCAAGAAAGCTATTTTTAAATGGGTCCTATTCGCAACAATATTCAAGAATTTATAAATACAAACTGATAAACCATTTTTAATTTTAAAATTTCTTTTACTTTTTAATTTCAAGAAAGCCTTTTCCCAAAACCACTGGTATTTTTCCTCAGAAGTAATCTTTAAAAATATTCTATCTGTCAATGAATAAAAAATTACTGTGATAAAATGTGAAAGTAAATATTTGAAAAATATGTATTCCTTCTTTTTTCTTTAGTTTTTTGCTCTTCCTCTTCGTAAAAAAATCCATGATCCAAACAGAAAATTGATTCAAAGGTTCACTTGCACTTTGCATTCCCTGTTTCGAAAGAAATATTTCATTCTTCCTGTTCTTTTGTTGAAGAAAAAAAGTTATAATCTGCTTTACATTTTGAAAAAGAGCATAAAATGTAAGATATTTATTCTTTACGTGTTCTTCCTTTTTTTCTATACGAAATTTATTATTAAGGTTTTTTTTTTCTTGTATTCGAACAGAATAAGAAAATTCTTTGAAACAATTATTTCTATTTCAATAAAATTTTAGATCATAGATTTTGAGTAAGAACGAAACCAAATTAGATAATGTCTGTATTTACTAATTGCTAATTTTAAATGAAATTTTATCCACTAGTCATTTCTTGCCCCTCAATCTAAGTAAGAAATACATTTGAATATTTATAACTATGTCGTTAAAGTATACAGAGGACCAAATCCCGTAAAAATTTTTTTTTTGATTGATTTTTATTAAATTAATAGAGTTATATTTCGGATCTTAAAAGCATACTTTATTTCATTTCTTACCTTTGTACTTAGATGCCTAGTCAGAATCAATTTTAAAAATTAGAAAAACTGGATCTTTAATATACTAGAAGTAGGCATTCAATTTGTTCACAATCTATCATGGTGATATTTTTTTAGAGAATGTGCTAAAATATTTCATATTGTATTGATATTTTGTGGGTTATAACCTGTACAATAATGGTGTCATAAATAATGTCACATTTCTCGTAATATTTACTCGATCAGCTCTAAGACATTTGAATGTTAATAAAACAAGGCAATTTTACTACATTATCTAGATAAATGCATCTACTTTGTTCTAGTTGCGCATTTACTGATAAAAGTTTATTACTTTTTTCTCTAATTACTTTGAAATTTTTAAAAAAAATATTGCTAACACATTTAATCTCTATAATTAAGACTGTTATAAAATTTAGGTACTTTTTTTTAAAAATATTGTTAGTTAAATAATAGTATTTATTGGTATTCATTTCTACAAAATTTTCATATTTTAGTATGCTAATTGAACTAAAAAAGTTATCTGAATGCGTTCAGAACTCAAACGAAATGTATACTTTTGTAGTAATATACTTGACTTTTAACTTCTTTGCCTTAAGTTGACATTTTTTTTTACCTTCTGTATCAAGTCTCTTTATAAAATAAAATATATACACACACACACACACACACATATATATATATATATATATATATATATATATATATATATATATATATATATATATATATATATATATATATTTGCAAAAAAAAAAAATAATCGATTTTTTTTTTTTGGAAACGACTTGTTTGTAGATTTACAAACACACACGGTCTCTTCACACATCATTACGATATAATGTCAGTAATCATATTTCTATTGAAGCATTTATAAAAGATTTTCGGAATAAAAATTTAGTTTTTACTTCAAAAACAATCAGTGATATTTGATCTATCTTTTTAGAAAATTGAGTCAAAACCACCATGTTGTGAATACACAAGTATGTTTCACAAGGTGAGGGCACGGCTAAGGAAATTAATTTGGAGACGAGACTTTGTGTAACAGTCGTACTGCTATTGGGTATTCAAATCCCAATGTAATTCCACCGAATAGCCAGTCATTTCAAGAAAATAGCCTTCAACATTCATACTTAGCTTTTATACAAGTTATTTTCTCTCAGATACGACATCGCCGGCATAATCGTCGGAGTACCATGCGATATGTCGGGGTTCGATTCGTGCGAGCGGCCAACTTCCGGTGTTTATTTTTTTCTCCAATTTATTTTATTATATATTTTCAGAATTAAATAATTTTATTTTTTTAAAAACAGACTTATTGATTTTTAAGATATACTCTATATAATTATAATAATTTAATATTTTACTTTTTTTAAACACAAAAACAACTAATATATGGTATAAACACTATTACTTCTGTCATTAAAATCTAATTAATTGCATTTTTAAAATTATTCCTCATACCTAAATAACAATAAAATTTAACTTCCGTTTTTAACGAACCGATTTTGATAAAGAGAAAGACAGTTGTTTTTAAAGAGCACAGGTGTTATTCTTTTAAGAACAAGTAATTCTTTTAAAAACAAAGAATGCTCCAATAAAATGAGAAATCAGTAGGATGACGGATTTTGGTTACTACACTATTGCTTAAAATTGTTTGCTATTTTTGCCCCTGTTTTTACAATATAACCTTGTTACTTAAAAATCATGGTTCTTGCGGTAATTCTTCTTTTATTAACTGCGCTACATGTCAAAAGATTAATTGTTTGAAATGTTTTTACGATAATTATCACTCAGGTTCTTGTATGTAATAAAAAAAATTATCTAAAACGAATTTAACTTTTTACTTATATTTATTTAACTTTACTTATTATAATTTAATTTATTTTTACTTTTCATTTTTATTTAACTTTATTTATTATTATTTAATTTATTTTTACTTTTTATTTATAAGTATTATTATCATAATTATTAGTTGCTTTATGTTTTAAAAAAGTAAAATATTTACTATAATTTTATAAAATATTATTTAAAAATCAATGTGAGTCATTTTTTAAAAAAAAATTATTCAATTCTGAAATTAAATAATAAAATAAATGGTAGAAAAAAATAATAACAGGAAGTTAGCCGCTCGCGTGAATCGAACTTTAACACATTGTACAGTACTCCAATGTGCTGATGATCATAAAACGGCCACGTTGTATCAGGGACAAAATAACTTACATATAAACTAAGTATGAATTTCGAAGGCTATTTTCTCGAAATTGACTGACCATTTGAAGGAATTACATTGGGGTTTGAATATTAATTGTCTCCAATACTCCTAACATGGAAGAGCTGCAACAAAAAAGAAGACAATAATAGTAAAAAAAAATTGTCCTACGATTCTTGAGCTATGCAGTCAAGTGAGTGAGTGAGTGAGTTAATATTAACGTCGCACTGTTCAGCTACACGAGGGCTTTTGGCGACGGACCACGTAATTTTGAACCATGGTCAAGTGACGTGGACGACACCTGAGCTGGCACCCCCCTCTCCTAACTACCACACCATACCAACGGGAGGATGTTTCAGCTCTCGACAGATTTAACGTGCATCGCTGCCCTACACGGCGGGTCTTTAGTGGTACTGGGATCGAACTCATGACATGCCTGCCATGGTTGGATACCTTAACCACTGGGCTACCGCAGTCCCCACTATGCAGTCAAGAGTGTGTGGTTAAGTTCAAAGTTCAATATACTTAATATTCATGTGAAAGAAATGGAAAAGAGTGGGATTGAAGGAAAAACGTTACAGTGCTAAACCTTTTCGTTAATTTTAGAATAGATATTTCCCATACTGGAACTAAATTTCTAAGTTATAACACTAATGGAATTTTGCGTGTGTGTGTTTTGTATAATCTTTTTTCAAACAATATAATATATTGACAATTTAACTTCAAGGCGATTATAATGCAATATGATTAAATATCGATCCAAAAATCAAAGGCTTCTTTTTTATCCTAAATTATTCTTTATATTTTTTTCCATAATCTCACAAAATCTGAAAGTTTATGTGTAAAATGTCCAGAAATATGTTTTGTTTCCTTTTCATTCACGTCTGAATGGCAACTAAGATTTTTAGACTAATTTATCAAAAGAAGAAAAAGAAACTAGTTTGTCATTACTTAAAAGGCTAAGGGTTTTTTTTTCACTATGCCCCACAAATGTTTTGATATTTTTAAGTATAGCCTTTAATATATATAACCGAAGCTGACATGCATTTTAAATCAAATTAATGCTGATTTTTTTTTAAAAAAATAATTTAATTTCGAAGTTATTCATTTTTTAATGAATTATCAATAATCATTTAAAAGAAAGTGTTTTAAGAGTATGAATAAGCCAACATTTGATAAAATATTTTGTCGTACATGTACATCTAATTTCAAGTCTACGTGTAGGAAGGAAGAGTAGTATTTTAAAATCATTTCATAAATTTTACCTTAAAAAATTAAATTGTATTTAAGAACAAAATCTACTTTAAATGAAGCAAATTCAATAGAGGAAAGCAAAAAATAATAATTTGAAACCATTAAATCTTAGCATTTTGCATAAATCGTACCATGTCCCCTTCAACATTTAATAAATGAAAAAAAATGAGAGAAATATTTAAAAATAAAGCTATATATATAGTTATTGATAGGAAAATTCATTCCGTTTATGATTGCTTGTTCATTTAATGAACAATGCACTTTTTGTGATACAAATATAACATATTACCATGTATTAAGTTTTTCGTATGCTAAATTATGATGATCAAAGGAGAAATATGTTCGTAAATGTTTATTTTTTTCTAATAACATTTTATAAAATCTCTGTGTTTCGTTTCTTACTTAAATAAATTCAATTCCTCAAATTTAAGGGATTCTTTCTCAAAATTAGATTTAAATAAAAAGCAATTTTGTAATAGCTTCAAATATAAATTGATTTACTTTAATATACTTTAATGGTATATTCCAAAGAGGAAGGGATTAAATTCATTACTTGTTTAATGTCTCCTTTTATTATATGATTTACCCATAATTCTGTTCAGAGTCATGAACAAAACTGTACATAAATCTATTCATTGCGAAATTGGTATCAATTATAAATCCAAAATTTATTTAACTCTGCTAATTATGAAAATTTTGCAATACACCACTATCTCAGAATGCCGCGTTTTATAATATTAATGATAGATAAATTAAATTATGTATATAAAAAGTCAGTTATAAATTTAAATCCAATGAAACAAAACCTGGAATATTTGCTAATATAAATTTTCGAGCCTCTTTGGGTGTATTCTTTATGTTTCTTTGTTTTAATATTTATTAAAATATACCTAGGGGAAGGAGTGCACATCATGTCCGTCTCCCTTTGGATCAACCCTCATTGTACAAATTAACCAACTGTTCATACTCATTACTCAAATTTTATAAAAATGTAATTTACATGTACCATGTAATTCATTTTATTTGTTCTTTTTTTCGCAAACGGCATTCTTTTTGCTTCTTTCGCAGAATCATCCAATAATCCACTGATTCATTGTTTCTCAATCTGGGGGGTGCGACTTCCTAGGGCCGCGTGATAATTTTACGAGAGGGCGAGAGCATATCTAAAAGTGGAAAAGAAAAAAATATTTAAGCAAAAGTTTTTAATTCACCCTCATAAACGTATCATGACCGCACAAACAATGTATTTTATAATAATTTTAGAAGTATTATAAAATCAGGACAAGTTTAATAATTAACAATGACCCCATGGGCTTTTCATATATAAAATTGTTTCAAAAATCAACACTTATATTGCTAATTTGTACGGTTTATAATTAATTCCTTAACTGGCGATAAAAGTTTCGAATTCGCTCTTCTGATGCCAGCGTTTTCCACGTAGGCGGACATATGCTATGTATTGGGGGGAGGGGAGGAATACCAAAAATAAGAAAATCCCTTTAGATAAATATTTCGAAAGCTTTGTCGATGTCCTTTCATTGCATTCTAAAACCTTCGGAAAATTTTTATGAATAGCAGTGCACAGTGAAGATCGTAGATCGGAAAGACGTATATATACGCCCGGGCGTATAATGCTTTAGCTTAGCGAGACGTTTATATATGCCGGTGACACTTAAGAGGTTAAAGTGTATTGTAGCTTCAGCCTCAAGGTATAGTATTATTGAATTCAATACATTATATTACTGTATAGATGGGGGTACGATGATAATAATGACTGAATATCAGGTCACAAATATTGAAAGTTTGAGAAGAATGCATTAATCAATTGCGCAGATTTCAATGAATTTGGAGCTCTTACAGCTGAATGTGAATTTGAGTATTTAGTTCTACACACACGTATGAGACAACGTCTTTTTTCTTCTCGTGTAATTATTCCACTCCAGGCGATCGTTGCAATATCCTTCTGTGGCAGCTTGTAATAATGTACTCGTACTATCACAACTGTATTGGTTATATTATGCGAAACGAAGCCCATGGTTGACAATTCAGCTAGTACGATATATTCGAAAACGAGGTTAGCAACTTGGCGAGTTAACTTGAATATATTTATAACAGCATCACGAAAGCATTTTTATTTATTATTTGAGAAAATGCAATATTATGAAATCAAAGCATGTAGAGTGCAGTTCTTATATGTCACGAAAATCATTGCATGTATTTCAATTCATATCATTTTGAATAGTTAGATTTTTTGCACTTATTCTTCATGCGATATAAACTTCAGAAATATCACTTTTAACTTACTTAAAAGTTACTTAAAACTATCTATAGGAAATTACTTAAAACTATCGATTTGGTATTAGTTCTAAAGTACAAATGGTATAGTTGATTCCTTCCAACTTTATTTCCCTCTTGTGAACACAATTACACAATTATATAAAATTATTCATCACACCGTCACCACAAAAATATATCATTTTTCTTGTGCGAGCAATTTGTTGCAGCAAATTTAACGTGTAACAAATTTTTCAGATTATTATTCTCAGTAAAATAGTTAATTTTTATGGCATTTTCAATATTTAAAATCAAACACACTGTAGATGGGGGGTTAAATTTTTTTGAGTAGCGGCCCAATTTTTTTGTTGAAGTACTTTTTGCATTCCAGAAAGCATTGAGCAAAGTTTACTTACGTTTGTGTATTTCTGTTAGTATTTTTTTTGTAGTATATTATTGTGTTTTTGCAGTAATAAGCATCCGCAATAAGTGTTTTTATTTTGAATGTGACAGTATAGATTTTTTATTAAGGAACAAAATAAATAAAAAGCATATATAAAATAACTTACACAATATTTATACATGGTAAATTATGCCCAAACTAATATTTTTATTAAGTGTAGCTATTTCGAATTCCCTCTTTAGATCATCACCTTTTTTTGACAACGGCACATGCAACGTGATTTATAATTTTGAATTAAGGGAGATCAGTGTAAGCACCCAATTTATTTATAAATTTTGACATTTTTAAATCGATGATGTTTTAAAAGTTGCTGCCGTGGTTAAACTGAAATGAGTGCGTATGCAAAATTAGAATGCTGGAACCTGACATATGCAGTGTTTTTGACAAGCTAGCAGCAATATTCACATAGCATATAAATTAAATGGGTTTTTTTTTAATAATTTATGCCCAAAAGTTCATTGTTGAAGATATACTGTTTTTATCTTCATTACATATCAGGTACAACGTTTAAAACTATTTGTTAATAACGAACATGTTATATTCTGCAAGAAGATATATTAAACATCCATAAGCTTTTGGCAAACTTAGCTATAAGTCACACAACCCCCTTGGGGTCGCGATCCCTATTTAGAAAAAACTCTGCTATAGAGTATACATGTCTAAAACAATTAAAGTTAAAAACTTACCAGAAAAATAGTAATAAAATATTTTCTGGTGAGCTGTACAATCCCCCTCACACTGTTTTACGTCTTACTGCCCGCACAGCTGGTGTAATGGTCTGGGGGCCATAACCCATGATAGCCGGTGTACTTTAATTTTGATGCGTAGAAACTTAACCGGCCAACATTACGTTGATGATATTCTTCGACCCCATGTAGGACCTTTCCTGAATGGTCTCCCAGGTGCAATTTTCCAACAATATAATGCTTGTCCGCATACAGCAAGAGTTGTTAAAGACTTCCTACGCCATTTTAGACTCATCCATGGCCACCCCGCTGCCCCAATTTTTCCTCTGTGGAACACGTGTGGGATCAGCTAAAACAGCAGATGTCATCGGGTCACTCTGTACATGATTTAGAATTCACTGTTCAAGATTTGTGGGCCCATCTGCCTTAGGACAACATAAGGTGTCTAATTAACTCAATGCCGGACCGTGTGGCGGCATGTATTGCAGCTGGAGGTGGTCCAACGCGCTATTGAAGATGCCCAGTATTTGTGTCGAAACACACCCTGTATTCGTTTAATTGTCTTGTTTTTGAGATCAAATGAATCTCTCATCTGTGTCGTTATGTGTATTAAATTTCATTTCAATCCGATGCTTTCGTCTTGAATCGCTATTTTCAATGTTCCTGAGTGTATATAAAGAGTAAAACTTTAATTCTAAAAAGTTTTATTGGTAAGAAATGAACAAATGCAGGCACAACTAAAAATTATTATTTCCTAAAAGCATGTTATTCAACACGTTATGCCAAGAAACCATTTGCCATTCCTAATGGTCTCAAATGAAGCGAACTTAATGACCTTTTCTCTCATAATAAGTAGAACATAAAATGCCGTTCTTAGGGGAACTAAAATAACCACGATACTGGTTCATGTGTAAACTAAACAGAATATTGAATTCTCCTTCATAATTGGAAAAATAACAATTTGAAAATAAGCATTTTGCTGTAGTTTAATGGTTTTCTCGGTAATGATTACATGAAGTGACTACAGTTAAATAATTCTTGGTCCTTTTCAAGATAAACACAGCGTCTCTTTTCTTCACTATTTTTACTTTCTATTTTTGTTTCTACTATTAATTAACTCTTTCTCTCTACATATATATTTATGTATTTATCTGTTTAAATTTTCAATCATTAATAAAATACTTTCTGAACGTGCAATCAAGTTCAAATATTTTTTTTAATCTTGTAATGGATGAAACTTGATGTTATTGTAGTTTCTTTATATATGTATGCTTTAATTAAATTAAATTAAATTAATTCAATTAAATTCCGGTTTTTGACGCCAACATAGATTTATCTCCATTGTTCTAACAATGTAAATGTTAAAAAAAATGACAAAAGTTGGCATCGAAAACTTTTTTTTAGCCAAACTAGCGAAACCGGGTGTGCATTGTTATAATAATGCATAAAAATCATGCTCTTTTTCCAATTATTCCTACCATCCAATCATTCATCCATTCCTACGTATATATATATATATATATATATACCTTTATATATATATACGTGTATATATATATATATACCTTTATATATATATACGTATATATATGCATACATATATATATACATATACATACATATACATACATATATATACATATATATACATGTATATATATATATATATATATATATATATATATATATATATATATATATATATATATATATATATATATGTATTCAAATTTTCAATCAAGTTAATAAAATACTTTCTTCCATCCATTCAAGTAGGAATTGACTTGAAAAAATTATATTACTTGTTTATTCTACTTTGTTTACTTTTTATTTTCAACATAACATGGGTAAACGTTGTTGTACAGCTATTTTTTCGTGTGTGTTCATAGATTCGGCCAAAGAGAAAGTATAAGACACAAGGTTCAAACGAAGTTGATAATAACTGTGGCTGCCAATTCTGGAGTGTCCTAACTACAGAGGACATTCTGCAGTGGGTATATGAGGTATATGAGGGGGAGTAGACCTAATGTGAGTGCTCTTTGAGTGAAAGCTGATAAGATATGTTTTCTAAGATATGTTTTGATAAGCTATGTTCTAAGTTACCTTAGATGTGTTTTGCATTCTAAGATATGTTTTGGTGTGATTGGCTGGATTTCTGGGTGGCTTTTATATATTGAAAGTAAGTCATTTTTTCTCATCAATATAAATTCCTATGCCCTTGTAGTGATGATATCTTCGTTTTGCTATCATGTATGGTATTATTCCTGATGAATCAAGGTCCGTTTTGTGTGGTTCCCTTAATAAATTCGGTGAACGTCTAAATCTGGCCACAGAGTTTGCATAAGCATGTGATGATGGTCCAAAGTTGGTCTTGTGTTCTTACTTATTTGGACAAAAAATCAGAACTCATTTCCTTCGATATTTATTTATGCATTTGTAGCACGCAGTATTTCCCTTTGTTATGCAGCTGCTTCAGTATAAAATTTATGGATGAGGTGAAGTTACTCTCTTGTGATGTTATTAGTGATGTTAGTCGTATGAGGTCATCTAGGCTGATTTAAAATCTAGAGGATTATCAATCCTTCCGTATTACTTCCATTACTCACAAATTCAGTTATGTATATGGCGAGGGCTAGCTAATTTAATCGCTTAGAACTCGCTGGTGTTGAAATTAAAATTGATTACATCAGTGTTAAAAATGTGTGTTTCGGTTCCCTGCCTTCTAGAAGGAGAAAAGAGTGTCAGCTCTACCTTTGTTGAGAGATTCGTCTGAGGAAATTGATTGAGGGACTATTGATTTCAAGACAATAGGGATACATGTAATGTTTTAATATATTTACCATACAGAATGCAGTTATAAGATTATTATTTGACTGTTTTTTACGGAATAATACCATACATATAAATTTAAAAAAAGGTAACGAGATAACAAAGAATCGTGAATATCTATGCATTTCTGCTAGATTAAAAAGCGTTTTACAATCTTTGTTTTTTTTAATTAAACTTTTGTTCAACATTATTGCTCTCTGACAACTACACGAGGGCTGATGGGATCTGTCTTTTTGTTATTGAATGTCTTTTTTTCAAGTTCCTGCTATAAGCTAGAGTAATTAACTTAGGAATTGATGAAAATTTACAATTTTAAAACCAAAATTTCGTTTCAAAAATTGTTTGTCAACAGTTTTTCGTATTAAATTAATCTTAATCATTTTAACCCACAATTTTCACCCCCTAAGGTAATTTTCTGGGTGACATCTGGGCTCTGGGGACACTTAAGATATTTCTAGATGCTATCTTTATAGATTTACTACGGCAATGAAATAAGGAGGAAACTAGAGTGAGAGAGAGATAGCAAATCTTAAACGTCTTGATGCGAGATATATTTATATTAAGGAGGTCACTTCACGAAAATCCATGAACAAATCGATTTTTCACTTTTGATTGAAACATAAAATTTCATTATTTTTCTTTCTAATGCAGTTTAAATTTTTGCTCTAGCTGAATTAGAAGTAATTTTAATATTTTTTTAAAAAGTTGTTTACATCTGTCAAACCCAAAAACCGCTGATTGCCACGCCCTCTTAAATCAAAACAAAAGACACATGCTACTTTTCATCCTTATCAAATGGTTTAAATTGATTAAAAGAATTTATTTTGATAAGCAACTCATCCAGGAAAGAAGTGAAGTGAATAGTTGTAGATGTTTGTTTACTTACAGCCTATTTTTTACCTCCTTAAATGCAACGGATTACTGCTATCATGCGCAAGTGTTTTACATCAAAAACATTAATAAAACGTTTACAGAACGTTTTTTAAACTCTGTTAAGTAATAAAATGTTTAAAAAAACGAAAGAGTTTGGAAAGAAATGTACAAAAACCCAAACTTTTATGGATTTAAATGTTGATAAGTCAGACAATTTCAACATAAATAAATCAGCTTTAAAATCTAAGTTAGGTAAGTTTAATAAAGAGTATGTTTCTTTTTAGATTCATTTGAATGTTTCTGTGAAATTCCTGACATTGTACTGTTCTTTTGTGCTTTGAAACAACATTAATTACATAAAATTATTGTAAAAACTAAGGTATTCACATAAATTTTGGTCGCCAAATCTAGGGTTTGGCTAGAAAATTGCTAATATGTTGTGACTTTTGTGGTCTTATTCAAACATTTCTTAATACCAGGTTTACTAAAACAGTAGTTGATCAAAAAGATACAAAATTATATGAAGTGGACACAATAGAATTTTATATGCTATGAGGTCTATTTAAAAAGCAGTTGCAAAAATATTTTGCGGAGTTATGCATTTGTCACTTACACCATAGTGGTTTTACGATTCCATGCATACATTAAATAATGCGACAGAGAAAGTAACCAAAGTGTCTATGGCTTTAGCTGCTGCCGAAACAATATTTAATAATGGATAACCAAATGTACCAGTGGCTATCAATCGTACCTGGCTAAAAAGAAGCTATATATTTCTAAATGGTGTTGTTACGGCAGTTAGTTTGGACACTGGGAAAGTTGTTGATGCTAAAATATTATCGCAGAAATGTTCATGTAATTTTAACAGCGATGTACATAGCAATGAGTGTTCGGCAAGTTACATTGAAAATAGTAGGGGAATGGAAATTGAAGAGGTGCACTTTTTTGTATCTCTCATCGCTCGCAGACATTACACAATTTACGATATACACAATATTTGGACTATATGGGAACTCTAAAGCATACAAAGCAGTTTTAGAATCTAAAGATATGTCAATATTGAACAATTAGTATGTGTTGATCATGTTGAGAAAATGATGGGGACATGACTTAGGGCCTTAAAATCAAAATTAAAAGACAAAAAGCTTAAAGACAAAAAATCTGTAGGATGCCGTAATGGCTTGACAGATGCTGAAATAAATAAATTGCAAATTTACTATGTTTTGGCTGTTCAAAACAACTCGGGAAAATTTGTCAGCCATAAGGCAAGCTATATGGACTATAATTTTTGATAAAATGTTCACAGGTTTGAATCTACGACACGGTTTATGCCCCATGGGATGTGACTTGTGGTGTAGATATAATATGTCCATACTGAAAGGTTACACATACAAGCATAAACACGACTTACCTATTGTAATTAGGAATTGCATAAACAAAGTATTTAGAGATCACTAATCTTGAACATTTATCTGGATGCTTGCTTGATAAACTCAAAATATTAGTGAAAGCGGAAATAATTTTTGGTGTATAATTCCAAAAACTGTATTTGTGCAATTGGGACCTTCAAAAATTATAGTACATGAAGCTATATACTTATATAATCAAGGCTTCATTACCAAATTAAAAGTTTTAGATGTATTAAACATTCAACCCCTGAATTTTACAAATGTCGAGCATTGCAAAAAGTAGATCATCCGTGTATTAGGTAAGCAGAATAGTCATTTTTACAATGAACCAAAGAAGCTAGAATTAAAAGCAAACAATTCAAATGTAGGCAAGAAGATAATCTTGCACATGACACTAGCAATCCAAGTTATAGTTCTGGTGTGCATTAGTTAATAGTTAATTTTTACTTTAAATCACTATTTCTCAAAAATGTAAATTTCAACACAAAAGGAACATTTTTGAAAAAACTACTTATTTTACAGCCTTGAAACTTTGCACATATGTTAACACTATACAAATAAATATTTTAATGAGAGATTTTGTCAAAAAAATTGTTCAAAAAATATTTATGGATTAAAATGTACAAGACTTTTCATCGTTTTAAAAATTTTGACGTGTTACTCCACATATGAATTTTTTTAAAAAAAAACTAATTAAAATTTTAAAAAATGCTCCCATTAAAATAATAAACACAATACAATGAATACACATAAAAATATTCATGACTGTGCAACCAGCCAATTTTTAAAAAATGTTCCTTAAACTTGGTCATTTTTAACATTACGGAGATAGGGAAAATGCTGCGTGAAGTGACCCCCTTAAATGTATCTATATTTATTTCTTATATTTATTTTGGCCTATTAATATATGCAAAATAAGGAAGATAGACGCTATGAAACATTCATAACTTTTTAATTAAATTCAACTCAATTGCTGCATCTATTTTGCTAAGTTGCATTAATACATATATGCATATATATATTTTTATCTTCTTATAAATTTACATTCACATATGGTAGTGTTTTTATACCAATTACAGAAATCGTAAGAATAGAAAAAAATATTTAAGCTAGTTCTATCAATTACGAAAAAATAACAGAAAAACGCATTTATTTGAATTGTACGAATAGAATGGTAAGAAATTCTTTAGGGTCGCAAATGTTAGCCATTATCTGTGATTGCATTGTGTTGTTCTTCTTATTTAGCAGCACTACAGCCTGTCACAGGCTAAGACTGTCTTCTTCAGCCCTTCTCCATCTGAATCTATTTAGAGTGATAGATTACCAACGGTTGACTCGCAGATCCCTAAGATCTCTCAACAAAATCAACCCATCTGGTAGGTGACTTTCTTTTTTTTCGCGCTCCTTCAATTTTTGAAAATGTAACTAAATTAGTTGGGTTTGAATCATTATATCTAAAAAAAGGTATCCTTTGCATTCAATGTGGATAACCTTTATAACTTTATTAATGTCCGATTTTCAAATCAGCTTCAAATATCATAGTGATATTTTAGTTTATAGACTACATACATTTCGTTTAACTGCACCCAATATCTTTCGTGGTATTTTTATTTTAAAAATCTACAACTTATTTTTTTTCAGATTTATTTAATGACACCCACTTTCTGTCATACAAAGAAATTGGTATAATTAAGGATCTGTACAAGTTGAGTTTTGTACTATCATTAATACTTTTAGATTAAATTGGCTTTTCAACCCATACAAATATGTATCTGTCATAAGTGGCTTATTATTCACTTCAAGTGCTTTTATCAATAGTATTCCTAATGATAGTTACAAAGTAGTGAAACTGTTGTACACACTCAAAGGTAAAATTATTAATTTATAAAATGGATGAGTCACACAAGTGTCTCTCCAATACAGGCAAAAATTTAGTTTTATCTTCGTTAACAGTGATATCCATTCTTCTTTCAGACTCTGAAGGGAGAAAAAAATATTGATAACCACTTGTTTTGTTTAAACTATGATATTGGCTAGTTGCAGTTAAGGCTGGATCACTGGTGTGAAGGCTGCATTACAGCAGCATGCTGATCATTGTGGGCTAGGCTTGAAAGTCCTATTGTCCTTTAGAGAGAATCCAAGAAAAGTAGAAGGAATGTGTTGAAGCATATTGGAGTGTCTTAACGTGCTGAAACGTCTGGGTTTCCCCTTTTAGTGACTCTTTAAATATAGAATATATCAAGTCTTTCCAAGCAACATGTTACGTCGAATCACTTTTGTTAGGATGTAACCGGGATTGTCACCATTCGGCCTTGTCACATATCGTATGATGGACTTTGAAGCCGGGTATTGGAGTGAGATGTGCGCTGGTCATTCCTCTGCCAGCTGAAAAAAAGGAAGTCAAACGTTGACTTTCCCTAGAAGATAAGCATCAGACACTTTATCATGGATACTTCCCAACGCAAATCTGCATGACCATTGAGAAGTCATTATTATCCTAACATGAAATATGCTCTTTGTTGTAGATTGCCGCAGCATCCATATCCTCAGAGAAGACCAATAAGAATACGATTCTAAAAGTATAATTAAAACCAATTTACATTGTTAATTAGTTATTATTGCAGGTATCTGTATAAAATTTCATCATTAGGTTCAACCAAAATAATAAAAGTATGATTATTTTTATTTTATATTATTTGTTAAAGAAAGGAGTACTCACAATATTTAAATTGGTTAGGTGATTTCTTAATTTACTTATTGAAACGAGTTATTAGAGTAATTATTCCTTCACGACATTTTTTTTTCTATGAATGTGAATCCATATTTACTATAAATTAAATTTTAGACCTTAAAATTCCCATGAGTTATGCGAGAATGGATAATATTTTCAAAAATTAGTTCATTGTAATTGTAATTAAAGTTAAAAAATAATTATGTTTATCTAATTTATTTCTGAGTTAAAAATATATATATTCAGTAATTTAAACATTTTCACACTCTATACATAATGTTGCATATAATTTACATTAATCAACATTAAAAAAGATTTTTAATTTCCTTCACTAAGAAAAATGCATTATTTATAAAAACACTACTTCAGTATCACAATTTTTCTAATTTAATTATATTTATATGCAGAAGAATACACATTTCTAACGGAAAAATGTTTCGAACAAATAAACGAAAAGGAACAACATATATCAAATTAAAACAAGAACTATTTTTTCCATACATTTCTCTTCTATGTGAATTTTTGAATTAATGAATATGTGAATTTTTCTTTGTTATTAGGACTCAAATAGATGGAAATATTACTCTTCTAAAGTTAAATAAGAATTAAATAAATAAATGCCTTAATTATTAGTTACTGCATTGCAAGTTTGGCGTCTCAAGTACGAAAAAATGAAATCAACGACTTTGTTATAAGCCAAGTTAGTTTTTATTTTCTTTGGGGCAGGCGAGAAAAAGTAATTATTGAATTTCGAGAGAATGATCACGCATAAAAATAAAATGTATATTCAGTAGCTAACAATATAAGATAATTATTCTTGCATACATTTAACTATATTTTTTGTCCCAAATTTATGCATATGGATATATGTAGAAAATATTAAGCATTCTATATCGAATTCAAAATTAATTCTTGTCTATAAAAATTATTATTCATCAAAACATTTTTATTCAATCTTATAAAAGGTTGTCTAAAATAGTGCATTTTTGACAATCTGTTATCCCTCGAGCAGAGGCATAAAACTTCTGCTCTAAATTTATTGTCGCGTAATTTAATTTTACAAATGTAGCAATGACTGTAATCTATCTATCTATCTATATATATATATATATATATATATATATATATATATATATATATATATATATATATGTTTAAATCAATCATAATTTCCCAATTAATTAAAAAATGAAATTATATTAATCTTATAACACTAAATCCCATTTCAAAATATCAATGGCGAATATATATATATATATATATATATATATGTAGGATTTTCCCTTTGAAACATTTGTAAAAAGGTTGAGTCATATCCTTTTCAGAGGACCATAAATCTCAAATTTATTTATTACTGCATTCCGAAGCAGCGCCATCTAGTGAGCTTTCGTAGCTCCGGCTTGAATAATTTTTCGGCAGAGGCCAACTAACTACTGCTTGATCAACACGTCGCGTCTTTACCGTATTTCCGCGCCCAACGCGGCACCGCCAGTCCTAACGTCCAATAATGAGAAAAGTTTATTTTTCCCCGTCTTCTAAAGGTATTACTCAACTTTTAATTAACTTAATTCCTGCATGTCTTTCTCTTTGTAAATATCCCCTTTTGTAAATATTTCCCTTTAACTTTAAATAAATTCTCTTTTTTACTTAAACGAAGTATTTGTGTTTAAATGACTTAGATTAAATTAATACTTCATCACTCACCCTTAAATACTTACCCCTAGACAAACCACCTCGGCAATCTAAAATTCTGCCTTCTAAAGAGTCTGATTTTTATTCGAAGATTTATTCGGACTCCCACAGAAATAATTGGGGGGTCGCCTGGGATTTGATTTCGAAAATCTTCTCTAAATAATAAGTTGATAACCTTCTCTCTTCTTCTTTAAAAAAAAACCATTTTTGGCTGCACGCCTAATTTACAATCGGACTGAATCGAAAATGCGGATTGCCTCTCATAACATACTAACATTTAGGTGCTTCAAGTTATTTTCAGCCGTGTACAACAACTTCAAGAGTTTCACAAGTCTAGTGAACACATCCAGGAGCCTTTGAAGTTTGTTTTCAAGTAATTAATCACACGTCGTCAACTGTATCAGGTACTTTTTATATTGTTCTTCAAAAGGAAAAAAAATCTAAAAGAATACGTGAGTCACCGTTAATTTGATTATGAAAAAATTGTTGTAGTCGATTTCATGAAGTAATTTATATTTTTAAATATGATGTGTGTTTTTCTGAAATACTATTGTTCTATGTGTATAGAAATCGTATCAATTAAAATTTTCTGCAATTATATCTTTTAAAATATTAAGAAAGTCGTACGTAATATTCAAGTGTTTTATTTGCATGTCATTTATTAACGAATCGCATTGAATTAACTTCATGTATGTGCGAAAAGTTCTCATTTTCTTTTGGGTTACGTCATCGACCTTGAACTAAAAGATTAATATCTTCCCATTCTAAACATTTCTGTTTGGTTGCAATCGTAACTTCAATGACTTATATAGTTTAACATTTCACTTGCAGCTGTTTAGTAATTATTTTTACGAGTATTCGAGAAATATATTTTGAAAGAAATATGCTATGTTTTTTAGAATTGATGAAGGATCATGTATAATTTTATTTTTAATGATGTATTTTGTCATTCAATATATAAGTATTTTGAGTTCATTTTTGACAGAATTATTATGCTGAAACATGTGTTTATCCTTAGAATGTGCTGATGAGATCCTAAACATATTTTATTTTTACTGGTGTAATAAAAAATATATACGAGATTTTTCTTTAAGTGACTAACTTCTAATTGTTTGCTTTTTTCAGCAAAGAACTTTAATTGATTAGCTTTTTCATATCACAATAAATTTAATCACTGTTTCTAAACAAGATTTATATTAATTTATTTTTTCTTTCAAATTATTTTTGCATTTGTTATAACGAAATGAGATAACTGATATATCAAATGGTTTAAAAATATTAAAAAAAAAAGGGTTTTGTGTTTTTAGTTGAAATTTATAATTTGACTACTTTAAATTAAGCATTACGTATTTTATCTCGCACTGTTGTCTTTACGCGTTACTGGTTTAAAATATTTCTAAATGAATGGAATTTGAATATTTCAATGTATATTTAGTGTATTTTGATGCAATATCATTTTAACTTGAGAATTTTTGTAAATGCAAACGAGAATTGCCAATAGCAACATCATTGTTTTTGTTTGAACGCGTGACAATTTTGTTTATTCCCTTGGTTACTATCAAAATTTAAATTTAAATTTTAAAATGGCGTATCTTGGCAAAGGTCGACGCGAAGATTTATTTGTCTTAGCCACGGAATTAAATTTAAAATTCGATAAATCTATGACCATCGCCACACTTAAAGATCTAGTTATTAGTAGTGAAGATTATGACGAAGAACTGACCAAAAACATACATTCAACGATTGTTGAGGATCGCAAAGCCAGAGAAGAAAATTTACGCATTGAAGAGCAAAAAGAAAAATTACGCATTGAAGAGCAAAAAGAAAAATTACGCATTGAAAAGCAAAAAGAAAAATTACGCATTGAAGAACGAGAAGAAAAACTACGCTTCGAACAATTGAGGTTAGATGAGCAAAAACGCAAAGATGAATTTGAGTTGGAAAAGTTAAGAATCCAAACACAATCCAAGTTAGGCGCTGATACATCCAAAGAAAGTGATACTAAATTTCTCGTCAAAGAAATTTCAAAGTTTATACATCGTTTTGATTTGAAAGAAGACATCAATCTTTATCTAAAATTATTTGAACGTCAAGCGCAGAGATTAAATATTGATCAAGAAAACTGGGTTTCTCATCTGTTAGGCTTCTTACCGACGGAAGTATCTCACATCATAGCAAGAGAGCCTGACGATAAAGCCAACTCTTACGAACACGTTAAAGATTTACTGCTGAAACGCTTTAAACTAACTCCAGAAAAGTTTCGACAACTATTTGTCACTCACCAAAAAGCACCTGAAAGAACATGTATTGATTTTTACCATGAGTCAAACACTTACTTCAACGGTTGGATAAATGGATTGAAGATAGATACTTTCAACAAGTTATCAGATCTAATCATAACAGATCAACTCAAATGAAAAACTCCTTTTGAATTTAAAAAATATTATCTTGATTAATGGGCAAATATGAACTCCCCTGTTCAATTAGCAGAAAAACTAGAAGAATTCGAAGACTTTAAAAGGACTCTGAAACAAAAATCTATCAGTCCATTTGTGAAGAAACAAGAATACAAATTCACAGAAAAGAATCGCAGATATGAAGCACCAGGAAAATTCGAGTATAACAGGAAAGATAACAAGTTTCCAGCGTCAACGAATTACAACAAACATTACGAAGCCCCTGTCATCAAGTACGAATCTGTTTAAAGATATCAAGACAGCACGCAGAAAGGGTATTACAACAAAAATTACAAGAAACACTCAAATCACAATGCTTCCAAGCATGCTCAGACGAACTATTCAAAATCGCAGAAATTCAAAGAACCTCCAAAAGAAACTTGCACACTCATCGTTAAGGAAGGTTTACGTACTAAAGAGATATTTTTTGGAAAGGTGAAAATCACGGCACTCATAGAAAGTGGTAGTACCGTAAGTTTGCTTCGAGAAAACACAAGCAGAAGAATAATGGATCCAACAAAATTATCGAAGAGCAAGATGCTTCTCACAGGTATTGGTGAAGCACAAGTGACAACTATCGGTTCCTTTGAACATGAGTTCAAAATAGATGATGAAAATTACTCGTTAACTTGGCATGTTGTACCGACTGATAAATTAAAATTCGAAGCAGTTATTGGATCAGATCTTTTGGAACAAGCATCGATAAATTTTACTAAAGAAGGAGTTAAATTCAACAAATATGAGAATCATGCACAGCTTATGCAAATATCTGCTGAAAATCTTCAAGAAGAACTAGACCTACGTCATGTTGAAAATCGTCAAATCAAGAAGGAACTTGAAAAGTTGATTCAAGACTACAAGCCAGAGAAAACAGCATCTACTGACGTTACAATGAGAATTACTCTAAAAGACGAAGAACCAGTCTGTCAACACCCTGGTCGACTAGCTTTCACAGAAAGACAAGAAGTAAACAAACAGATAGAAGAATGGCTCAACGAAGGCATTATACGTCCGAGTTCTGCGGAATATGCAAGTCCAATCGTAATGGTAAAAAAGAAAGATGGATCTTCGAGAATGTGCATTGACTACAGAAAATTGTATCAGAAGCTTGGGAAAGATAAATTTCCGTTACCTATCATCGAAGATGTTTTAGACATTTTGCAAGAAGCAAAAGTATATTCTACATTAGATTTACGCAATGGTTTCTTTCACGTCGATGTTGACGAAGATTGCAGAAAGTATACATCCTTGATCGTCCCAGATGGACAATTTGAATTCAACAAAGTTCATTTCGGACTAAGCACAAGTTCAGGAGTTTTCCAACACTACGTATCAAGTATATTTAGAGATCTTACTCGGAAAGGAATTGTAATCAGTTATTTAGATGATCTCGTCATTCCAGCGAAAAACGAACAGGAAGGTCTCGAAAAACTAAAAATTATTTTTGAAGTCGCAAAGAAATACGGATTAGAAATTAAGTTCAAGAAGTGGCAATTCTTAAAAAAGAAAATTGAATTTCTAGGTCACATTGTAGAAAGCGGAACTATTAAACCATCTCCCACGAAGACACTAGCTGTCCGAAAATTTCCAGAACCAACAAGAATAAAACAAGTACAAAGTTTTCTTTGTTTAACTGGATATTTCCGCAAGTACATCAAGGATTATTCAAAGATAGCTAAACCACTTAGCGATTTAACAAGAAAAGAAAAACTCTTTGTTTTCGGGATTCAACAAAAAGAAGCATTTGAAAAATTGAAGAAAATCCTGTCCGAAGGCCCAATCTTGCACCTTTACAAGTATGGAAGAAAAACAGAACTGCATACAGACGCTTGTAAACAAGGGTACGGCGCAATTTTGTTACACGAAGCAGAAGATGGAACGTTACATCCCGTTTACTACATGTTGAAAAAGACAAATACAGCAGAAGAAAAGTTTGACAGCTACGAATTAGAGGTACTAGCAATTATCAACGCATTAAAGAAGTTTCGTGTTATCTTTTAGGACAACACTTTAAAATAGTAACTGACTGTTCAGCATTTCAGAAGACTATGCAAAAAAAGGAGCTAATTACTCGCATAGCCAGATGGGCGCTTCAATTAGAAGAATTCGATTATGAAATAGAGCACAGAGCTGGAAGTCGTATGAAGCACGTTGATGCTCTTAGCCGATATCCCGTAATGATGGTATGCAATGATACATTAACTTCAAAGCTTAAAAATCACAAGAGGAAGATGACAACATCCAAACATTGAAATCACTTCTAGAGAAGCAAGAATCAGAAGAATTTTTTGAGCGAAATGGTATAACTCTATAAGTACTTAAATGGTCGAGAATTAAATGTAACCCCTAAAGCAATGCAAGCTGAACTAATTAAATTGATTCATGAAAATGGTCATTTCTCAGTAGATAAAACAGAAGAAATTGTGAAACAGGAATTTTTTATCCCAAATTTATCCAACGTCGTTAAAAAAGTAATAGTTAATTGTGTTCCATGTATCTTAGCTAATAAGAAAACTGGCAAAAAAGGAAGGGTTTTTGAATCCTATTTCTAAGGAAAGCATTCCTTTAAGTACGTACCATGTTGACTTCATTGGTCCTTTACCCTCCACAAACAAAAGTTATCAACACATTTTCACCGTAGTAGACGCATTTACCAAATTTACTTGGCTATATCCCGTCAAAACTGTGTATGCTGAAAGTGCCCTCGAAAAACTAAAACAACAGCAGAAGACCTTTGGTAATCCCATCAGAATGATCTCTGATAGAGGTTCAGCGTTCACTTCAAAATTATTCAACGACTACTGTGATGAAGTAAACATTCAACATCTACAAATAGCGACAGGTGTTCCTCGAGGAAACGGACAAGTTGAACGAATTCATGGAACTTTGATTCCAGTTCTCACCAAACTATCATTAGACGACTCAACGAAATGGTACAAATACGTCGACAGATTACAGAGAATACTAAATAGTACTATAAGTCGCAGTACAAAATGGACACCATTCGAACTTGTAGTGGGAATAAAAATGCGTAACAAGGAAGACATCATAATCAAAGACTTACTTCTAGAAGAAATGGCGAAAGAATTACTAGAACAACGCGAATTTTTAAGAACCGATGCAAAAAAGAACATCGAAACCCTACAGTCTGAAAATAGAAAGACGTATAACAGAAGAAGAAAGAAAGCTTCGTTATACAAAGAAGGTGATTTAGTAGCCATCCAAAGAACCCAATTTGGTGCTGGACTAAAACTAAGACCAAAGTTCTTAGGCCCTTACAAAGTAACAAAAGTTGATTCCAAGGATAGGTATGAAGTGGAATAGGTTGGTCAGCACGATGGACCGAACTCAACCACCACCTCAGCTGATTTGATGAAACATTTTTATGCTTAATTGAATTTCTTATATTAGTTATTATTTTTAATTTTTCTCATATTATATCCCTCGTGAGAAATTAATAGATGTCCTATGGTAACACTCGTTTCCATTAATCATTTTATATTCACTTGTAACATTTATTATATTTTCGTATTTTTCATTATCTTTCTATTGATGTGAAGGATTTTTATGGTTTAGTTATTTGTAGATCACAACATAGAATATTTTGTTTTTATATGCTTTATTTTAGGTCCGGAATTGTGAATATTAGGTATACATCTTTTCATCTGTAATATTTTATTTTATTATCTTTAAGAATCGTATTATTTGTCTTTATTGAGTCCGCATTCCAATAATCATCAAATTTATAGTCGTAACTAAAAATAGTTTGTATTTAAAGTACTTTAGTTCTCAACATTTTGTAAGAGCTGAGAGACCAACTCTGTCAGGAGAGGGCGATTCTGTAGGATTTTCCCTCTGAAACATTTGTAAAAAGGTTGAGTCATATCCTTTTCAGAGGACCATAAATCTCAAATTTATTTATTACTGCATTCCGAAGCAGCGCCATCTAAAGAGCTTTCGTAGCTCAGGCTTGAATAATTTTTCGGCAGAGGCCAACTAACTACTGCTTGATCAACACGTCGCGTCTTTACCGCATTTCCGCGCCCAACGCGGCACCGCCAGTCCTAACGTCCAATAATGAGAAAGGTTTATTTTTCCCCGTCTACTAAAGGAACTTAATTCCTGCATGTCTTTCTCTTTGTAAATATCCCCTTTTGTAAATATTTCCCTTTAACTTTAAATAAATTCTCTTTTTTACTTAAACGAAGTATTTGTGTTTAAATGACTTAGATTAAATTAATAATTCATCACTCACACTTAAATACTTACCCCTAGACAAACCACCTCGCCAATCTAAAATCCCGCCTTCTAAAGAGTCTGATTTTTATTCGAAGATTTATTCGGACTCCCACACACACACATATATATATATATATATATATATATATATATATATATATATATATATATATATATATATATATATATTTAGTGCACCTCTACTCAAGTAAAAAGTGATGCTTAAGGAATTTAAATCGGTAAGGGTAAAAGTTCAAATAAGATATTCATGTCTGCATTTGCTCTGATTGGCATTCGATGTTCGTAAATCCTATTCTTAGCGGATCTCCACTCAACGGAAGCAACATAGTGCCAAATTTCAAGCCCGTAGATGTAATTTTTTCTTCAGATATCATGATGAGTGAGTCGCTTTTATTCTATATCTTTTCTTCTATATATTCTGAGTGGCCGCGGTAGCCGGGTGGTATAGGTATCGGACCGTGGCTTGCTTTGTCACGGGTTCGAGCCCAGTACCACAAAAGACCCGCCGTGTAGGGCAGCGATGCACGTTAAATCTGTCGAGAGCTGAAACGTCCTCCCGTTGGTGTGGTGTGGTAGTTAGGAGAGGGGATGCCAGCTCAGGTGTCGTCCACGTCACTTGACCATGGTTCAAAATTACGTGGTCCGTCGCCAAAAGCCCTCGTGTAGCTGAACAGTGCGACGTTAATATTCAATCAATCAATCTATATATTCTGATTTTTGAATCAAGATAATAAATACAAGTTACCATTATACAAATGGCTCTTAGTGATTTTTTGCCTCAAATTAATCTTGGTGCCCAGGGTGGAACCCAGGTGGGTCACCACACAGGTACACTTCTTTCACCACTTTTATGTACTCCCAACGACGAATCTGGTTGTATAGAATTTGAGCATTATATTTCGTACACCACGTGTTTTATTTATGTATGTTTTGTTATTTAGCTACAGTAACAAATTGAAAATGTGTTTCCCTTTTTTGCCTCCATTGTTTTTTTTCCCTTTAACTCTTAATTTTTTAAAGAAAAAAACGAAATGCGAATAACTTTAATAATACTTTTCTGAGAATAAACAATGTAATACAAAAATACAGAGTTGCATTTTAACTATTAAATAAGGAAAATATTTGATTTTTGTAAAAGTAAACAATTCTTGTTTTGTGGAATCATAAAATATTTCTGTTACCTGAGTTAGTGAAAGATAAAGCCAGTTTTCACTATATGTCATGGAGCATCTCTTCTAAAATATGTTTGCTACAAAATAAACAACCATAAGAAAAGATAAAAAGGACACATTGAGTTAAAATAAATTGATTACTGATATATATTTTCAAAAATATTTTTAATGGAATTTTTAGTAATAATAATGATTTAAAACACTTGGCAATATTGGCACTTTACCAAAAAATTATTGTACTTGAATAAATTAACAGTTGTCAACTAAAAAAAGTTTTTTGGCTTATATTAACTAATAGCGTTTCATGTAATTATTTTTGCATTATGTGGACATTGTTTTATTTTTTTCAATTATCATTAATTGATTGTACAATGCGAGAAAAAATATTTAATATGTGTGAAAGCTACATATAAAATTGTTGAACAGCACATAGCTATGTTTAAGTTGTGCAATGTTTAACATTTCACTTTAATTTCGAGCAGTTTTGAAGCATACAATTTTTAAGACAAGTCCATAATAAAGCAAAATTAAAAATGATGCATTCAGATTAGAGTTTCTATGCATCACTAATCTCTGAAAAACTTCCCATTTTGGAAACATACATACTGCAGCATAACCAGATTTCCATTTATATTTTTCTTACATAAAGTTAAAAAAGTAAAACAAATACTTTTTATGAAAATAATATGATTGTACGATTAAAATCTAATTACATATTTTTCTTTTACTTTTTTTTTAATTGCTTATGTGTAAGAAAAATATAGTCATCGCTAACTACAAGGCACTGGTTCTAATTTTTTTCGTTTTATGCCAAGGATTTCAAAATGTTATGGAATTAAAATCATTCAGCAAATATAAAAACATAACAAACATTCCAATGAATAATGGTAGTTGTAGAAAAATCATATGTAAGAATTCAGAAGAAGAATAATTATAATATATTCAGAAGTAATAATGTAAATCCTCGTATAACATTTAAATGAAATTGGAATGTGTTTCCTAAGTTCTATTTGAATTATTTTCCCTAAACGGAATATGGCCTTATAAATCTATTCGTTTTAAGTTTTTTTTAATTATGTATCGTTGGTGTAGCATATAATTAATCATTCACTTTAATATTGATTCCTAGAAAGGTTGGGTGGCAGAGATGTTTTGGCACTGTCGTTGTATCCCCAAGTATTCAGGTTCGACTCCTGCCCAAGTTGTTAAAAATCCCTCTAATGCTCGTTTGTCGTGAGTGCTCTCAGCAAAATTAAATTCATATCGCCAGAACTCAGTTACTTTTCTTTAAGGAGGAAATTTGACTTCAAAATTACATTGAGGCAATTGGTATTTACCTATGGTGACACATCTAAATTGATACCAACTCCTGGGGAAATCAAAATGCGCCTGAAATGGTAATTACTAATCCGCAGCACCATTTAAAGCGTAGAAAAAGTAAAGATTCGCGGTCTCGCATGATTACTATAAAATTTAAACCATATAAATAAAAATTGTTGTACCACAAGAAACTAAAATAAAACGTATAAGATAAGAGCTTCTATGGGATTTATAAAGCTTTAAAATAAAAAGAGAGATGATAAAATAGAAAAATTAGCCTTCTATATATAATGAAATACTGTTCATTTAAAGGAAATGACACTCATGTTGAAACAAAAAGGTTGGAGTTTTAGAAGTATACTAAAATGTTTCAAAAGCTTCGAACAATAACTCGAATAATTGATTTGAAACATTAAGAGCATTACACACATATATATAGAGAGAGATTTCAGGTTTCTTCGTAAAATATAGAGTGAGCGTTATACACCGGATTTTACGACTGTATAAAATAATAATTAATAGATAGTATGAGGGAAATATCTGCCATCACGAAAATTTTCATTTTAAGCTCAGTACATAATAAATAACATATAATTATTTTTTAAACATTTTTATTCCTGATGTAAAAAAAGAAACCAATTATTATTATTACTCTAATTTCATTTAAGGGGTGTTGGAAAGCTAAAATCCTATTTTTCTGACAGTTTGAGATTTTTACATTTTCAAACTGTATAGATTTTGACCTTTCAAAAAATACTTTACTTTATCCTCTAGGGTATTTAGAAGCCCTTAAAACGTATTTTTAAATAATCATTGAATTTGGGCCACGCCCATTTTAATGGCGAAAATTGTAAACAAATTACTTTGTTTTTGCTTAAAAGTGTAACGACTAATATAAACCGAAACATCTATCTTTTATTTTAAATTGAACCTTTTATTTTTTTATTTCCTAGTCGATTAGAAGTCTCACTGTATACATTAAAATCAATTTATCTCAAAATGTAAATTTTAATGTGCGATGTACCTTTTCTGAGAAACTACTGTTCACAGGTATATAAATTTTTTATGAATTATTTATAATGATGTCTAATATATACTAAAATGAGCTTTTTGTAAAAAACTCAAAAATTTAATTTTGACAAATTTTTTAAGTAAAAAATGGGTCAAATTTCGCAATGTATGATAAAATATTTCATAATTTATTAAAAAATTCAAAATTAGCTAAAAGCTCATTTTAGTATAATGAGAGAGGTATACTTTAATAGCATGAAAAATTTCAAGCATGTACATAAAACAGATTTTGAGAAAAGGTACATCGAAAACAGCCAATTTAACATTGTCAGTATAGAGAAAGAGAGAGGTTTCCAACTCTCCTTAAGAGGACTTGGTACCCTAAAAATCACAAACCTATCGTTTTTTTTATTTTCATTTAATCTTATTCTTTGCATTGTTATCTTTCGATTGATATATCACTTGTGCATATCGGAAAGTTAGAAGTTGACTAAAACTTCATTTGAAAACAAATTAGGCAATTCAGCCACACCCCCTTTTTAGAAAAAAAAGCTAAAAAATGCTTTATGATAAAAAAATCTATTTTAGAAATAGAAATAATAACTATAAAAAAGAATGTGTAGCATTAAAAGCAGAATATTTCTGAGGCAATACAAGAATGTAATTTTTCTTCCTTGTGAAATGTGTGTGCAAGTAAAATTTTTAAATTAAGGCATTTTATATTAATAATTTTATAATTTCAGTTCTTCTTCCTGATATATTTTTCATACAAATGTAATACTTTAATATTATAAGAAGAAAAACAGCTAAAATTTCTGTCGTGACAGAAAAATGTTTTTTTTAACATTTTTCTTGAATTTTCATGGGCAATTAGTACTCTCTAAAAGTTGATCATTTATAAAAATGCGTGGGTTGAAAAAATATGAAAATGCAATTATTTTAAAGAAAAACGTATAACTAATATCTTAAAGTTGTATTTTAAGTTTATTTAAGCTAATAATAAATATTTTTTCAGAATTATAAACTTTAAACCTGTTTTTCTCAGTTTGTGTTTTTTGAAACCTTAGTGCATTCAAAATGCTACTCCTTGGACAATTATTTACCAATCACTTCCATTTTTTTCCTGCGTGTTGAAAATAAAGCATGTAAAAAATTAGGGATCCGTTTTGCTATAAACTGAATACTTTTTTAAAAAAAAAATAAAATGAAAGACATGTTGGCTTTTTCGTTGATTTTTAGCCTGTATATCAACATTTTATTTTTTTTTCTCGAAAACGAATGAAGTTATTCTAAAATCGATCCCTAAAGTTGTTTAGATCATCCATAAGAGTATTATAAAAAAAAATTCAGGTCAAAAAATTAATTTTTACAAAAGGAGTAGGATTTTAAAATTTTCCCAATTTTCTTCAAAAAATTAAAATTTTTAAAATTGTGTGAATAATATATGAAAATTTTCATCTGGTAACATTTTCTTGAATAGAAACATTGTATAAAATGCTAAAATATAATTTTTAAATACGTAAATAAAGAAGTTTGCTCAAAGGGTGCCAAGTCCCCTTAAAACGTGTATTCGGCGTCAGAATTTTCGTCATCAAGGTCATTTACTGAAAACAAATAATCTCCTAACTGGCCCAACTAATCTTCATTGTCCATATTTTCTAAATTTCTCTATAAAAATAACATAAAATAAGCAGATAATAAAAGAAAGACTTTCCCTTCAATCTTTAGAAGTGAAACTAGTTCTGTTTATGTTTAAAACTGCATATTGATGTAAATTTCTGCCACATGTTATTGGGAATATTCTTTAGGATATTCGATGTAAAATCTACAGAAAATAACAGAATCACAAAAAAACGAAACCTTTTCCCTCTCATAATCGCTTTTAATAAAAAAAACAGAATATTTATAACAAAATATTCAAGAAATCGCACGTTTCTTTCAAAGCCACTATAATGATTGTGATATTATTATTTTTTTACTGCTCCTTTCCTCATTATCAAATTGTCGTAAAAAAGTTACAAGCAACATCCACTTTACAGTACGCTTGCTTTGAATACAATTATTTGTTCACTGAATGTTATGATGGAAATTTTCATCACCATAAAATGAAGGGTTAATATTTTAGTAGATATACATAAGAAAACTTCAGTCGATGACATCAATCCTTTATTTTGGTCTTCCTGCAATTATTGGATCCAAATTAAAATTTACTATTTAAAATATTAAAAAAAAAGATTAAAAAATCGATGCAAACTGCAAAACAAATATATATGTATTCGGCAAGTATTAAGTCTTCCGGTAACAAATTTTATTATGCACCATAAATTCAAAATATATACTCAGAAATTCATTTCGAACTAAATCAAAGCATGTCCTTAAGAGCATTGAATAATAGAGCGGAAATATCTTCTAGAATATTACGCTCAGTTGAGTACACTCGAATGAAATGATTTCCATACGACAAAATTAATTTAAAAACGTAGAAAACTTTGCAAAGATTGTTTTGACATAAATGAGCTGAGATTGAAGTAATAATGGAATTGATCATTAGTTTTGAATACTAATTATTACTTCCTTAAAATATTTATTTGCTGACAGAGTTAATGCAATTGATTAAATGTTTTCATTCTTTTTTAAAATTTTAGAAACATTTTCATAACATTCTGTGTTTCTTTTATTGAATAGGGTGTACTATTAAACAATAAATGATTTTTTTCTGCCATGTTTTTATCTTACGTGATTTTTTTCTTTTAAAATTTTAAACATACAGAAATTGAAAATAAAAATAAATTATGATTACTGAGAAGTTATACATTATTGTAGCCAAATGCTTATTTGACATTCTGTTTTTCTAACTCTTTATGAAATAGTTAAGTATTGAATTGTTTGTTGTCATTTATTTCAAAATTATATAATATGTCTACAGTTTTGTCCTACAAACTACATAGAAAAACATATACGGAAAGGTATTACTTCTAAAATCATGTGATGAAATATGATCATCAGAAACAATTAAACAGGAATTGAAAAACACGGAATTTAATTGAATTCTGTATAATAATTTGAGATATTCTTAAATATTTTTTAGATTAGAACTAAAATAAAATCTACCTTCAAGCATGAGACTGTGAAGTAAAATTATCTGAATATAAATTAAGAAAGAACAAATAATATTTTATAATCACACACACACAAGAACTATAAATAAAAATCTTACAGAAATAGTTTTTGAGCCTCAACTGAATTATGCCAAATTATTAAGAGTTCAAAAATCTATCCGTTTGATATTTTTAGCGTGTTGTCTGGTACATATTCAGAACTTGCTGCAGAATATTGTTGGTGAAGGAAATAACAAATATATCGGTAAAATCCAATGCACATTTGAACTTTACGAACGAAAAAATTATACAAAAAAGTAAACTTTTATTAATTAATATTACAGTAGGATTCAACGTTATAGACTTTTGTTGACATATAATAAACATTATTGTGTTAAAAATCATTTCTTTGTATTCCAGGAGTATGAAGCTCTGTACCTTCCGTTGATAGTAAGAAAAGAAGAAAATGTTTTGCGAACAAACGAGCAGATTTAAATAAATGAGACATGTAATTTTTTTAACAAAATATCACAGTTATTAGAATAATATTTGGATTAAATGGTACTAAAACTGGTCTTGTCTGGCTTGTCTGTCATTTACAAAAAAAAAAATTAACCAAGAAAAACTAAAAAGTCAGAAGAAATAACTTTCGATTGAATGAATGTGTTGTTGTCTAGCTGAGCTATACATCAAGTCCAAGACATCGTTCAATCTCAAAAGATCAACTATAATCTATGATAGTTTGTAAATCCAGGTAATCAGGAATGGATTCTGGAGATTCTTGGCAGGCAGGGATTTTTTTTATTATTATAAGTCAATGTTCTAAGGTGCCCACTGGCAAAATGGGTCATAGCAGTTTGTTCTTGCTTGCTATACCAAAATACAGAGAATCACCAGAACGCCTACCTTGAGAACATCCGTGAATAGGAGGAATTGTTGAGTGATTTTCCCTCTAAAAGTAGAATGTAGTTCTACTTAAGTCAGAGGTGCCAAAGTATCTGAGGTTTGAGCTGCTCCATATGTTTCCAGGGCATCAGCAACCTCGTTACCGGCTGCGATAATATACAAAGGAATCCAATGGAAGAGCATTTCACTATGAAATACACATTATTTCTCATATATTTTTCTAAACATGTGTCAATTAGGAAGATCTTGATGACACTTCGGTTGTCAGTTATGCTCCAAATACTACCCGAACTGTGAAATGGAAATCCTTTGTCGAGGCGTGTATCAATAGATATTGGATCGCTGCCTATGACTTAGTTGAATTAATGTAACATATATGAATGTTTCTCAGATAGACAAAAACATTTATTAAATTCATCGCACTTCAATAAGGTACCTTATAAGTAATAAAAAAGTAAAGTAGTATGTTATATTTTGGGAAAATTTTAGTATGATGAAAACTAATCATTTCACTATGTGTATTTTGTTTTAAATTATATTATTTAAGGTTATTAGATTTAAATGTAAAATACCCTACAAGGAAAATGACCCAATCCTTAAAAGCTGTATATTGTGTCATTGATTATTTCAAATATTTGGATCTTTGGACGCTAAATAATGTTAAGAGGATTTAGATATCCCCATTTTCTACTACAAATACCTGTGCTTATAGTTTTGTATTTTTTGTTATATTTTAGTTGAAACAAAGTTATATAACAACCGAAGAATAAAAAAAGATACGTTCATATGTTATTCATCAAAATGGATAAATTTAATAAATTTCGCATTTTTCTTGTTTATGCACTATTCCGAGAAAGCAATTGGTATAAAAAGAATAAGGGAGAATTTCAACTGACCTGCAATAAAACTTAAGAGAGTCTTTAACAGACTAAAGTTTTTTATAAGAGTCGAAAGCTATTTTTAAAAAAATATATTAATTATTATTGTAAGTATCTCAATAATTATAAAAAAAAGTATAATACTGAGTTAGCTCAAATGTATATATGATCAAATTTTATAAACATTTTTATATTTTCGCAAAACTAATTAAAATATTACAAAAAATGATGCACGAACTTGGAGAAAAGTGAATAAAGATTTATTTACAATTGCAATATGTCAATGTATGACAATTCTGTTACATGTAAAAATCTGATAAGTAATCCAGTTGGTTTCACACATTATGTAGTTCCGCATTATCGATGGTTCTGAATGCCAATGGGCCCTTAATATATGTATATATAAATATATATATCTATATATATAAAAATGTTGTGTTGGTTTGTGTATGCGCGCATAACTCAAAAAGTTCTGCATGGATTAATCTGAAATATTGACACAACGTTGCATTTGTCTCTGGTCAGGATCTTATGTACTTTTTATTTCGAAATTCTCTCTAAATTTTTTTAAATTTAATTTTTAAGTGATTTTTTTGGTGTTATGACGTCATGATTCGCTCTGAATGCGAAAATTTAAGCTTTACGCTTAGATTTTTCCAAATTATTGTATAACTCTTCTATGGTTATGTTTATGCGTTGTCATATTTATCTATTTATTGTCCCTTGATACGTAATTGGGATTATTTTTCGAATAAATCTTTTTTTAAAAATTATTCTTTCTAGAACTCAAATTTTGTTTTCTAGGTTTGGCAACAGTCGGATAGCATTATCGCGGGATGTTTACGACTTTGATTAAATTCTACATCGTGTTTTTTCTGTAATTTTAAGCTAAATTTATTTCTCTTTATTAAGCGAAAATGAAACTAACATAATTGACTTCTGTACGCTACTTATTTTTCTACCAAATAGTTTCCGTCAACCATTTACCTTAAATGAACAGACGTAGCCCAATTCCGCGATATAACATTCAATGTTTGGAAACAATATTTTTTTTTCCACTAGGAGATATTTTAATGTGACGAAATCAATTGACGGAGTTTTTAATAGGAATGTTTTTTTTTCTTTTTTAGACAACTTTTTAAACTCCATTTGATTCTTACGTATTATCGCCAACTTTAATGATAACTCGCAAAGTTGGCCATTCCATTTTCGCAGATGTTGTACTCGCGGAATTGGCAATCGTGCTTCGTTTTATACAATATCGCTAATAGGTTGCGATAATACGTAAGTACCTTTCATTTGATGGTAGTATTGAAATACAAATGTTAAAACTAAGATTTTCTGATTTTGAGTCATCAAAATATTGCACCTTATTTTGTTTTTCATTGCTTTATAAGATTATTACCTTCTTAAACAGATTCCATTAGTAATTTGTTAAAAAAATACTGGAAGTTATTATGGTTTGTTTTTGTCAGGGATGTTGAGCTACCGCACCGCTGTATCAATGATGCAGGAGCCCCAACGAATGTTATTACAATTCCACTTTAATGGTGCTCATATCTGAAAAAGAGCCACAAAGGAATTCGGATACAAGGCCCACTCAGAGCTGTTTTGTAATTTCATATGTTTTTCTTTAAACCTTCACTTTTACTGCAGTCAATCGGCTTGAGTACATAAAATTGTATTGCAGAAACTCGAACTTAGGTCATCATGCTGGCCAAGCAAACGCAATGCGAGGGATAAATGCTGATCAAATTAGAGTAAGCATCAGTGAATGAGCAAAACAGACAGAGGGCTCAAATACATGTTGAGGAAGCAGGTTGTCATAAGATTGTAATTATTTTTTCAAATTTTACTTTCGCGTTGATAAAGATAGTTAAGCTCTTTTTATGTCAATTACTGTTCATATTGTATATCATTTTTCAATTTATTTTTAACCAGAGAATATTTACCTTGGATAATTTTTATATATAAAATACTAAATTTAATTCTGTACACTATGTATGTTTTTAGCGAGTAGTATCCCGATTAAAATCTTCCACCTACCGTAAAATCCGGCTTATAACGCGCACTTTGGACACAATAAATAAGATTGTTTTGAAGTTTTTGATTGTTTTTGAAATAAGAAGTTTTGAAATTTACAGGTGTGAGTTATACGCTGGGTATAAAAATGAGGGCTTTAAAAATTAAAAAATAAATGAGCATAAAAAAGTTAAACTTCTAAATATTTCGAAATACTATTTATTTAAAAGACATGACATTCTTATTGAACTTAAACTTGAATAAATCATTTCTAAACATAACAGCATTGTATTTGTACATTTCAGGTTTCTTCGTAAAAAAGGGGTGCACATTATATAGCGAATATACCTAAAATTTAAAAATTGCAGCTTGAAAGTTTGGGTGTGCGTTATATGCCGGACTTTACGGTATTTTATCTTTCTCCAATGAATCTAAATTAAATTAATGTATAATTTTTTATGGTACTTATATTTTTTCTTTAGTCGGCCATATACTGCAATATGCATTCAATAAGGGAAGAACATTCTATGCCTGTTTGTGCACAATAATAATACTTTTTTTGCACTTGGTCGTGAATTTTTCACGAAATAGTTATTGTAGTTTTTAATAGTTGGGGCAAAATAAAATCATATTCACAAAATATCTATTTTGTGTAATTTCAAAATTTTATTTGGTGTTACTGTGAAATATAAATGGAAAAATTAAGATTTTCTGATGTATATTTTGTGTTTGTTTTGATATTTATGTATTATCGGAACCATATTGGCAACATTAGCACTTAATGATATAGTTGCAACAGTACCCAAGAACCTTTGTTTGCAACTTTTTTTGGTGATTTTATCAAAATGATAATTTGTTGTTAATAATTGGTTTTTGATAGCTTTTTTCATTTAAGTTTGTTATAGCTAGCTAGTTGTACCCAATCATGTTTTCCTGTGGCTCAGTCTGGTTAAAAAGAAAGAAAAGAGAAAGCACACATTTCTAATATCTTTAACTGCTTGCACTTGAGGTATGATTTTTTTTATAAAAAAATGTGGAAATATACATGAACAAAACTGTTCTTAACAGATTTATTTCATTTGTAATTTATTAACAGAATACTCCCAAGTTATTATGGTTTTTTTTTGTCATGGTATGAATCTAAAATTATTTGCATTGTCTTCATAGAAAAGGTGCCAAGTTTGAAAACAAATTAAATGACTCTTCTTGAGGTGAAAGGGTTAATTTTACAATGCTTATGAGTAGACATTTTGTGTTGCTTCATTGTCTGTATATATACAGAAATTGTCTGCTGTGCCTGCTTTAGAGCAGTAGTTGCCATTTTTCAACACTTCATGAACCACTTAATGTATAACTTTATAATTAGCGTTTCACTAATAGGATTGACCTCTATGTGGTGGAGCACTATAGCTATATTTACGTCTTTATTTAATCTTCTATGCCCTGAAAATAAGCGGTGAAATCCTAGGAGAGCCCACACCCTTGGCGACAAACCAAATAAGGCGCCAAGCCAGAACAAGATGGTGCCAAGCGAAAGCGACAATGGTGGCAAGGAAATATAGCGGGATAAGGTGGATGCATAATGAAAATATATGTAAGCAATACAGAAATTAAGCATTTGAGATAAAAAATATAAAAACAGCACTTACTTTCTTACTGCTGATCTTTTCCGAGTGGAGGGGACAGCGTAACAACAGATTTTAAAAAAGTCTTAAAAGTCTCATCGCTAAGCGAATGATCGTGTGAACGCCGCCATATTTATTCTGCGAGGTAATGGTCGAACATACATTCAGCGTGGCTGGCACGATTTCGAAGAAAGCGTTTTATTGCCGACCATGTTACATCATGCTGATCATTACATTTAGGACATTCATCCTTCCTTCATACACCATTCAATCAATTATTTCTCACCTTTCGCATTCAACAAAGTAAAAAATTCTAAAGTAGATTCCCTCATACACGCAACCAGACCGGAGACCAACAACAAATTGAAAATCGAAATGCGCGCCCACAAAATACGAAAATGCTAGAAATAGTTAGGTTTGTCGTATGTAGTGTTTAAAAGTAGGGTTACCAAGATGGCACAATTATCGCCAACCAAAGTAATTCGCGGCAAGGGTGTGGGGTCTTCTAGGAGTGAACCAAATAAGCTTCATGAAAAGCAACAATCAACAAACTGAAGTGTTTTGCCTACAATTTTCCAAAAAATGGTTGAGGTTAACAAAAATCGCTATCCTCAGGAATTATGTTTTTTTGTTTAGTTATTTCAGTAACTAAAAGCTTTTAGTAAAAGAATAATTTGTGTTCCGTAATATGTTGTTTTGTTGTTCATCTTTTTTTAAACTGAATCTTCATAAAAGTATAAATAATTTCCCAATTTTTCTACATACCATCCAAAATTTCACGCATCTCCAATTGGTGACTGCTGCTCTGTAACACACATCAGTAATTATGTATTAGCATCACTGTAACAAAATTGGTGGCATGTATATCGTACCTTAATATCTAAACAATAAAGATTCTAACATTTTTTTTATGAAAAAAGAAAGGAGGGAAAATGTTGCAATTTGCATGGCGGTAATTTGGCTGTGGTGATGCTAATATTTAAGTACACAGATAACAAATAATTGTCCATGTGAAAAGCTGTCTGTGTCTAGATATAAGCCACTCTGTTTTTAAGATAGGCCCTTAACTTTGTTGATAACAATTGCTAATACTAATCGAATTGTGAATTGCAAAAATACTCCCATCATTATCAACACTTTGTCGTAGTGTTCTGCTGCAAAATCCGTGTTTATATTGGAAATTTCCTGGCGTATTCCATTAAAAATACCTTCAGCCTCTCATTGCGTTGAATTTCAGCTGTGTCAATTGATGCACGTTTAAAGTTAAATAGTTCATTAGCATTTTTTATTTTTTCCTTTTCTTTTTGTTTCTGATTTTTCTTTTTTTTCATGTTTTGAAATTTTATGTTTTTGTTTTAATTTTCTTTTCTTTTTAAGTGTAGTTTTAAGATTTAAGAAATTTTATATGCTTTGTTTGAATCTTTTTAAGTGCAGTCAATTGGCTTCACTAGATAAAAATGCCTTGCGGGAAATCAAACTTAGGTTGTCATACTTGCAAGGCAAAAGTACTACAATGAGTGTAATTGCACATAAAACTGAGAAAGAATGGATATCAGCAAACAAGAAAAGCAGACAAAGAATGTCACAAACACAGACTGAGGGCGCAGCAAAGCATCATGCAGCCAGACTTGAGGAAGCTCATTTGCGAGCACATCATTCGTGTTTTACAACATCAGAAAGATGTTAACCAAAAACAGCGCATCTGCGTCAAACATGACTTTGTGGTGAGCAATCACACAATAACAGTCAACTTGCATTCCGGTACAACCCAGTGGAAGATTCTAGGTTCAGGCAGCATGTTCTCATTTACACAATGATGAAAGTGTATCCTTATTGCAATGTTCTGGAATTTAAGGGAGAAACCAAAGGAATGTTTTGTACCACTGAAAAAATTAAACTGCCTCAACTCAGAGAACAGAGCCATTACAAATTTTGCTTGCTAGATATACTGCGGAATCAAAACATTTCCTATATGACATCAGGAAATACAATTCATGTTTCCAAGTGATATTGTTTGGATAAATGTGCATTTGTGAACACACCTCTGATTTAATAAAATATCCATAAGGAGTGTAAAACTAACCCAATTCCCTCAATGAATCCAGAATGGAGCTATTTAAAATTTATCTTCAAACTTGAGGTCGCCACTTTAAAGACAAGATAAATAAATTTTGTGTGGTTCATAACATGACATAAGGACAAAAATAAGCTGTAATAACTTCAAGCATTTGGTTAACAAATTATAAATATCAGTTTAGGAAAAAATTTTTCGTATATATATTTATACATTTTTTTTATAAAAGATCATACGTTCAATGCAAATTATTTAACATACTGAAAATATTTCCTTTCTGTTAAACAAGACTGAGCCACAGCAACGCGTGGCAGGGTACAGCTAGTATATATATATATATATATGCTAGCCGTTACCCAACCGCTTCACTGGGTATTTCACGATGTTGCATAAATTTATACTGTTTACATATATATTAATTATTGATATCTAACATTAAGAATTCGATTGTATTGAAAAATATATTTATAGCTGATACACTCTCACCCCTTGATATAAAAAGAACATAAATTATAATAGCTAACTTCTATTTATATCTAAAATCGAAGTAGAAAATTTTTTTTCGCTCACTTAACCTAATAATCGAGTGGATTTCCACCAAAGCAACTTTCAGTGGATCTCTACTCTATAAAATAAACATGCGTGCTGAATTTCAAGTCTAAATCTAACAGAGCAAAAACGGAATTTTTATCATCAATACCTCGTTGACAGTATTCTTAGCGGATTCCAATTCAACAAAAAAGAAGCATGCAAACCAAATTTTATTATTATAGTCTTAGCAGTTCAAAAACGGGTATTTTGTCTATCAATACGCCCCAATAACTCACCCGCTTCCCCCTGAAGTTGATTTCCGTAAAATCCATTCTTAGTGGAACTGTATTCAACTAAAGGAAAGTGCTCAACAAATTTCAAGTAAATGAGTTAAATTCAAAAACAGGGATTTTTCTATAACACGCCTTAATCCCTCGCAACCCCACTCCTTTGGGGGTCCGTTTTCGAAAAAAAATCTTTGTAAAAGGAACTTTATGCCATGAACGGAACATACCTTCTAATTTTCAAGCAGGTGGTCCTATTAGTTGAAACGCGGAAATATTTATCTATTACGCCCCTTAATCACCCTCAGTGACCCTTGGGGATCAATTTTCCCCAAAAATATTTTGTAGCAGATCTCTACACCATGAAAAGAATTATCTTACCAAATTTTAAGACTGTACGTCTAATAGTTTAAAAATGGAAATAATTATCTATAACGCCCCTTAAGTCCCCGCAACGCCACTTAGGAAACGATTTACACAAAACCCATCTCATGACAGATCACTACTCAGTGAATGGAATCTGCTAAATTAATTTCAAGATTTTACGTCTAGTAGTTTAAAAAAAGTAGTTAATTTCCTATATAACGCCCCTTAATTCTCCACAACGCCACTTGGAGTCGATTTTCACAAAACCCATTCTGTAGGGGATCTGCACTCTATTAAAGGAATCTGCTTACCAAATTTCAAGACTGTGCGTCTAATAGATTAATAATGGAAATAATTATGTATAACGTCCCTTAAGCCCTACAACGCCACTTAGGAAACGATTTTCACAAAATCCATCTTAAAGGGGATCTCTACTCAGTGAATGGAATCTGCTAACTCAATTTGAAGATTTTACGTCTAATAGTTTAAAAAAGGAGTTAATTTGCTGTAACGCCACTTAATTCTCTACAACAGCACTTGGGAGTCGATTTTTACAAAACCCATTCTGTAGGGGATCTGTACTCTATGAAAGGATTTGCTTTCCAAATTTCAAAACTGTACGTCTAATAGTTTAAAAATGGAAATAATTATGTATAACGCCCCTTGCAGGTCGATTTTTGTAAAAATCATTATGTAGGGAATCTCTTCTTTATGAAAGAAATCTGTGTACCAAGTTTCACGATTTTACATCTAATAGTTTAGTAAAGGAAATAATTATCCATAACGCCCCTTAAACCCTCGTAACTCCCCTTGGGGTTCGAACTTTGCAAAATCCGTTCTTAGTTGACGTCTACCTACCAAATTTCAAGTTTGTAGGTTTAATAGTTCCGGAGATATCGTGATTAGTCAGTCAGTAAGTGAGTGAGTCGCTTTTCTCCTTTATATATATAGATATGTCTGAGGTGCATAAGTAGGTATGTCGGTCAGGTGGTCAGTCTCTGACGCACAACTCCACGTGTTTAGTTCACAAGTAAGCTTGACACTCATTTATCTATCGAATGAAGGGATTAAAGGCTCAATCGACCTTACTCAGCCTGGGGCTTGATCCTTGGACCCATGGCGAGGAAATGCAAAACGCTACATCCCTAACCATGGGCGAATATTTTCAATACAAATAATAATTTTTTTTTCATCAATATGCTTTTGGAACATTTCAAAAAGGATCATTTAATCATGAGGAAAGTCAACAACAAATGTTTGCTCCTATGTATAACGTAACGTTAATTAATAAAGAGGAGGGGAGACAGCTTCTGTAATTTATTAGTAACACATCACTTGTCGGTGTACGTCAACTTCTAAGAAAGCATACGGATTATGCTTAAACGCAATTTTATGCAACAAGAGTAAAATTTTAGTTTTATTAAAATATTTTAACACAATTTTATTAAAAAGAGGCATAGGAATTAAGATAACTCCTATTAACATATTTAAGAAGAACCTGTTCAAATCCTGAGTGTAATTTATTTCAAAATAATTAGTTTTACCTTAAAAATGAAAATAAAATCTAAAAATTTGAAAAAGTTTATTTTTAAATTTCATGGAATATCCATACATAATTAGCATAAATTTTGGTTTAATTAAAGTTCTGTCTTAAAAATTTTAAATTAGCTCGAATAACTGATTCATAATTAATGAATATTTTGTACTTATTCATGTATTATAAATCATTTTTAATTTACTTTGGTTCAGAATTGCATACATTAAATGGAAAAAAGAACTATTTAACATTACGAATGTAAGAGCTAAAGTAACTTATCAGCTATTTCGATGGAAATTAGTTTTATGCATGGAAATGTCTGACACTTATAAACTTATGCTGCGAGGAAAGAAAAGGTAACAGAATAATTGTAAAGAATTTTAGCTCCTTAACTGGTTTGCCCGTACACAGTACGGGCTATCGAAAGCTGGTAGCAACTGATTTCCCCATACGCTGTACAAGCATTAATATTTTCTGCATTCTACCTTTGATTAGCACGTATTTCTAATTCGTATTGTGAGATTATATCAGTAGTAATGTTTTTAAAAGATACATGTTGTTCACGCTATTGAAATACTTCTAATCAGGAATTTTTTCTTTATTATGAAGGCAGGGATTTTTTCTTTGTTATGAAGGCAGGAATTTTTCATCGAATGAAAGAAGATATACGAAGATATACGAAGCTTTCTTAATATCATGCAAAGTGTTATAAAAAACAAACGTTTAGAGTTTTTTGTATTCCACAATTATAAAATAAAGAAATAGTGTGTGAAAACATTAAAAGTGAAAATGAAAATGAATTTTTTTTCCCTTTTCACGTTCTATTAAGTATTCTGATTAGTTAAATAATAAAAAAAACGTATTATTTTTAAAACATTTAGTGTATAAAAATTGACGACTTATAGGGTTAATGGAAGATAACATGTGAGAGAATCATTGACCAAAATAGGTATCTTCACAACACTATGGATTTAATCTAAATGGTAGTATGATCATCCTTTGCAGCCACAAAGCAGTCAACGATTGTGGAAGTAATTCTCTATCTTCCAAAAAAAGCCAAGTTTAAAATAGCATTAATGGTGATGATTGCTGATAAACCTCTACTCTTTCTAGAGGCAGGGTGGGTATGTCAGGGTGGAGCACCAAGACATTTGGGGATGACCGCCTGAAGATTAACCGTTGGTAATCATATACCAAAATACTCAAGATTGGCTGACAGTATGCAGACTAAGTTTACTAGTGACACTAACTACGAGAACTAACTTGAAATGGAAATGTTCTTTTTTAATGTATTTTGAATTGTTTCGTAACAAATGCAACAATTGATATTATTATATTTGTTGCTACTATTATGTTTCTATCATGTGTTTTGCTTTAAACACCGTCTTAAAAGGGGCTTTTGCGTAGGTAAGTAGTTATGCGTAGTTATATTCCGTATTTTTTATTGCTGTAATAAATATTGTAGACTTGTTTCTTCTCTCACCACACCTACGCTACTGGGTAGACCTCAACACCTCGTAAAAATTAGAAGTTTCCCGTACCCTGCAAAAGTTTGACCTCCCCGGTCCTACAGCATCTCATAAAGTGTTCTTATAGCAGTGCTTGTCAAATTTTCAAAATTGGTGACCCAATATTCAATCATAATTTTCATCGCCCCCCTCCGTACAATAACAATGAATTGAATTCAATAATACTATACTTTGACACTAAACCTACAGTAAGACTTTAAATTCTTAAATGCCACCGATGCATGTAAGCGTCTCACTCAGTCAGTGAATTAATTGCCCTGGATGTATGTATACGTCTTCCCAAAGAACAATATTTTGCCAAGGATTTACTAATATCAGGAAATTTGCTTATTTATTCCTTTTCAACCTTTCCCCTATACACCCCATACGCTCACCTACTTGTCAAATGAGTAGGGAATCACCTAATTATTATCGGCATTTAAGGGATTGATTTTAAACCGTACCAAAATATCAGGGTATGTGTTCATTTTTGAATATAATTTTATATATGATAAGGCCATGGGGGGCACTGATAATTATTAAATTTGTTCTTAGTATTGTTAAATTAATTATAAAATACATTGCGCGCAGTACTGATATATTTATAAATGTAAATTTGTACTTATATAATTTTTTATTGTGTCAGAGGCGCGCCTCATAGTTGTAAAAACACTGACTTAGATAATGAGTCTGGAGACTTCACTATTTCTACCATACGGTAAATATCATCTTAATCCCAATAATCGGTGATAAGTGCAGCTGCCTGTGGTTCGACGTAATTTTCGATGAAAAGGATTTGGTCTTCCCCTGTTCTTCAAACAAAAAAAATTCGAAAATTTCAATTTTATATAATTCTACTCTCGCTGTGTTAACATAGAAGATAATGATTGTTATAATTGCATCTGTGTGTGTGTGTGTGACATCCTTTCCCATACAAATATTCTAGTGCTACCAGGGCGATTAATTTCTCTAAATCAGCATTTCTCAAACTGTGGGGCGCGCATTCTTTGGGGGCGTGATAACTCTACGAGGGGGAGGGCTTAAGCGTATTAAAAATCGAAAACAAAGGATTTTTTTAAAAATTAATTTACTAAAAGTAAACAAATAAAATACTTTCTGATATAATAAAATACACTGCTGGACAATTGCTAAGGGCGGATAACATTATCATCCATAGCAACCACTAAATGAAAGGAAGCAAAATGTGGAAAATTAGAATAAGTGCGGGATATTAGTAAAAAGAAGTATGAGTATGCAATTTTTTTTCCACGTCTGTTCATCACGTGATAGCGTTCATAAGAGCTTTAAAGGTTTTGACGCGTGTGGACAGTTGTTGTTTCAAGTCAAAGTTTTACAGGAAAGATTTAATAGACGAACTTAAAATTTTTGGCATGTCTTCCCAACATCATATAGATGATTTTTTGCGTGGCCGAATTATTGGAAAGATCGAAGAAGGGCGAAAAATAACAGATGTTGCCAGGGGGTTCGACATTGCTCACAGCGTTGTTTCACGGCTGTGGAAGTCATTTAAAACTACTGGAATGTGTTGTAGACGGCACGAGGGAGGTCGTGTTAGAAGTACGACGCCTGCAGAAGACAGATATATCGTCCTATCAGCAAAAAGAAACAGGCGCACCACAGCTCAGCAGGTGGCAAATCAGTTTCTTGCTGCCTCAGGAAAGCAGATCTCACGAAAAACTGTTGCCAGACGTTTGAGGGGAGGAGGACTATACGCGCGCAGACCTGTTGTGTGTGTCCCATTGACCAGACAGCACCGTACTGCCCATTTGCAATGGTCTCGTGAGCATAACAATTGGACTGAACAGGACTGGGCATGCGTACTATTCTCAGATGAGAGTAGGTTCAGTCTGTCATCGGATTGTAGACGCCAACTGATCTGGCGCGAGAGTGGTACTGCTTATCGTCCAGAAAATATCCAGGAAAAGGACCGATATCAGACATGCAGTATCATGGTGTGGGCCGGCATCCTGATCAATGGCCTCACGCGCCTACATGTGGTTGCGAATGGGACTATGACGGGCCAACGATACATTGATGAAGTTCTACTTCCTCATGTTCGTCTTTTCCGTGGTGCTGTTGGTGATAAATTTGTTTTTATGGACAACGCAACATGTCATCGAACACTCGCTGTTCAGGATTGTCTAGACAGCGAGGGTATTCAACGTCTCGTATGGCCAGCGCGTTCTCCAGATCTAAACCCTATTGAAAATGTGTGGGATGCTTTGGGGCGGCAAGTTGCTGGTCGAAACTATCCTCCGATCAACAAGAACACCCTCATCCGTGCACTCACAGAGGAATGGGATAAATTGCCTCAACAGCTGCTGGATAATGTTGTGCAAAGTATGGTACGCCGTGTGGAATGTTGCATCACACTCCACGGTGGACATATCCCGTACTGATACCTTTCTTTAAGGTGCCTGCTGACTTTTAGATGCATTGTTCCATTTCTCCGTACGCAGATCAAATGAACATTTTTTTTTCTTTCAGATGTTTCACAGCTTTTGTACTTTCCAGAACAAAAAATATTCTTTATTCTAATGTCTGAACAGTGTGGCAACTATATTTTATCCTACTAGGCCTCATGTCTCGCTTAATGTTATGCTACATAGCAATTTGTGATCCGTCCTTAGCAATTGTCCAGCAGTGTATAAAATACACATTTACACTGATACAATACACTTATAAATGTATCAGTAATGTACAATGTATTTTATAATAAATTTAATTATACTAAGTTAAGAACAAATTTGATAACTATCAGTGACCCCATGGGTTTGTGTTAACATGTATCTTGATAATTTGTACAGTTAAAAATTAATTCCTTAACTGCCGATTAAAAATTACGTGATTCGCTCTCCAATACCACCGTTTTCCATGTAGACGAGCGTATTTTGATGTTTTTTTAAGGGGAGAGGGAGAAGAAATGGAATAAATACGCAATACCTCTGAAATAAGTAAATCCTTCGCAAACATTGTCAATATCATTTTATTGCATTCCAAAGCCTTGGAATATTTTCATGCATAGCACTGCACAGAAAAGATAGTACTTCTGGAAGACGTATATATACGTCCGGTAAATTATTTTGACTGAGCAAGACGTTTATATACGTCAGTGGCAAATAAGAGGTTAAAGTCGTATTGTAGCTTTAGTGTCAAAGTATAGTCTTCTTCAATTCAACACATTGTTATTGTATGGTGGGGGCGCGATGAAAATGATGATTCAATAGCGGGGCACGTATATTGAAAATTTGAGAAACACTGCTCTAAATATTACGGAAGGATAGCGTTACCCAGGTTTTTTAATTTGAAAACTCGTCTTAACAAACAGATTTAATAAATTATTTCATGTATAGTATGAATTTTCAATTACAATATAATATAACAGCTAATATGTTAATGCGACTAAAATGATTTTTTTCCTGCGCACACATTTTCAACTTTAGTACATGTTACATTCTGCAAAAATAACTGCTACACATTAAATAAGTTAAGGGAAGTCATATCAGATACGACATGCCTCAAGGGTTTAAATTTTTATAAAACATTAATAAATGATAAAGAGCCACAAACAAGCAGTGTTTCTGATATGAGTCACTAGGATAAAAGAAAGTGATTTTAAATAATTAATGTTTTCTTTTTGTTCGCAAAAAAATCGTTTTCGCGTTGCATTCTGAATTTCAAATGGAGAAAGATTGGAATTATATTCATTCTTTTCCTCACACTTCTTTTTTAAGTCCATTAATAAATAACTCTAGAGAATGAATAAAATTACCGAATGAAATAATATTAAAAAAAAATAGAATAGTTACAGCGCTTAATCTATAGTATGTACTTTTCTCCTCGAAAAATTTTAGACTTTTTTTCTAGAAATCAGTAAATTTTTGCAAGAAGACTAAGCTGCATAATATTAGTTCTTTCTATTTCCATAACGTTATAGCTTTTAAAACGTACTAAAAAACATGTTTTGTATACGTTTTTATAAGCATAGAAATTGTTTCTCTTTTAAACATAAACTTAAAAAGAAACTACTTTTGCTAATGATTTTTATTTTTAATTTGCATTTTACATATATAATGAGAAAAGCGTTTCTCTTAATACTTCCCTGCTCTGAAGGATTATTCTTGGGAAATTTGGTTATATTTTTATGATTAAAATAATTTTGCATTTATTTCGCTGCAAATAATATTTATTATTCAGAATAAAAATTTAATTAAATTTTTTGGAAAAAAAATCGTAAAGATACCTTTTTTTAACTTGATAATGTGTGTAAATAAAAATGAAATAAATAATGCAAAGAATTTCTGCTTTTAACCGCTTCAATTTACACACAATGTTATAGGTGTTATTTATTTCTAACCTAAAATAAAGATTCCAGGAGATGTTAATTAAAATAGCGATGTAAGATATTTCACAGAATTACATGAATTAACAATTCTATAATATTTATCTTCTGCATTATTAAAGTTTCCACCTGAATTTTCATATGTAGTCTCCATTTTTTTTATGATAAAAGTAAAAAATGAATATAAAAATGTAAAACTTTCATTTCTAACATTTTTAATAGAAAAAATATGCTTTTTTTGTTAGATTTTTGAATCATGAATTTCATCACATATTACCAAGAAATTCTTACTGCATTGAAATAAAAAATAAAAATTAAAAGAAATATATTTAAAGGTTAAATACATCTCATTAATTTTTGTTCTATTCATGAAAATAGTTTTAATTCTGTTTCGAGGAAATTCCGAATCATAATAAAATAATAGGCCATCTTTGAGGTTTGAATTCTTTAAAATATTAAATACTTATATATAACTCAAATAGCATGTAAAGATTTTTTTTAATTAAACCATTTTATTTATAACTAAACGGTTAAATTTCTTACGAATTGGCTAGTGCATATGCTAGCTGACCCAACCGCGCGTTGTTGTGGATTTCTTCTAATACGTTGAATTAATACACTCATGGACAAAAAAATTAGCGCACCAAGAAGAAGTCATTAAAAATGAAACAAAATTTTACATACGTAATGATTCCTTTGATATAAATGATTAGAAAATTAAAGAAAAATGATCATTTATTTCAGAGAAAAAGTCAAAAGAACAGTGAATCTATTACCTGTTGAACCCTTTCTAGCGCAAATGCACGGAGCGATACAATCGGGCATTGAGGAATACAAGTTCTGTATGATGTCTTAAAATATTTAGTTCCGTATTTGCTGTTACTTTGCTTCTAGCTCGATAAAATTCGCCGGATGCCCAACTCCCTGCCCCCCAATGATCCCGGATATGCTCATTTGAAGACATATCGGGGGATCGGGCAGGTCAAAGAAGGGAAGTAACAGTGAGGAGACACTCTTATGACAACTTTGCCGTACGAAGCCGAGCATTGTCTTGTTGAAAAATGGCTCCTGGTGCCGTTGCATGAGTGGCAACACATGGGATTTCAGGATGTCTTGGAAATACCATTCAGCCGTCATGGTGCCACGAATTAATTCTAGGGTTGACCGTGTATTGTAGGCAATGGCACCCCATACCATCCCTCCAGCTGTGGAGGCGGTGTGACGCTGTAAAACAAAGGCAGGATTGAGGCGTTCACCACGGGATCTCTACACACGAACACGATTGTCATCACTACTGAGATTGAATCTGGATTCGCCACTAAAGACGACCTGGTTCCAATCCACTACAGTCTAGTTTCCTCGTGCGCGGCACCACTACAAATGGAGGCGTCGCTGGGTGGGCTTCAAGGGCATTACAAAGAATGGGTGCCGGGACCCCAAATGTCTTTCAGCCAGGTGTCTTCGTATGGTTCGAGAAGATACAGGATATCCTAGAAGAGGCTTTACCTGTGCCTGAATGGCAGCCGATGAAGCAGTTGGCAGTACGCGTGCATTTCTTATAATGTGACGTTCATCTCAACGACTGGTCTGCCAAGGGCTTCCTGAGCCTGGTCTTCATGTAAATGTCATCTCTCGGATCCACTCGTCCCAACACTTACTCACAACACAATCAGATTGGTATAATTGACGAGCTACTCACCTAGCTTACCACCCAGCTTCCATCATGCCGATGCTCCCCCCCTCTCAAACTGCGACAGCTGCACATATTTTCTTCGAAAACGGCGTAATGACATGTCTATCTCAGCTCTTACTTTGTAAGCGATTCAGCACACTCAAACATGCTTTGGCTACATATTTTATACTCCACGGAGAACGACGTTAAACGACCTCTAACGGCTACACGTAATGCGCAATCCCGCTGCATTTCTAATCATTTGCATATCTCACCGAAATGTTCCTTCATGGCAAGTTTCATTACGATCCGCAACTATTTCTTGGTGAGCTATTTTTTTTTGTCCATGAGTGTAATTATCATCAATGGCTATTGTATATATACATACCCTAGATATTTCATTGCATAATATTAGCTTTTTGTTGCAAATGAAATAATAATAGCTAGCTACTTTTATTTATATGGACTGCTCATTTTGATGAACGTGGGATCTTTTCAGCGAAACTGAACCTGTGGTTCTTATTCTTTCTCACAATTTAGTAGATGACTTGGATGACTACGCTGACATCTGTGCAGCCAGATCCTCGTTTACAACCTTGCTAAATTAAGGTAAAAAATTGGGTCTTTCAAATAAATGCGCAACACATCTCTTATATGACGATTTTCGCTGGGAACATGGAAGCATCATTTTTTGAATTGGAACATCGCTCTGAGCCGTTGCATTTCATGTAATATATTCCAAGTTTCATGAAAACATTCTAAACAACTGTCACTTTTGATGTTTCTCATACCTTTAAGGTTGAAACGGGATGTCTCGTACTTTGCATAACTGTATTTATATAACTTATGTGTGTGTGTTTTATTACAAAAAAAGAGTAATACAATTTAACTAATTTCTCTTTGTTTGAAATAATTTACGAGACTTAAACTACTTAACTTTATTTAGCTAAGATTTATGAAATACTATTTGAATGGATTTTAATATGATTTTATATAATTAATGGGACTTTGGAACAGCATTAATGCTATTTATATTAATACATGTATTAAGTATTTTTCGTATAAATTTCAGGGTTCTTTTTTGTGGGGGATTTTAAATTTGAAATACAATTCTTATTCAATCCTAAAATTTTTTAAAAAATCACTCTTGCCTCTAAATTGACTCATTTCTATAATAAATTATATTTTCAATAACATTAAAAAAGTATTCCAAATACGTGCACTTTAAAATTTAAAATAAATATTAAAAATAGTACAATTCTATGCATGAATTTCTGAATCAAACCATGTGGATAGCTATTCTTTTAAAATAATAAAGTTCCAAGTAAAATGTCATTTGGTAGAAGAATTTTGAATTAAAAATAAACATACTGTAAAATAATGCCTGGAATTAAAAAGAAAAAAAAAACTCGAAAGGTATTAAAACTCCTGGTAAAAAAATATTGTTAATGGAGTAAGAATAGTCTGAATAAAATTGTTGGTAATAATTTTTAATAATTAGGCACATACCATTTGCTGAAAATGTAATCCTTCTTTTTTTTACACAAAGGTGGATAATTATGTGTTCCATGTCTCATAAAACTAAGAAAGTAGGCTTAATGCCTCTCTAAATTGATATGAAACCATTCCATGTAATTTAGTTATGTGCTTTTGAGAAAGTAACTTTTTACCCAAAACATTTTATTTTAGTAGTGTAGATTATTTTTAACATATTTATCTTGTAAACTAAATAAATACAATTCATTCCACACTATGTAGAAAACTTTTATAGTGTTGCCATCACTTATTTTTTTATTGCTGTTTTTTTTCTTGTTTTTCTTTCTTTCTTTAGTTTAACGGCTCTTTTTTAGTTGCATGTATTTCTGAATAATATTTATTTCTACAATTATTAAAAGTCCCAGACAAAAAAATTAACATATTTTAATCTTAATAGTTTTAAAACGTTTTATGCATTACATTCAATACAGATTTAATTTAGATATCATACGTATAATAATGTTATAAGTTAGAAAAAAGAAATGGAAATAACATTTATGTTTCAGTCAGTTTGTTTATTGTGTATTGTTAAGAAATTCTCTCCTTACTTCTTGAGTATAAGTAAAATTTTAATTTGAATTAAATGCTCAATGTATTAACATATTAGAAAAATAGCTTTTAACATTATAAATAAAGACTATGATTATGTTAACAGAAAATTATGCTTAAACACTCATGTTTTAGAATGAGATCTACTATATCCTGCAATTTTACAAATATGTATACTTATTAATGAATACTATCTCTAGTAATTAATGAATAAGATACATGTTGATTATATGCAATTATTAAAGACATGGCAGGAAAATAAAAAAATATGCAATAACTGATAAACAAGAAACAAGGGTAAGAATTTATATCTGCTTTACAGTTAGATATTTTAAAAATAAATACGTTTACTGAGCGTTTTCGTTTTGAAAGAGCATGTCTGCTCATAAGTACTATTGAAATGAAATTGCTAAGTAAATGGTTTCATTTTAATATGTATTTATTAGTATCTATATGCATTAAATATGAAAAGTAATCCATTTTTTCAAAGAAGCCCGTGAAAAAAAAATTATGCATGAAATAATTATAATAAATATACAAATAAATTTACATTAGGAAACATAATGAGGTAAATATAATGCGTTCAAAAAGCTATGGAGGGATTGAAGCAATATAGGGAAATACTTATTTAAAAACATTCCGGAATCATGTATTTTAATACGAAGTTATAAATATATATCTTAAGCTGAAAGCAATTTATTTCAACATGATTACTCGTGAACCAGCATCAAATAATACAAAAATATTAATTTAAAAAAATTCGTTTAATATAATATAACCAGAATACAAAAATTAAGCTTAAAAATTGAGCAAATTGATTCATTCATCCTCTTCATATGCTTAATATTGCGCAGCAAAAATAAAAAGGGAGTTTCATTTCAATTATTTTTTTATTATAAATGAAAACACTGCAGAAATGAGATCATTTGCAAGTCACGCAATTTTCTTTCTTTCTTTTTTCTTACAGATTTCATGCTTACGGCGAAAAGTATAATTCCAAATAAATTCAAATTAGCTTATTAAGTGGATTATTTTTTGAAAGTTACTGCTATCATTTCCTTTTATACGCAATTAACAAATAAGCGAACATTAATTGCCGCATATTCTGCAGCAAATTTTTAATTCTGCTTGGCAGAATTAAAACGAAAATGCCACTACTTGTTTATATTTTTTACAGAAGCTTTTTGGGTATTTTTCCGTTTGACTGATGCAAATCTCGCCAATTTGGCGTTATTGCCGACGACTCACTAATCATATAAGTATTAATAAAAAAATCTCATTTTTTTTATCCATTTTCATTACATTATGAAAACGGCATGACTAATAATTAAATACCACGACATTTTTTTTTTTAAAAATGTGTTGATAAAAGGTGACCAGCAGGAATATTTGGTTTTATTATTTTGGCGAATTAATTACTCTGTGCCGGCAAAACGGAAAAGTTCCTTTTTTCTATAAGTGTTTCTAGTAACACTTTAAACCTTGTTCCCCTTTTCGGTGTTATACGAAAAATATTCAAATTTTCCTGATTGTTTTGCCATAAAACTCAAAAGGAGGGCACATATAGATTTCTTTTAAAACTAATATCTTAACATAACATTTATGTTATTTCAAATTCCTATCAGTACAAAAACAAATCTAACCATATGTTTCATCACAGAAAAAATCATTTGCTTAAAAGTTAGGGGAAAATTGAACAAAAAATTTATTAAAAATATAGAAGCTTGAGCAATGCAAGTATCTTATTAGAATTATTTTAGCTTTCATCACACATTTCACAATATTTAGTTCTGCTACCAATTTGGGAGATTTCAATAAGCTAATTATAACTAATTTTTATTCGAAAGTTTATATACTGCTATTGTACAATTAAAAGACATTTCAAAACAAACCACATATAGAAAGGTTTTCCAGACGCATAAAAAATAACAAATGTTGTTTCACTACTAACTTATATGTCTGCATGTCTGAAATTTTCTTCGTATCATACGAAATGATTATATTTTAAATCCAAATAATCACTGTTTTTTTTTCAAAAGATTTCTATTATTGACTTTTCTAGTTTCTGTATTGTAATTCCTATTTAATTCACTATTCTGGTGTAAAAATTTACTGAGATTGTGATATTGTTCCAGTGGGGGCCTAAGAGATTAACAGAGATGTATGTTTTTATTTAATTTGCAATCTGTCTGTTACTTTCATAGGAAAAAAATAATATTAATATTTAAATGAAAAGGTAACATCGAACAATTCTGCAATAGTTATTCATGTTAGTTTATCTGTTTGATAAAGTACTTAAAATATAAACTTGCTATTATTAAGCTTACTACATTTTCCATTCTAAGTTTTTTCTACACTTTTCTTGCACTTTCCATTCATGTCGAAATATTTGGCTGGCTGAAGGGGGAGGTTATGATCCTGTAAAGCAAGCTTATCCCTATTTCATATATATATATATATATATATATAGGGTGGTCATAATTAAACTGCACATGTTCAAGGGGTGCTAGAGCGAAAACTACTGGGAGTATTACAGTGAATTTTGGTATCTACAACTTTCAGAACAGATTCAAATCAAATATGCAAAAAAATCGCTATTTTCAACTAATAGATGGCGATGTACGTTTTTTAGGCTCACCGGTGGCATATACAACATCCCAAACCAGTAGATATAGAGCATAATGACATTCTAAGAGGCATACAAGTACTGTTGAAAATCACTTACAGCTTATCAAAATTCCATACAATTCGCTTCAGTAATTAAATTTTTGCAGTATCATGTAATCAAATATTAACGCAAATTAAGAACCCAAATTTAACAATCCATAAAGATGCTTTGGAAAACAATTAAGAGGACTTGGTACCCTTTGAACTATTTTATTTATGTATTTAAAAATTTTATTTTAGCATTTTATATAATGTTTGTATTCAAGAAAATGATACGAGATGAACTTTTTTCACGTATTTTTCACGCAATTTCAAAAATTTAAATCTTTTGAAGAAAATTTGGAAAATTTTAAAATCCTACTCCTTTTGTAAAAAATATTTTTTTGACCTGAAATTTTTTATAGTATTCTTATGGATGTTTTAAGCAACTTTAGGGGTCGATTTTATAATAACTTTATTCGTTTTTGAGAAAAAAAAATAAATTGTTGATATACAGGCTAAAAATCATCGAAAAAGCCAACGTGTCTTACATTTTATTTTTTTTAAAAAAAAGTATTCAGTTTATAGCAAAACGGATCCCTAATTTTATTACATGGTTTATGCATAACCGGCAGGAAAAAATGGAAGTGATTCGTAAATAATTGTGGAAGGAGTAGCATTTTGAATGCACTAATGTTTCCAAAAACACAAATTGAGAAAAACCACTTGAAAGTTTATAATTCTGAAAAAATAATTATAATAAGCTTAAATAAACTTAAAATACCACTTTAAGATATTAGTAATACATTTTTCTTCAAAATAATTGCATTTTCATATTTTTTCATCCCATATATTTTTATAAATGATTAATTTTTATAGAGAGTATTAATTGCACAAGAGAATTCAAGAAAAATGTTAATTTTTTTTTCTGTCACGACAGAAATTTTAGTTTTTTTTTCTTCTTAAAATATGGAAGTATTACATTTGTATGAAAAACATATGAGGAATATGAACTGAAAATATAAATTTATTTTAATATATATATAAATTACCTTAATTCAAAAATTTTACATGCACACATTTCACAAAGAAAAAAAAATATTGTATTGCATTGCCTTGGTAATAGTCTGCTTTATATATTACACATTCTTTTTTAATGTTATTATTTCACTTTATAAAATAGATTTTTTAATCAAAACGCTTTTTCTAGCAATTTTTTTTTAAAAAGAGGCGTGGCTGAATTGCTTAATTTGTTTTCAAATGAAGTTTTATTCAACTTCTAAATTCCAATATGCAGACACACACACACAAGTGATACATCAATCGAAAGATAATGATGCAAAGAATAAGATTAAATAAAAATAAATAAAAAAAACGATAGGACTGTCATATTTAGGGTACCAAGTCCTCATAAAACATTATTTATTCAATGAAATTCCCGCATGGTGTGCTCAATACGCGAATCTCCAGATGCAACCACATGCTGAAAACGTAGAACAGCATGACCCTTTGTCGCATTTAAAATATCTGTTCGAACACACCTCATGTGTCTTGCTTTGTTAGATTTTAATTCAGCAACAGAAGCATGTTGTTATCTAAAAACCATATCTTTCAGATGTCCTCACACATAAAAATCGCATGGATTAAGGTCCGGTAAAGGCTGGGACAGGCGTTTTCAAAACCTCTGCTTATGACTTGGTCCGCATTAAAAATGTAGAAATTTTTAACAGATTTAGTGATATGAAATGATGCTCCGCCCTGTGTGTAAATACTGTGGTTTCTAAGCAATGTCTCTCTTGCAATGCTGGGATCAAATGCTCTCTTAAGATCGTTACTCAATGTGGGCTTGTTTTTATACTATTCGATGGGCATAAATGTGCATACGGACCGTCGGTAAGCATTGAAAAACAGAACACAGCCACTTATTGAGTAAAAATGGTGAATTTTTTATTTTGCATATTTTACTTGTACGTGCTCTGAAACGTGTAGATACCAAATGTTCCTAGAATATTTCGGGTAATTATACTCCAATATATATATATATATATATATATATATATATATATATATATATATATATATATATATATATGATTGATAGATAGCTTTGTTGCTCGAAATATAATTATCCACGTTTCATTCAATAATTTCCAAGATATTCAAAAAGTCATTAAAAAGTCATGGAATTACAAGAATTATATTGCTCGCTTTTAATGATGTCATTTTAAAAGGCGTGCATTTAGTACTGTATAACTCAAAGTCAATTCTTATCACTAGATCATGGTTTAAAATCAAAAGTTTCATTACAAATAGTGTAGTGTTTCTTCTACAGTCAGATTGATTCAGGTGAATAAACTCAAAATTATAGCATCAATAAATCGTAAGATATGCCTCCAAATATATTATTCTGTGAATCTTCCTAAAATAAATAACAAATATCTTAGCTTAGAAGTCCAAATTAGACTGTTTAAATATCAATTGATGCGTTGTGAAATAACTGGAAATAGTGATGTTTATATTAACTTTTTGTGTATTACATTGGGTGTACCTTGTGTACGTATTTAAATTTATGTTATTATACTGTGATATTGAGGTCATTATATTTTTCAATGAACCAGTTTTACTTCAGTAGTGCTATAAACAGTACGAGAACTATTGAGGACGAGCCTTCTAATTTTAGGTCACCGTAATCTGACATAATTAAGCATAATTTAGGAAATTTCTTTCTTATTCCAAACCCCTTCATGTTAGCACCTGCAGATTTCACACGGATTAATTTCTCTAGACTATTAGTGTTTTGTGGAATATAATCAGTTAGATTTAAGCATCTTTCAAAAACTGGGCCACGTGGCTATGTTTTAAGAAATAAACTCTAAAATTATGCCAAGATGTAAACTCGTAAGCTGTTTTTCATTGATAACTTTAAACAAGCTATAACTAATCTCCAAAATGAATAAAATTAAATCAATCTACGTACTTCAGATAAAAGCAATAAGAATATATCAGGGACAAAAACCATCAGTAAATTTTTTTCTAAAAATATGACCTCCATCACAAGCTTAATTTAGTTAAAACGAATACTTTATGTGTGTAGTTTTTCTCCAATGTTTTTACCTTTGTGTTTCACGTAAGTAATCATGTAAGTTTCAGAGATAAGTAAAAATATGAAATAGATTAGATATCAAGACATCTTTTTTTTCTTGTCATGGCTTTTATGCTAATAAAACGTCAGTTTTTCTAGATACCTTAACAAGTTATTTTCTCAGACTTTCTTAGAAACGCCTATTTTTTCAGTAAAAATTTCAGCTAGATTGATAATATACTTAAGATTTAATCAATCTAGTTCAAAGTATGGGAAACTTCTTTTATTTTTCCCAGATGTGATAATGAAAGTTATAAATATATTTTATATTTTTTTTATAGAAAAATGCGAGCGATGAAAATTTTGCTTACTCTTTAAAAGGCATAGTTAATTATAAATTAAAACATTATTTTTGAGATAACAATTATTAAAAATTTGAAATTCCTTTAATTTACTTTTTTTACAACCAAAATTATTTGTAATTCACGTTGAAAAAGAACATAAAATATTGATTTAAGTGGAAAATGATTAGTAAAAATCGAAGTTATATATTGTTGAATATTACGAGCAAGTGTGTTTTTTCCGTTTGACTCTCAAATCTTCATTGAAACTGTATTTCAAGTAATAGCATTACTGGAAACTTTTAAGATTATTTTGATTTGTTATAAAATATATGTAGGATTACTCAGTACTAAAAATAACTCAGACACAAAATTAAGAATAATCGATTAGTTACAAAGAACATTGTTTGGCTCTGAAAAAAGTTGTTTACAAAATAGCACGATAACATTATTATTGGAGTTCCTGTGGTTAAAATATTCCAAATAGGTACTATCTTTTTGAACACATTTGATGTATACTATGCAAATCACGGGTGAATATTAAGTCGATCTCGAACAGCCGATGGACCACCAAGGCATTTTGAGGTTGACCGCCTAATAAGGAACATTTAATAATCCTATACGAAAATATTCAAAATTGGCAGACAGAAGCAGACTAAGTCTTCGACTGACTATAACTACAGGAACTAACTTCAGATAAAAATGTTTTACCTTTTATCTGATAAAAAATAAAAATGTTTTATTTTTTATCATCAAGATCTAGATACTATATCCAAATTGGCTAAGTTTGGTCAGTGGAAACAAGTATGTCACCAGTGGATACCGCCGCATGTGTGTGCCTCGGAACGAGGCCGCCGATGAGTTGGCTTGTAGGGGTTATGATCTCCCTAACCCCAGTTCTTCTGTCTTGAGCCATTCGGAAATCCATTCCTTCCACCGAGCTAAAATGAGTTTGAATTGGTGAAACCCACCTGCTCACCTCTGGTACGCAGCTAAGTTTCCTGGCCTATCTCTTTAGTACAAGACTTCCAGGGTTCTTCAGACGGCCTTGGCGTGCTTTAGAAGCGGCCACCTGCGTGACCGCTTCTAACGCCTTTCTATGTCCCTTTCTATGACCTTTGTGCAGGGGGTAAAGTCTTTCTTTACCTGTCGCTGCTCTTTCCCGCTTCTCCTGCTCATCTTCTGGACTGCTGGAGCATTTCCCCAGGACAGTTGTTTGAAGATCAAGACCTGGTGTGTGACATTATTATGCGGAAAGGTCAAATGGATTTGGTGTAGGCTATCCTGCTCCAAGGGGATTTGAAACAACACACAACAGCCTCATCAATGTGGAAATTTAGGGCTCACACTCTTTTCAAGAGAATCCATTTTGAAAGAATTTCATGACAAACCGTTTTACGGTTATTTCGTAATTTGAAATACCTTTGATTGAATTAAAGATTTGCCAACTATTTTACCCCAAATGAGGAAAATTGCCGCTAAGTGAGTCTGATCGAACGATATATATTAGAATTTTAATTATAAAAAGGTGCATCCAGCACTGGACAATTGATACCAATAGAAAAAAATATCCCAATGAAATAGTTTTTCTTCAAATATTATACCCTACACCAGTGGTTCTCAAACTTTAACTACTGGCGACCCAATTTTCAATCATAATTTTTATCGCCCCCCCAAAATAATATTGTATTGAATACAATAATAATTATTTTTGGGGAGGGGGTGCTAAAGCTACAATACGATCATAATTATAAACCGTACAAATTAACAAGATAAGTATTAAATTTTGTATATGTTACTTTTAAGTAATATATATTTTTATTTTTTAGTTCGATTCACAATAAAATTTTAAGTTGTTTTTTAACTATAATTTAATTTATAATTATTTTTACTATACAGGATAAAAATCTCAATTCCAGTGAATAATTTAACTAAGAGAAAATATACTTACCTACTTTCAAGGACTTTTCAATTTTTCTTGGATTTTTTTAGAAAAAATCCAATAAAACTAATGAAAATGTTCCAAATCTGCGTGTCCTTAATAAAGGACATAAAGCATGTTCATAGAAAATATTTTTGAACAAAAGTGGTCGCGCAGGGAACTCGATCAAAACTGGTAACTTGATTGTAAAAAAAAAAAAAAAAAAAAAAAAAAAAAAAAAAAGGTTTGAAACTCCCCTTCCCCTCAAAAAAAAGAGGGCGAAATGTGGTAATTTCATTTTAGTTCCCATTAAGAATGTCTTATTGGAGGATACTCTGTCAAGGTCATTGGTAACAAATAAACAGTTTTCCCAGAATTAACGATTTCGTGAACATCAGGTGACTCTGCGTATCGATCCCGTGTTAAAAGTATATTCAATAAAACATATGGATATTAGTTCTAAAAGAATTGCGTGAAAAGTTTTCCGTTATGCATTATAAGTTGGACAAATAATCCTTCAAAGTACTCAATATGCTTATCCATATATCATATAACTCATTCACATGGAAAAAAGCAACAGAAAAATATTATTTACAACTTTCCAAAAAGAAAAACAGATGGAGTGAAACATACCAGTAAGTTTGAAGATCAAATACATGATACTCAAAAGTAGCATTTTAGGGGTTAAAAGAAACGTAATAAAAAAAAATCTCTCATCGTGTGATTACAGTAAAGTGAACAAAATGTCTTTTTATATTTAGTTATAGGATCAAAGATAGCTAATGAACGTTTGAAGTGGAATGTTTTATTTTTGATGATCACCAGATGATATATATACATTATATCAGTGTAAATGTGCATTTTTTATTAAGGCAGAAAGCATTTTGTTTTTCTTCATTTCAAAAAATTATTTTTTAAACCTTTTATTTTCAATATGCTCGCGCCCCCCTAGCAGGAATATCGCACCCCCCAGGGGGCGCGCCCCACAGTTTGAGAAACACTGCCCTATACAGCATCAAATTTGAGTATTTGAGATTTAATCATCATATTAATATAATAAGTATAAAATACACACTAACGATTCCCATACACTTACAAAGTATTTAATATTTATAATTTTTTTTTCTTTAAAAGAACTTCTAAGAAAGATTATTATTTTTAATAATTTTAAATAACGGATTGTTTCATCCCTAAATATGGATGTGATGTTTTTTCTTAAAAATTAGAAATTGTAAAAATTTTTAAGGAAATCGGAATTCCACATTCCGTTAAATAACTTAGAATATATATAATTGTTTCACATTCCGGTTTGTTAATCTCAAAATTGAACAAACGTTAATTAAATAAAAAGGATTTTAGATATTTACTCATTTAGGTATAGAAGATTTCAAGATCTAAAATATTCGCAGATGAAATGGTTGAATAATTCTATTCAGGGTAAACGTGTTCAATGTAGTATTAAAAATTTTTTAAAATACCTTCAAATCCATTGCGCGTATAGTTCGTGAAGATGTGAAATTATTTATTATATTATTGTTTAAGTAATCTAGGGAGTAGCAAGCATTTATTATTATTATTATTATTATTTCTAGCGTCAATAGAAAGTGCATTGCCAATAACTGGAAAAGTTTAATATTTAAAGATAGAAATAATTCGTGTTTTAAAGGAATACAAATGTCTAATTCACACAAACTCGTACGATTGTGTCAATTGGGTCACAAAGGGTTATGCATAAAAGAGTGTAATCATTGATTTTCAATACTTAGTAAAATATGTAATACTCTACCTTTTTCTTAAGAAAGAAAAATAATTTGTTTAAATTAGGTGACAATTTTTTTATAAAAAAAGCAGCAAATATTTTTACAAACATATTAAAGTTTTCAACATGCGAAGTGAAACTTAAGAAAGGTTTTCATACAAAGCTCTAATTAATACCTTAAACTTCTAAATATTTCTGTAAATTTATTGTAAGTGTTCGTAGTACTTCATGACATTTTTTTTTTTTTCATTCCTTTTTAATGTGTTTCCTTTTTAATGTGTTCCATACTTACTTTTGTAAGGCCTTTCTGATACTTTTGATATTCGGGGATTTATTAATGTTTTAAACAAAAAATAATAATCAACTACTTGTAGATATATGCATAAACAAAAAAAAAACATATTTAACGCAGAACCAAAAATGATTATCCAAATGAAGTGTAATTTATAACTAAATTTTCTCTATTAATTAATATTAATTTTATGTACGTAAAATATAACATTTTTTAAGTTTATAACAACATAAAAATTATGCCAAACAAAACATATTAAAAATAGAAAATTCTTATTAAAAATTAATGCAATGTATTAAGTATCAGGATCCAACGATTTTTTTGTATTTGTCGACATAAAGCAACTTTAGAATATTATTTAATAAATCATGTATTTTACTTTTGAAGAGAAATGTAGCGCATACTAAACTATGCATGTGTTATGCATATTAAAGTCTGTATGCTGGATATAATGTTTCCGGAAGGTTTTCTAAAATTTATACTGCAACTTGAATATTTTAGTAGTTTATTCTGCTTATTTTTTTGCATTATTATGTGTATATATATAATTTTATATATTTTATATATCTTTCTGAATTACTTTAAAATGCATTTATTTTTTAACAATCAAAGTTATATTTTTAACAATATTTTTATTTTCTTGTATTTACCTTTTTTTCGAATCCCACCTGGTATGGCCTAATTTCTGAGAATATGATTTATTTTTACTGTAATATTTTATTTGAATAAATAAATTTAATTAATGAATAAATAGTAACAAACAAAAATAATATAAAGGAAAATGAAAAGTTGAAAGGAAAATCTCTGTCTAATTCGCCACTTAATATTATGACTCTATCACATGTATATACCAATATATTTTAATTGTAATTATTTAAAAAGAAATAACTAAAATAAAATTTATCTTTGTTGAACTAAGCAGGAATTGACTAATTTTTTTGCTATATTATTTGTATATGTTTAAATTCAAACAATGAACTCCATTTTTTTAAATTTTTTTTATTGGTATCGCTATTGAACTTACACTATACTATTTTTTCAAGAACTGGTAACTGAAATATTTTTTTCTAACACAATAAAGACATCATAACAAATATATTATATTTTCTTAAATTTTGAAAGGGTAATGTTACAAGAACTTTAAGTCGTGTCCATATTCAATAAACCTAATTTCTGATTTATAATTCAATTTGGAAACATTTTGCAAAAACAGTTAAACAATTATAAATGTCTTGTCTGTATCTAATAATGCATTTGATCTTAACAGTTTAGCCGAATTATTACATATATAATGATCTTTTTATAATAGAATTCTAACAGCAAATGTAAAATACACTGCTAGCCACACAAAATGCAACATTCTGAAGGAAATATGCAAAGTGTGTGAAATTTATATCATATGTTGGTGGCGATGAGTTATGCAAACCATTAGCATTATAGCGCAGGCACGCATCTAGGGTGACTGTTGCGCCACCTGGAAGCGATATATAAAGGAGAACAGGAATTTGAAATATGGCAACTGTTTATTTATTTATGTATTCTTTGGTAATTTTTGGCGTAAGAGAGAGAGAGAGAGAGCTATTCCCATCGAGCGTCTTTTGACAAAGTTTCTGAATTCAAACACGGAATAATAGTAGACTATAGGGAATGTGTGTGTGCGGATTGTCCTTCAAAAAAATCGGTGTCAATTGTGATGCGAATCTGTCATCGCTGATCGTTGGAGAAAAGGACGAACCGGTAGGACCGATCACAACAACCTCGTTACACCCCTGCCTATGATTACAGGTGAATTGTGTCAATGACAGTAAATTATCGCGCAGCCACATCATGAACAATAGCACAACAAAACCAGTCTGTTACACATAATTCAGTGGCCTCTCGCACCATTCGACGCCGTTTGCAGCAGAATGGACTGCCTGCAAGGCACCCGTTGCATGGCTTACTCTTGACTGGAAAACACAGGCACCGCCAATTGTGCGATGAACAGTGGGAGTGGACCGAAATTGTGTTTACTGACGAATCCCGCTTTTGTATTCAGCTTCACGATGGTCGAGATCCAGTTTGAGGACACTGTGAAGAGAGGCTGCTGAAATGTTGCGTTTTGAATCCCCTCACTGGTCCTGCACCCGGCAACATGGTTTGGGGTCGTATTAGATTTCAATGCCACATCCCGCTAGTACGCACTGTCAGCCAGTGCTATATCTTTGAGGTGTTGGTGTCCGTGGTCTTCCCATACATCCAGTGTTTGTCATCAGCCATATTCCAACAAAATAATGCGCGACCATACTTACACATAATGTTTAAAACTTCTTCTTTATCCAGCAGATTGAACCGCTTCCTTAGCATTCATGTTGTATGAACGTTTAATATTTAAGATATTTAGTGTCACTTAGATTAGACAATATATATAAAATTGCTTCAATAATAGTATTACAATAAAAAATTACTTAAGTACAATATTTTGAAAAAAAAAGGAACAAAGAATGACAAATTTTCAAAATATTATCCTTTTGTGAAAAATTGTATTATACTAATATTTTGCATGTATAAAGCTCAGGCCTCTGTACAGAGGCTCTACTAGAATTTTTGAATTATATAACTTAGAAGTGGGTTTATCTGTGTTTTACGACAACAGAAGGGAGAAATTTTAAGAGAAAAAACGCCGATAATTATTTCAATTGATTGTATCTCTGAAAATAATGTGATTTTTTTAAAAAAATCATAATTGAGTCTCTGTACAGAGGTCTGAGCTGTATACAGGAAAAATATTTTTATAATAGAAGCATTTTTGGAAAAAGGAGAACATTTTGAAAAAAGTTATTCTAAGTTAATTTTTTGCCGACATATTGTATTTAAATATTTTTTTTTGTCAAATGTCCTTAAAACAATTTTATACATGTATTATAATCTAAGTGGCACTTAATATCATGAATCTTATCCATTTATGTGCTTTTTTAAAGTCAGTCGGATACCTTAAATCAGATTTGACACTATAGAGGAAATATCTTATATCGTTATTAATTATCAATTTCAGGTAGAGAGAATCCTCGATAGTCAGCACGAATGCTGATCGCTTAATGTAAACACTATCCGGGATATAGCATATTGATATACTGAATATAGGAAGCTATTATGTGTAGTGTTAATGTATATATATATATACATGTGATTCATTGAAAATATATTCAATTCATTTGATGATAAAATAAAACTACAAATATTATATATGTATTTGCTTCATAAATAGTATGAGATGTACAATGGTCCTATAAATTATTAAGGCATCTCAAGGATGATTTTTTATAATTTTTGAGTTTCAAATTTGTATTATATGCTAAGTGTTAAAAGAATCAAGTAAGATTCAGAAGTCATACGTCGAGTTTGTCAATTTGTGCAATAAAATACATCAAACTATTTTTTCCCCTTTTTTAGTAAATATGGATAAACAAATATTAATTACTTTGCTATATTCAGGCAGGAAAACTTTTTCATATAATTACACGGCTAAATTGCGCCAAAAATTAAGCTGACATGATAATGAAATTCATTCAAAATAAAAATTAAACATTGTGAGTTAAACGGCCTTTCCCCCCACCTTCATTGTATTTGCAAATATTTTTTTTTTCTTTTTGTCTTTTTATACCTAAAATTAATTTATTGATACCCAACATCCTAACATATAAATTTATTTCCCATCGCCGTTTTTCTAAAAGTTTAATTTTTACACTTATTTCCAATGGATTTTTACAAGCCCAAAATAAGGAGATTTGGGGATTGAGAAATTCTTGAAATCAAAATAAATAGAAACTTGATTATGCAAAGCGACTGCTTCAAGTTTAATGATTTTTTTTCTTTTTTAAATAAAATGTTAAAAAATTATGTAAATTTTTTATTTCTTTAAAAATAAACTATGTTATTTTTTATTTTTATGTAACCCAGCATTATTAATGTTTTTTTAAATTTGAGTTTATCACTAGTATTTATGAATTTATAATTTTAAGCTATATTCAAAATCACACTTAATTGAATCCTTAAGTTTTACTAGTCATAGGTTATGTGTGTGATGGAATATTTAAAAAAAATATTTCTTTTTCATCTGTAGCATTTTTTCATAAAAAACATAGTTTTTCTAAAATCTTATTAAATTAGAAATATCATTCATCAAAATTGCTGTCTGAATACTTTTTCTGTGCATTTCAGATACTAAAAAGAAAAAAAAAACTTCACTGGTTATATTTAATTTCTAAGATAAATGAATTCCAACTCCTTTATTTCAGAAATTCTTTATTCTAAAAATCAAATCTTTCCCTGAATATATTTTTGCTGTTTTCTGTTTTTAAGAAATAAGGAAATGTATTCTATTTTTACTTGACAGCTTAATAACTCCCCCTCACAGAAGCGCCTCTTCTATTTCAGAGCGTTCAAACAACTAGCGTGATGCTTATACTATTCTGATTCTCAAGCTTTGCATTAAGTATATCTGAGTCTCTTTTTCTCCAAAGCTGGTGTGGGGATAAAAATTATAAAGTCAAATTACTTCCTTTTGTTCTCTCAGTAAAAGAACACGAAATAATGAGCTTTGTTATCTATCTAGAAAAGAAGTCATCTTTTGAAATGTAAGCTGTGCTTTTTCCAAATGCGAATATTGAGAAATGCTGTTGTGCTTTTTCCCCCTTCTACTTAAGCTTCTTAAGTAGAAAATTCTTTGTAAATGAAGACTGTAAGATGTGAAAATACGATTTTTTAATGTAGTTTACTTAACAAAAATTGAAAAAAAAATCCTACATATTTTAAGCCAATACTCATTTGCTTATTCGCAAATTATTCCTGAATATTCTAAGCATTAAAGATGTTAATTACAGGATGAATGTTTACTTGAATATTCCTCGATTTATTGAATGAATCTGTTTTAAATAATAACTTTTCTAAATGAATTTAACATGAATCGTTTACTTTTATTTATAACGCTTCATCATTTCTTTAACATCGATCTATTAATTATCTAATATTATTTGATTTATCTAACAATAATCACTATTTATTTACTCATTTTCTTATTTAGCATGAATTTTTTTTTTCTATTTACAACATTTCTTATTAAGTTAACATAGAAAAATATTAAAGATATTTTCAAATTGTGTAAAATGTACTAAAAAAAAAGTCTTTAATGCTTAGAGACTTTAAAATTTATAGATACATATATTGCTGTTACTTATGCCACCTGATTTATAGTCAAATCGGATCAAAGCACACTAAATTCATTGCGGCAAGGGTTCAAATTTGTACGTATATCGTAGTTTTGAGCACCATGCAGGTGACAGCACGATTTTGCTCAGTTCCATCCCAATTTTGGATAACACCCTGGGTGAGTTCAGAGGAGTCTCCCACCTCTATTCCTCTGCTACCAAAATCACGAGATAACTTGTGGCTCGACGTGTATTTATAGTACCCTCATGCCGCAAAGGCACTATACATTTACAAACCCACATACCTTCTCCGGGTTCAAACCGAGATCCTACGGTGCAGCAATCAGCCTCAATAATCTCTATTCCTATAGGTCTAAATCATATAAATGTATTAGTAACACATATTGAATTTATACGTCGTTCAAACCCAATTACAATGTCAAATGTAGAAGATTAGATGCTTATTAGTAGCACATATCATTCAATACATTCCAACACATTTAATTTTTGACACAGTTAATAATGCAAAGCTCATTCTGTAATTCTAAAAAAAGAATAAAAATAAATTTTACGAAAATGGCAAATTATTTTTCATTAAAAAGGGCAAGATAACATATATTTTAGCTTTACCTTCTTATTGACATCATATATGAAGATTTATTTCATGAAAAATAAAAATGATAAGATGGTATTAAAAATCAATTTGAAAAAATACTTTTTCAAGTACATTTCTTCATTTTTAGTAGAAATGTTTATAGGTAATGTAATTTATTACTACGTGGATCTAATTGGTTTTCAATTTCCATAACTTCGAAATAAAAAAGCACAAATAAATGTGGTATTTAATAAGTTATATAATAATTACAAATAAAACAAATAATGCTCTATTAAGAATTTTTCATTAAAAAAATCTGAGATGGCTCTAGAAAAAATGCATAAGGAAATGCATAATATTTTATACATATACTTCTTGAAGATGCATTATTTAGTTAAATGATTATTTATTTTACAATTGACAACCTACTCAGTACAGCTATGCATTTTTTTTGAACATCATAAAGTGTTTTTCAATATCTTATTTAACAATATTTTACAATTTGTAAATGTTATTTATTGAAGTACATAAAAACGTTGAGTTAAATATAGTATAAATGTTGAAGTAGTAATGTAAACAATAAGGTAAACACCCATTAATGTAAGTAGAAATGTAAAATTATATTAATGAAATGAATATTGTAAAAATCATTTGTAAATTTTATACAAAGTGCGAGATTATAAGGAGTTTCAATTTTTTTTCCTAAATTTTAACTAATATTTTAGGTAAACTTTTTATGAAGTTTTTAATGAATATATTATTTTCTTCGTCAAAAAGGGTCTTACATAATAATAACACCGGTAAAAAAATGAATATTTTAAAGTTTTGACCCAGACATAGTGACAATGCGAGAAGACACCTGTTAATAATGGGTTTTATTTTATTTGTCATACAATACTATGTGTATATTTTTGCTACAAGGATGCACTTCTTGCATTAATAAAAAAATATATAATTTATAGGTTCTCAACTTAGCATATATAAAATTGCATTTTATAACAAAGTAGAATATTTATATTATTTCTTCCAAAAATATATTAAAAATATTTTTTTCTTTTACTGAGTAATAAGACACATAATATAATTAAAAAAATACCATTTATTTTTCATATGTTATGATAACTTAATTTTAGAAGACAATGACCAACTTCTTAAAAGAACTTTGAGTAATTTAGTTCACAAATTTTGTATTACAATAATTCAATTAAGATACGTTTTGTTTTGATCCCACCTTATTAGTTGATTATTCTGTTTATAAATAAGTCAGTAAGCTCATCTGTTGCGTGTTTGATTTAAAATTATCCCTATCGTATATACTTTAACTTCGTTAACAGAGGTAAAATATTTTTGAAACTTAGAAGAGAACTAATGCAAAATTTCAATTTGATTGGATTTAAATACTATTACCGTTGTGAAATGTACAATTGCTAATGTTTTTGCTGCCACTTATTAATTTCAAATCGAAATAAATATCGCAGAGATCACACATTTTGGAGATAAGAAATATATATCATGTTTATATTATTAAACGTGTTATACCCTGATTTGACATGCTTGCAAAATATTTAGGGTAGAATATTAATGTAATTATATACAACTAAGGAAAATACCGTACATTCTGGATCAAATCTCACACGTTTAACAAACAATATGGAATTAAAGGGCACTAGTTTTACCCCTGATATATAATAGACAACTTTAAAAATATTGGTAAGAGGGGCATACAAATAAATTGAATCTCTGCATATATCTAAATACTCTTCATTTAAAGAAATTGCACGCCTTATAATCTTTGAACGTTGTTATACCTCGAAATTTCTTCTCCTTTCCTATTTCTTGTGCTTTAGGTTTGTAATTTTATAGTAGTATACTATTATTCAAAAGCCTGGGTTGGTTCTTTGAATAAAATACTTCAAAAGATACAGGGCTCATATAGATTTCAAGCTTCTTAGTTATAATGGGTGAGCGTTATACGGCGAATATACACAATTTAAAAAAATGTGTTTTGGAGGTATAAGTGTATATTATACGCCAGTGGCCGTAATAAACCGTTATGTACAGTATGTACTCTCGATAGTGACAATTCAGCAAGACACACAAACATTTAACTAAAGATATAAATTAAGGACGAGAAAAATAAATTTCTTAAAAAGTATATAATCTGTCACTTACAAGGGCATAATTAGTAAACAATTAAATGGTTATATATCGCTACACTAATTAAAATGAATTTAATCCAAAAATATGTCATAGCTTCCAAAATATCGATACTATTTGAATATATATGTTATTTTAACTATATACATTTAACATTTTACTTCTAGAATATTAAATTTGTAGATATAAAAGTCTTTGTACAGACACTTAGTTTTAATACTTTACAAACTCAAAATAGTTAAATAAATTTATTACATAAACATAGTTTTAAATGAACACACTGTTTTAAGTAAACCGTGAATCTCTTTTCACCAGTAGATTTATATACTTTACTCTTTGCCAACGTGAAGAAAGTAGCATCATTCGTTTTCTGAATGTACAAAATATTCAGTATATTGAAACTGTTCCATATCTTGGGTGCAATGTCCAAAACATGTGATATATTAAACGTTATATTTAAAGAAATTTTGTTACACGATAATACACACGTCTTCAAGCGTCAGTACGACCACAACATGCGCTGAATCCTCCTCCTTAAAATCACCACTTGGCAACAAGTGGTTTTAAATTATTCTTGCAACCAATTGAATTTTTACGTACAAAATGTTCTAAATATAATGACCTTAAACAAAAAGTACGCATTGTGGCTCATATACTTCACGGTACAAGAGTATAACATTGGAATTCACAAATTGGTCTCGTGTAACAGTAATTCTCTTGACAATTAAGCCGACTGCATTAAAATATATTAAGGTAATGTAATATGACTTCAGAAATAAAATTTTTATGTTGATATGCTTCGTTATTCATCAGTTATTCCAAAATGTTCATAAGTTATTTAACAACCCTTGTTAGTATATACAGACAACGCTATGCATTTTGAGAAAACTTATATCGGTCTTTGTAAACATGGTCCATATGTATAAAATAAGATAAAAAACAACCGGGCAAAATTATATAATTCTGTCATTCAACAACTATATTTATAAAAAAACAGTAGAGAAATAATATAAAAAATTAATAATATGATTAAATTTTACTTAAAATGTTACTTTCTATCGAAGCTAGGGAGAGGATACCATTTATTCATCTAATGGGGGACTATCTCTCATTGTACAAATTATACAGCTCTTTATACTCATTACTCAAATTGTAAAATTGTAATTTACATGTAATATGTAGTTCTATTTTTGTATTTGTATTTGCATTTTACAAAATTCGTTTTTGGTGCTCCTTTTCCATTAAATTCGTCACTGAAGCTGCATCGTCCCACACTTTGATAAAGTACTCAGGTTTTGATAAACCTGAAGCTTCTTGGAAAGTTGAGTGTTTAATTCCGTTGATTCTTTATAAGGCTTCGTGTGAGACAACGCCTTTCTTCTAACGCAAAGAATCTAGTCCAAGCAATCTATGCACTAATTTTCTGTGAGAGCTTGCAATATTGTTCTATCACAACTGTATTGAAGAGAAAAAAAGAAACAGCACACAGTTGAAAGTTCAACGTGTACGACACATGTGAAATCGCGGTTGCCATGTTGGAGAATTACCTTGAACGTTGACATTGTTGAAATATATAACTTAGAAAAGTGGGTTTATTCATTTTTACGACAACAGAGGGAAGCAATTTTAAGAAAAAAAAAAACGCGAATAATTATTTCAATTGGTGGTAACTCTGAAAATAATGCCAATTTTTCAAAAATTCTAATTGAGCCTCTGTAGAGAGATCTGATCTATGTACAGGCAAAAATAGTATTATAATAGAACCATTTTTCGCAAAAGGAGAACATTTGGAAAAAAGATTATTCTAAGTTAATTTTTTGCCAAAATATTATATTCAAATAATTTTTTTTGTCAAAATGTCGCTTGAATGAATTGTCTCCTCCTGACGTGTATTTAAAAAATGGATGTCACTCCGAGGAAAAAGACCAGAATTGTTGCCCTTAGTCAACATACTTTTATGACTTCGAGGGATATTTTTACAGCAGTTGGTGTTTGAAAATCCAATGTTTCTGGGATTTTTAAGCAGCAAAAGAATTGTGGGGCAGTATCTCCAAAATGAAAGAGTAAATGTGGACGCAAACGTAAGACTACACCTCGAACAGACAAATTTCTTGTACGAAATAGTACAATGAATCATTTTAAAACAAGTAGAGATCTTCAGAGAGAATTATACGCTAGAAGTGTGAGCATGGATTAATCGATAATTCGACGAATGTTTATTGAAGCTGGGAGATTTGCAAAAAAACCAATCGAAAAACAGTTATTAACGCCTCCAATAAAGAAAAAAAAAATGTTTGGATTGGGCCAGAAAATATAAGTCTTGGATTGCACAAGATTGGAAGAATGATGACTCAGCGACGAAACCTCTTTTTTTTTGTGCAAGAGTTTCGATGAAGATTTTTCAGGCGAGTGGTGGAGAACCTATCAGGGAACAGCATCTCATTCAAACAGTTATGCACCCTCAGAAACAAATGTTTTCGGGTTATTTTACTTCTGGAGGACCTGGCAGTTTAGTACCAGTTGATGGAATGATGAACTTTAAAAAATACATTTCTATAATAGTAAGTAAATTTGCACCAACGATGCAAATGTTCGCTGTGGTGTTAGCACATTTCAACTAGATCTTGCTCCATGCCATACTTCTAAGCTAAAAATGATTTTTTTTCAAAAGCAGAAAAAAAAGTTTACGGGATTGGTCTTCTAATTCTCCTAATGTAAATTCAATCGAAACTTTGTGGAGCTATGTAAAGAGACGAGTGAGTAAAATTGAATACTCAACAAAGAAAACAATAATTGAGAATGCTATAAAGGTTTGATTTCTTGATGACAAAATAAAAAAAAATGTATGCTCTAATTCAGTCCGAGTGAGGGATCTCATTCAAGCTAGAAGAGGACATATTGTGTATTAGATTGTAATAACGTGCATGTGTGTGTGTGTGTGTGTGTGTGTAAATTAACCTATAGTAATTAAACAACATCTGTGAAAATATTTGTGTTTCTCCGAATTAATTTTCACAGTACTTTATATGCGTAATATAGTATTCCTCCAAGTATAGGGGGCATCTGCCCCTTATACTTAGGGGATGATGACACATGATTCAGAAACAAATGAAATATTTTTTTTTTCATTTTATAACACTATATATGATTGTTTAAAGTATAACTACAATTAATAGTTAGGTTTTGAGGATGACATAGGGGATCTCTATAGTACAAGGATGTGCAGGGCTGAAGTCGACTACAACTTCAGCCTGCTGTAGATGATTCTGAAGGAAAATTCGTTTTTAGATAACTAATTATGAAATAATTAAATTTTTCGTTTATCATAGTAAATGTTATTTCACATTTAATTTGGTAATGTTTTTCTTATTTTCTTTTACTGTGGTGTTGCATCTTACTCCATGATTAGTGGCATCTTTCCCCATATATGGGGGTAGATGTCACAATTAAATGAATTTATTTTAACATATTAAATTTCATATTTATTTTTATACTAAGAGTAGAACTATTTCGTACACATAACTAATGGAATATTGAAAACATAAGGTGTATTTTTTCCTTGGTCTTGTCATTTCAATTTTCAGTGTAATAATCGAAAAATTCTTAACTGTAGCGTCTCCCCCCGAATTAACTTAAATGTTTAATAGCGTCTGTGAAAACTGTATATTTCTTTATGAAACACCCTGTGTTAAAATTAATTTAAGCATCCATTTATTTCATACAAATAAATACCTGTTTCCGTTAAAGAATCCCACAATTTGTTTTATTTGAATTCAAACAATTATAAAATATTTTATATGCGCTTATTTTTAATAATGGGAATCTATTTAAAAGGATATCGAGACAAATTAAATACTTTAAAAATATTTAAACATAATCAAAATTAATGTTCTAGTTGCATTTTTGGAGTAATAGCTTCTGTAACTTAAATAAACAAAAGAAGAATATTTTTTCTCAGGAAAAGATCCTATTGGGTTTGTAAAGCTTCATAGAAAAAAGAACGCTACGTAATTCGTATATTCACTAGCTTTGCTTAACGTGAGGCAATCAGTAGGAAGAAAGAGGACTTTCTTAAATTGCTGAAATGTTTTTTACCCCGCGTAAGCTGTTTGAATCTTCTTTTGAATTCTAACAAAAATAAATAAATAAATATTTCATTTTTATCTTTCATATCTTTTTTTAGAACAAAATCAGAAAAGATACGGAATCTTCTTGAATTATCTAAAAAAAGAACAAGAAAATATTTTAAATTGGAATACTTGGGAAACATTTTTCTTTTCTTTACTTTTTTCTATTATACGCATTTTTCTTCTTAATAAAACAACAAAAGTAATCTTAATTTTGAGCCAAGATAGGATGAGAAAATCCAGCTTTATTTATGGTATGAACGGGTGAATCCAACAATTATAATTTTTATAATGTTTAATGATGCAATATAATCATATAAAGAAAATGATTGCTATGATATTTTGGAGCTGAAAACTATGATCACTAATATTTTTCCTATAAAAAAACCATACCATTATTGTAATTTGAACTTTTTTTTATAGATACAACAATATTTAACTACTTGAATTGATTTGAATATTTTTAAGGAATAATTGCTCAAATGGTCGTTTATTCCCTTATTATCAGAAATAATATTAACTTGTTTCCTTTCAGGTATGAGACTTAACTAGACACATATGTAAGTTTAAATATTACTAGAAAAATAGAAAATTATTATCTAATATCCGAGATCGTTCGAAATTTAAAACACATAAAATATTAACATATAAAACTCTTCCTTGAAGAGCGTGGAGGCTCCATTGCAGGACCGACTTCCTACTAACCAGTTAAGATTTCCCTACAAAAATATCAAATATACCAGTTTTTTTTTGCAACATTTTCTTGTGGACCGTATCATTGTGCAGCTTACCACCAATTTTCCGATCTCCTAAAAAAATTGTCTTTCAGGTATATGAAGTTTCTTAGCTTAGAATTTGGTTTCGTTTTAGTTTCAAAGCATTTTTCTACTCTTAAATTCAAGTAATTAAAAATATTATTGAGTACAATGAACACTTTCAGTGTGAAATATTTATTAACTTTAATTTTCAATACTAAAATCATTTCCGTTTGATTATGTTTTTGAATGGTCATAATTATTTAATTAAGACTAATTTCAAGGTGAATTTTTGGCATCGCTCACAGAAATCATTTTATATCACGTATCTTTGTTTGAAGGCGTGACATAATTTTCCTTTGAAGATGCCGTTGGAGACAGATAGAGTACCTATCCCTGTTGGGATTTAAAGCTCGAAACTTTGAAGTTAAAGTGACTGTGATACCATAAAAAATATAAGAGGTACAGTTTGGGAATTTCTTTGAGTATGAATATAAAATAAAGTATTTTAAGATAGTTAATAATAAGTAAAGATGGTGGAAACACCAAGAGAAATTTACTATTTACTGATATAACATGTGTGTGGGGCTTAGCCTGGCCAATCGGGATGCAGCAAAGAAATCCGAACAAAATGTGGAGAAATTTTTGTACTCGAATACAGAAAAATAAAGTGATGTCTCTGATTAGCTGGGACTAAACTTTCCCAAAAGAGCAGAATCAAAAGGGGCATAGTACCTTGCGAGAACAAAAATTGTTTGCTGTCATATACATGTTACGATTCAACATAAGTTAACAAATTTTGCTAATTTGGATCTGAATTTTATATATTATCTATAAGAATGTATAAACTTTAAGAAAACGAGAGAAATTTTTTTCTTTAATAAATACAAAATTTAAAAAAAGATAAATATATATACCAAATTTAAAAAAAAATTACTTACCTCCTGTCCCCGCAAGATAATTTTTAAATTATACACTTTAGAATCTCAATTTTTGCATTAAAGTGAAGCTAAATGTAACCTTTATTCTGTGTATACCACTTAATTGAAAAGTATCTGATATTTTAATATTTTTTAAAATTAAATTAAATTACAAAATATTTTTTTTAAAATTTCAATTTTTATACAGTTGCAAATCAAAATGTATTAAACCATAAAACATAATTATGGCAGACAGAATTAAGATCTATGACTAAAATATGCATGCCAATTTTTGTAGCTCTAGAATAAAAACTTTTTTTACAATCGTGCGGGAAAGTGTAAAAAATTGTAACTGAGAAAATCAAGTTTAAAGATTGACATTTCAATATTTCAAATAAAACATAATACATAATATTTAAAATGATCCTGATTCATATGTAAGACTTTCTAGTTCTGCAAAATGCTCATTTATGGCTTTTTTTCTCATTCTGCTACCCCTACGGGCCTCTAATGTATATGATTTTGATTTAATTTCGGCATTTTTTATGCGTGCATAATTGGCCTTAAAGGCAGAGGTTACAGTAAAATGTCCTATTTTAAAGCCAAGAGCTTTCATTATCTTTATACGTCCCGTCATTCCCTCATTAAACATCACTATATCCTCATTTACTGCTATGTCTACAATATTTTTAGATGACCCCCCACACACAGAAGTTTTGGGACAGTACTTCCAAACAGTCGAGTTGAACGACTCTTTAGCGTTTTGTGTTTTACCCCCCCCACACACATTTTTTCAGCAATTTTGGTGCAGATAGTTCTGCTATTATAGGCTTTATTTCATCCATTATGGCAATTGGCACAATATTTTTATGTTTGAATAAAAAAGTACTATTCGTAGCAACTGCCTTTTGATATTTGCACCAGGAAGTATCACCAATTCGGCAGAAGTGATGCATAAGTTCCTCATCAGTGGACCTATAATGACAATAAATTGCCCATATGGCCTGACGCATATCACTAACGGAGCTATTATTCTGTCTAATATCATTGCCATAATAGGAGGTAATTGTATCAATGAACTTATCAGTCAAACGATTTTTACCGCTCATACTCTTACCATCTGATAATTTTTTACCACGATTCATTGTTTTTAATTTTCGCAGTCTAGCACCCATACGCTTTTGTATGTGGCAAACACATTCAACTTTTTCTATAGAATATGGTGCTGTTCTTTGAAGTTCTGGGAAGGTTTTTGTGTCCCCATCGCCGATATACTTAATATATTTCGTATTTCGTTGTGGCACCAATCTTTCAAATATTTCCTTCATCCCGTCTACTTCCATTTTACTGCAAGAACATATATGGTTCTTTACACAGTGTGGTTGATGTTTCAATTTTCACTCTTCATATGAATGTCCAGATTTTGGACCTCGCCATTTTTCACATCCTTTACAATATGAAAAGAGAACAGCAACATCAATCACTTTCCCTGTAACATCTTCAATGGCACTATACACACCAATATGTGAAGTGTGTCTACGTGTTTTCCACGTATCGTCACCACTGACACAGATTTCGTTACTTCCAGAAGCTGATACTTCTTGTCTCGCAGCATTTTTCATGGAGTCGTCTTATGTATCGAACAATTTCAATTATAAAATTCTGCGAGCTGCATCTACCCGATGCTCGGCGTTGGATGAAGAAGTTCAGACTCGAGCCAGTCAATTAAAGTAACTCAGTGTTTCTCAAACTGTGGGGCGCGATAACCTTACGAGGGGGGCGCGAGCATATCGAAAATAAAAGATTTAAAAATAATTAATTTACTGGAATGAATTAAAACAAAATACTTTCAGACATAATAAAAAATGCGCTTTTACTCTGATGTAAGTTATAGGCGATATCAAGTCATCAAAAAAAAAAAAAAAAAAAAAAAAACTTCTTCAATACTTAATTAGCTATCTTTGATCCTATAACCAAATAAAAAATATTTTTTATTTAATTTGCTGTAATCCCATGATGAGAGAGTTTTTATTACGTTTTCTTTTTAAAAATAACATTCTACTCTTTCAGAGAAAAAACAGATCCCAGATCCAGAATCGAAAAATTCAGGAACATAAAAAATTCATCACTGTCATTATTTTTGGAATACTGCACATTATAGCTGTAATTTTTTTGACCTTCTAAGTTATTGGTAGAGTTAGTTATAACCCATCTCTTATGTGTTTATTTCTCATTTAAGGAAGTTGTAAGTAATGTATTTCTCTATTGCGCTTTTTTCCATGTAAAACAGTTTTATGATATTTGGAAAACCACGGAAAGCACACACACACACACTTTGATGGATTACTATGCAAAGACTGAGACCAAGAGGAGTATTTTCAAACATAAAGCATAACACTTGTTTTTAGCAGTAACATACATATTAACATAATGAATACACTTTTTACCCGGAAGTGGTCGCGCGGGACACACAGATCACGAAATTGTTGATTCTGGCAAAACTGTTTATTTGTCACCAAAGAAAAATTGAAGAGTCCTTGAAAGTAGGTAAGTAACTTTCTCTAAGTTAAATTATTCACTGGAATAACGATTTGTATCGTGTACAATAAAATAATTATAAAAAAAAGGATTGGGGTGACTCAATAACCCCACTAGATCGTATTGAGTGCGCGCCTGCTCCCAGGTTAAAATATGTTGAAGTCTTTTTGCTTTAAATATTAAAAATAATACAATTATTCTTCGTCGGAATTTTATATTGTTGTTCATTATTTAACATCAACTATAAATGCTAATTCTGTGAGGCTTAAAATTAAAATTCGCTTAAAACTAATTATAATTTGAGCAAGCATTTAAAAAAAAACATTTTACATTTTTGTAAACATTGTTGCGCACTTGGCTTTACTCTCCTTACAATACAGCTATTATATCAAGAATGTTTTATTTTCTTTTAAACGAACTCCTCCAAAGAGGGTGTACTTCGGCCGGTATACTTTTAATGTATCAGTGCTGCACAGAGTTTTTTATAACTAATTAATTAATACTAAATTAAGAACAAGTTTAATAAGTATTAACGACTTCCATGGGCTTGTCCTGCAAAGCAAAGTTTTTATAAGGAATGCTTATGATTAGAAATTGACCCTCTGAGTTATTTTTCTATATTTAGCAGATATCCATATTTTGTCTTCTAAGCAGTCACCGCATTTTGCAATATGTTCAATTTAAAAATTAGAGAAAGGAAAAATAACGTAATAATTGTCCTATTGCTTAGTTAATTTATTTTTTTGCTTAAAAGTAGTATTCAAAATATAATACTTATGTTATTTATGTGTATGTTTTATAATTAAGATCTCGTATTGTAGCTTTAGCGTCAAAGTGCATTATTATTGCATTTAGTGCATTATTAATGTATAAGGGGGGGGCGATAAAAATTGTGATTAAAAAGGGGGACGCCAGTATTGAAAGTTTGAGAAGCACTGAAGTAACTGAGTTTATTCAGAACTACCGAGTGAGTGTGAGCACGTGTGGCTCCACCCCTTTTATACACAGAACATAATGACGTCACACAACCTCTTCACAGTTACAAAAACGTGGCGCCATGCAGCCACTCATTCACACAAATCATCTTTATTCACAACATACTTCCCCCTTTGAGACTTGGGGAGAGTCTCAAACCTATAACAGTTATAATTCAAAAGATCAAGTCTCTCTTCGGTTCTTTAACCAATTTTCCAGAAGAAGTATATTTTTTTTACAATTGCATCATTAGTATTCAAGACCTTTTCAGGTTTAGTACTTTTAACAGAAATTGATTCCTCTTTCAACTCCTTATCGCTATTAGCAATCGTTTGTACTTCCAAAGGGAAGATACGTTGCACGGGGCGTATTACTGTTCCATGTTGAGTTTTTAGCCGAACTGTTCGAATTTCCCCATCTCGACCAGGGATTAATTATATAATCTTAGCTATAGACCAAGACATGCGTTTCTTATTGTCGTTTCCAATTAAGACCATTTACCCAATTCGGGGTTCCCGCACCCGATTATCATTCTGTTTTTGTATTAGCTCACTTAGATATTCTTTCCTGAAACGTTGTCTTAAATCACTTAAAAGTTTAATTCTATATTTCTTTCTTTTTCTTAAGTCTCTCGAATTCAATTCGTCAATATCGGTAGTATCGGAACAGCGATTCTCTATTAAAAACATTGCTGGAGTAAGAGGGATCAATTCCTGTGGATTTTCAGATATATAAGTTAAAGGTCTATTATTGAATAAAAATTCGCAATCACAAATCACGGTAGACAATTATTCATAGGACAATATTGATTTTCCAAGAGAACGTCTCAATAGTTCCTTGATAATGCGAACCAACCTTTCCCACCAGCCTCCCCACCATGCGGCGGTGGGTGGTATAAATTTCCAAACTATTTTTGAGTTGATGTCTCTCTCGATATTTTATGCCAATCCAATTTCGCAAGGTCATTAAAATCACCTCGGAAATTAGTACCGTTATCACAGTAAATTATACTGGGCCTCCCGCGCCTGGCAATGAAACGCCTAAGGGCTAGCAAAAAGGCATCAGAAGATAAAGCGTTTACTAATTCAAGATGTAGTGCGCGATAGACTGCGCAAGTAAACAATGTAATCCATACCTTTTCGCCGGTTTTTAAAAACAGAGGTCCAGCTAAGTCAATTCCTACAACTTCAAATATCGCGCAATCATTCACGCGGTCTGGTGGTAAGGGTGATGGCCCGCTTGATAATGATTCCACTTTAAAACGAGCACAAATAAAACATTCATTCAAAATACTCTTAATAGTTTTTCTAGCTCTTATAATCCAGAACCTTTCTCTAATTAATGATTGCATTATTTGGATTCCTGCATGACAGTTCCTTTTGTGTACAGATCTAATCAAAATTTTTGTAAATTCACATTTATCAGGTAACAATATAGGATACAAAAAAGAACCTTCATCATTTCGTTCAGTTATTTTAGATTTTACTCTTAAAATATTATCATTATCACTAAAAGTAACAAATTTTAAAGATTCAACATCAGGTAAATAATATGTCTGAGTTAAACGAATCAATTGTTTCTCAGAATTTTCAATTTCAGCAACAGAAAGTTCATGTTCCTTACATTTGTTATAATCTTTGCGACAATTATTTACAAATCTTAAAATCCATGCAAATACTCTTATCATTTTATCATAATCAGACTCATTACATATAAGCAAGGAAGGTGCATCGTTTGCTAGATCAACATTCGCATTTTTATTTTTCTTTCTCTCTACGTTAACTTCTTGAGGCTCGCAACTGATTTCACCATCTGGCCAATATTCCGAATATTGTTTCAACCAGGAAGGCCCCTCCCACCATCCAGAACCAAGCATTTGTCGTGGAGAACAACCACGAGATAGTAAATCCGCGATATTCATGTTCCTTGGAACGTACTTCCATGACTGGCTTTGAGTTAGTTGTCTAATTTCCTTTACCCTATTAGCTACAAAAACCGACCAATTTCCATATTCTTTAATCCACCAAAGTGCTGTTGTGGAATCGGATCAAAGAGTAACTTACAAGTTTGGCATATTAAGCGCTTTCAAAATAGAATTTACAAGTCGAGCACCTACACAACAAGCCATTAGTTCTAGACGCGGTATTCTCAAAAGTTTGAGAGGAGCTACTCTAGACTTCGCTCTAACGAGAATTACGCTAACTCTAGAATCAACTATTGATCGAGCAAAGACGCATCCCGCATATGACCCCTTGCTTGCATCAACAAATACATGTAATTCAGTAAAAATATCAATTTTCATACAAAGTGGTACAATTACATCTTTCAAAATTTGAATTTCATTAAACCATTTCATAAATTTGTTTACAATATTCTGAGGTAGTTCCTGATCCCATGCCTTTTTCATTTTCCATATTTCCTGCAATAGTAATTTTGGGAGCAATGTAGACGGCGCCAACATTCCAATAGGATCAAAAACTTTTTGCACCGTAGACAAAACTAATCGTTTCGTTATTTTCACTTCGCACATTAATGAGTCGAAATTCGTGCAACATTTCAAAACATCATTATCCAAGTCCCAGATGATACCCAAAATAAAAGTTTCGCCTGAGTGTTTATCAACACTTCTACTCGCCACATTGCTCTCAAAAATACGTAAATTAAAACATCCTTCCGACATAATTAATTAGTCTTCTCAATAAATATCTCTATTTCATCAGCACTGAAAACACCAGTTACACAATTATCAACATAAAAGGAAGATTTTAACTTTTGTGCAACTTCCTTACATTCGGAATTACAGTTTTCCAAAAGATGCATAATAGATGCATTCAATAAAAAAAGGGCTTGAAAACACCCCAAACACAACTCGACAATACATGTACACTAATTGTTTTTCATTGCATGGGAAAAAAAAATCTGAGATAATCTCTATCTTTCGGTGCAACAGATATCATCAAAAACGCCTTTTCAATATCGGCTACAATTCCGACTGGATAAATTCTAAAACGATCTAAAATGTCAGGTATCAGTTCAATAAGGTTTACGCCTTTATATAAACAGTCGTTCAAAGGTGGTTTCCCTTTTTCACGGGCCGAAGCATCGAATACGGGTCGGAGTTTTGTAGTCGCACTATCTAATTTAATCACGGGTCTATGCGGTAAATAATGACATTCATTGTTCAATTCTACTTCCGGCACACGTTCAATGATATTTATATCTTCCCATTGCCTAAACACACTTTTATAATTCTCAAAAAATTTACCGTTTCTTAATTTATTCATCATCCGTAGATGTCTTTTCCATGTTAGTTCTTTGTTACTGGGCAAATTTTCAGAGTTACATTTCCATGGGAGTTTAACTTCATATCTTCCATCGGGAAGAATATTCATTTTATTCTTAAAATCGGTTAATTCAAAATTTTCTTTCGTATTCTCATTAAGTAAGGGATCCGTTATTCCTAAAACATCAAGTTCCCATAACATCGTTATGGGATAATGTCGTTAACATAACGTTTTTATCGTTCGAACATACTTTTCCAATTACCGTCCATCCTAGTTTAGTTTCAATAGCTGTTAAACCCGAATCAAATTCAATTAAATTCCCAGTCAATAATTTTCCTATATTATCAGCCCCAATCAAAAGCCCAATTTCCGTTTCTTTACAATTTAAATCCGATAAAATAATTTCTTTATTTTTTAACTCATTTAAAATATGCTTATCCTCAATCTTAGAAATAAATCCACATATTTTCTTTTCGGATAGCACTTCAAAACAACATGCAGAAGAGTGTTTCAAATCACTGAACACAATAGAATACACGCTGTGATGTTTCGGTTTAGTTTCGTGCCCCCGAATAGAGAATGAATTATAGTTTCCTCTCTAAGTGGAGTAGCCTTCAAAATACTAGTAACACTTTCACTAATGTAGCTAATTGCACAAGCGGTATCAATCAGAACTCTAATTTTCCTTTCCTGATCTTTAATGCGAATGAAAACGCAGAGAGTTTGAAAGTAAATACTTTGGTTTCTGTTGCAGTTACTTGATAGAGAGTTCTCAGTTTTTATGGAACACAATTTTTGATCATGCTTCTTATTTAATTTTGGACACATAATTTCAAAATGAGAATAATTACATTTAGAACAATTAATATCATTTTTAATATCACAATTTTTACTCAAATGACCAGATCTATTTAAACAAATAAAACAAGCACCTTTTCTTAATAACAATTGTCTCTTAGCATTTAAAGACATTTTTCTAGCATTACACCAATTTTTACTGGGATGATATTTCTCACAAAATACACAGTTATAAATTTTCTTACCTGAGGACTTTACGGAACTCGCCAGAGCTGATGCAGTCATTAATTCAGTCAGCTTAACCCTTTCAGTTGGGAATCTTTTTTTTTCGGATAGGAGTTCCAAAACTGGATTTTGCCAGCTGCACCATCTCTTCCCCTTGGACTTCCAGGCGAAGGAAAGTCATTAAGTGTTCTAGAGTTCGCGATCCTTTATCGTCTGTTTCAGTATTCCGTTTTCCTTCCCAGGCCATCAGGATTTCCTCGGGTAATCAGGACTCTACCAATGGTGTAAGGAAATCTCCATATTTTTCTTGTGTTCATCCAAGTCTCTCCAACGACCGTAATTTCCCTCCAAGTTCATCGTACAAGACCGACAAATCAGTTTTCGTTCTTCCAGAAACAGCGTTCTTCATTACTAAATTTAAAAGTTCACGTGCGTAAACTTGTACTAACAAATCTTCACGACCGAATCTCTCTTTTAATTGATCAATGGCTTTAGGATAATTTTCCGCCGTTGCAGGGAAACTCAACACTAATCGTTCTGCTTTCGATTTCGGTTCCACGGATTGCAATAAATATTGCATTTTGTCTTCTTCCGCAATGCTTTTATCATTGTGAATTTTCTGAAACTGACTCCAGAAGGCCAAAAATCTTTAGCTTCACCGCTGAACTTCTTCAGTTCGATTTTCGGTAATTTAAAGCTTCTCTTTTCAGTTTCGGTAGGAACAACGGTTTCTCGTACTTTCAAATCTACTCGAGTACACATTTCGATGTAGTGGTCACGGTAGTTTTCTGCATCTTCCATATCATCTAAATATTCTTGCATGGCATCTTCTGTATCCAAGAGTTGTTCAGATCAGTTTCGCTTCCAACCAACAACCAGTCCCGCCGAGGGTACCAAAAAGTTATGTATCGAACAATTACAATTATAAAATTCTGCGAGCTGAATCTACCCGATGCTCGGCGTTGGAGGAAGAAGTTCAAATTTGAGCCAGTCAATTAAAGTAACTGAGTTTATTCAGAACTACCGAGTGAGTGTGAGCACGTGTGGCTCCCCCCTTTTATACACAGAACATAATGACGTCACACAACCTCTTCGTAGTTACAAAAACGTGGTGCCATGCAGCCACTCATTCACACAAATCATCTTTAATCACACAGCTACTTCACGACTGGTCAAATTTATTTTTCGCAGCATCCTTTCATATGACTTTTGTGATACTGGTGGTGGTAAATCCATTGCTGTGCAAAAATTCTTTATTCCATTAAATCCTAATCCTACTGTGCGCATAGCATAGGTTATTCGTGTATTTACTTCATAGTCTTTACTTGAAGCAATAACTGAGGAACTTTTAAAAGGGGACAATGTACTGCATGGGTAGCATTCAACATAAAACTCAGATACCAATCCATACAAAATATTTTCTTTCAGAACTGATTTAGTATTGCAGTTAGGACATATTAAATATTTGGATAGTTCAGGTAATAAAATATCAATGTTTATCATTCTATATCCATTAGATTGATTTGGAATTTCTTACTTCCTTGTCAAGATAATTTTCTTTGCACAATTTCTTAGCTGAAGCAGATATGCAGTCAACATCAAGCGTAACTGATACTTTTCGAGTGTATTGATTCGCATGAAAACGCTTTATTTTCCAGCGATAGTCACTGCCTCTACGTTGAGCTTTACTAGACATTTTTTTACTAATTAAAAAGATGCAAAAAAAAACTTCAATCAACAAAAATTTAAAAATCTTACGAATTACGAGAATAACGAGATAACACTCAATAAAGCAGCAGTAAACAGTAAGAAATACAAATGTAAACAAGCAATACTTCGAACTAGGGCAGTGTTAAGTTGCAAACTTCCTTTTATCATTAAAAATAGATAAAATTGAAAATTAGCAACAACTGGGGAGAAAATAATTTTAATAACGCCATCGATTTTAAAACCAAAACTAACGAACATCGTTTGTTTACATTGGATTTAAATGGACAATCCAGTGCTGACGTTGACATTTTTTGTTGCTTTTGCCGTACTTTTGGCCCGATTTTGACGCGGTTCGTTTTAAAATGCCCCTAACAGTCTGTTTTAATTTTTTTATATTTTTGAAAAATGGATTTTTGTGCCGTTTAAAGGTACTATGCCGCCTTAAAGCAAAAACCTGAGTGTAGAACCCTGGTCAAAATGTTACAAATCAGGAACTCTACCACTGTACAGCCCGGGACACAAAAATTGGTGAATAAAGTTTAATATGTATGCATAGTGGATTTAATACCTTGGAATTTTTTTTTAATTAAATGAATGATGAACTAGGCTGCCTCTGGGTATTAAAATTTAGAAGACTACACAAAAAGAGGAAAACTCAGACCTCCTTCCAGACCTGACCAGACTCCACAATACCACCTCAATCTCTTGTTTCGATCTACCAACACACTTTGAGACTGGCGCAATGTTGTTATGAAAATTTTAACGCAGGCCACCTATTATGGACCGGTTACACGTTGGACATACTCCAAAATAATATTACTTAAAAAATATTAACGACTCAAATGACCCAGGAAAGAAAATGATATATTTATTTTGGTTAGCCCTAAAATTTAAGATATATTTTATGTTTAAAAAAGGGACTTATATATATATATATTTGTCTCCTAACTTTTTTTCTGCACGGTTTTATGTTTTAAATACGTATATGAAATGGTTTATTCTGGAAGAAAAATGATCTACCACTGAGAAGTTTTAAACTTTATTAAACCAAAAAATTTGTAAAAAAAGAAAAAAAATACCATTTATTCATTTTTTCATTCTTTTTTTTTCATTCTTATGTCTAGAATAATTTTAATAATATTTTTTTATTCATCTCATTTCCATTTTGAAAAGAACTATTATTACAGTATTTAGGAATGAAATTATTATTTATAAAAAAAAATAAAGTTTTAATATTTTTTTCTCTTCAAGTTAAATGATTTCAACATTTTACAAAATACCACGGGAAAATTACTTTTGATGAAACAGGAAGAACTTATGTGTCATTATTTTATTTAGATACCAATAGAGAAAAAATAACAATATAATAGATTTTATTTTTTCCATTAAAATGTGAGAAAATTATTTACAACCAGCTTTGAAGCTTTCCTTGAATTTTTCTCAAACTTAAAATACATTCAAAATTAAAATTTAAATATTTAAATAATCAAACATTTTTGTCGCGACCCAAAAGTCACGGGAGTGAAATGATTTGGGGAAGAAACAGGCATTATCTTAGAATAATTAGTTTTATTCACCCCTTAACATTTCACGAATACACTTTAATAAGTAAACACGAAAATCAATAAAAAGTCTTAACCCGAATTTATATATAAAAATTATATAAGCTATTTATCCGACTAAAATCTCTTCCATGATTCGGCCTGCAACTTTCTAGCTCATTCAACTGCAATATTGGTAACTTACACCAGAGGTTCCCAAACTTTTCAGCCTCATAGACCCCTTGAAAGGTTTTTCGGTCTCAGGAAGACCCCTACCAACCAAATATGAATTTTTTGCAAAATCATCAACATAAATGTGTTTTTGACCGCAGGTATAGAACTACTTCCTTTTAAAGATTTAAATTTTTAACTGAAATATAGTGTTTAAAACATAAAGTACATGTTAATTAATTAAATTGAAATTTAATTAATACATAAAATAACTGAGCAACAAACACATTCTTTTAGTGGGAGGGATGAAACTGAAGATGCAATAACAAATTTTCAACATTTGACATCAATTTTTTCAGGGTTAACTATAAATATCTCCTCGGTTAATATGCATAGAATGTCAAGTCTTTTCTTTTTCTTCCTTTTTCTTCTTTTTTATTTATTTATTTATTTTGAAGATTGGCAAGTGCATTGTAACTCCTCCAAAACGGAAAAATAATTCAAAACTTTCTCAAAATATTTCATTATATGTAATAAATAACACTTATATCTTTTTAAAGACAAAATTAATGACATCCGTTCCTAAATTTTACTTTTAGATCTTAGTTAGTGCCTATTCCTGTGCGTAATTCTTGTAATCTCTGACATTTTTCTTCAAAATGACCCTATGAATTAATTGATGTTTAGGTATTACGATAGAAAGCATTCCCAAATATGGTTTCAAAATCTAAAAAAAGGGCATTTAAATGTTAAACGTAGGTTAAAACATATTTTTTTTCTTTTAGATTATCTGTAACAATTGAAAAAACTAAGAAAACTTGAGGCGTCCATTATTATACTCCTTTAGCTTAATTCTGTCAAGAAAGGCTGATCTGTAGTCATTGTTTTAATAAAATTTATACTGTCACCTTATAACTGCAAATTAACCTCATTCAATTTAGTAATTAAATCGGTTAAATAGGTAAATCTGGCGTCCACTTGATTAAATTTCCTTTTAAAATTAGTGTCACGATCTGGTTTAATGAGAGCCCCTGTTGTTTACAACTCATGGACACCCAAATTATTTCTTTTGCTGACACGGACCCCTTGCAGACCATCATAGACTCTTCGGGGTCTATATAGACCACTTTCGGGATCACTGCCTTACACTATTCAGGTGGAAACTCCTTCTATTATTAATCTTAAGATACGCATCTACCAGTCTCTAACACTTGGATTTTAGCTTACAATCGACGCTTCCCATTACATCGCCTACTCAACGACTGGCAATTAAATGGAAGTTGCATTTGCATAAAACCAAATAATATCCCGTGTGAGTGAGTGAGTGAATACTAACGTCGCACTGTGTTCAGCTACACAAGGGCTTTTGGCGACGGACCACTTAATTTTGAGCCATGATCAAGTTACGCGGATGACACATGAGATGGCACCCCCTTTCCTAACTACCACACCATACCAACGGGATGTCGCTTCAGCTCTCGATAGATTTAGCATGCATCGCTGCTCTACACGGTGGGGTGTTAGTGGTACTGGTCTCAAACTCGTGACAAAGCAACCCACGATCCGATACCAATACCACTAGGCTACCGTGGCCACATCATCTCTCGAAAAGCGGTTTTAAACTAATATCGCAGTTAAAGAGTAGTTTCCTTCAGAGGATTACAGTAGAAGTCAGAATATTATAGTGTGAACCAAAAACATTGCCCTGACTATAGTTGTTAATTGAACTGAAGCTACAATAATTAAACATGCGTTTTTTTATGTATTGTAAGTACTATTGTAATATTTCTAGAAGTTTATTTACCTCAATACATTTTAAATTTAATTATTCGTAGCTCGAAGAACGTCTATAAACAGTATTTCAAATTATACCAAGTGTTCTGTAACATGTCTTGGACTTTACAAAGAAGAAGCGACGTAAACATTTTATGAAGAATTGTTTCCAAACCTGTTTGCGGCATTTGAAAGTCCTGTGATGCTCCTAAGTTGATTTAAGACTCAATTGAAATGATTTCCGAACATGTTCAACAGTTATTTCATTTACTCTATGCCTGCCACTTCTGCAAAGATTCTTATCGCTGTCCGTTTCTTTAAACATTCCATAACATCCTTTAATTTATTTTGTACCAGGAAGTTTGCTTCCAAACGTCGTCTCAAAAAGGTTGAAATTTATACTAAACATTGTGACTGATCTATTCGCGTTCTTAAACTAATCCTGTTGGGAAATCTTCCGGCCATCATTCGCGTTTATTTACAACCAACCATTCTAAAGAAGAACACTGATATCCAAATTAAATATACTATATATATATTAATGGTTCTAGCTAGCAAGAGAAGAAGGAGAAAAAGAAAACTAGGAGACGAGTGAGGTTGCCACTAATAAATGATCACTTCAAATTATTGAATACTTAGTCTATTAAATAGACGGAGATTTAAAGTGACGATTGGTCACTAAACCTAGAGTAACGTTAAGCTAGGTGAGGAATTGATAATAAATTAAAGCCACCGATATTCATTGTTTTCGTATAATCCATGTATCTCACTATTGTTGCACTTGTATTATTCGTATTGAGACTTTCTCTTCTTAAAGATATGTGGATTATTGCTGTTAATTTGGTTGATCAATTATAAGTTGATTTTGAACCAAGTCTGGTATTCCTTCCCTTTCTCTCACACATCTAAGCAGGAAAGATAGAGGGGGTAACCTATCCTAACATTAATGCGTAATTTTGTTTAGTAAGCTTAATAGGCAGCTACTAGCTGCCCTAGCAGATATTGGGCTCTTTCAAATCGATGCCATTTAGGTGAAATATTTTGTCTTCCTTATAAATGCTTTCCCAAGTCACTCTTGTAGGAATATTAACATTATATACCGAAAAAGACCCTTAAAACTGACATAACAGGTAACACATATGATTTGTTACACATTACTTGACGTATTTGTAAATCAATTGTTATGTGTGTACACATTAATTATTGTAGGAGGAGTAGCATTTTAAAATATTTAATGGATAGCCATATGCAGTATTTTGAGCGCAAAAACTGTTTTATGCAATCAATATACATTGATTAAAAGAAAAAAAAATGAAAAATAATAAATCAAAGATTTTGTGTCATTAATCGGACCATGTCCCTGTAGAAAATGGTTTATTCCCATTCCAGGTGATTCTAGAATCCTACCTATAGGTAGTTATTTAAACGAAACAGTAATATATTCCAAGAATATTATCCTTAAAATTATTTGTTCCACTGTTGGAGTGACAAAATTAAATTTTATTCATTTACTCAATTTGTCAAAAACAGCTTTGCCCTGCAATCAGTTCAAGGCATTTGATGATTTTCTATTTGCTTTGAACTTCATAATTCATGGTAATCGAAAACAGTTTCCAAAAACTGATCGATTGATATATTATTAATGCTGTATTCAGAAAACACACAATAGGTGGAACTTATTATTCTGAATCCCCTTCAGGCAATGGAAATGATACTGAATTTAGTTAAAAAATGTCCAAACTTATAAACTAACAATATGGTTTTGAGAGTGTACAGATTTAATGCAAAATAGTTCAATTGCCCGATGAATCTGTAATAAGATCTAAATTTTAATGTAATAACTCTGGACAAAAGTTGACATTGGTCATTATCACTGGGTCACAGTTCCCAGAGTTATTGTTTTCTTTTGGTTTCTATTGACCCCTTAACTGCCGATGAAAACTTACGAAATTCATCCCCCAGTGCCCCCGTTTTTTTCCACAGGTCCACGTTATTACGCGGTTTATTGGGGAAAAACCAAAGGCGTGTTTTTGCACCCAAAAATTGTTTACTTTCACTTTAAAAAGAGAGAAAAAAGCGAATTATTAACTAATAAAATGAAAATTTAAAAAAATACAATGTCCAGGGTTACAATATAATAAAAATTAAACTATAACCCCTATCTACTGTGTGATATATCTGAAACACATGTTTCAACACATAAACCATTATCCCATAATCAATGTATTCGTACGAAAAAATTAAAAAGCTCCCATTACACAAGGTAAGTGAAAATGACAGCAAATGAAGAATAGAAAATAGCACGCTTCAAACTAAAATACGAGAAAAACTTTTAAGCTACGAATTCCCTTGTTACTGGAATATACCCATTCCCTCTATCTCTCTCTCACACACACGTACATACACACACATGCACGCACACACACACACAAATTCCTGCCCCACCTCTTCATTCTTTAGAAACACTTTCAACCTAATTTATTATATTCCAATGCTGTGGGACTAGGAAAAGTTTTAACAGAACAGCTCAATACAGAAAATTTTCATCTGGAAGGACGAGTATATCTGTCGAGCGCACTAAATGAACTGTATAAGCAGGACGTGTATACACGCTCGCTGCACTTATGGTGTTAAAAAGCAAAATTATAAATATTATATGCATATACTATTGTTGTCTCCATGTCCTTCCCGAAGGGCAGGAGTGATAGTTGCCAGAGCCTGAGACAGGTTGGAATTCTTCTTGGTAGATGGCGACCCCCCTATCTATATCTATGTATTATATTAAGCCATTAAAAATTCAGAAATTACCAATCTAATATTAGTTTTATCATGTATCATTTTTCTTACGATCCATCTGCAATGCAACATATAATCGCCCAGTGGTCATGTGGTAGCGTATCATGCTTCCACACCAAAGGTCCGAGTTCTATTCTGGGCAATGTCGACTCAGCCTTCAATCTTCCTGCATTTGATCGATAAATGAGTAGCAAGCTTGTTCGGAGACATAAAAATTGGAGGTCAAGCTTCAGACTGACCACCTGAGTGGGACATCTACTCATACATGTCAGCGCCCAATGGTCACTTATACAGGGTTGGGCACAGTAGGTCCTGGTCCTCATGGGCTGTTGCGCCACTGAGTTTGAGTTTATCTACGACATATATGTCGGCTGGGCTCAGGCCTTGTAAGCCGAAATTTGCATCCCAAGACAGCAGATTCTCCCATGCCGTATGGTTTAATGGCCTTTTAAAGTTTAGAGTTCCTGTTTGGTTCAGCCTCCACTTGGCAAAATTCAATTCCTAGAATGATTTCGCATTGTCTGAGCTCAGATGTCTCCTCTGGGAAAAAACTGGACTTCAAAATTGTAGTGCGGTAATTAGTATTCATCTATATCGTGCAGCACAGAAAAGTGATGCCAGTTCCAAGGGAAAGCAAAATATAAATCAGCAGCGTCATTTGAAAAATATTCTATATCGTAATCTATAGATATAATAAGCCTCCATCTTTATTATGAATACCTTCAACTGTGTACACATATTATAAATTTAATCAAATAATACGCGTCGGAATTTAACGCAATATAATTTTAACGACTATTAGTTCAAATCAAATCCGAATGGATCTCAAATCATACTCTAATTGCTAATTTGAAACTCTCGTACGTTGGCTGAAATGGTTATGGCAATAATGAAATAATGAGGAAAGCCTAGGTGGGTTGTTGCGTTCCCTCTGCACTATAAGGTGTGTGGCACAAGAAAAGGAAAACTGAAAAAAAATTAAAAAAAAAAAGGAAGGAGAGAGAAAAAAGTTAATTTTTTTTTGATAACTGTACTGTAAGAAATATTTGTTGTACAGTGAAATATTTTATCGCGAAAATGCTTAAGGAGAAATATCATTTAACCCGAAATGATACAACGGTATCAACAAACTGCTACGTATTTTCATGCATTTTTTCTCTTAAAACAAAATAAAAATCGCTTAGAACGAAAATATATCCTTTCTTGAAATGAACAAAATACGTAAAACACCAGTTACATATGCCACATTTAAGAGGGGTGTGAAGTGAAAGTGCGGTGGTTTCACATGTTTCGTAGAAAGGATGCATTGAAACCTCGTTGGAATGGGCTGTGACATGAGCTAATTTTGTTTATCTGAGCCATATCCACCCTCCATATCCACGTAGGCTGTTCAATAAGTAATAAGACTAATTTTACTGCCACGAAGTTTGTTGTCTGTATTAACAAATTATACCGATAGATGGCATGTAAAGACTCATGTTTTTGAGTATCACGTGATCAAACTGCAGCGTGGTTGCCGGTGCCTACAAGACGCAGCCATTTGTGGAAATGGAAGCAAAAATCAGCATTGGAGACGTTTGATATGATACTATATGAAAGAAAGACTGGAACAAGAAGGTGGAAAATTTTTAAAACGCTTTATCGCAGCAGACGAAGATTGGTTGTATCTCGATGATTCAACCATAAAACAACAAAACAGTGTGAGTGGGAACATCCATCTTCACCTACTTCGAAGAAAGCAAAAACTGCGAAATCAGCTGGAAAAGTTATAACCATAACTTTTTTTTAGTAAGAAGGAATTGTGTATATCAACACGCTGCCGAACCCGGTTCTATCGTAAATGGCTCATACTACGCAAATGTCCTACGAAAAATTGTACAACATGTTAAAATGAAACGCCTATTGCTCCAAAATGACAGCCTATTGCACTATAACAATGCCTGACCACATATTGCTCATTGCGTACTGGATGTTTCCCATAAGAGAAACGTAGGAATTCTACCACACCACCCACACAGTTCTGATCTCACTCTATATGATGCCTGGCTGTTTCCTCAACTTAAACCATTGTTTTTCAACCTGTGGGGTGCGCCTCCCTAGAGGGGCGTGATAACTCTACAAGGGGGACACGAGCATATTGAAAAGTTGAAAACTAAAGATTATTCAAAACATTATTAATTTACTGAAAATAAGCAAACAAAATACTTACTGACATAAAATATATATATAAAATACACATATACACTGATATAATACACTTATAAATGTATTAGTATTGCATGCTATATTTTACAATTAATTTAGGTATCTGTACTGGACAATGTATTTTATTATTAATTTAACAATACTAAGAACAAGTTTGATAATTACCAGTGACCCCATGAGCTTGTATTAACACTTATCTTGATGATTTGTACATTTCATACTTAATTCCTTAACTACCGATTAAAAGTTACTCGGTTCAGTCCACAATGCCATGGTTTTCCATGCAGTCGAACACATTTTGATGTTCTTTTTTTTGCGGGGCGGAGCAGAAAAGAAATAAATCAGTAAAATTCTCCGAAATATAATAAATCCTTTGCAAAGACTGTCAAGATCATTTTATTGTATTCCAAAGCCTAAGAAATAATTTTATGGATAGCAGTGCACAAGAAAGATCGTACTTCGGAAAGACGTATATATACGACCAGATGATTAATGCTTTGGCTGGGTGATATATTTATATACGTCGGTAGCACATAAGATGTTAAAGTCGTACACACACACACATACACACTGCACACACTGTAGCTTTAGTGTAAAAGTATAATATTATTGAATTCAATACAATGTTATTGTATGGAGGGGGCGCTATTAAAATGATGATTGAATATTGGGTCGTGAGTACTGAAAGTTTGAGACGCACTGACTTAAATCATTACGAGGCAAACATTTTGCAACCAACAAAGCATGTGTAAAGTCTGCGGAGGCAGTTTTGAAAAAACTCTCACAAAAAGGACTGTTATATGTTTTAATAAGTGGACAGAACGTTGGGATAAATGCACTACGTGCCGTGGTGGTTATTCTGTTTTTCTTTTTTATTATAATATTAGTCTTAAGGCTACACGGTACCATTTTTCAAAAAAAAAAATTTTGGAGACATTTACAGTAAAAATAATTGATGTTTTATATTTATATTATATTATTAAGCTGATTCTGTAAGCAAAAAGTCAGTTTGACCAGCCATTATTTTGCAATTTTAAAAACTAGGACTTTTTGAAGTTTTTTCAAACTCTTATAAAATACTCAATTTTTTAATTTGTTTAGTAATTTTAAGTTATTTATGATTCTTAGATTATTACAAACAATATTTAGAATGGATTTGAAAATACATTCCCTTGTTGATTTTTAATAATTATTTTTCTATAAAAAACTGGAAAAAACACGAAAATTTTTAAAATATCAACTTTGGAATTTTTTAGAAATATAACTAGAGTTCTCAGCCCTAAATCCGTACTAACTTTTATGGAACATACATTTGGGAGTATATACAAAACAAAATCAAGCCTCTATCTTGGAACAGAAAAAAGCCTTAGGGATTAGAAAACACTTATACCTTCAAAATTAAAAGTCTGAGAAAAACGCATTTAAAGTTTGTAAAGTCATAAAACAAAAACTTATAATGCCCGTAAAACTCTAATTTTTAATATGTTTTTCCAATGTATGTTCTACATTAAAATACTATTTGTATTAAATATGACTGAAAATTATATTTTTAATTCAAAATATATTTTTGCATAATATTGATAGCATTTGTTAAGACGTCAGATTATTCTGCTTTATCTTAACCTAATCTTTCACAAAAGTTTTGAAACACGAAGCATTTATGTACAAAATAATAATGATATTAACTTAAGTTAAAAATAGTCAGGTTTGCTCATAAAATTTTTAATTTTTTTCAGTTTTAAATTGGGGCAGTTTAGGAAGTTTTAGCTCTTGTCGTACGACTTTAAAATACTAAAATATAGTACTAAAATATGTTTAGTATAATGTTGTGTTTGGTACATCAAGGAAATATTCAGTTATATCTGCAGAATTTGAATTGCAGAATCACAGAATCAGCTGAGGACTGATTTTTAGATACATCATTTTCAGTAGTATTCCATCTCTTCGAAATATTGTTTCTCACAGAAATCCAGAACGCATTTGCCATTGCATTTTCTCTACAGGAAAAAAATGATAAAAATTTTAAGTTACATAAACTAATTTTAAAGCAAAAATTGGCCATGAAATTAATCTTTATTAATTAATTATGAGAACTCAAAATATAATCAAGCAGACATGATTTTAGTAATGAAAAGTTTGAATTAATAACCATATCAAGCTAAAAGCTGAAAAAATATTTTTAATTAATTCTACTTAAGTGTGAAAAAATGCTTTAAAAGGAAACCGAAACCATAGCTCATAAAACTTCAAATATCTTAAAAGTTAATTTGCTAACACATCTGAAATTTCGTGGCAAGCATCTCAATGATATGGGCCACCAAAATGTGCAAAAAAAATTTAGGTAAAAATGAAATTTTTAGGGTACTGTGTAGTCATAATACTTATTGAACAGCCCTAGTACAAACGCCAAGCAAAAGCACATCATCTATCATCAGTTGACTTTGAGATTCGGTGAGGAGTAAGATTTTTTTTTGACGAAGAAACAGATGAAACAGAAGATGAAAACGGAAATCTGTAAGGATTTGGAGAATTTTTGCCTAGCTAACACTACTTTGTCAACAATAATTGAACAAACAGAGCAAATTACGTAAATAATTGAACAGTTTTTATTAAATACATTGATATTTGCATATCTATGTAAATAAAATGTTATTTATTAAATTTAGTTTTTTTTAATTTGTTTCAATGCTTAACGAATTATTTTTTTCAACACGAAAAAAAAAATGTCAACTCTCACGAAAAATATTACATTGTGGTATCAACCTGTATGATGCCACACTAAAAAGTGATACCAACTGGGAGGGAACGAACAATAGCTGCAATGGTAATTATAAATCCGCAGCCTCATTCGAAAGCTAAAAAATTAATTAGTGCAGTATAGTTGAAATGTGTAAATGAGATAAATTATTTCTGGGAATCATGTTTAATACGAGTTAGTTTCTTTTTAGTCTTAATGTATCTTTAAACTTTAATTAAATGAATATTTTGTCAACAACAAATATTAAAAATTAAAACATTTTTTTTTTTTTTATAATAAACTCAAAAGATTTCTCATTTTAGAATTAAGTAGTATTATTTTAAAATTCTTGTTCTAAACAAATAATTTTTCCTCTGAAATTTAATTTGCTTAGCATTTTGCTACAAAACCAAATGAAAAAATATTTTTGTTTTATTATTTAAATGGCATTAAAAACACATTAAAAATAATCGAAGGAAGTTAAGAACCAAAATAATATTCAAAAGATATTTGCTTCCTGCAGGATATAAATAAAGAAAAATAAAGTTCCAAATACTTTCTCGCATTCATTAGAAAAATAGGGAATTTGATTCGAATTAAAAGAGATATCGAGTAATTTTTTTTTCAAAAGTTAATTTCTTTATATTAAGTCAGATTTTGGAAAAAGGTCAGGTTAATTTCAGTTGTTGTCATCTTTAATTAGGAGTTTTAAGGTACATTTAAAGTCTACTTTTTATTTGACATTGTTATTAATTTTAGAAAAAAATAATTAAATCTGACGAATTTTATTTTATTTTCGAAAGTTTATAATTAAAATCACGGACTTGGAAGATCATTTGTTTCTTATTGAATAAAATTCTCTATATTTAATTGAATTCACTTCTTGAATAAGCACTTCTATTCTAAGTGTTTTACATCAATTTAATCCAAATTTTGCAAATATATATATTTTTATTTTTAACTTTGCATGTCTTAAAAAGTTTACCATTTCTTAAACTTCATTTAGTTACATCTTTTTTTATATATGAATGTCTTTCACGAGATGTTGTAATAAATTTATTTATACATAAAGTATAATAAATAAAAATGGGTAGCAAAAATTCTAATTTAACTAAAGAGGATTTAACTTCTCCTGCTTTCCATCACTTTCTCGAAAATTCCACGTTATAGATCGAGATGTCAAATATTTATCCAGCAATTTCCAAAAAAGCATGCATATGGTCTTCGAGTCTCTAAAAACGATCACCAAGTTAATAAAAGAAAGTTCCATCTTGGCTGCATCGTCATTATTTCGCTTTATAATTAAAAATACGGAGAAGAAGACTACTTACAATACATTGGAAAAAATTGAACTGCATAATGCTTGAAAATTGCAGTTTGATAATTTTAGCAATAAGTATAAACAGTTTTGTAATTTGCTCAATGGGGATTGGTCCACAGTTAGGCGGGAAAAAAGTTTCTACCCTTCAATAATTCCTAAATATATGTTTCGCATTGTAAAGCATTCCGTTATCTTCAAATTTCTTTTTTGTTCCTTATTTTGAACCAGTTTTTAATTATTAACTATTTTCAAATGTATAGAAGATAAAGATATTGTTTTGTGCGGTTGAATATTCTTTTCAATACTATTATCTTTTTTTATATAATCAAATAATTCATTGAATTCTAATTTATCTGCATACTAAATTTATTTGCTGAAATATAATGGTCTGTTGTTAAGTTATATTCGTAGCTTAAGGGGATGGTGGACCTTCACAATGTCAGATTTTTGTCAAAATATTGATTTTGATTTTTTATACTAATACTATTCCTTACATTTTACAGAATAATTATGTCAAATACTCTTGTAATTTTTGTTAAAAATTATTGAATTATTTTTTTAGTTTTAAAGAAATAACTGTTTAAAATGCACTTTTCTTAGCTCTCAAATTTTCCTTTTTCATTGTTACATAAAATGTTCCTTGCGTTTTAAATTAATCCATATGACATTGAAATCATCACAACTTATAAAAGATGATAAAATTGACAAATTTCTGCGTTAGTTTTCTAAAAAAAATTAACGGATCACAATTTTTGCTGTTTTGAATACCTTGAATGTGTGATAATTGGCGAAATATTTCATATACTACAGAAAATGTATCCTTTTTTCATCATATTTTATTCTGAATCTAAAATCCATGCACAGATATATTTTGTTGCAGTTCATAAATATATAAAAAATAATTTTGTACATATCTTAAAAACTAATGCTCTCAAGGAGTATTTTTAAAAATAGTTTTAAAAATTTAATTTATTTAAAGAAAAAGTATAATAATTTTTTTTCAAAAAAATATATTTAAATTGGGTAATATAATAACATTTACTGCATTGATTCCATTTCCAGCTAATGAAGCTAGCAATTTAAGAAATTAGTTTTAATGGTCCACCGTCCTCTTAAGGTGGCATTTTAGTCTGAATATCACAACGAAAAATCTGGCTGAGAAAGGATTGGGCACTATATTTGAGACACCTTGTAAATGAATTTCTTAAACACGCTCGTTACTGCAATAGTTCAAGAAGACAGTGGTAGTTATGAACGCTTACTTGGGGTTTGAGTTATTTTTAGCGTATCTTAGGTTTAAGTCCTGGTATCACTGAAAACACACTGTATATTGTACATTAAATCTGGCGTTTGAAGAATTCACATTAGCGTGGTAGGAAGTTTGGAGAGTGAGGTTGCAGCTAAGGCAGTGTTTCTCAAACTGTGGGGCGCGCCCCCTGGGGGCGCGAGCATATCGAATATAAAAGATTTCGAAATAATTAATTTACTAGAATGTATTAAATCAGAATACTTTCAAACATAATAAAAAATGCACTTTTACTCTGATATAATTCATAGGCGCGCGATATTAAGTCATCGAAAATAAAAACGTCTGCAATACATAATTAGCTATGGTTGATCCTATAACCAATTAAAAAAACCTTTAATTTGATTTGCTGTAATCCCGTGATGAGAGATTTTTTATTATGTTTTCTTTTTAATCCTAACATACTGTTCTTTCAGAAAAAAAACAAATCCCAGTCCCAGAATCGAAAAAATTTAGGAACATAAAAAATTCATCACTGCCATTATTTTTGAAATACTGCACATTATAGCTGTAATCTGTTTTCGTTGATAATCTGTTTGACCTAAGTTATTCGTACAGTTACTTATGACCCCTCTCTTATGTTTGTTTCTCATTTAGGGAAGTTGTAAGTAATGTATTTTTCTCTGTTGTACTTTTTTCCTTGCAAAGGAATTTTTTGATACATATAAACATATCTCAAACATATAAAGCATAACGAAAAACGTTTTACACAATTGTTTTTAGCAGCAACATACATATTATCATAATGAACCTACTTTTTACCCGGAAGTGGTCACGCGAGACACACAACACGATATCGTTAATTCTGACAAAACTCTTTATTTGTTACCAAAGAAAAATTGAAAAGTCCTTGAAAGTTGGTAAGTTTACTTTCTCTTAATTAAATTATTCGCTGGAATTACGATTTGTATCGTGTACAATAAAAAATTACAAAGAAAAAGAGGATTGGGGTGACTCAATAACCCCGCTCGACCGTATCGAGTGCCTTCTTGCTGACGGGTTAAAGCATGTTGAAGTCTTTTCACTTTAAATATTAAAAATAATACAATTATTCTTCATCGGGATTTTATGTTATTGTTCATTCTTTAACATCAATTATAAATGCTAATTCTGTGAGGCTTAAAATTACAATTCGCTTAAAACTAATGAAAATTTGAGCAATCGTTTTACGTTTTTGTAAACATTGTAGCACACTTTGCTTTACTCTCCTTACAATTCAGCTATTGTTAATAATCATTAATGTTTTAATTTCTTATGAATGAACTCGTGCAAAGAGTGGGCACTTCAGCCGGTATACTTTTATTTCATCAGTGCTACACAGATTATTTTATAACTAATTAATTAATACTAAATTAAGAATAAGTTTAGCAAGTATTAACGACTTCCATGGGCTTGTCTTGCAAAGCAAAGTTTTTATAAGAAATACTTATGATTAGATATTGACCCTCTAAGTTCTTTTTCTATATTTAGCTGATATCTATATTTTGTCTTCTAAGCAGCAAACGCATTTTGCTATATGTTCAATTTAAAAATTAGAGAAAGGAAAAATAACATAATTATTATCCTATTACTTATTTTTTTTTTGCTTAAAAGTAACGTATACAAAATTTAATACTTATATTATTAATTTGTATGGTTTATAATTAAGATTGCGTATTGTAGCTTTAGCGTCAAAGCGCATTATTATTACATTCAGTACATTATTAACGTATAAGGGGGGGAAGAAAATTGTCATTGAAAAGGGGGCGCCAATATTGAACGTTTGAGAAGCCCTGAGCTAAGGTGTAGCCTTCATACCTTGACAACGTTCCTTAAATATGAAATCTTACAAAAATTGCATTCGCGTGCCGTAAAACTGTGACTTTGATGAAAATGAAACATCCAGTAGTTATCAGGAAATACGAAGGTTGTGGCAAAATCCATGGCAACTTTTTTTTTTCTTGAAGATACCAGACCGGTTGGAAAATGTGACATATACAGACGAAAGTTCATGATGTTAACTACATGTGTGGAATATGAATAACTGAAAAATATTGTAACAATAATTAATTAAGGTAGTATACAAGGCAATACAACATTCACGGTGCAAAAGAATGACAACACAGTGCACATAAATTTGACATGACAAACCTGGGACTATAGACTTTTAATGTAATACTGGACCCTAAATATAATCCATGAGCTGCTCGATCACGGCACAGGGCAAATAGGTACACACACTGACCGTTCATCCCGAACGTTGCTCATCACTGGCTGACACACGTCCTTGCTGAAACTTTCCTATCCACCGTGCTACTATACGGTATGGTAGGGCATTATTCGCAAAGGATTCCGGTAATTCAGTATGCCGTTTCATCGCATTTCTCTCTAGGAGAACGGCTACTTTAATGCAAGCGCGCTGCTCAACACGGGTTACTTCCATCTACCACGACACTCAATAACTAACTGATTTCACAGCCTTTACTGAGCTACTACCAGCTATTGCAGAGCCATCTGATGTTCTACATGCACACTATGGCTGTAGAACTTTCACGCGGCACATATACGTTTGCGATCCGTTCACATATCTACAAGAAAAAAAATAGATACCATGACTTATGCCCCAATCCTCGTATTTCGTTTTGAAATTCCCATAGATTAAATCACGCAGAATTAAGTAGTCATAACAATAGATTTTGATACTTAATTATTTGTTAAAATGTGACAAAAATAGAGTGCAGCTTATGTTTCGGACATTTGTAGTATGTAATAATTTACTTGTTGCTACCCTATATCTCTGAAACTACTAAAATAATGCATACATATGTTTCTTGTTTTATTAAAATATTGTTTTTACCAAAAGTGATTCTTTCCTATCATATAAGTTTACAAAAACAATAAAATTTCTGTTAAATAAAATATGCATTTTAATAAGAATAAGTTCTTTTAGATGTTAATTAGCTGGTTTTATTAAGTTAATTAATCCAACATAGAGAAAAGTTGAGGTTATTTTTACTCCAGTCATATAAATATTTCAAATGTGATGAGAATGGTGGCATATTACTTTTCTTTTTATTGCAATACAAGGATTGAATAAAGGTTTTTACACCTTTTTGGTAACAATAAAGTTTAATTTGCTGAAGTGAATAATTATTAATAGTCAATGAAATAAAGTCACTCTCAAATTCCTACTGATATGTGGATGTATTCAGCTCGAAAGAGCTGGGTACTCAAGTCATCCACCCAACGATGTTTCTTATTGAATTCGTTACAATAATTTTACAACGATTCCAGTAGCAGTGCTCATTGTTAAAGCATTCTTAAATCTAACATTAACGCGCGCGATCAGATTTATATGTCTTAGACTTTTTGTTTTATATATTTACACCAGAGACTTGAAAATATACTTTTAATTACATTTTTCACAGTCTTAAGGTTCAGAGTGGAGAGCATACAAAGTGTTGTATTAAAGAGAATTTGTTGACCTAAGCCAGGCGATTGTGGTAGTAGCATACGGATATAATAATGTATTTAATCCATGCTTAATTGAGTATTTCTATTAATTATATGATGCTGTTGCACAATGTTCCTAATAAAACAAGTAAAGTTATAAAAAATAAATTATTTAAATTGAAATTTCTTTATTCCTATATATATAAATCATTTTTCTATTCAATTTTGACGTAAATTATTTATTCAGTTTAAGTCTGTTTTTGCGAACCGTTTCAAAAAGATTCATAACCTAATCAACTACCCTAGTTAGATAAGAAAATTTAGTTAAGTTTGTAAGCATAATGCTTTTCTAGTAATACGTTAGTCTTTGCTCATGAATTAAAGTACACAGTATTTTTTTTCCGCCTGCATCTAGCAAATTTTATGCAATTAGATGCATCTCATTTATAATTTAATTTCCAACGATGCGAATATTTTTTGTGACTTGTTTTTAATCATGTTTTCACAAATACGCATGTTTCTTTCTACTTCTGAGCTGATTACATTCAGCGGGATTAACTCTAATTACGTTTATTTTCTTTGACTGATTTTTTTAAATAGCATTTTTCATTATTTTTTTTTTTTATTAAAGATTTACATTAAATAAGGTATATTTGTTTTTATAAAAGTTATTTTAAGCAAAATTTTAAGTTCAAATTCAACGAAACTTTTTTTAAGTTATCATGCTACGTAAAGAAAATTTTAATTCATGAATTCTCGATTGTAGAAACTATCCAAAATAAGAACGTCAGATGTAAAAGCAATAAGATAATTTGATAAAAATACCTGAAATATTTAAGATGAGAAAAAAGCAAAATACATTATTTTCTTGAAATAGATATTATATTTAATAGTAACTTAATTTTTACTATAAGATGCATATGTAAAAAAATCGTATTTATGTAGATTTTTTAATCACAAAATTAGGGTTGAAAATTATCTTTAAACTTTCAGTTTCTAACTCCGTTGTTTTTGCTAAAAGAAAATTTTGTGTGGTGCTAAGATAAATTAGATCTAGGTAAATGTTATTATATTAAATCACAATTTCCCATGTGTATAAATTGCTATACAAAAGGAAAATTTATAAAACAATGCTCTATCTTACGATAAACATGAACTTAACACTCTGTATAAATAGGTCTTTTTTTGAGAGATTTTGCAAAAAGGCTTTAACAGGTCCTATCAAAGTCTTTCATGAACCCTCTTCGGAACCTCTTAACTGTTGTATGATTCTAAAATAACTTTCCATAGATTACTCGAGATTTAAGTTGCTATTTAAAGTCGAGTAAAGATTTGATGACGAAGTTGACGGTTGTAAGGCTGATACGAAAATTAGAGGCATACAAATTGAAGACATCGTAGTTTTAGTAAGGAGAGCCGATATCTCTAGAGCCTTAGTGCTGCGGAATTAATTATCAAACTTAAGCACTTTAAGATTTATTATTAATATTTTGGGTTATTAATTAAGTTGACCGCTCTCTTCGTTTAAAAAGTCTTTTGATAGTAAATTGATACGTAAAATAAATATATTGATTACATTAAAATCTATTAGGTTTATTTATTCAAACAGGGAATCGATTGCAAGGTAGAAATTATTCAAAAAAGTTTTAGAAGCTAAGATATACTTAAACATTAATCATTTGTGTACATTTTTTTTATTATTATTAACGTATCAATTTTTTTTTAAAAAAAGCTACTGAATATTATGGAAAACCTACCTTTTATTTAAATCATAATAATAAAGAGATGAATTTACTCAATTCAATTGCTGACGGTATAAATCATTCATATTTTTTTTAGAAAAAACAAAAACAAAAAGTGTTTTCTAGTTTTGATTATTTTTAACTTAACAACGATATAAAAAAATATATATGTAATGAAGTGACTCCCTTTACATGAGGGGTTTTCGCAATTAATGATCACATTTGGAAAATTCCTCGATAATTTTGAGTAAGCTATAGTCTTTAAAATACGATTTCCTTTTTTAAAAATCAGTTAATTCATTACACCAAACAAGAGCAATGAAAGCAGGTTTCAAATCAATAAAAATGCATTTTTGAAGTATCTAGTTCAACTCTTCTAATAAATTAGTTTTGTAAGTAACAACATTATAGATTGAGTGAATTATAAATCAAAATTAAAATGTAACGTCAATTATCCTCATGTAAGTTTAAACTACCACTGATAGGAACAAAATCACCTACTAACTGACAATAATGGTACTTCAGTTTTGATTTAGATGTCTAAATTAGACATTGTTCAATACGCAAATAAGCAGTTACACTCTGCCCAAGAAGACATAAACAGCTGTCGCCAAAACGGTGACCCATAATTCTAATAGCTACACATTTAAGCTTAGAACTGCTGGTTGAATATACTCTATCACAAATTACCTCGGAGAGTAACTAAGACACGTCACTCATACATCAAGGTTAGAGAGGAAAACGGCTACAACACTCGTGCTAAAATTGACCCAACATCTCCACTAGGAATGTTGTCAACGGACAGATGTTTTCACAGAACTGATGGCAATGAGGACGTAAAATACACTCAGTTATGTCTAATGAGAAAGAAAAACAATATTGGTGATGAAGTTTCTAAACTTTTCCTCTCTGAGATAAAATTGCGCCGTATATTGTCTAACGCAAGATATAAAACTATATATTACAAAATAAGAAGTACTTACTAACTGAACTTGATGGGATAAATTTTACTCTGAATTCACTAGACTGTATAAAGTATATATATAATATATATATATATATATATATATATATATATATATATATATATATATATATGTGTGTGTGTGTGTGTGTGTGTGTGTGTATGCAAAGTTACGGATACATAGTTAAAATCAGTCCCGGAAGCAAAGTGACTAACATACCAGCTATCAAAATTTATCATCATTATTTGCATAAGTTGAAAATGCTTAAATTATATCAACTCTGATGAAAAAGCGATACAAAAGTAGTATGAGGAGGAGTACTTTAAGTAGTTAAAACTTTAATTAAATTTATTCATACATAAAATTCCGTATGAGGTAATTTATATTATATATATTATTTTGTGCATATAAAAATCTGAAAGGAAGTTAAACATCGGAAAGAAACACTCTGAAAACAAAACAAAATCTTAATAAAATAAACCCTTAAACATTTAATTACCGCATTATGATTTACTGCATTTTTTTCTTGCGATATTTGCTTTTGAATCATTACATTGAAAACAAAGGAATAAACATAAGACAAATAATACTCAACTTTGGTAAATTTAATTATTTAAAGCTAATTAAGTAATTAAAGATATTCAGCTGTACCGCTACTGTTGCTATAAAATGACTATCAAATGAACAAAAATGACAATCCTTGCAATCCGTTTAAAACGCCGTCAGCTGAAAACGCAATGTCTGTTATAAAACTATTCACCTTCCCCGGTAAAATACTCATCATAGAACCCGTGCTGCCATATATCTTGGAAGGGAGGAATTAAAAGAATATTCCTGCTAAACATAGTCAAAGTATTCGTAAAAATGGTTATTCTATGTAATGTTAAAGTGAGGGTTATTTATAAATAACATCGGTAGATAAAGGGTTAAACAGCTATCCAAAATGGTTTTCCCAAACTACAACTATAATAGTTTTAGCAGAAAACAGATATGTGCTCTAATTTGAACAATTATCGAAGAGGCCAGTCATAATTTCCGTGAACAACTAAGAAGAAAAAAAATCAATTTTTATGGCAAAATAATTGTCTCACGAATTACAAATAAGAATTAAGACCAATAATGTTCTACAAGAAAGAAATATGATACATTTATTAATTGTAAAACCCATTATGAATTTTAAAGCACCGCTTCTTTTTACTTAGAATTTATTTATATAACTGTTATTATTTGTTGACTGCATTTATAATATATATGCATTTTTTAATTTCGTTTTCTACATACATATATAAGGTTGGGGAAAAAGAAATCCATTATTTTTACGTGGACTTCAAGACCTTATTTAATATGTTTCGGATTATCAATTTTTGTAAAATACACACCGTTTTGTTCAGTACTTTATTGCCATTTTAAAAGTAACTTCGCAATGCCTCTCTTATAGAAGCCTTGATCCATATTGGCGAAAATTCCTAGTATGTAATTTTCGCAATCTTCTCTTCATGCCAAATTCCTACCACTAAGGAAGTTTTAAATTGCAAGAAAAACATAGTAATCATCGTATGGTTTCAGGTGGGGACTATATTGTGGGTGCATCAAAACTTCCCAACCAAACTCCTGGAGTTTCTGACGAGTTACTATAAACGTGTCTAGCCAAGCAGTGTCCTGATGGAACACAGCACATCTCCTATTGTCCTGTTCTGGTGTTTCAGGTAACAATTGTTAGCTTCAAATGGTCTAATTTCTGACAGTAGATATCCGAATTTAGTGGGGTTTTTTTCATATGGAAACAACTCATAATAAATTATTCCATTCCACTTCCACCAAATGCACAATATAACCTTTCTGGCTTAACTATTGTTTGAGCTACTTCACCATGCTTTGACCCTTAACATCTCACAATGTTTTAGTATGTGCCTCTCTCTCTCTCTCTCATTTCTCATTCTCATTCAATATCCGCATGAGAAGTGGGTAGATTTCATTCCATTTGACCGAGGCTTCAAAGATGAAAATTCTGTCCATCATGCTCTTAGTTTTAATTGGTTTGGCACCCAAATGACAAGCCTCTTATTGAATGCAGCTCTGTGCAGATGGCTTAAAACTGTTTTGCGATTGATCTTTAACTCCTAGCGATGCTACAATTGCTAACATGCCGCTCCACGTTGAAAATTTTTAGATGCTTTTGACATTTTCGACAACAAATATGCCTGAATGGAAACGATGAAACCACAATATTTTACGAAATTAGCTATTACAGAAGCATAACCATAAACGACATCCACAAAATTCAGCCACCTAGTCTTCAACAAATGAAAAATCAAAAATATACCACATTTTCTCTTTGAAGACTTCCATTGTTAACACCATTTTATTCACAGAAGAAGAGGTCGAACAAAAAACTGTAAACGAATTTGTTTAGTGCAAAATGTCACTTTTCTAACGATCATAAATCTGAAATTATGTGTTTGATTCTTTTCAAAATATCGATCACAACAGCCATTTATTGAAAAAATAAGGGATTTCCCTAATGTTTTATATAAGTGGTTGTTTCTTATGCCACTTGATCGAAAGTAACATCAGATCAAAGCCCACGAAATCTATCGTGGCTAAGGGCTTGATTTCAACACCTGCCGTTAACCTTAGCTTTTAGCACAATGGAGGTGACAGTATGACTTTGCTCGTTTCCACCCCAATTCTGAGGGAGAATACCCTGAGAGACATATATATATATATGGTCAGTAATTTTCTAATTTAGATTACTAGAGAATCACAAAAATTAATATTCTACATTTCAATATTATAAATATACGTAAGTTAGAATTTGGATATAATTTATTGCTATAATCTTAAGAGGATTATGTTATGCATACTTGAAATACGAACTTTACTTAATTTTACACTCTACATTTAACTACTAAATCATTTCTTAGAACTTAAAAAGATTATACTGGAAGAAAAGTAAATTATTATGTATTTATGTAGTTTAAATGTATGAGATTTTAAAAAATGTTATAGAAATATTATCATTTTCTATTGTTGAAAAGGAATTCAGGTACAATAAAGTGGATTTTATCTATGGAGGATATTTCTGAGTAATGCCATAAAATTCTTTTTATACTTCTCCCTCTGACTTATAAAAACTTGTTTTCCCATAAATGATGTGAAATACCGTATAAAATATATAAGTCAAACAGAACATATATTATCTCTCAGTCGTTAGCAATTTTAAAAATATATTTTTAGTAGTTTTCCATTTTATATAATTACTACAGATACTTTAATAATTGAATCAAGTACCTGAAAAGAGTACCTGAAAGATAATGAAATAAGGCCTTTAATAAAATTAATGGTACTTAAAAGCACAATATTGTATTTTTTTTTCTAGTAAAGATATATGCTCGCCGTTTCTAATAGGATTCACATTTTTCAATTCAAAAAGTTATAACTAAAATCATCTGAAATAAATTAACACAAGGTCCATTTATTCTTCAGAAATAATTGAAATTAAAGTATTTAAAAATATGACTGCAGTCGAATAATTTTGTCATAAATAAGAACAATTAACTATTCTAATAGTTTAATTTATTATTCGTTTACAGTGCTACACGCATTAATCTTTTACAAAATAATTTAGGAAAGTGTTGAATTAAAAAAAAGAACGATTAAAAAGAACTTTTAATTTATCTTTCTTCTTCATGCTGGAAAAAAGATATATCTTGAGCTATTTCATTTACGTAATGAAAGCATTTTATGTTTTTGTAATTTAAAGAGTATATTTAATGCCACATAAATGATATTTTTAAAATAGTAGTTAGGATGGAGATTAATTTATATCATTTACTTTAAATTAATAAGAATTCGCAGACGAAAACTCATAACTAGCCGCCTTTCTATCTATATATGTGATCGATTTCCGGTGTTAACAATACTTGAAGTATAGTGGAAATATATTACACGTTAAATATGTCTTTACTTTCTACTAACATTTGCAACACAATCCCAAAAACATGGGAGAAACATTTCTATAGATAAAAGGGGAGGGGAGTGGTAAGATTTATTTTTTAAATTTAATTTTAAAACAATACTAAGCATAAGTTTTGAATTTTAAAATTGATATTGGTCCAGAGATCTCTTATTTAAGACAGTGCTTCTTAAAGTTTTGAATACTTGCGACCCAGTATACAATTATAATTTTCATCACGCCTCCTTCTATACAGAGCAATGTATTTAATTCACATATACTATACTTAGACGCTAAAGCTAAAATACGACGTTAAACTTGAAAGTGTCACCGGCTTATATAAATGTCACGCTCAGCCAAAGCATTAATTGCCCCGGACGTATATATACGTCTCTCCGAAGTACGTGCTTCTCTCCGCACCGCTATCCATAAAATTATTCCGAATAATTTCCGGATGCTATAAAATGACCTCGAAAGTGTTGACGAATAGACAGAAGAACTTACTTATTTCAGAGGATTTACTTTTTTAAAAATTTTATTTCTCTTCTCCCCCCCCCAAAAAAAAACATCACAAAGCACGTCTACGTGGAAAATATCGTCATTGGGAAGCAAATCGCGTAACTTTTAATCAGCAGTTAAGATATTAATTATAAATCGTACAAATTATCAAGTTATGTATTAAATTTTATGTATGACATAACCCACGGGGTCACTGGTAATTATTAAACATTTTTTTTTAATTTAGTATTATTAAATTAATTATTAAGTGCATTGTACAGTACTGATACATTTATAAGTGTATTATATCAGTGTAAATGTTTATTTTATTTTTTATTATGTTAGAATGTATTTTGATTGTTTACTTTCAGTAAATTAATCATTTTTTAAAAATAATATTTTATTTTCAACTTTTCAATATGCTCGCGCCCTCCCTTGTAGAATTATCACTCCCCTAGGGCGCGCGCCCCACAGCTTGAGAAACGCTGATTTAAGAGATCCTTGAAATTACAAACTCCTTAATATGGTCATGTGATTATAATTTTCTCCATGTATAGTATGTATATCAAATCCTACTCTACAAGGCAAAATACTAGGGAATAAAATTCTTTTCATGCTGATCATTCCTTATTTAGGGTAGTGAGGGACATATTATTTACTTATTAACTAATTATACTTCCTTTATCTCACCGCTGTGTTGTGGCGGACAGATGATATCACAGTCCAATGACTGACAAGTGAGTGAGTGAGCGATTATTAAAGTCACACTGTTCAGCTACATGAGGGCTTTTGGTGAAGGACCTTGTAATTTTGAACCGTGGTCAAGTGACCAGGACGATACCTGAGCTGGCAACCCCCTTTCTTAACTAACACACCACAACTACGGAAGCACGTTTGAGCTCTCGGCAGATTTAACGTCCATCGCCTTCCTACACGGTACAATGACTGTCGAGAAGGTTGCTATAAGACATTATACTCGTTCTGCTGTAACCTTGAAAGATCTAATAGTAGACTTGATGGGGTCAAAGTGAATCTGGAAGTGAGTCTGAGAGAGAGTCCGAGTTTCTTCTTTTTGTGTCTCTTTGGTTGATTGTCGTGTTTATATGGAAATGGAAAGTTGTAGAACAGAAGGTCCTGCATACCACTTCGGCAATGCTCAGACAATTGTCCGAATACAGATCGTCATGAGGACAGTCAGTAATTCGCTGCAAGAGAACAGGGCGGCCAGGAGTCAGTTTTGTATTATGCAGTTCCAGCATAACAGGTATGTTCTTCTATCTTTGAAGATTTTCATCCCTTTCAGGGTACATGTCTTGAGTCTCGTGAAAGTATCTCCTTAAAGGAGGAATATGTCACACCTTCAAAGGAATATACAAGATGCAGACTTATTTCTATTGGACGTAGCCGAGATTACAATTTGACAATTGGTCCCTGATGACACCTTATGTGGTAAGCTTTATAGTCGTAGATTGGCTCGGAAACTATGCTGGCTTGTCCAATGTCGGCTTGAACAAAAGAAGTTCAAAAGTTGACTTATCCTCATACTTAAACGTCCGTATTGCCCTATCAATGGTATTCACCAACTTTAAACTAAAGGGACTGCAGGTAAGTCATTAGTTGCTTGGCGTGAAGTCGATTCTTTAGTGGAGACCACCGCGTACTCTTTTTAGGATAAGAATCTGTAAAAAAGCTAAGAATATGCATTTTTTAAGGTATTGAAATCCTTTCAAAGTAAAAAAAAATAAGTGTTCTTTTTTATGAAAATTATGAGATAAGATATGTCTGTGCATATAATTTATATTTACTGAATACCTGAATTTTTTTTAAGTCATTATCATGAACCAATAAAATACACAAATGTTTCATTACATATGTGTTTAATGAGAGTAAATCAATATAAGAATGCTAAGCATTTCTTAATAATAACTTGTTATCAATTTTTTTTTGCTTTGATCATTTATTATGAAGCAGTATATTCCCGAATTACATGTAGTATTAAATACAAGTGGCTAGATTGATATTCAATGCATATACATTTTTGTGCCATTCTCAGTTTCATGCGAATTTCATAAAAGAAATTACAAATTTGAAAAAAGTACAAAAGCATCACATAAAAAAAAATATTCACCTTGTTTTTTCCCCTAAATTAACTTCCCTCCCTTTTCTTATTTATTTTCATCCAGAGTTTTTAAACACGAAATATAATACAGTTTAAAGAAAATAATTTAAAACGTATATATTCAAATTTATATTTTTGCTTTGAATCATTCAATAGCATTATACGGGGGAATTAGAATTAATTAAACAACCTATTTTTTTTCTTTAAATTAAATTAAAGGATGTAGCAACTGAGAGACATTAGATTAAGTATTTGAAACTCTAGCATATGAAAATTATGCATTTATTAATTAATAATAGAAATTTTGGAGTGAAAATCATTACCTTTTCTCTGTATGTTAATTTTGACTTGAATCAAGAATTTTACTAACTTTATGTGCACTGTTAATTAATCCAGCTATTTTCTAACAATATTTTTTCACTATCTCAAAAATAATTTTTTTATTAAAAGGAGCTTAAATACACCGGCCTTTTTTCATTAATTTGAGCAAAAATTAAGGTTTTCCTTGGATTGTAGCAGTAAATAAAATACCCGTTTTACTTTTATAATGAGAAGCAGGTGATATAGTTCAAATAAAAAATACCCATACTTATATTTCTACAAGTACTACTTTTAAATCTACTTAAATTTAAAAAAATAACCTAAAAATGCATTCTACTTCAAGAAAATCGACAGTACAGAAGCTGCACTTTTGTGATATAAAATTTAGTATACAAAATTGTTTTCTCAAAACAAGTAAATGGTTCAGTTTTTGTGTTTCGGGAATGAAAATCAGAAGCTCCAGTGCTTCGAAACTGCACATTTAATGGTTTGATATAAGGCCAATTATCACTATATCGGTAAACATTATAGATGTATTTTCACTGAAGATGGCTTACGTCAACTGCACTAATGCCTCACCGAATGATTATTCCTCATCATAAGAAAATGTTAAGGTTTGAAAGTAGAACTGTTACCGTATAGGATGATGTGAACAATTACTGTATATATGTCTTGCATTATTGTATGTATTAGATGAAGCTGGGAAGCAACAAGATGATGGTAATATTGCTTTTTTAACTGTGTCCTTACTTGTATTTGCGTCGGCAGTTTGGAAAAAGTATCTGTTTTGCTAACACAATTATAAAAAGATGTTCAGTGATTATTAACACAACGCAGTGCTTCTCAAACTTTCAATATTTGTGACCCAAAATTAAATCATAATTTTCATCGTGTCCCACTTCCTTAAAATAGCAAGGTAATGAATTCAATAATACTATACTTTGATGCTAAATCTACAATACGACTTTAACCTGTTATGTGCCACCGGCGTATATAAACGTCTTGCTCACTTTCAGAATTAATTGTCAAGGACGTATTTATACGTATTTCCGAAGTACAATATTTTCGATTCACTGATATGCATAAAATTATTCCGAAGCCTTCAAAATGTAATAAAAGGACCTTGACAGATTTTTTAGAAGGATTTACTTATTGCAGAGGTTTTGGTTATTTACTCTTCCCCCCTCATCCCAATACAACACATACGCTTGCCCAAGTGGAAAAAAAGGTGGCATTGGGAGCAAATCACGCAAGTTTTTATATGAAATTAAGGGATTAACTACAAACCGTTTAAATTATCTAGATAAGTGTTAACTTTTGTATTGTAATTTTATATTTGACAAGCTCATGGTATCATTGGTAATTATTAAACTTGTTCTAATAGTATTGTTAAATTAATTATAAAATAGATAGCGTGCAGTATTGATGCATTTATAAGTTTATTATATTAGTGTAAATGTGTATTTTTCTTTTTAATACGTTCGTTTACTTTCAATAAATTAACAATTTTTGTAAAAAAATTATATTTGTTTACGACTTTTGAATATGCTCGCACACACCTCGTGGTAGAATTATCACGCAACTCCAGGGGGCATGCCCCACAGTTTGAGAAACGTTGGCATAACGTTCGAAATAAAGAAATTTCACATTAATTCATAATGTTTCTTTAATGAAATACTTATGTAACCTAAAAATTAATCTTTTAAAAAAATGTATTATCTGTTCTCCTCTATTCCGTATTTCGTTGCATTTTTAATACTACACAGTACCCTACAAAAATTTGAAAAGAAATTTTTATTAAAGATGTTTTGATATAGAACTTAAGTTGGAGAATATCATATTAAAAAATTTGAACTTTTTACGCATAATTAGTTTTTGTGTTGTTTGTGTTTTATGCAGTTACAATCTTTAATTCGGTTTTTCTCGGACTTTAGATTTTGAAAATGCAGGTGCTTTCTAAGCCCTTAAGATTTTTTTTAAGTTTAAGAGGGATTCTTGAAATAGTTTGTATGTACTTACAAATGTATGTTCTAGAAAAGTTAGCATGGATTTAGATCAGAGATCTCTACTTCCTTTTTTTTAAAAAAATGACAAATTTAATATTTTAAATTTTTTCGTTTGATTTCAGGTTTAGCTAGAAAAAATAATTATTAAGAACCAACAAGGGAACGGATTTTTAAATTCATTCTAACTTTGGTTTGTAATAATTTAAGAAGCATAAATTACTTGAAATGTCTAAAAAAACTTTAAAATTGAGCCTTTTATAAGTGTTTTAATAAACTTTAAACTTTAAAAAAAAAACTTTTTTTTAAAAAAAAAAACATTTTTAAAACTGTAAAATATTAGCTGGTTAAACTGACTTTTTGTTTTCAGAATCAACGTAATAATATAATCTGAATATAAAACATAAATTATTTTTACTGTTAGTGTCTCTATTTGTTTTTTAAAAGGGTACTGTGTAGTATTAATAAAACAAATATGCTGGTTGATTTTCTAATAAGCAAGTATTTTGAATATTTTCAATCTATGATAAAAAAAACACAAAATACGCTTTATTTTTCTAAATAATAGGTATGATACTAAAAACAGAATGTTTTACGACATATAGATTTGCTGCCAGGGGGAAGATGATTTACCCACGGCTTAGAATTCGTGTTTGCATAGAAATGGCGAAATTTAAATACATCTTGACTTCCAAAACTTTGTCTGAATTAAGGAGATGATCTTTATGTGTAAGAAGCACGGAACTATTTTTAAACGTGTGGATATTTTCCATATTAAGCATCGAGTTATTAAAATATAAAAAAAATACAAAACCGGTTTATTAAATAATATTACATTAAGTGATTTTGTTTTGTTTTGATACATGTAAAGACATTTATTATATTTTTTTTATTGAATTATTTGGATTACTACCTGTTAATTTGTATGTATTCATGTAAAGGTAAAGTATGTGAATGTTCTGAACCAAACTAGCATATAATGCATAAAGATAAAGGTCACAATATGGTTTAAGCCTAAATCGGAAATTTGTCCTAGATTATGATTTGAAGACATTTGGAATTAAATATTTTTTATTTTCTGGATATTTGTAAAATTTGTTCAAATATTTTCTGTTCCATTTTGGGTACTAACTATCTTAAAATTCAAAATTATATAAATGGATATGTTCACACAGCTGATATTACTTCTAATTAATCAACAAAATTATTTTGAGCCAATTCGTAGCACACGCTTAACCACTTCCGTCATTTTACGTCCCATTGCAAATACAAACACTTAACAAACGAAATTGACGACAGCAATGATGACTTCTGGGTGTTTCAAACAGCTTCACATGATACTGAATAATATTCATGTTCAAAGAGTTTTATGCAACACACACACAAAGCATATTTTTCCGATATTATTCTTGATATGGCACATAGCGATACACATCTTCTATGAATGCATAGAAGATGCATTTGCCTGCAATTATGTGCAGTCGTTCTTTGAGCATTGTGCAATCAGTGCCGTGAACTTGATATTCGCATCACTGTTGCCACGTTAGGATTGACACGATGTCTGATATCTCAAAAGAATAGTCTGTAATCTCTATAAGTAACAATCTGCTTACGGAAAAAATAAACTTTATATCGGTGGTTTTCTTCTTCAAAACATTATAAAGTTGCTCAGCAAAAACACCTTCAAACACCATGGTATACGTCTGTGTCAAAATACTTTGCTCGTTAAAAATACCACAAATTTTAGATTTTTCTATTTGCTGTCACTTTTTGGGTAACCACAGTATTACATTCAAGGAGAAAGAGAAAATTAAATAAAAGAAGGTAGATATATATTTATTTTGCAATGTATACGCGCGATTATTTTTGTGTCGATTTTGGTTTTACTCCCGATTTTTGGCAGATATGATTCAAATATATAATCACACATTTTCATTTAAAAATTAGAAAAATAATACTATTTTCAGTGTCAGAGAAAATTTATTTTATTTACTCCTTGGGAAAATTCTAAAACAGCCGATGCAACATTTGCTTGCACTTTAAAATGACTTTTTGTAACAATAGTTCGTATTATTTAGCATTGAAACAAGAGTAGAAACTTGAATATGCATTACTTGTTCGAATCCACTCTAGAAATATAAACCTTTTTTTCTTTTTATTTTAAGTGGAATACATTTTCAAGAATATATATATATATATATATACATATATATTCCAGAAATATATATACACAGATAACTATAGAACTTAAGTATAACTATTCAAGTTAGGAAATATTAGGCGCAATAGTACCCCTACGTAGTATATATATATATGGAAATTGACTTTTCACAAAATACCGTGAAATTTGAACAAGATGTTCTCGGTACTTCAAGATATAGAATATTGGAATAAAAGGAGGATTTTGTTTCTTTATCCTTACAAAATTGTTCTGAGCTTAAGAATGTTCGTATTGTCTTGCATAAAAGTCATATTTGGGTATATTTTTAAGAATATGCATTCATTTTTAGAATAGTATCATTTTGGAAGTTGCAATAATATTTAGGATGTGATATTAACGGAATAATGGGGCAGTTGTATCTGCGAACATCCTTACACAATATTGTCTTTTTATTTTGAATTTTTTCTCTAGGATTCACTTTTTATCAAACTAATATGATTGCGATACAAGGATTTCGGTTATAGACATTTTGATATACTACTAATTGCTTGTGTAATTAAGGAGTCTATTCTAAAAGAAGAAATTGTTCTCATTCACTAATTATATATTCAGGGGGGTTCGCTTCCCAACTGACAAACTTGCAGAGTGTGTAGGAGGTACAGAGACTACTCCGAATCGCATAAAAAAGCAAGATTGAAAGTGCTGTAATTGCGAGCTATGGTGCAATGAAGAAGAGGGACCAAAACAGAACCAGAACAATAATATAAAAGAAAACAATTTATTGAAAGGATGCACAACAATATGAGTCTAAATTTGCAACCAGAAGTTGTCTGACACACCTGGTATCGGTACTGTATAGTATTCCTTACTTTCTGGACGATTCCTCATTGCAGTCCTGCATCAGATGTCATTGAACGGAAGGTGTCATTATTACCGATCCTACAAGAAGTCATCATTTGCAATCCGCGCTTTGAGGTAGTAGTATGAACTTGTATTCAAACGAGAAACTGGTTAACATGCGAATTCTGTTTGGAACTGCAGATTCTATAGGGCACTCTACTCGATGGTTGTGCCAGAAACGTTACTTGAGGCAGATATGTTCCACGTCACACGATCTTGTCAAGGGTGGACTGAAGGTTAGAAGAGATGGGTTCTTTAACGAAAACTACATGCAAGCAAAACATCTGAAGCAAACAACGAGAACACCAGGCAATGTAGAGGTGGTTTTATATCTGGTAGATGATAATCCAAGTAGGTGTACTTTTGATGCTTCCGAACTTTTTGACGCAGAACATGTTCCTCCGTTGTTGCAACGCTCTATTAACCCTCTGACTGGACGACCCGCTAATTGAATTTCACTTCAAAAACGATCTACTTTTCCAAAGCTATTTACTCCGAAAATGCTCCGATAAATTTCGCGAACTGCTTTAAAAACGGATGGCTGTTTAGTGCTTTCCCCTGTTAACGCCTCAGGAGGTCCCGATTGGTTTTGCAGGGAAGGAACTTTATTGCTTTTCGGTCTCTGTGTTCTTCGAAATGGGAGGTTTCTCATTCACATCTCTGGCCTAGGGCGAGGATTGTGAAATGGACATTTTCTACACTTCACGGCCAACATAGAGTTAACCCAAATTATTGCAAATGTATATTTCATATATTTGGAAAACTTGCTCAATTTCTGATCTAAAAACCAATTAGGTTTTAAGAAATTTTAATTTTCTGAGTTTTGATTTTAAATTCGGTTTCATTCTAAAGCATTTTTGCATTCCTAGATTGAATTAATTAAAAATATTTTTAACACAATCCAATATTTCGTGTGAAACGGCAATTAACTACAATTTTAGTTTCTAAAATCATTTCTGTTTGCTCATGTTTTTAAGTTTTTGAGTTTTCTCACATTTACTTAATTAAGATTGATTTAAAGACCAATATATTTTTGACACATAGTTTATATAATTTAAAAGCTCTTTACTTTGTTTTCATTTTTTTTTTCCTTTTGAAAAATACCATGACCAAAATGAACGCAGGCTACTGTGATAAATAATACTTGAAAGGGATGGAATATGACTGAAAATGGTAAATCTAAAATTCAGCTTTTTCAGGTAACAATACAATTAGACTACAGAATACAAATGTTGCAGAATGAACTAAATATTTCCCTGATGTACCACAAACTACATTATAATAAATCTATTGTAGTTCTGCATTGCAGTATTTGAAAGTCATGCTACAAAAACCTAAATTTGCTTAACTACCACGATGGGGAACTGAGAAAAAAATAGATATTGTTTACAAACTTGGTGATTTCTGGATTACGTTTGTATAACTACTAATTTCTATATAAATATTTGCATTTAAAACTCTTGTGAATATATAAGATTCTGATAAAAGTGAATAATTGATCAAATTAACAGTTGTTATCAATGTTATGTCTTGGACTATTTTGAATTAAAAAAGATATTTCAGTCATATTTCTTTCAAGTAGAATTTTCATGTAGAGCATAAGTTGGATAGTAACAGATTGAAAAACTAAAGCTTTACAGGCAATTGAATTTTTTTTATGCCTTTACAAATTTTAAATATATTTTTCTCAGATTTTTAATTTTGAAGATGAAAGTGTTTTCTAATCTCTAAGGCGTTTTTCCTGTTCAAGATAGAGTCGTGAAATATCTTGTAAATGTTCCCTTACATATGTTCTATAAAGGCTCATATGGATTTAGGTCTGAGAGCTCTAGTTATTTTTTAAAAATATCTTAATGTTAATATTTAAAAAAAGTTGGGTTTTTCCAGGTTTAGCCATAAAAATAATTTTAAAATTCAACAGAGATATATTTTAAATTTTATACTTTTTGTTTCCAATAATCTAAGAAATATTAATCACTTACAATAATTAAATATTTTTAATAATTTAACATTTTAGAAAAGTTTTAAAAATTTCAAAACTGTTCAACGCTTTAAAATTGTGAAATAATGGCTTGTCAAACTAATCTATTATTTTCAGAATCAATATAATAGTACAATTTGAATATAAAACAAAAATTAATTTTACTGTGACAAACTGTTTACGACTTCTACTCATATTGTAAAAAGAATGAAAGATAAATATATAACATAGTCGCAGTCAAAAACACATTTATAATAAGTTAAAATCCTGTCCCGATACAAATTTCAATGCATTTTCCAAACTGTAGCTAAAAGCAATTATATGTTTATTAGGACATAAATTATTTATATTTAGATATATTAAGTACATAATGAATAATGGCAAGATAATTTGTAAAATGCTGAAAGATTTTAATGAAGAAAAAAGCCAGACATAATTTTAGATAGTTAGAAATTTAATTATATAATACACAAATATGCATGTTTTAAAAGAAATAAGTTGGCTAAGAAAATGAAATTTACTAAAAATTTCCTGAACAAAGTAAATCAGATTTCATCCTCAAATACATATAATTGTAAGAATAGCTTTTATTCAATTTACAATTAGTTACAAAAAACCTTTAACAAAAAATAATTTTAACTGATATAAATTGCAAAAAATATCAAAGAAGTATGAGAAAGACACATACATGTCGTTTACAGAAATGTCACAGTGTGATATTTTTCGAAACACGGCACTGCACACACTCCAACATTACAGTCTTTACATTGAAAACGAGTTTCTTTCCGAATGCGTTTTCCATTATCATTCATCTTAAGGTTGCATACCACACATTTTCACGATGTTTTTTTTTGAACAGTCACTTTCTACATATGAAGGGAAGTGCCTTCTAACTAAGCGGACTACATTTTCAGAAATGTTAGGGGAAGCAAAGTTCCCTTCCAAACTTCCACATCACACCAACGTGAGGACTTTTGACCTCTCGACGTGTTTAACGTGCATCAGCTCCTCTTCAACGCTCAACTTTTGTGGTACCAGGGCTCTAACACTGGACACGAGTTCATAACCATGACCATCAGGATACCGTGGCCGCAAAAGAAAATAGCAAGTTTGAAAGAAATGTAATGGAGAAGTATATTTGAAAAAATAACTTCAAAACTTAACGAAAAACCAAAATATAAAAATTTATTTTAGGAATAATAGTGAATATAACTTCGTACACCTAAAACCACTTTACGCAGTGTATTTTGAAAGTGAACGTTTCCCCTTTTAGAGAAATTTACTACATTTATGTCAAATTCCTTTCGTTTTGCTCTAAGGGGATCCCCGAAACAACGTAATTTTTTTGATACACAAAATTACTTATGGTTGAATCTAATACAATTCCCTACAAAATGAATGAAAACCCTTTTTTATCATATAAATTGTGTTTGAATAGGAGATGGTTAGTTAATAAGAACATTTAAAACGTGTTGGCAATCTATGGACCTGTGGCACGTGGTACAATTCTTAGTGGCACTCAGCACTACTCTACAAATTTGTCAATTCTTGAGTGGATGGAAGCTGATAATAGACCCTATTTGACAAACATCTTCTGAGTTATGGACATTTATGGAACTACAAAATAATCTGAAAGATAATTCTAAGTATAAATTTACAGCTATTTTGTAAATAATTGAGTGTTATTGCTAGGGGATTTAATTGTTGAAAAAAGAAAATTGCATGTAATCTGCTTTCCACTTATGATTCGGCATATCAAAGTAAAAAAATCTTTCCTAATATGAAAAATATTTCGACTCCGCAAAGAAATTGTTTAACAAAACTGAATGCTCAGAATCGTGTCATGCATTATACCCCTGGTTTTGCGATATGAAAGAAGAGTCGTGAAAGAGTTAATTCGCATTACAATTTTTATTTAACTATAATGAAGGGAATCATTTATATTTCACGTTGTCTATTTCTTATTTAAGTAAATATGTTGGAAACATACATTTTTAATTTTTTTTTATCTTTGTTGAAGAAATAGTAACATTTTATATTGTTTATTTTATGTTAATAAATGTATTTTATTGATCCATAATTAATATAAAATAAAACTGTAAATCTAAATTATTTACCTCTATTCTTTAAATCTGCAATTATTACCGTAAGAATCGAAGGATTTCAAAAATTTCCTACTATGTGGCACGCTGAATGATACTGACAGATTGGTTTGGCACGTCTTAGCTACACAGTTGCCGCCCCTGATTTAAAATGTTGGGTAAGATAACCATTATATTTTTAAAATTTTATAAATATACAAAAGGAGAGTATTTTGTCAATACATGTTTCAAAAGGAATAAAGTTTACGAGAACGAAATATAAAATAGCTTTAAAATTATTGGTACTCTATCAACCGTACTTATATATATATATATATATATATATATATATATATATATATATATATATATATATATATATATATATATATATATATATATATATATATATATATATATAAGAAGTACGTCGATAGAGTACCGTAGTTACTGCCAACTCGTGACAATGAATTGGAAACTAAGTTCACAATTCATTGTTATTAAAATATATAAAATTTTACATGACTTATTTTTGTATTTGTTATTTTTTTATTCCTTATTGAAATCAACAAATGGGAGTTCATTACCTGCCAAAACTGCAGAGGCCTGGTTGTTTACTCCACAAGCTCCTACCTTATGCTTACTCTGCCCTACTAAGTAAAAATGCCGTCTTCTGCTCGTCAAGATCATGGAATTGCAGATATTGTTTTCCATATATTTTAAATATTAGTTTTCTAACTTCTACATCAGCCTTTTAATAGTCTACACTCCTGTAAAAAAGTCTGAATTCAAAAAACTATAAAAACATATTATTCCCAACAATGTCATTTATACCTTTATTTTTTATAATCTATGAATGCGTTAAACTATTAATTTGTTATCGCGACTATTTAATATTAAATGCGAAAAAAAAAACGAATAAGTTTCAAACTGAAACTTAAATTGAATTTTTCAAAAATTGTCATCGATATTCTCATAACTTTTACATATTGACATTTTAGCATATCACACATCTATCTTCTATGCAAAAATCTATTATAAGTTCATCAAATGTTTCAGCATATTTTTACTCATAACATGCAGTTTTCAACCACATTGTGAGGCCGCGGTAGCCTAATGGTCAAAGTAACGGACTCGTAGCTAACATGTCATGAGTTCGACCCCAGCACCACTGAAGATCCGCCGTGTAAGGGAGCGATGCTCAAGCGTCATCCTCGTCACTTGACCATGGTTTAAAAAAAACGAGCTCGGTTGCCAAGTGAGTGAATATTAACGTCGCACTGTTCAGCTACACGAGGGCTTTTAGTGATGGATCTCGTAATTTTGAAGCATGGTCAAATTACGAGGACGACACCTGAGCTGGCACCCACCTCTCCTAACTACCACACCAACGAAAGGACATTTCAGCTCTCAATAGGTTTAACGTACATCGCTGTCCTACACGGCGGGTCTTTTGTGGCACTGGGCTCGAACTCGAGACATGCCAACCATGATTCGATACCTTGACCACCTGATACCCCGGCCACAAGTCCGTCGCCAAAAGCCCTCAAGTAGTTGAGTAGAGAAGAGAGAGAGTGCGACTTTAATATCCCTTCACTTAATTAAATTATATGAAATTTAAGGAATACTTGAAAAAATATTAGAAGTCGAATATATATATATATATATATATATATAAAAAAAATAATCTAATGATAATTTTAAATATCCAAAGAATTATTAGTATTTATGGTAAATATATGTTTTTCAACTGAGTATGTGAGACACGCATAAATATCTTTTTCGAAATTTCAATGCAGAATTTTAGTGGAGCTAATACAAAATTCCTAGTTTGCATGGTTAAGATTATAAAAATGTCCAAATTTTAATAACCTTTTTTTCAGTCAACCACTAATGGAACATGAATGATGAGAGATTATGCATAAATATATATATTTTTAACTTGAATTTAAAAAGGATTTTTATATTTATTTATATGATCAAATGTTAACTGTAAATTTGTCCAGATGCTTTTAAATACTCTTTATTTGAAGATTCAAGTTAAAAAATATAAATTTGAGAAGTTCTCTTTGAATGAAATTAATGTTCATACATTCAAAATTCAAATATAATTTGTTATCAGAGCAATACAAAACAAGGGAATTCTCAACACGTTGACTTGCAATTTATTTCCGTACACATTAGGGTTTAAAGAAATTCTTCGGAGATTTTACGATTGCTTAACCGGTCTCTCCGTGACCCATAAAAAAGTTCCCCCTCAATGCCCATTGGGTCTCCCCGACCGTCTCTAATTATCTTTCAAGATCGTAAACCTTTAAAGGGGGAAAAGTATTCGGAAAAATACCACCTTACCGGTTTTGAACACATTACTTGAAGGGGAAAAAGTCTGTTTGGTTCATTTTTGGTGAGTCCCCGGCCTTAGGAAAAAGTCAGTGTGGTCCGTTTTCGAAGCCTCTCTCGTAGGGTGGAAAAAGCCGTGATGTCCAGATGGAGGGTTAAAGGTTTCTCCGCATTACGAAAATCACGTTCACCTATACATTAAATTAATCTTTAGATATCGGTGGGCAGATCAAGAAAATCCAGTTAAATGACCTGCCATATTAGCGGACCTATCATACATGGGCTTATTCTTTTGTCACAAGAATAATTCCATGTACGAGACGCTCATTCCTTCAATTGAAGATATCTTTGCTCGAATATATGTGGATTCCGGGAGGGTACGTGACATGCCAGGAATTTTCCAGAGCGTAATGGAATTTCATGCAGGGTGTCTGGCAGGCTTGCCATACGTCTTCTGGTTGTAATTTCAAACACCTGTTGTGGTAAAGCTTTACAATTAAATATTTTCTGTTTCATTATGTGTTGCTGTGCTTGTTCTTTTTTCTACTTATTTGCATTATAGCTCGCCACTACGACATCACAATCCTAAGTGATTCTGAGTCATCTCTATAACAACATCAACACAACCAGCAAGCTTGCTGGTCTGGTAGCTAATTACCCTGTATTTATATGCCTATAAGTATGTATATTTATATGCGTACATCTATGCATATGCGTATGGCTATTATAAATATTATTACGTGGTTAGATGACTGAGAAATGAAAGATCTATGAAATTGATAAGCATTGTTAAAACCCCATATCTGTGTGTCAATTTATTTGTGCATTGACGATGTAGCTTCAAGCATATGAAACTATTGTAATCATCTCTTTAGGTTTCAAGTGCTGAATTTTTTTCAGGTGCGATGTAATCCACTGAAACGAGATGCTGCTGCTGTATCTGGCTTGCTTTGTTACTTGAGAGGAAATTTTTACTTTGAAATTTAACAAATCTGTTTTTTCCGCCAGCTTCTTCTTTCTATGAAGTTAAAAATTGCAATATCATGTTCTATTTATTCATTAAAATACATTTCTTCTTAATATAAATTAATAACATATACAAATAAACCCACAATAGTATTTTTAAAACACTTAATTTAAAAAAAACCCATTGCAATTTGCATAGTTACAGTACCGCAGCGCTTCTCAAACTGTGGGGCACGCCCCCTTGGTGGGCATGATAACTCTACAAAGGGGGCGCGAGAATTTTGAAAAGTCGAAAACAAAAGGTTATTTAAAATTATTAATTAACTGAATGTAAATAAACAAAATATTTTCTGATATAATAAAAAATATATAACACACTTATAAATGTATCAGTACTGTACAATATATATTTTAGTATTAATTTAACAGTACTACAGTGCTTCTCAAACTTTCAATACTGGCGCTTCCCTTTTCAATCACAATTCTTATCGCGCCCCCCTTATACATTAATAATGTACCGAAAGCAATAATAATGCACTTTGACGCTATAAAGCAACAATCTTTATTATAAACCGTACATATTCATGACATGAGTATTAAATTTCGTACATGTTACTTTTGAGCAAAAATTAAGTGATAGGATAATTATATTATGTTATTTTTACTTTCTCTAATTTTTAAATTGGAACATATTGCAAAATGCGGTTTCTGCTTAGAAGACAAAATATAGATATCAGCTAAATGTAGAAAAAGAACACAGGGGGTCAATTTCTAATCATAAGCATTCCTTTGAAAAACTTTCCTCTGTAAGACAAGCCCATGGGAGTCGCTAATACTTATTAAACTTGTTCTTAATTTAGTATTAATTAATTAGTTATAAAATATTCTGTGCAGCACTGATACATTGAAAGTATACCGGCCGAAGTACCCACTCTTTGCACAAGTTTATTTATAAGAAAATAAAACATTATTTATATAATCGCTTAATTGTAAGGATAGTAAAGCCAAGTGTGCGACAAAGTTTACAAAAATGTAAAATGATTGCTCAAATTATAATTAGTTTTAAGCGAACTGTAATTTTAAGTCTCAAAGAATTAGCATTTAGAATTGATGTTGAATAATGAACAATAAAAAAAAATTCTGATGAAGAATAATTGTATTATTTTTAATATTTAAAGTGAAAATACTTCAACATGTTTAAACCTTGGAGTAGACGCGCACTCGATACTAATGGTCGAGCGGGGTTATTTGAGTCACCCCAATCCTTTTTTTATAATTATTTTTATAGTACACAATAAATATCGTAATTCCAGTGAATAATTTAATAAAGAGAAAATATACTCACTTACTTTCAAGAACACAGAAAACATTTCGGAAAAAAAGTTATCTCACCGGGAACTCAGACAAAACAAGTACCTTAAGATCGTAAAAAAGACGTCTGTCACTCCCAAAAAAGAGGGAGATATGTGACAAATATATTTTAGTTCACGTTAAAATTGTCAAACAGGAGGGTAGTGTCAGGGCCATTGGTAACAATTAAACAATTTTGACAGAATTACCGATTTCGTGAACTGTGTGCTCGGCGTGACCGCTCCCGGATTAAAAGTGTAATTATTACAATATGGATGTTCTAAAAAAATTATGTAAAACGTTTTTCATTATGCTTGGCTTAGTAATCCTTCAAACTTCCCTAAATGAAAAAACAAATATGTAAGAGCAGGGACGTAAGTAACCGTACAAGTAAGCTCGAAGGTTACAAACCGCAGCAAATACATTCTGCTGCCTACAGCTGATGGCAATAATATATAACAGTGATGAACTTTTTATCTTCATAAAATTATTTTTGATTATAGCTCTGGATTTTGTCTTTCCTCTAAAAGAGTAGCATTTTCGCTTTGAAAAGAAAACGTAATAAAAAATCTCTCATAATGGGATTACAGCAAATTGAATAAAACGTTTTTTATTTGGTTATAGTATCAAAAATAGCTAAAAAATGAGGTTTTGATGTAAATGCTTTTATTTTTGATGATGTAAAATCGAAGATAATATATATATATTATTTCCGTGTAAATGTGTATATTTTATTATGTCAGAATTTTTTTTTATTTTACTTCATTCAAGTAATTAAATTTTTTTTTAAACTTTTATTTTCGAAATGCTCACGCCCCCCCCCAGGGGGGCGCGCCCCACAGTTTGAGAAACACTGCAGTACTAAGTTAAGAACTAGTTATATATATAATTATCAGTCAACCCATGGGTTTGTATTAAAACTTATCTTGATAATTTGTATGGTTTATAAATAATTCCTTAACTGTCGATTAAAATTTACGCGATTCCCTCCCTACTGGTTACCACGTAGACGAGCGTATTTTGATGTTTTTTTGAGGGGGAGAAAAGAAATAAAAAAGCAAATCTTCTGAAATAAATAAGTTCTTCGCAAATATTTTGAAGGTCCTTTTATGACATTCCAAAGCCGTCGGAATAATTTTATGTGTAGCATTGCACAGAAAAGATCGTACTTCGGAAAGACGTATATATACGTCCAGAAAATTAATGTTTTTGCTGAGTGAGACGTTTTTATACGTCGGTGGCACATAAGAGTTAAAGTCGAATATATCTATATATATATATTGTAGCTTTAGTATCAAAATATAGTATTATTGAATTCAATACATTGATATTGTATGGCGGGGGGGGCGATGATAAAGATGATTGAAAAGTGGATCACGTATATTAAAAGTTTGAGGAGCACTGCAGTACCTCATAAAGCGAACGAATGCACAGTCAGCTAAATTCAAACACTCCTGACTTTCACTCTTCTATATGTTATTTGTAAGAGGTGTTCTATCACACTCTCGATGATTCGAGAGTTATTTCTTCCTATAATCAAACTACAACTTTCAGCATATGCTTCTAGGAATTGCCTAATTTGGCAAGTTTGTAGTATTTTGTGATGAAATTTGTCAATACCTATTGTCACCAATGCTCAAAATGTGTAAAATCTGATATTACACGTGATAAAACTTGGGTGCATCATTTTGATCTCCTAATAAAGTTCGCAGCAAGGGGAACACTCTGATCTGACCAAATCTGCTGGAAAGGTCATGATTTGTACTTTTTTGGAACGTGAAGGTATAATAAATCAGTGTGATACGATTCACACACACAAAACTATTGTAAATATTTTGTATTATATTTCCGTTTTGAAATTTTTGCACGAAAAAACTTCATGAACTGGAGTAGGGAATTGGACATTATATTACAATGATGCTTCCTACTTACCGCGACTTTTGTTCAATAATATCTTAGTAAGAGTAACATTAAAGCCATACCTAATACCCCTTACAGTCCAGATCTTATCACATGTGAATACTGGTCAATTAAGAATAATCTCCATTATTGCAAATTAAATACAGATCCATGCATTATTTCAGCTGCTTCCTAAACTAATGCTTCTCTACTTGTTTCGAACAGTGAATTGTACGATGGGGTCTTTACAACTGAATTGATGGAAGGTATTTTGAAAAAAAATATGATTTAACTTTTGATGTAAATAAATATATTTGTTGATATTTTATTTCACTGTAAGTTTGTATGCAACGCCCTTTGTATTAATATTAATGAATGCCAACTATACATTTAAAAAATCATCTAAATTATTATTTTCTGAGTAAAATATTTTAGTTTAGTCCCTTAGGATTTGCTATGTCCAATAAATTTTTTGAATGTAAAATAAAATTATGTATCTAAATTTAAACAAATCAGTAAAAGTATGTATTTTCTCTCGTTTTCACTGTAAGAGATATTAAACTTTATTTAAATAAAAATGTAAGTAAACTTATTTTCGATTCCAGAAATATCAAAAGCAGACTGAGTCGTGGACCAATTTCGTATCTGGCATGGATATGTTTAAGAGAGTAAGATTAAAAAGAAACATGAAAGCATGTTATGCTTCTATTTCTTTAAATATAGCTTAGACTATGTTATTTTTCTTATCCTTGCACAAAAGTATAATCTTTTTAAATTGAACATTTTTCAGAAAAAACATACTAAAGCCGGGATTTTGCAAAAGGGATAAGTTTGGTTTTGAATATGGCTTTTCCTTCATAAAAAATATAGTATTGAATATTTTCCTTTACATCAAAGTAAAATTTAGTCTACAGTTATATATAAAATATTTATTAACTCAATATTTGAAATAAGAAAACCTCTAATTTCGATTACTTAACATTTTTCTATATTCTTCGAAAAGGGGATTTTGTAATTTGTTTCAGCAATGGTTTCCTTTTAAAAACTTTACCTTTTATAAACTGCGTGAAGTGAACACCTTAATGAATCATAATATTTATTGATACATATGATGAGAATCATGCTAATAGATTTTGTATTCCTTGTTTTGTTGAAAAAATACGCTTGTCGCGTTGGAGTCTATATTTTCTAACATTTGAAACATTTTTTTTCAATTAACCTGAGGCATTTTGCCAAATTCCTGCCGTTCGATCTTCTGATTACACTGAGTCTAAAGATTCACATTCTTCAATGTCTTGCTTATGCATTTCTATGAGCTCATCAATTGTCAGCTTCTAATTGAAAGAATGCAGCAGTTCATGGAAATCTATCTCCACTTCTAAATAATTTACTTGCCTGACAAGATCGACAAATTATTCAATCCTATTAGCGATTTTATCAGGCTTAGTTTTTGATTCCACCTGAGTTTCAGTGATGGAAAAAAAAGACATTATTTTTTCCAGACGCCATTTAAAGTTTTTTAGGAAACTTCAATCTAAGATTTTCAGATCGTACTCATTACATATAAAACACTCATTTTCTTCCAAAGATCTTTATCACAAAGCTTGACGTGTAGCGCCCAAGCAAAAGACGAATCAGTGAGATTTGAAAATCACTTCATTCCGAATTCACGTTTAAGACGAAGTGTTATTGTACTATGAGTTGATACAGTTTGTTTCTTATTTTAATCTGTATACATCTGAGCATGCACATAAATCTAAAAAATATATATTTCTCTCCAGATGCCTAGAGCTTACGAAATTGCAATCATGCATTCGTACGTTCTTTGTTCCTTACGCCCCAATGTAAATCGCACCTCATATTTCTATAGCCTATAATCAGTGAATAGTCTTTTCTCTCTTGCAACATGGATTTTATGGTTTTAGATGGTGCTACTAAAAGAGAATATTACATGTGCCATAAGTCAGCTTAAAAGATAGAAGTAGCGTAATGTTGAATGCTATATAAATAAAGGATATCTTTAATGTAAAAAAACGATAGCTGTATTACAACAAGATGTTCGTGTTACCATACTGACACATAGAACTTTTGTTGCTACAAAATACATTTAAATTTTCCATTCAACCAATCACATACAAGATAACTTATATGAGTATTCAGTGATACCAGACTGTAGAAATCCCATTGAAGGAGTTTAATTCGTAGTATTTTGATTTAAAAAATATTAGGAGCAACTCCATCATATGTATGCGTGCCGAAAATATGATATTATACTTCCTTCCTTCTTCAGTGGCACGACAGCCTAGGATGGACTTTGGGCTTCTCAAGAAGCATTTTACACAGGCCAGCCTTCTTCCTGCTAGTGTTCTAAAGTTCCTAGTTCTCAAAACTAAGAGATATTTTTCAAGGCCATCAATCCATGTAAGTTTCAGCCTGCCCCTTCTTCATGTGTGCCAATTGGTTGAGTATTGATTTTTTTAGTGATGCGATCTTCGCGTTCATTCTTATAACGTGACCTGCCCATTTAATTATAATTACCAGTGCCTATAAATAGGAATAAATTGAAAGTTACAAGTTAAGTGCTTAAGAATTATGAGCTAAAGTACATGGAGTTTTAATTAGCGACTGCTCCAACGGAAAACCAAACGATAAGGCAATGAGAATGTTTAATGTCATATTTTTTTATTATCTTATTCATTTAACGACTTATTTAAGGTATTAGTTTTCTAATTATTTTTTCAGTTTGTCACTTTGTTTACTTTTATTCCAGCTGTTGTCATTTTGAATTTATAATAATCTTAGGACGAGCTTATGATTTTTAAATTGACATGAAAAAATAAATGTATTTTGCGATAACACAATCAGAAAAATCAAATTTTGACCAGCAAAATGGACATAAATAGATTTAGTGGACTTTGTATGGCTTATATATTTTGAATTGTTAAATTGATTCATAACATTTGCTCATCAGAATTTAAAAGAAATGAATTTAAATTATTTTCCTCCGTTTAGCAAGTTAAAAGCCAGAGAAATAGTAGTGAATGGAGAGGGAATAGGGAGAGAGAGAGAGTGAAGTTAGCATTGAATAATAACCTAATAAACTGATGTAAAAGATATATTTCAAAAGAAACTTATAATAAGATGGCACATTTAACTTTTTTGTACTGAGTGTTTGATGCCAGCTATAGATGAGCATCGAAAAATGGATAAATTACTTTTGGAATAAATTACACTTAAGCAATAAAACACACATATATTATATATTAATTTTAATCTGTTCAAAGTTTTGAAAACAATACATCTTTGTATGTGCATTTGTGTGTGAATGCATGAAGTTCGTAACATTATATAAAAACATTAAACAATCCTATTGTAAAAATACTTTTTTATAAGTTTCAATATTATAATCTCAATTTACTTACAATCTCAAAACCAATTACCCATACTAGGCATTAACCAAATAGTAAGACGATTACGATTTTGTTCCTAATAAGAAACTACATTTTTTTTCTTATTTCTATGTCCTTGAGTATTACTTCACAAAGTATGTTCTTTTTTTATTTGTACAACACATTAGTGGGCTATCAACTACAATGGCCCGGTCCTTATCAAAATGGATCTCAAAGCCAAAGTTCAGTTAAGAGAACATCTCCCTTTGTTTGTTCCATCGATTATCAGTCAAGCACCCGAACGTCCAAAATGTAAGTGCCAGGGAAGAAATAATGAAATAGGACAGTATCCGTAACTTTTGTTGAACATTGATTATTTTCTAACTTAATAACGCTGAATCGTTTACAGACATTGTGTGAGTGTATGTGTCAGTTCAGAGTCGTTTAGCTGATAGCATATATTACTTTCATCATTAAAAATATAGAGTAATCCAAGTATAATTTGTTGGTAAATATTTTGAAACATGGCGTAAGTTAAAAATAATAAGCAAATTAATTAGATCTGAAGCATATTAAATAAATAAATAAGGTAAACTTATCCGAAACAACTTAATGGAATATTAACCAGTCCCTTTTTTCAATTCCTACTATTATAGCTCTCTATATATGTAATTTTTATGCATCTATCTTGTTCAAAATGTAAATCTGTAATAAAATACTTTCTATTCATCCAACCAAGTTCAAATAATTTTTTTAAACTTGTAGTAGATGGCACTTGATGCTAATATAGTTATTTTTAAATATTAATTAATTAATTAAATTCAATTAAATCAATTGTCGTTTTTGACGCCAACTTAGATTCGTTTCTATTGTTGTAACAATGTAAATATTAAAACAAAGACAAAAGTTGGCATCAAAAACCTGTTTTTCAGTCAAACCGGGTGTGTACTGTTACAGAAACGCAGACTAATCATGCTCTCTTTTCAATTCCTGCTATTAGTTCACTCTCTCCATATATATATATATATATATATATATATATATATATATATATATATATATATATATATATATATATATATATATATATATATATATATATATGTGTGTGTGTGTGTGTGTGTGTGTGTGTGTGTGTCATATTCCAATTTTCAATAGTTAATAAAATATTTTATATTCATCTATTTAAAGTAGGAAATGACTTAAAAAGTTTTGTTTATATTACTGTTTAAACTTAAAACCAATAATTCTTTTTAAGACTTTATACTCAGAATTTCATCAATGATTTCTGTTAGTATACTTTATGTTAAATCTTCATGAAAACCAGCCTTTAGTTGTAAAAATCGCTTGTAACATCTTATTTATGTATTTATGACAGATATACCCTTCTTTTTTGAAGAAGATTATAACATAATAATTAACAATGCCTTTAAATTTATTTACATATAAATAAAACCTATAAAAATAATTACAGCAATCTTTTCAAAAAAATTCTTAAACGGCAGGTTCAGTTTTGTTTAAACAACATGAGTACAAAAATTTAACTATCAAATTTTACAAATCAAATTTAATTTTAACAAATTGAATTGGATATTAATGCAGTTGTTGCATTACTATTTATTTCTAATGTTTTCTTTCAAAAACAATTGCCTTTGTCAGTAGCGATTTGAACACAAGTGAGGATTTTAATTTTTAACGAAAATTAATTTAAGTTCTTAAGAAAATATATATATTGAAATTTTACTAAACGCGTAATTTCACATTCTAATGGATTCCCTACTTTACGTGGTGGTGTGATTATAGTACATGAATGAAAATAAATGCAAATTTTTATTGAGTTTGTGAAACTTATTTTCAGAGTAATGAAAGAAATTGAAATAATATACTAAGATTCCGTGTAGAAGTAATAATTAAAGTGCTAAAACTCATGTAAAAGTCAGCCAATCGTTTGCGTTGTCCCTTATAAATAATAATTATAAATTACAAGTACTTCTAAATGCTTTAGAAATTCTTCCAAAGGTGTTATTTGATTATTTAGTTAATTAAAGTAGATGTTCTAATATATTTTTCAGTCAAATTCGTACAAAACATAAGGGTCGACAAAAATATCAATAAAGTTGTGGTTTTGTTAGATCCAAGTGATAGTTATTAATTCAGTGAGAGAGGCTCTCATGAAGTCGACAGCAAAAAGTTTTATATTTTCAATAAAAATTCCAAAACTAATAAATTTCTACAAAATTCGCTATACAGTGCATTCCGCTTGCTCATTTCATGTCTGTAAAGTTAGCTTTCAATATTTCTCATTTCATATAGCGGAGATAGAGGACGCAACAAAAGTGTTGAAATGAGTAATAATTGAAAACGTATTTAATATCGCTTAACAATGTAATTCTTCCTCAACTTTGTACATAATATTAAAGATTTATTTTGAAATTGAAAAAGACGAGATAGAAATGATATTTCTGGTGGAACATGCACGTTTTGATCCGAACACAATAGCTGTTTGAAAATCATTCATCACATCGAGAAAACCATGCACAATATTCGACACAAGAACTCATTAAATATATATTCGTATGATATATGCGTTGACCCGATACAATCAAATGCAACTATGCACACAAGTTAAGACAATATTATTAACAACATCACCCAGAAAATATTGTGATGAAGGTTTTACAGTTTCTTTTTTAATTTTCTGGAGATTAGTGTCGAACAGTAAGGCGTTACCTTAAGTAATCCTAAGTAATTAAAGTCAAATTTGAATCCAAATTATATAATGAAGCAGCGTTAATTATTTGTGTTTTAAGAGAAGTCCTGGAGAAAATTTGTGTAATAACATATCCGATTATAATTCATAAAAAGGAAATTATCAATGAAAGCAGCATATAAATGGAGATATGAGTCATAGGAATTTCAGGCTATTGGGTTGATAAGCATTGAGTGTCTTAGCTAGCATTACATGAAGCAATGGCTGATCATTCTATATGATTGCATTATATGAACCGCGTTGAATTCTTTCATAGATATATTTTGAATAGAAGGACCGCTCTTACATCTAGTAAGTTGGCATTTAAAGGATGATTAAATAACGACCTTTTTAATTTTTAATGTTTATGAACAGCACACATGACTATAGTTGCGTTAACTGTAGTGATTATGTTGTTGGTACCATTGGATATATAGACCATGCTGCCTTCCTCTCAGAAGGAAACATATAGAAATTTTTAGTGGTTTTGGTTTAAAATATCTGAAAGTATTTATTCACTAAAAGTTTATTTTCTTCTTGATGAGATCAGGCTCTATAGTTCTTCTGTATTAGAACGATATACTTGCCTCACGAGGACGTAGTACTTTAAAGATGACCATTGGCAATACGCCTTGAACATAATCTACATATTTTAAAATACGATAAAATTCATGGTGCAACATTTAAGGCTCTTTTGCCATAACTGGAAATATTCGCCATTTGTCAATCTTTTGCTTCAGACCACACGTAAATTCCTTTAAATGAAATCTGCTGGATGTTTTGAAATTTTTATAATCATCAGTTCTTACTATCACTACAAACTTTAATTAATATCACAACAAAAACGCCTTTTTTTCACTTCGGTAACCATCCATACCATGATGCTTTGGCACGAGAGCTATTCTCATGCGAAATAAAAATTTATTTTCTCACTTTGTCTTTTGCTGCATCACGCAATTCGTTTGAGTTATTAAGTTTGACTATGTGGCCATTACCAATTAAAAACAAGATTCTAAATTTGGTTTTGGTTATCAATGTGCTTTAAGATTCAACAACGTATATATATAGTTGAAAAACAAGTATCATAATATATTTTCATTTCCTGTTCCTTATATAGTTATTTAATTTACACAGAAAATATATATTTCGGGTAAATGGCTATTTAATCAAAACATTTAAATTAATCTAACCAGATGAGGGCACGACTAAGGAAATTCATTTGGGGTCGAGAATTGGTGTAATAATAGCACTCCTTTAGGGTGCTCAACCCTCAATGTAATTCCGTCGAATGGCCAGTCAATTCGGAGAAAAAAGCCTTCGAAATTCATGCTTAGCTTTTATTCAATTAAATTTCAAATGTCTCCAACGTTTTGTAGCCTGGTTGATATATCGCCTGCATACTATGCGCAAGGTCTGGGTTCGATTCATCGGTCAATTTTTTTTATCATTTCGTTTAATTATTTTAAAATTAAATAAACTTATTTATGAAAGGTTTATTAAATATTAAATATTTTATGTAATTATTTTGTATTTTATAAAGTTAAAGTAATACTGTAACTTTATAAATATTTATATCTAATTTTATAAATATATTTTTATATTAATAAAACATACTTATAATAAAATACATAATAAATATTAAATTATATTATATATAAAAATGAGTTACAAATAGTTTTATAATGTGAAGTAATATATACTATCAATAAAATATTACATATAATATGAAATAATTTATAAAGTATATATTATATTATTAAATTAATTATTTTATAATTAATATAATAAAAATATCTCCATTTTATATATAATTAATTTAATTATTTTATAATTTTATAAAACATTTAATGAGATTCCTTTTAAAATAAATTTAAATGATTTTAAAATGTTTATTTAGATTATTATTTATTTTTTAAAAGAAATTAATAATTATTTCAATACTAAATTAATAATAATTTTAATAATAAAATAATAATAACTTTAATAATAAAATAATAATAATTTTAATAATAAAATAATAATAACTTTAATAATAAAATAATAATAATTTTAATAATAAAATAATAATAACTTTAATAATAAAATAATAATAATTTTAATAATAAATTCACAATCATTTCAATTATAAAATATTAATTTTAAAAATAAAATAATACTTTCAATAATAAATGATCAATTTTGATAATAATTCTTATTAATTAATTTTAATTTTTATTAACCTAATTAGAAATAATTTGAATTAAAAGTATTTTAAATAATTTTAATTATTATTAATTTTAATAAATAATTATTTTAAATATTGGTAATATTAATAATTTTAATAATAAATAATTTAAGTAATAAATTTATTTAATTCTATATACTTTATAAAATACAAAATAATTACATAAAATATCATTTAAAATTTAATAAACCTTTCATAAATAAGTTTATTTATTTTTTTAAAAAAATAAATGTAATGAAAGAAAAATTGAGCGATGAATCGATCCCAGACCTCGCGCTCAAAAGATATATTAACCAAGCTACGATATCGTTCGAATAAATTGAAATTTAATTGTATAAAAGCTGACAATGGATTTCGAAAGCTTTTTTCTCCGAATTGACTGGCCATTCAGCGGAATTTTGACTGGCGGAATTACATTGAGGGTTGAACACCCTAAAGGAGTACTACTATTACACCAAGTCTTGACCCCCAAAAATTTCATTAGTCGTGCCCTCTCCTTGAAAGTATTTTCCGAAAATCGTAACAGACGATTCTTACAAACATGAATTTTTAAAGCTCATTGAGTACTTTTATTTATTACAATCACGATTTATATAAATTTACAGGTAGAGTCAAAAGTTCGTTCAAACTTGAAAAACTCATGAAAAAGGATGAAATTCATGAATTGGAAACAAATGATGACTAATAAGAGCAGTTTACAAGAAATGGCTCAAAAGGACGTCGAATTGTTTTTTGAAGCAAAAATATTTTAAATCATGCTCACATTAAACCGAAGAGGTTTGTAATAAGCTTCATGTAGAATGGCGTAAATCCATACAAAGCCAATCCAGTGAAACGGATCATATTGAATACCTTTACTGAGGACAGAATGATGGGTTAAGGCTGCAAAATCACGTAGCAGCCTTAATTGTTTCGAGCAATGTTCTGGAGGTATTTTGAACCATAACTATTACAAGAATAAATTACGGAGAGACTGTTCATTTTGTTTTCGATTGTCAGCACCCTGTACTGGAGATATTTCTAATTAAAAAGTTTTTTTGCCACTGAAAATTCGTAACTACCTTATGACTGCTTCCTTGAAAACTGCACTTAATTATCATGTCTTCGTTTTTTTATGAATTTTTAACTTTTAAACCAACTTTAGTCTTATCCTGTATTTCTGAGTTGCTTGGATGAGATATTTTACTGTTATCTGTAATCCAAGTGTACTAGCTAAGAAAGTAATACACATAAGTCTTTCTGAAGATTTTACGATACGGTATCTGAATTTGCTCCTCACATTAGCCCGAACACGTATAAGAAGCACTTTTTAACAAAATAGCACATATTTAAACATTATAAATTCTTTTATAGGACTCAATGCCAATAAATACTTTTATTTAACCAACAATATTTACAATAAGTTACCTACATTTTACAAAAATCACAATTATAAGTGAAAATTTTAACAATATTTTTGAAGAACTTCAAAGCAATTACAAAAGAAAATAATAAACTTAATTTAGTAAAAGTATTACTAAAACAAATTAGATGCATTTATCTGGAAAATGTACTAAAGTTTTAATGTTTTATTTAAATTAGAAAATTTTAGAGCTGATTGAGTTAACATTATAATAAATGTGACATTCCTTATGAGGTCATTATTTAAATAACAAGCCATAACTCTAACAGTATTATACAATAAGAATTATTTTAGTACATTCTCTAGAAAATAACATACCAGGTTCAAAAAGTTTTATAGAAATACATTTGTAATGTTTTGAGTTATCAAACTCGACCTGACAGATTTTGAGCTATTTAAATGCCCAACTCTGGTAGATCAAAGACCCACTTCCGGTTTTTTCTGACTTTATAAAATTGACTGTAACTTGGTCTCTAGGAAGTGCAGAAGCAAAAAAAGTATCTTTTGCAAAGTCAAATGATATCTATACTCAATAAAGTAAAAAAATAAAAATAACTGTCTTGGTCTGAATTTGGTCATTTTCAACGTGTTCAGATACTTAAAAATAGGAGATTGGAGCGTGAGGCGCCTGATAAAATATCGTCCTCATCATTTAACAATGGCTCAATATTACGAGGTAGGCTGTCAATAGCTCTCTATTACAGTGATTCTCAAACTTTCTATACTTCCGACCTAATTTTCCACCATACTTTTCCTCGCACCCCCTCCATATAATAGCAGTGTATTGAATTCAATAATAATATAGTTTGACGTAAAGCTACAATGCTACTGTAATTATAAACCATACAAATTATCAAGATAAATGTTAAATTTTGTATATAATTTTATGACATGCCCATATCATCACTTTTAATTATTAAACTTGTTCTTGACTTAGTACTGTTAAATTAATTAGGAAACACATTGTGAATTACTGATACATTGATAAGTGTATTATATCAATGTAAATGTGTATTTTATTTTTTATTATGTCAGAATGCATTTCTTGCTTGCTTTCAGTGAATCAATAATTTTTTTTTAAAAAAAAGTAACGATTTATTTTCACCTTTCCGATAAGCTCGCGCCCCCCTGGTATGATTATCACGTCCCATAGGGGGCGCGCCCCACAGTTTCAGTAACACACTGATCTATTAGCATCAGAGAGAGACGTTAAGAATGAATGAAGCAAGCAAAATACTTTAGGAAAATAGATAAATAATAGATATAAATTGATAACTATTAGAAAATCCTTGAAATATGTTTTGTTATATTGAGTATGAATTATGGTATCACTTCTACATACTCCTTATTTTTATTGAGAAAAATAATTGAATAAAGCAATCCGTATTACTTTTTTTAAGTAAGTAATTATGTGTGTGTGCGAATCATTCACTCACTTTTACGTAAATATAAACACGGCAATATTTTTTTTAAAAAATGTTTAAGATAAATCAAATAAAAATATCTATATTGCTTTAAAATTTTTTGAAGTAAACAAGTAATGTGTTCACTAAATTAACATCCGACACTTTCTCTAACTGATATCATTAAATTTCTTATTTAAGAGTTGAAACATGAATTACTCAGAACAAACAAACAAATATCTAAAACAAATGATTACGAAATATTTTACTCTTTCCCAAAGCTAAAATTCATTCAAACCTCACTATTTATTATGCAATTATTTCAATTTAATATAAATGTAAATTCGCTGAAGGATTTAAGAATTCTATTTAATCTAATGTATGTCGTTCCTAATATTGGAATTTCTGAGAAGTATCCAATACATTATGGACGGTTTGAATGAGTCGCTTGTTGAATTAATTTTAAAGTATTGCAGTTCAAATTACCATGTTTCATTTGAGTTTGAAAATATTTGGTTCTATTTCAGTGAAATATGATAATAATAATCGAATTCTCGTAATCATTCGTTATATCTCGAGAAGTTTTAGGGTGGCTGAGTAGTTGCGGGAACAGTATTTTGAAATATTGCTGAAAATTCCTCTTTAAACTCTTTTTTGTTTAATTATAACTGAAAACTTATAAAAATAACAAAGGAAAAAAATCAATATATTTTTGTAAGAAAATGGTCAATTTTTGGTTAAAATTAGGCATATTTTGCACATCACGGAAAACACTGTAAAATAAATTCTTAACACATGAAATAAAAATAGTTTATTCAGTCTCTCTGAATGAAACTCTTAGAGTTTTAGGAATTTTTTTCAAAAATTTTACATTTACCACAACGAAAAACAATCATAAAAATGTAATTATATAGTTTTCTCCTTAATCCTAATTCCACATCATGCATATTATAATAATAAGCAACGATGCAAAATTTCATGCAACTATCTCAAAACCTTTTTGAGATATCATGTTTGCCGTGCGATAAAATATGGATAAATCTGTTTCGGATAAAACGCATTTAAAGATTTAAAATCAGAATCTTAAAACTTATACAACTAAAACTGCCTAAAACCTATCTATATAAAAAAAATAAACATTTTATAAGCACATATCAGTATTACATATTTTTTTCAAATTATTTTTTTTTAGTTTTGTTACCAATTTTATAAAGTCAAAAAAGGTTTTCTTGACGTCTAAATGCATAGGTATTTTAAATACAAATTAGAGACATAAAATCACACTACGAAAACTTTATTAGATTAAAGCATAACCTTTTTATACGGAAAACATAGGACATAAGTATCTTAGATATAGCTAAATATTTCAGATCTTAAGAAATATGTAAATATAAGTAAATATTCACGATTTTTTTTTAAAAAAAAGTAATGCTGATCACAAAGTTTATAAGAATCTAAAATAAAAATCATACAAAGAACAGCTTTTGAACCATCCATATGAATATGCTTTGCCTTTTTTTCATCGTTAGTAATTTTATTTTCTATGCAGTTTTTCTTTTTTCCAAGAAAATTTTCAAAATTCCAGGGGTATGTCAAGCAGAAGTTAAAATGTGTTCCAAATGAAATTTTACAAATCCGTGTTCAAGATTTTAAGAAAGGAAGAATTTGCATTTTTAATTAATGATAATAAACCAGTATATAACAGATTAAAAGGAATTAATGCTAATAAATGCTAATAAACGAAATGTTTCAAGCTATATATATAATAATTGTACCTTTAAGTAAAATACTCCGTAAAATGTTACTGAAAAAGGCTTTCTGTATAAATTTGGAATCCTTTATGAATAGATTTCAATTTTTTTCTCACCAGCTGACAAAGTTTTATTGAGTTTAGCTACTTTAACATTCTCATTACTGCTAGTACCATTGAAGTTAATTCCATTGAATCGCGGAGCTACTTAGACATTCCTGAACTTGCTGTAGGCATAATTAATTAATATTTTGTCTTTAAGAACTCAGTTTTCTATCAAATATTTATAAAAAAAGTTAAATATGAAACAAAATATTGAGAAGCAAGGGCATAAGAAATTCAAAAAATGACAAAAAATGTACGAATTTATTTTCTAACTGTCACTAAAAATTGTTAAACTATTTTTTTTAAAAAAAAAATATCACCATGTCCCTTATTACCTCACTTAACTTAATAGTTTATAATTAAATCCGATAAAACACCAAAAGTATAAAAAAGTATTAAATTGCAAATACACGTCCGGTTTTGATATCTAACTTCCGGCTTGATTTTGTTGCTCTCTCTTGACATAAAAACTGCTATAACTTCGTAAATAATTGAAGTAAAAACAAAAGTAATGTATTTTTAGAAAGCAGAAAATTCATCTATGTAAAATTTGAAGTAAAAAAATCATCATTTTCATCAAAATTGACGTTTTAGCATTAGTCAGGCACTTGAAATAGATAATAGTTCCATTTAAATTTTAAAAAAAAACAACAACATTTTTTTGAAATTACCAAGCTTTATTTGAGTTTGGTAATATGATATAATCTGTCTTTATAATTGTAGTTATAGTAATTCGGTAGTTTTATTTTCTTTGGGATTTTTTTGAAAAAATGAATTAAATTCGTATCATTTCCAAAATTCTTATACTGAGTTTAGGTGCAATTCTTCCCATATTTCGACCAATGCTGATAAACATGCATTGACAGCAGTTAAAAACATTATTTGATAATTTTTAATAAACAATGCTTCAACATTTGAGAGAAGCTCCGAAACCTCTTATTTGGAACTCAGCGAGAAGCCTTCTTTGTAAAATATGATACTCAAACATCGACAGGGTTATATTTGAAATGAAAAAAAAATGTCTTTCAAGGTTTTAAATTGTTTACTTAGTTACATTTAAGTGCTTAATTTGATGAAGATTTTGTTTAAGAGTTCTTAAATATAAGCTGCATATAACCATTAAAAATTTCATTTTTCCATTATGTTCATGCATGCAATAACAGGAAATATAATGCACATAAAATGCATATGTGATTTGTGTGTATATACAGTGGGACCTTTATATAATGAAGTCTCTAAATCCCGAATACAAAGATTCATTTTTCAATTTTCTTTATAAACCAAATAAAACAAATTTTAAATTCATAAACACTATATATTATAGAAAGTAATTTGCCACACCTTTTTGTATAATAATGTATAGTTATTTTATATATCTTATTAATAAAAAAATTTAAAAAAAGAAAGAAAGAAAAATTGCAAGGAAAGTTTCTTGACGCCCTAATGTGGCCGCGGTAGTCGAGTGGTATAGGTATCGGACCGTGGCTTGCTTTGTCACGGGTTCGAGCCCAGTACCACTAAAGACCCGTCGTGTTGGGCAGCGATGCACGTTAAATCTGTCGAGAGCTGAAACGTCCTCCCGTTGGTGTGGTGTGGTAGTTAGGAGAGGGGGATGCCAGCTCAGGTGTCGGCCACGTCACTTGACCATGGTTCAAAATTACGTGGTCCGTCGCCAAAAGCCCTCGTGTAGCTGAACAGTGCGACGTTAATATTCAATCAATCAATCAATCAATCAATTGACGCCCTAATCCAGTTCCTGAAAAACTCAATGTTTTTCTTTGACACTCAAGCATTTACGTTTGATCGTTTTCAAGCTACAAGAAACGAAACTACTGGTATGACTGATCAACACTACACATGAACATACATGGGAACATGAGACAATTCCAATAACGGTGAAAGGATCGAAGATGTTACAGTATACTGGACAATGGGAGCCTAGGTTGCCTTTCTTGGATAAAACGCCCAGAATTTTATTGCTCTCGGTGAGCTAGGTATCTAAAAAAACCAGTTCAAGATTAATAAGTATGTTAATGTTGTTAAGTATGTTAATTAATAAGTATGTTACAAGGAAAAATATAACTTGAAATTTCCAGAAATACTTTAAAAAGAGGAAGTAAAAAAGTTGAATCATAAGAGAAAAAGTTCGTTACATAGAAAATACATTCCACTATTGGGAGGTTACTTAACGAAGAAAATCGTGAAATGTTCTTTGTTCCAGGATAAAGTTCGTTACATAGAAAAAATTAGCAATATAGAGGTTCGTTATATGGAGAGTCGACTGTGCATATGTATATATATAAAGAAAATGCTTAAGCATTTAAAAGTTTTATTCAGAATAAACATCTATAGGAGAGGAAAAATAAAATGAGCTTTGTATTGACACGCCTTTGACACTAATAGAAGCTGTTATCTAAGAGGGCCTTAAATATAAATTTCGGAATGTGCCTTACCCATTTAAATGTACAATATAAATCACAAATGACTGTCACAAATTCAGTCACAGTCAGAGAAACCTACTCATCAAATCTCAAACATGTTATATTGATCAGAGAGCTTGGAGATCGTGAAGGTCAGGATATTGATGGAGAAGCACTAGTATTAGCAGTACAAAAAGGTCACATATTTTGCTGTCAATACCCTGTAGAAATGAAAGAGCACGGATCTGTAAAGGAAAAGGGACATTGCGGGATGTAAAATCTCGTTAACGTACCGTCGTGTGATAAGGATATTAAGTATGTGAAATAGAAGCGATTTCCCGCTATATCAAATGAATAACACCCTATATCGTAACTTCCGAATATCAGGCTGTTTTGCAGATGAAAAAGAGTTGAGTATCCTATTGATATCTTGGACATCTCTAAGCACATAACAACTGCTCATTAAGAATCAATTAGAAGATGGTCTCATCATTAAAAATAGTTCTGCCCCAGTCCACGAGATTTTAGATCGAATTCTTCTGGCACTACTGCAAAGGCACGGGGCAAGGTGCAATGTTGAGGAAAAGTCGGTGCCAAGACATTCGTAACTTCAGCGTCCCCTTGCTGAGTTGCGTATTGGTATTCATTACGGTCATACAGTCTCGGTACATGTCAGACCTTTATCGTAAATGAATCGTCTTAATGTCGGATCTGCATTGTGTTTTTATCTACATGTCGGAACTTTGTTGTGTTTTTACGTGCATGTCGGATTTTTATGTTATCTATTATAAGCGTCAATCAGATTTAGTCTTTCATTGCGTAATGCCGATGTTCTTAGTGTTCAATAACATTTTTATTTTCTGAGTTACCATAATTCATCTAATTTTGTCAATATAGCACAGTGTTACATCATTCCAATCTAAGTATCAAGAAATACATCGACTTTGACTACCAGGTTTATGTTTGTCCAGTTGCCCGGGACCTCTAAAATGGAGAGATCTGCTCATATTGCTGATGAATTTATCTGCAAGGCAATGGTGTAGTACAACCTTAAGCTCGATTTAACCAAGTTATAAGGAAATTAATGCCTTACCTTTGGAATGGATTTGAAGTAATAACTTCTTTTGGCACATTTTCTGGAGAGTGAACTTGAATGAACGGCACGTTCGGGTTTGTAACGAACATTCGGCTTTTTTCGTCTTTAGGCGGAAATCGTGGTTGAACTAGGTCATTCACCCCTTCTCCGAGGCCGTCCCTCTTTGGTCCACGTGGCCAAAAGAGGGATGTTTCCCCGGGTTTTGAGTTGTACTCAGTTTTCTTTCTTGTATGCTTATTTAATTAGTTCATCTTCCCACGTCTATTTATTACTCAAGATATATCAGTAGGAATAACTATAAAGAAAGGTACGATATTTATATGATTTTGTACATTTTTATTATTGTGTCATTATTGAATTTCATTCTTTTTTAGTTTTGAGGGCACCATATAATAAATAGATGCTTTTTGCCAACATCCCTAATTATGTATACGTTTAGGATAGTTGTTTTATATCAGAAATTAATGTTTTAATGTGAAATTAGTATTTTGTTTATTCTGTCAAATCTTAATTACCTTAAAAATAATAAAAAACTTATCAATAACTTAACCTAAAGCTGCACACATTTTATAATAATGCATATTTATTGATGAGTGCCCAACTGGTCATCTAATAAACTTGACAACCATACTTTTCGGGTTTTTGTTTCCCAAAAGATGAACAGTTGATGCAAACGTCAAAAGAGACAATCCTTAGGAAATTTAAAAATAAATTGGATGATATTTCATTAGAACAGTATCAAGTTTCAAAGTGCATAGTGGGTTATTGCATTAAAAATATAAAATTCGAAAACTACGTTTACAAATATAGATTTGTTGTAGATAAAAAACTCGATTCAGAAGAAGTGGAAGGGACACAATATTTGAGACTTCTGGATAGAAGAGGTTTAGAAATGCTCACAGATATTGTCATGAAAATCATTTCAATACAACATTTTATTTTTTATCTGCATACCGAAAAGTTTTGAGATAAAAAATCTTAAAGTTGATTGCTAATTAACTTGCTTTACAAGCCTAACAGAAGCATATCTAGAATTACATGAATTGTGGAATGCCTTGCATTCGTTTCGTTCATTTTCTGTAGATTGTAACACAACTATATTTTCATATTTAAATGTATATATATATATATATATATATATATATATATATATATATATATATATATATATATATATATATATATATATATATATATTTAGGAATATATGTTTAAATAATTATTCAAACATATATTTCCATAGGAACAGGTTCGATATAAAGACTTTTTTGAAAACATCGGCTTTTTCTGGCCACATTTGTTCCCAAATTAAACATTAAGTTGCAAAATGTTAATCCCCTTTATTCCTCTACCACTCCAAAGCGTGGTAATTTGTCCCCTCTTCCCCAACGATATTCCGTCAAAGTGAAGCTCCTAGCTCTTCGACTAAATGTCCCCCCCTTCCAACCATTACCTCTTTCGACGAAAATGAATGATGGGATTCTTTCTAATCCCAGTAGATTTAAAAATGAAATATGTAATTTTTTTAAAAAAAAATAGGCTTATAGAGTGCGAAAGAGAGAGAAATACTACACTTAAATTAAGCTTAAAATGTAGTAAAATGACACATTTTTATAGAACCAAGTAAATAGTATAATTATCATCAGCAATATTGCAGTGAATTTAAGAATAAAAATCTATTTTTTTTAGATATTTAAATAATTTTAAATCTAAAGTATCTATAACCTAATTCAGTCACCTTAAACCTTTTTTCCCCCAATGAATACAATTAATTCACAAATAGGACTATATATTTCACAAAAAATAATACTTTGTGAGTACAAGCATATGTATAAATAATTTTATATAACAATACTTATATCCCCTTGTTTTTTATTCACATAACTAATCCCTGAAACAACATTACAAAATTTGAAGTTATTACTTCTATTGTGCAGCCACTACAATACATAGATCCCCAGTAGCCAGTGATTAGTGACCAAAAATTATCCATTTGTGTATTTTTTTGGAATGTATGAACCGTATGTATTCACACAATGTTGATGAACTTGTGTAAACACTTATTCATCAGTCAGTTTTATACTTTGTACATTTTTAGGAATCATTAACTAGTTTAGGACTAATCGATTTTTCCAGTTAAGCCTAACTCCCTTTAAAAATTGATATAAAATCATTACTGTAATAATTTACGCCAAAAATTTATTTATGTCTTATAGTCATTACAAATTAAATAAGTTCCGAATTTATATGGAAGTCAGAACGGGGAAAAATCAATCTCACATTTGATACCATGTTCTCTGAAGGGATCATATATATGTAACCATAGTAGTGAAGGGGTTATTATGAATTATGTATTAAATGAGCCATTCACTTTTGCAACTTGTTTTTTTTATAATTTGATTGAAAATGTTTTATAGTTAATGTGTAATATTTAATACCACGACTCACACTTCATCAATTAAGGGGGTCGATTCACGCAGCATTTTCCCTATCTCTGTTATTTTAAAAAGTGACCAATTTTAAGAAACATTTTTAAAAAATTGGCAGATTGCACAGTGATGATTTTTTTTGTGAATTCATTATATTGTTTTTCTTATTTTAATGAAAGCATTTTTCAAAATTTTGATTACTTTTTTTTAAAAAAAAATCATATGTAGAGTAACACATCAACATTTTTAAAACGATGGAAATTCTTGCACATTTTAAGGTATTCGACTACGTTCGGAACCGTTATTTTAAAAAAGCGCTTAAATGGATCATTTTCATGATATTTAGTGTCACTCAGATTATAATAAATGCATAAAATAGTTTTAAGGAGATTTTGACAAAAACAATTATTTAAATATAATATTTTGGCAAAAAATTAACTTAGAATAATCTTTTTTCCAATCGTTCTCTTTTTGTGAAAAATGGTTCTATTATAATAATATTTTGCCTGTATATATCTCAGACCTCTATACAGAGGCTGAACTAGATTTTTTGACAAATTCAAATTATTTTCAGAGTTACCACCAATTGAAATAATTATTTGCGTTTTCTTTTCTTAAAATTGCTACCCTTTGTTGTCGTAAACTATGAATAAACCCACTTCTAAGTTATGTATTTCAAAAATTCTAGATGAGCCTCTGTAGAGAGGTCTGAGCTATATACAGGCAAAATATTATTATAATAGAATCATTTTTCACAAAAGGAAAACATTTGGAATAAAGATTATTCTAAGTTAATTTTTTGCCAAAATATTATATTTAAACAAATTTTTTGTTATAATGTCCTTCAAACAATTTTATGCATATATTCTAATTAATGTTTCACTAAATATCTAGAGAATTATCCATTTATGCGCTTTGCAAAATCACGGTTCCGAGCGTAGTCGAATACCTTAATCCATAAGTATTTTTTGAATATTTTTTTTAAACAAAACTGTCATTAAAATATTTATTTGTATAGTGTTAACGCATGTGCAAAGTTTCTAGGTTTTAAAATAAGCAGTTTTTGTAAAAGTGTTCTTTTGTGTTGGAATTTACACATTTGACTGATAGTGATTTAAAGTTAAAACTTACTACCAGAACTTTATAACTCGGATTGCTAGTGTCATCTCCAAGATCATCTTCTTCTCTACATTTTATTTTACTTTGTTTTAATTCTAGCTTCCTTTGTTCATTGTACAATTGCCTATTCTGCCTTCCTAATACATACATGATCTACTTCTTGCAACGCTCGGCATTTGTAAAATCCAGGGATTGAATGTTTAATACATCTAAAACTTTTAATTTGGTAATGAAGCCTTGATTATATAATATAAAGCTTCATGTACTATAGTTTTTAAAATTCCCAATTGCACAAATACAGTTTTAGAATTATACACCAAATACTATTTCCGCTAATATTTTGAGTTTTATCAAGGAAGCATCTAGATAAATGTTCAAGATTAATTACCTCTAAATACTTTGTTTATGCAATTCCTAATTGCAATAGGTAAGTCTTGTTTATGCTTACATGTGTAACTTTTCAGTATGGACATATTATATCTACACCACAAGTTACATCCCATATGGTATAAACCATGTCGTTGATTCAAATCTATGGAGATTTTATCAATCTATGTAACCCAAATAGCTTGTCTCATGGCTGACAAATTTTCCGAGTTGTTTTGAATAGCCAAAATATAGTGTCTTTGCAATTTGTCTATTTCTGCATGTGTCAAGCCATTACGGCGTGTTAGATATATTTTGTCCTCAAACTTTTTGACTTTTAATTTTGATTTTAACTCCCTAAGTCATGTCCCCATCATTTTCTCAATATGTGACCATCAAATTCTAATTTTTTCAATATTGACATATCTTTAAGGTTTAGATTCTATAAATGCTTTGCTTTAGAGTCCCCATATTGTCCAAATATTGTGTATATCGTAAATTTTGTATTATGTCTGTGAGCGATAGAAGATATAAAAATATTAAAAGAAATACACCCTCTTCAAATTCTATTACTCTACTATTTACAATGTAACTTGCCAATCACTCATCACTATGTACATTGCTGTTAAAATTACATGAGCATTTCCGCATCAATAACTTTCCCAGTGTCCAAACTAACTGCCGTAACACCTCCATTCAGAGAAGTATGGTCCCTTTTTTTGCCAGGTATCATCGATAGACACTAGTACATTTGGGCATCCGTTATGAAATGATATTGTTTCGGCAGCATCTAATGCCATATATGATTTGGTTACTTTCTCTGTTGCTTTATTTAATATACGCATGGAATCGTAAAACCTCTTTGGTGTAGGTGACAAATTCATAACACCGTAAAATATTTTCGCAACTGCTTCTTTTTTAATAGACCTCATAGCATAAAATCTACTTTGCTCACTTCATATAATTTTGTATATTTTTTGATTAACTACTCTTTTAGTAAACCTTGTATTAAGAAATATTTGAATAAGACCACAAAAGTAACACCATATTAACAATTTTGTAGCCAAACCCTGGATTTGGCGACCATAACTTATGTTAATACCTTGGTTTTTACATTTTATTTATGTAATAAATGTTGTTTCAAAGCACAAGAAAACAGTACAATGTCAGTCATTTCACGGAAACATTCAAATGAGTCTAAAAAAGAAACATGCTCTTCATTAAACTTACCTAACTTTGCTTTTAAAATTGTCTGACTGTTATGCAACATTTAATTCCTAAAAAGTGTGGGGTTTTGTACATTTTTTCCAAACTTTCGTTTTTTAAATGTTTAGTTTTTTACCAAGTTTAAAAACATTTTATTATTAATGATTTTGATGGAAAACAGTATTGCACACGATATCCGAAATTCGTTACATTGAACGAGGTAAAAAGTAGCATGCAAGTTACCAAAAAGTAAACAAATATCTACAACTATTCACTTCATTTCTTTCCTGAATAAGTGGCTGATCAAAATAAATTCTTTTAATCAATTTAAACTATTTGATAAGGCTGAAAAGTATTATGTGTCTTTTGTTTAGATTTGAGAGGGACGTGGCAATCGGCGGTTTTGTGGTTTGACAGGATAAAACAACTTTTTTTTCAAAAAAATGTATTAAAAATACTTCTTACACAACTAGAACAATAACTTAAATTGCATTAGAAAGAAAAATGGTGGTATTTTACTTTTCAATCAAAATTGAAAAATCAATTTTTCGTGGGTTCTTGTCAAGTGACCCCCTTAAAATAGGAAATAGTTTACCTTAATTTACAAATAGTTACTTTATAATGTAGGAAAATTTGAACACAAAAAAAGCTGTTCACATTTACTTTAATATATACATTTCATTTCTTCTTAACTTACTCTATGCAAAATACAAACATATTAATTTAAGATGTGAATTAATTGTTTACTTTAATAAGAAATGAAAATATCATTAATACTATATTTAATTAATAGTGCTTTAAAGTAACCCTCTTTCTGTTTTACATTTCGAGTATGAAAAGATAGCTTTATCTTCCATCAATAGAAATAGCTTCTCCGTCCATTATGGTGGTAATTTAACCTTTTCCAGCTATCAAAAGTTTAAATTCTATGTTTAAAGAAGTGAACTCCAGGTATTAACTAGGAAAAAATTCCTTGAAGAATCAAAGGAAAATTAGAAAGGACTCCAATTAAAAGACAGCATTTGAAAGTAAAGTATTAATGCACTTGTTAAAAATAATGGTACTTTGGCTAAGACTAATGTGAGACTCAAAAATCGTACAAATGACTTGCATATTCTCATAATACAAGAATTCCTTTCCTCATACAGTTGGAATTTTATGGAACTTACTCGTTTCAAAATTAATTAGCGCTGTTCCATTAACTTTTGTAGAAATAACGAAAAAATCTGCAGGATTTTTTGTAAAAGAAAGGGGGAACTTCATTCATTTCGTGATGGAACTGATTAAACTTTGAATCTTTATGGAGAACTGGGCTTTAATCTTTAACTTTCAGCGCAAAAGAGAAATTCAACAAGAAGAGGAATGTAAGAATATTTTTAAAATAAATTAATACTCAAGTGCGTATTTTACCTCCGTTGTTATATATTCTTGAAGTTGAACTTATCTTCTAGCAGCCGCTTTTGTTTTGAAATAGCGAAATCGTAGCAATATAATTTACCAATTTGAAAGCTATTTTTTTGTTTTATACTAAAAATGGTTTAGATTTTTTTTTGTATTTATCTAAATTTTAATTTTTAGAAGAAAGAAAATCTTGTAAATTACTCATTTAATCATATTCATTTATACATGAAAAAAACTGTAGGAAACTATGAAATACGGGGGCGATATTCAAACAAATCGTATTATTTCAAGTGTTTTTGAATAGCGTTATAAAATATATTTCAGTGTATAAAAATGTAAAAATATAATATATCTCTACATTAAATATACAATAATATTTATTTAAATTTTATGTTTCTAAAATATTAAACAATCTACACTCAAATTTTTCACCCCAAAATGCTAACTTAAGAATAAAAATATTGAATTATGCTCCATAAATCACTAGTTTAAGAATTTCTTATAATAAAAATGGAGAATATAAGTAAAATACATGTCTTAAGTTAAAAGCAATTTTATTAATAATATTTTTTCCTATTGGCCGTAGGCATCATGTTATATTAGAGACACCAGGGGTCTGTAATCAGATGGATTAAATTTTTACAGAATTCAAAACCTACCTACTTGGAAGATATGTTCTCTGGTACACAGATGAAAATTGAAAAAAAATGAAAAAAAATAATAGTTTTTTTTGTACTACTTTAAAGAGAATGAAATTTACATATGTGAGCTTTTTCTTTATGTTAAAAATCAAAGTAACTTTTGTTACGAAAAGCTGGTATTTAATTACTCTCTTTTTACGGACGGCAGTTAACTTGGTAGTTACTGTTCTGCCAGTGGCATCGATATTAATTTTCGGGACCAGGAAATTAAAATCCAGAGAAAAAAAATCCAGACTCTCTTGCTCGGTTAGAAGTGCCATCCAGCACTTGACCAATTGGCATAACGTGAGGGATCGCACAGGTACATACATCCTCATGATACTAAAAAGACTCTCCCTTTCTCGTCAGAACCACTTCCAGTGGATCCAGTCTCATGTCAATATTACTGGGAACGAAATTGGGAACAGCTTAGCCAGGACTGGTGCTAGCAAAACTACAATCCCTGACGATCTTCTTACTTATTTGGAACTATTTTCAAAGAATGAAGCAAAGAATAAGGTCATTTGGATGATCCCACAGGTGCACCCATGGTATCCGAGCAAATACCCTGGCGGCTCCTTGGCTCGAGGCAGCAGTAGAGGAGTTCAAACTGCGCTTACTCGTTTTCTTACTGGTCATCTGATGTCATCGACTTTAGTCAATGGCATTAAACATTCAAAAATTTGCCCTAAGTGTTCTGCTCAGGCCTCACCTGGCCACATTTTATCTTGTTTGGGGCTTATCAGGGAGGACTTGGTTCAAGATTCTCTACTGGTTTTGGACTTCTTCAGGGTGAATGGACTCATGAACCTGATCTAGCTCTGCTGATCTCGGGGATGAGAAACAAGAACAACAAAGAAAAAAAAAGAGCTGTTGAAAAGTTACAGAGCGCGATTAAGTGAAAGACGGAAAAAAAGTTTGGAACATGCCAGTTGCGCACACAAAGATTTTTCAAGAAGAGGGGAGGGGTTCATTGTCGAAATTCCAATATTTTGGTATCCTGCTCCAATTTACCACCCATTATATTCCTTTGATTTTGTCAACTTTCGGGAACAAATACAAAATTAATTATTGAATAAATACATAGTATTAATTAATAAAATTAATAATTAATAACATATACACAATAAAATTTTACGTAATGTGTACATAGGATTATAACCAATCGAAAAAAATCAAAGACAATGGGGGTCCGGATCCCTAGATGCGCCACTGGATCATGCTAACTCGAAGAAACGGGAAAAGAGAACCAGATTTACGAAATACTATAATGCACACTGCAGCGCTCACAACTCAATACTTACTTAACAATAATAATTGATTTTAGTTATTTATACAATTAGGAAATATTCTTATGTCTAAGTCTATTAAGTCAAAAACCATCTAATCTAAATCAAGTATTTTCGGTTATTCGAAAATTCAACCCTCTACTGTGGCAGCATTAAGTTTTGAAAAAAAAAATATTCTCTATTTTTTTTTAATCACCCTATTATACGATATCTCTACTGCATTGGTATGTTCTGATCAATAGTGATATTTTTTTATCCATGTAACATTTATTCAACCTATTGTATAATTAGATACCATGACACAAATTCTATTCTCATTACATCAAAATATAATACATAAAAAAACAATGTATATTAAATACAATATCATGATAAAAATTTAAACAGTGTTGTGCTTTTATTTCTTTATTTAAACCAATGTATTATTTTTTTACACTCTCACAATTATTTTCTTTGAAACACAATGATTGTTTACTTAAGAACAAACAAAAATTCCAATTCCATCCTAATTTTCTTTTCAGTCTTTCTGTTTTTCTTTATGATGATATGGCTTACTTATTACTCCTCCGAGTCTTATTTGCCTTTGTTGAAAAATAAATCTAATTATTTTTAAAAGAACTTCGTATTTGCTTACATTTAATGCTGTATGTATTTCCTGCTTGTCAGCAATCTTCTAGTTCAATCCAAAGTTACTTATTGTCTTAAAAAATATTTGTGTAAAATAAGGCAACAAGCTTACATGATTTCAAGATGTTTTGCAAATTGATTACCTTCAGGTTATGTTGCGTGACTGCATAGAAATTGGGATATTTAAATGTGTTTTCCTCCCTGAAAATATGGAACTTTGACTGCTTTAAGTAGAATATTTTTTACCCGATCGAAGTAAAGAATATATCACATAATTTTAGGAATTTTTCATTTATTTAGAAGTACGGAGAATCGTTAAATATACATGGATAACAAACTGAAAATTTTTGTGAATAATTATTTTCTTACTCCATTATAAAATTTACGTTGAGTTATTACATTAATATTCACAATTAAATTTTCAAACAAAATAAAAAAATGATCTAGAAAGTTCTCAGGGTAATCATATTTTAAACATTATTTATAAAACCTTTTGAAATTATTTTGTTTTCTGTGTAGTCAAAAACCAGATCATTATTTCTTTGTAAATAATTTAAAAAATTGTTTCTTAAAGTTGATGTATGGAAATTGTTTATCCCAAAAGGAACTTTAAAAATGTTAAAATTAAATGCTTCTCTTTTATCATAATTTTACTTGTTGAAAAAAAATCCTAAACATTTTTATGTGTAGATTAAGAAATTAGGTTATTTATTTATATTTATATTTATTTTTAGTAGAATTACGCTTCTGTGGATGCACACACACAAAAATTATTACAATATATATATAATATATATATATATATATATATATATATATATATATATATATATATATATATATATATATATATATATATATATATATATATATATATATATATATATATATATATATATATATATTGTTGAAATTCCAAGCTGAATGATCAATATATTGCTAATAATAAATAGATTGAATCCATAAAGTAATGCTTAACCCGATCTCAGTGTCCTAAATTTGTGACAACTTGCTTTAGAAATCATAACATTTATCAATTTTAGTCTAATGACCCTTTCTGCATTTTCAATTTTAATTGATCAGTATTTAATTCTCTAAGAAGTTCTCAATTCCTGGGAATTGAAATTCTCCAATCTTAGTAGAATTTTCTTTCTATTTTTTCGTATCACTCATTTTATTCATATCTGGTGTATATATATACTATTGTAAAACATTATAGTGAGGGAAACTTAATAAAAATTACAAAATCTGATTCTATAAATTAAATGTTTGGCGATTTATAGTGTAACTAACTACTTATTTATTTATATTTTTTTTATGATATCGAATTAATTTTTTTTTATTTTAAAACTTTTTCTACTTATTTTTAATGTCTTTGAATTTTTTTTTGGTATAGTCAAATATATCCTCTATAGTTGTGTGAATAAAAACTAGCAACATAAAAAAGTTTTAAAATTTCCATGTGCAAAATAAATAAAAAAAATATTTTGAGATACTGAAGTAAAAATCAAAAATATGGAAAAACAAATCTCAGGTCGTTATATGTTTTTGATCTCTGGAAAAAGAAAAGATTTTTTTTTTTTCTTCACGGTTTGAATCAAAAATGTAAAATCCAAGAGCAAAATAAGAATCAGTTCTACACTTAAAACGTATATTTTTGACCGGAAAAAAAAAAAAGAGCTACTTATTTTACTTATTCCGTGTTCCTGCTGACAGGTTACATAAAAAATTCAAACTTTTAAATTGGATATTTTCTCAGCATGGTTTTTTAAGACTATTTTCTTACAAAGAACCGCGCCTTTGAAAATGGATTTTGAGTGAAACTAAACGAAACACACACACACACACAAGGTAAACGTTTTTGATGGAAAGAAATTCTACTTAACTTATGTTCCATCAAACATCAAAATGGGGAACGCTGCCTATGCCAGAATTTTTATTCTAGAAATGCACTCAACTGGTTTTTCTCAAAGATGTATTTTCCCCCTTACTATGTGTGTGTGTACATTTCATATATATTTACAATTTACAAGTCTTCATTTGTTTGACCAGTATTTTAATGCATCAACTATACATTATTTGTAATAAATGTTACAAGTACTGTAGATAGATATAATTTATATAAATCCATCTATCTATCTATCTATCTATCTATCTATCTATCTATCTATCTATCTATCTATCTATCTATCTATCTATCTATCTATCTATCTATCTATCTATCTATCTATCTATATATATCTATCTATATATATATATATATATATATATATATATATATATATACTCAAGAACATTGAAAATAGCGATCCAAGGAGAAAACATCGGATTGAAATGAAATTTAATACACATAATGACACAGATGAGAGATTCACTTGATTTCAAAAACAAGACAATTAAACTAATACAGGATGTGCAACGACACAAATACTGGGGAACTTCAAGAGCGCGTCGGACCACCTCCAGCTGCAATACATGCCGCTACACGGTTCGGCATTGAATTGATTAGACACCTTATGTTGTCCTGAGGCAGATGGGCTCACAAATCTTTAACAGCCACCTCTAAATCATGTACAGAGTGACACGATGTCATCTGCCATTTTAGCGGATCCCACAGGTGCTCTACAGGGCACAAATCGGGGCAGCGGAACGGCCATGGAAGAGTCTGAAAATGGCGTAGGAAGTCTTGAACATCTCTTGTTGTATGCGGACGATAATTATCTTGCTGGAAAATTGCCCCTGGGAGACCATTTACGAAAGCTCCTACATGGGGTCGAAGAATATCATCAACGTAATGTTGGCCCGTTAAGGTTCCACGTATCACAATTAAAGTGGACCGGCTATCATGGACTATGGCCCCTCAGATCATTACACCATCTGTGTGGACAGTGTGACGTAGAACAGTTTGGGGGAATTGTACCGCTCACCAGGGTGCCTCTACACCCGTACACGGTTATCATCTGTCCCCAAAACACACCGGGATTTGTCACTAAACACAAACTTTTGCCACTCTGTGACATTCCAAATTGATCTGGCTTGGCACCACTGTAGACGCAGTTGCCGAAGCCTCGGTGTTAAAGGGAGTGCCCGGAAAGGGCGCTTGGATTTAAGATTTGCTTCTGCAAGGTGTCTGGAAATTGTTTCTGGAACAATTGCTACGCCTACGTCTGCTCGTATCGGTGAACTAGTCACTGTGGGGTCCACAAGTGCTTGTCGCACGATTCTTCGATCCTCTCTCTTCGTGGTATTCCTGGTTGCTCCAGACCCGGTTTTCCGCGCTTGGGTGCCTTCTCGTGTCCACTGCTCCCAACAATTTTTTACGGCACACTCCGAACGATCCACCTGGCCAGTAACACGTCTCGTCGACCAGCCTGCAGTTTTCATCCCGATGATCAGGCCTCTCTCAAACTCGTTTAACTGTGAGAAATGTCTTCTAGCACGTTTACCTGGCATGTTTCTCTTACCAATGTCTTCCTACAATCGGTGGGTAATTGTCACGTTTATGAATCTTCGAATTTGGGCTGGCTTATATAGCACTCTCTTCCTGATTGTAGCGCCACCTCGGCGTGTATGAGCATGCGTATTGGCACAATACTTGGATCAATTGAATATCACATTACGCTGTACTTATTTGCAAAGTTTCGCGATTGTACTTAGCGTTCTTCTTGGGTCGCTATTTTCAATGTTCCTGAGTGTATAAACACACACACACACACACACACACACACACACACATATATATATATATATATATATATATATATATATATATATACACCTGTGTATATAAACATTATAGTGAGGGAAACTTAACACTATAACACTACTGTTTGTTAAAGGTTCTGGAATGAGGATAAATGAATGAATTATTTGTTCTTGATAAAAATAAATTGAGGTAGTAGAGGTTTGTGATTTCTTAAGGCTATGTTAGTTCTATCATCACAAACACCCATTATTTGTAATGTTTTGAATCTAGGCACTGTCTGAAGTTTCAAAATATATGCGCATTCAAAAAATCATGATATATATATATATATGACGATTTAACATGAATTAATATATTTTACTCAGATAAACTTGTTGTAATCATTGAAAGGATGAGAAAACATTTATGTGCCGTATAATTTATTTAACACTTTATTCTGCACTGACAAAAACGACAAAGCGATGCACAATACAAACACACGTGGATATTTAGACAATACACAATATTTTCCTTTGTTCGTGGCGGAGATATCAGATTTTATGGATTTCTCAAGTGGAAACTTTAAAAATCATATGATTCTCTTTAAGGAACAACATTGGTGCTCATAATAATTGGATGATGTAGTATTGTATCTTTACATTTTGCAATGCACTGATGTAGCAGTTTTTGCAGTTGTAAAGTTGGGGTAAAAATATATTTCCCATTTGGTGAGTAAACACTTAGGAGATCAATGATCATGCTATGTCTTGAAGGCTTAAGGATCATCGTAAATTGAATAAAATCCCTCGACAAAAAATTTAAATCGTGAATTATTATGTATATAATAGGTCTCCATTTTAGTCAAAATAATCTTCGTATTTTCAATTTTAATGGCTCAACACATTTGTTTCCTGTTTTGTCTGTTTTTTCCGATTTTAATACAATATAATTTTTTTTATTTTATTTTACTTTAATATACTATATATATATATATATATATATATATATATATATATATATTAATATAATATCTGATTTTTTATAAGTAGGAAGGTAAAAGAATGATTAAAATAATTGAATTAAGTTTCTTTTACCTTATTTAACTTTCCTCAAAAGTACATATATTTTTAGGAAAAAAATATTGCAATAGGGGATGTACCCTCTGTTTACCTAACTGGAGACCATTCTTCACTGTACAAACTATACACAGCTGTTCATTCTCGTTTCTGAAAATGTAAAACTGTAATTTACATGCTTTATGTTGTTCTATTTATTTGTTCTTTTTTTCCCCTCAAAATTTGTTCTTGTCGCTCATCTTTAGTTAAACTCATCACTAAAGGAACGTCGTCAAATACTTTATTTAAAAACTGCTCATAATTTGAGAAACCTGCTTTTCTTACAGCTTGGTGTAAAGTTGAGTAATTAAATGTGTTGCTTTTTGATAAGACTTCGTATGGGACAATGTCTTTCTTCTATCGCAACGATTCCATTTCAGATAATCATTGTTATATTTTTTGGTGAGAGCGTTCAATAATATACTATCACAGCTGTATTGACTGCATTATATAAAAGAAGAACATGATTGTCAATTCAGTAAATGCGACGCATGCGGCATTGAGATTGCCAACGTAATGTGGTATCTTGAACGTTGGCATTGTTGCGATAGAACATAATAAATTTATAACAGCATCATGAATTGTTTTTAATATGGATAAAAATCTTTGGTAATATATTCTTGAAAACATTTTCATATTCTTGAAAACATTTCGTAACTCACAGAATATTAGTATTTTTTTCTGGAAGACCTAAATTTAGCTAAGCCTCAATTGCTACATTTTCACTTTTTTTAAAAAACGACCTCTGAATAATTCATTATGTATAACATATATGTAGTACAATATATTTTTGGACTTTTTAAAACACATTTTTCATTTACTATATTGCATCAATCCGTGTTTCCATTTGTCGTTAGAAACACTTAAAGTACTTATAGAATTGTTTTAATCACTGCTCTGAAAATCTGGAAAATGAAGAGTTTCATATCCCTGGATCCGATCAATAAATGCTTGACAAGCAGTTAGTTGCCTCCAGGAATTGTAATGAATCTAATAATAAACTTAACATCTTGTTTTCCCCTGTATTTCCATTTCCTCGATATCTTACATTCAGTTGGAATTTCGATTGCTTCATCGATTTGTTATTCAGGACTCTTATTAAATTATAGCAGCACACGACCGAAACACACTCTTAGAAAAGTTTGATCCTACTAAAGAAGGGTTTCACCTGCTTGTTTGATTGTTTTACTCTTATTTTAATGTAGAAAGATGTAAATTCTTCAAAAAAGTAATGAATAGAAGTAGTTGTGATTTATATTCAAATTCTTTGGTGCCTTATTTGACTTCTATTGAAGTTAGTAATCCATTTAGTTCAAAGGAAAATTTTTCACATCATAGTTTTGAAGTATAAATATTTTATTCTGCATTAACCTCCATAACAAAAATATATTATTCTCCTTCAAATTCTCCTTTATTTGTTACATAACTAATATAATGGATAAGAAACAATCCATTATATTCAGCTCAAGCATATGTTCTTCTTAATAATTAACTATCTTAGATATTTCTTTTTTTTATTTATTCGTTGAAAATAATCAATTAAACAGGATTTTGAAACTCGTCATTGTTATTTTCTAAGATTTCTCTTCGTTTCAATTTACAGTTTTCAATAAAAATCTTTCAGAAATCTTAACGAATTTTATTTTCCATTTCAGTAATTCAATTATAAATTTTACAACAAACTCCAATAATCATCCTCAAACAAAACTTATGGGCTTCACGTGTAAAAATAATCATAATTTTAACTTGAAAGTACTTGTTGAAATAACTATGTAACGTGTAACATTAAACTATTCAAAAAGTGTAGCATCGGGATTAATAAAAATATTAAAGGTTAATATGGAAATTGATTAAAATAACTTGAGCTAATTTTCTATAGAAATAAACAAACAATTTTTCTTATTAAAATATACATATTTAGTTTTTAGAGCATTTTAGATGAAAACTACTTCTAAAATTTACAATCCATTATATCAAGATGAAATTGCTTTTGTATTTACTTTTATAATAAAAACCAGGATTATAATTATATATAAACTCTACAAAGCACATATACAAATTTCGCTCATATCTTTAAGAAGTTAATATCTTTAAGAATTGTAAGAAAGCAGTAACATCGAAAAAAATTACTCTAAAAGATTATTACATGTCATTTATTCTAAAAAAAATTTTAAAAATTATATCTCGTTAGTAATATACGATGCTTTACAAATTAATTTTGCTTAAAAAAAACTAAATGCAGTTAAATTATTTTTTAATATTTATGCACTTGGAAATACTACCGACATTCCATTTTTATTAATTATTTTATAACTAAAATAGAAACATGTTTCTTTCTGGATTCTCAAAAAGTACTTTAGGATTTCTCTTTAATTTTGGAAAACATGTCATTAACGTCCACGCGAATGTATGTATTTTTCTTCATATTAAAATTAAATCTTTAATTGTTTTACTCAGCTATACGGGCATTTTTCATTTTTTCTTATGATAACAACTCTATATGTATATTATGCATGTGTGAGCACGTGGATTATGGGTTTCCATATTTTCTACATTCTTCTTCCTGCGTTTAAACAGAATGATTAAAAATATTGCTATAAAATTTAAAAATGGCCCAATAATAATTTTAAAGTAAAATAACTAATATCTTTATTAGTTAGTTAAGTTGATTTAAGTATAAATCATTAATTTCTATTAATTATGTAAAATTTAAAGAGGTAATTGTTTAAAATTAGTATGCACAAATACATCATTATTATTATATTACTAAAGTTTTTTTTTGGCTATATATTGTACGGCTGAATAAATTCAGAGTGATACGGATTGATATTTCCAAAACATTGCAGTGTACAATAAATATCCAATTGAATTATTATTATATTTTATTTGTAAATAAAAATTTTAAGAAACAATAAGTTAAAGCAAGGTAAAATGTTATTTAAATAAAGAAATAAAAATATTTACAAAAATATGCGACACATATACTTTTCTCATAATTATCAAAACATTTTAATAATTATTTAACATAGTTTCCTTTTGGAAAAATGTATCACTTGCATAGTTCCTTAAATCCATTCATAAATTCTGTCTATAAAGTACACATTTTTTGTCCTATACATTAGTATTTTGGTATGCATTGCATTTATAAGAATGCAGCATAAAATCCTTTGCATGAAATTCTGTCTCTATATTGAATATACAGTCTATTTAAAAATGAGTTATGAAAACCAATAGCTTCTTTGATCCTTAAGTTATCACGTAACACAAGGTGTGCCAGGATGACGGTAATCAAAATTTGGACACTTTGTCAAGTGCTAAAGACTGTGCTTATGGTATCAGCATATTTTTCCACAGGTCATGGTCACAAAGGGACTGCTAATGATGGATTATTGAAACTACTGCATATATTACGATAAGTGATACATGAATGTAAAGAAAAATATACTAAGTTTTTTCTTCTATGACTTAATGTTCTTGTTATAAGGCATACTACTAATCTGTAAAACCAGTTCATTCCATACTTTTTGTAGCATCACTCTGTCATTAGTTCGTAATACTGCACAAATGCTAACTTGTTCTCTGTTATTTGTGTGTCAATTCGGATTGAAATATTATTTTATTCGTAAAAATTCCCATTAACTTTCCTCTCGTGGACTTCCGTGGACCTCTGACCCATTTTTGTCTCTCCCTCTCCACTGCTTCCGATATGCTTCACAAGCGATTGCTTTTCTGTTTGCATACTGAAAGTGTTTTCTTAAGGGAACCAGACATCATACACATTCAAAAAATTGATTTTTTGATTTTTGTTTTAAAAAATAGTGAATATTTTTCTGAATCTAAAATTGTACAACACTTATATGTTCGTTGATAAAATAACCTTCGAATATGAATAAAGTAATTGACAAAACTGTAAAGAAACATTTACAGATATTTACTTTTCAAACTTAATCTCCAAAGAAGAATTATTCGCTTTAGGTAGAATTTTTAAGATAACTATTGCATTATATGGTTCCATATTTTTTTATATTTCTATACAGGATACCTTTGCATATAGTGAAACTATTTTTTGATGTTGGAATTGTACAGTTTTTAAAAAAATAGTTTTGTGTATAAAAAAAAAGGGAATAAAAAATGTTATATTTTTTTAAAGAAAGCTATCTTAATATTTTACTGTAAAACCGGTTCACTACATTTTGTGTATTGTTTCATATAAATGCAAAAATATTTTACACATTTAAGAGATATTTTTTTTTAAAAAAATGATACCTAAACATAAGCATGTATTATGAGGTCTCAAAAAATACATATATTTCCAACTTAATTTAAAAAATATTTTTTCACTAAAAATTTTTTATGTCTTCTACAGAATGATTAAAATATATCTTTATTATAAGATCCCAAAAATCTAAGTCCTATTGGAAATTTTTAAAAATATATGTTCCAAAAGCAAAGCGTCTTAATTTTGACATTTTACTCTTTCGAGCATGTCCTGGTACCCTTAAATTGACTATACCATCACAAAAAGCTCATGTTGGTTGCTATTTTGCTTCCGTAGCAACTCATAAATGCCCGTTTTGTTGAAATAACTGAAAAAAACCCTGCATAACCTAATACTCAAAAACTTTTATCTGCCTTTATCTCCATGTTTTTTTTTTTTTTATTGAAACAATTATAAAATCCCCGTGCACCACAAAGTATCACACGGGGCTTACAGAAGTAAGTATTAAACACACATTCAAGGGAAATAAACAATTAAAAAAAAGAAGTTAAGAAGGATTACAAACAGTTACAACAAATTTACAGAAATTATTGAAAGCCCTTCTGGTGGAAAGAAATTGGTGAAAATTCGGTGGCCAATTAATGTTGAGTCTCTTGAACGCCAGTCTTATGATCTTTCTCTCTCTGACATACTTGGAACACAGAAGGATCACATGTTCTACATTTTCCTCGCCACCAATATTACAGTCACAGAAAGATGAAGGAGCTAAATTAAATTTGTTCAGGTAGCTTTTGAAATTACCGTGACCAGTGTGAAATTGGGTTAATTTGTAGTTAGTGAAAAATGATGACATGATAGTCTCTTATTAATGGTGGGAAAAAATTTCTTTGTTATGCTCCCCTTATTAGAAATTAGATATTCTTGGTTCCAAGACTTCATCATTCTTTCATTCGTGATCTTCTTGTAAAACGATTTAGGAATATTAACGTCAATGTCAATTTTGCGCTTGGTTGCAGCTTTTCAAGCCAATCGGCTCGCTCATTTCCAAGAACGCCCGTGTGTCCGCGAACAAATGCAAAATCTATTGAGATGTGTTTATCTCTTAGGCTTTTAAGTTGCTTCTGGATCTTGACGATTATATTGTTAGATGAAGAAATACATTTAAGAGAATCCAAGGAGGAAAGAGAGTCAGTACAGATGAGGTATTCTGAGATGACACTATTTTGCTCAGTGATCCATTTAACGGCGAAATTTAAATATAAAAGTTCAGCTACAAAAACTGTGCATTCATCACGAATTCTAAATTGAAAGTTCTCGGATTCAACACCACTCCTGAACACAACAAATGCGAAACCAACTCTTCCATCAATTTTACTGCCATCAGTATAGCAAATAACAGGGAAATCTTCTGTGCTCTTGTCACTAAATTGAACAGTATTGATGGCATTCCTCTCTGAAGGATGAGGGATAAAAAATGGAGTAGAATACAATCATAATTAGAGATGGAAGAAGCAGAGAGATTTTCTCTAAAAGCAATATTATATTAATTTAACCTTGGGGATCTTGAATTTTTTTTAAATCGGATCTATCATTTGTACTCCCCTGTATTTAATAAGTCTTTGGATTTTTACAACAATATTCTTACACAATTCCATATATTTTTTTCATTAAAACTATTTCTTGGAAGCTCCAGTTTATAAATTAGCATTGCTTATGCAAGAGAAGATACTAAAAATGCATCAGTTTCGAAAATAGTTAAATCTTTTCAATATAGAAAAAATGTTGGATATTAAGACATTGAAAATATGCACAATTTCTTTGAAGCTAATAATCCTTTCCGATATTTAAGTATTCACTTATTTGTAAGCTTTTGATATTTTCATTTCAAGTACTTCTCGAAAAGGCAGATTTAAACTTCACGGGCTATAAATATTTCAAAATTAATTATTAAATATTTGATGTATTTTAAAGTGACCGTACCAATTTTTAAAGATAATTCGATATATTTTTCATCTCAAATGTTATTTTTTTTTATTCAGCATCATAAGTAGTGTTATCATTGAGTAATTAGCATCATTTGTACAAAAACTTCACTTTAAAGTGTATGAGACTAAAAAGGAATATGTAATTCCAAAAGAATAAATCAAAACATTTGAATAAAAATAACATAAATATACCAATGTTTGTGTTGAGTATTGTTTTACTATATATGAAAGTTAAAATTTGTTTTTACATCAAATAGTTATATAATACCCTTTATTTACATAACATCCCTTCAGAGAAAATTTAAATAAATATTAGCGATCATTATTTAAATTGAAATTACTATACAGTCGTTTACACAGCACATGTAGAGCTCGTTATACTTATCATTAAAAAAACCCTTGTAATAATATTCCAATAAAATTTTACTTTTTTCCACGTTGCTAAAAAGTTCTCATCTCAAAAATTAAAATTCTCAGCAATACATTTCAGCTATCGATTGAGAATGCTTTAATGTTCAAGTGTCATAGCCTTTCATAGATGTTCTTAAAAAGAAAATTTAGTCAGGAACAAAAGTAACAATATGCTTGTTAAAAATAATAGTACTTTACCCGACCGTTATACTGAGTTTAAGTTAAGGTAAATGAGTTGCATAATTTCCACAGTGCGCAAATTCTTTGCTTCAAGAAGGTGGTACTAAATAGAACTATACCCTCTGCAAATAATTAGCGCTTTTCCATTATATTCCATGAAATAAAGAAAACTAAAAAGCGGGAAATTTGTGACCGAAGTCACAGAATTTTTATTCAAAGAAGTAGCTTAATATCTTTCGTGACGCAAGTAATTAAACTTTTGGTCCTGCCAAACTCTAATCTCTGACTATTAAAACAGAAGAAAGTTCAAGAACATGAGAGAATTTTCAAATCATTACTGGTGGACGCATGTCTTCTTTTTAATCTTTTAAATGTTATTTCTCTCTCTTACAAAATTCTTCGGTTTCAAATGAAAAAATCCCTACATCATTCATTCTAACGTTTCAAATTAAATTATATAAGCGTTCTTAATTATTTTAACAAGAATTCCTAAGAGAAAATTTAATTTTTCTACCTTTTTGAAAAAAAAACCCTGCCGTAATTTTCGGAAATAAAATTGAATATGAACATTATAGGACAAGTTGGTTTATTAGTTTTATTAATCATCTAAACAGAAAAAAAACATGCACTGTTAAAATAATGTTGTTTTTACCGGCTCAAAAATTTCATTATTTTCTTATAATTTAAAAGTAAAGAAAATATTTGCGACACTATATAAATTAACCCTTTTTGAAACTATGATAAAATCCGGCGTATAACATACACTCTAACTTCCAGGCCGTATTATTCAATGTTTAGGTACATTCACTGTATAACATGTGTGAACCTCGTTTTTTATGAAGGAATCTAAAATATACGTGTGCGATGCTCTTATGTTTTTAAATAATTTTTTCAAAGAATTATCGCTGATTTTGGGGAAAAAATGTACCTTTCTAGGTCTACAAACCTTTAAATTAATGAGGTATGTAATTTTTAAAAAAAATATACAGTATTCCGATTAAAGTAAAAGTATATTTTTTATACTCATCTTTCCATCATTTTTCAATACAACACCTTTATACCGTGCGATTAATGCGCACTCGTAAATTTCGATCAGATTTTGTGTTAAAATTACGCATTAAACGCAAGATTTTACATTAATTTAGATATTTGGTTATTGGGAATGAACTGTGTGTGTGTAGAAGTTTTCGCAGAAATGTTTTGTAATACTTACCAACAGAATTTTTATTAGGCATTTTGAATTACTAATAGTTATACTTCAAATGTGTATAATAAACTTTAATAATAAAATTCGAAGTTGAATCAGAATGCATATAACAACTGATTTAAAATACGGAAATCGCAAGTTGGTTAATGCAACAAACTTAATTTCGCTTTCAATTCCTAAGACTTCTAGAAAAATCTTAATTATTCAGAAACAAAACAATTTAATCCTAGCGAAATATTTACCTCACAAGGTAGCAGCAAAAGTTATACTTGACTATGGCTATGACTTGAGACTATGATGAGGGATAAAAATCATAACTGAATGTATAATTTAAGATTTTGAGGTACTTATACGTTTTCTGGAGGCAATTGATAAAGTCGCCAAAATGACAACAGACGCCAAGCGAAATTTTCTGACTCTAGTAACTTTTTACCATCACATTTTTCAAAACAAGTCAATTTTTCTTATTAGAAATGTCATTTTTTTTATAATGCAACCAAAATGGATGAATCTCAATGATAACTATTATTTATTGAAGTTTTTCTTTTATGTATATTGTGTGTTGACGCCCGAAGAGTATGCTTGGCGAGATTTGCGCAGAGTAAAACGAAAAAGTACCGATTTTCTTTTGATCCTTTTGCGATATTTCTAGTATAAGATGAATCAAAAAAGAAAAAAATCTGATTCTTAAGAAGGCTCGGTACCCTTTGAGTAAATTTCTTTATTTACGTATTTAAAATTATATTTTAGCATTTTACACAATGTTTCTATTCAAAAAAATGATACCAGATGAAAATTTTCATACATTATTCACACAATTTTAAAAATTCAAATTTTTTGAAGAAAATTGGGAAAATTTTAAAATCTTACTCCGTTTGTAGAAATTAATTTTTTGACATGTAATTGTTGTATAATATTTTTATGGATGTTCTAACCAACTTTAGGGATTGATTTTAGAATAACTTTATTCGTTTTTGAGAAAAAAATAAAATGTTGATATACAGGCTAAAAATCAACGAAAACGTCAACATGTCTTACAATTTATTTTAAAAAAAAATATTCAGTTTATAGCAAAACGGATCGCTAATTTTATTACATGCTTAAGTTTTAACACGCAGGAAAAAAATAGAAGTTATTGCTAAATAATTGTCGAAGGAGTAGCATTTTGGATGCACGAAGGTTTCGAAAAACACAAACCGAGAAAAACCACTTTAAAGTTCATAATTCTGAAAAAATAATTATTATAAGCTTAATTAAACTTAAAATACCACTTTAAGATATTAGGTATACATTTTTCTTTAAAATAATTGCATTTTCATATTTTTTCAACCCACACATTTTTATAAATGATCAACTTTTAGAGAGTACCAAATGCCCAAGAAAATTCAAGAAAAACGTTAAATTTTTTTTTCTGTCACGACAGAAGTTTTAGCTGTTTTTCTTCTTATAATATTAAAGTATTATATTTGTATGAAAAATATATGAGGAATAAGAACTGAAATTATAAAATTATTAATATAAAATTCCTTAATTTAAAAATTTTACATGCACACATTTCACAAAGAAAAAAAAATGTGTGTGTGATTGTATGTATTGCCTCTGAAATATTTTGCTTTATATATTGTACATTCTTTTTTAATATTATTTTTTTTTCTCTTTATAAATTAGATTTTTTTTTATCAACATGCTTTTTTTAGCTTTTTTTTTTGTAAAAAGGGGGCGTGGCTGAATTGCCTAATTTGTTTTCAAATGAATTTTTATTGAACTGCTAACTTTCCGACAAGCACAAGTGATATATCAATCGAAAGATAATAATGCAAAGAATAAGATTAAATGAAAATAAAAAAACGATAGGTTTGTAATTTTGGGGGTACCAAGTCCTCTTAAAGTAAAAAAGTTTTTGAATAACAATTTTCAAATAATCGAAATTCTCAAAATGTTTTCAGCTAGAAGATGTAGTCAATGCACTAACATATGGAGCGCAAGGACCTCACTCGCGTTATCATGATAGAAGACAAAGCCGTATTAGGTAACAATGATTAAACTTTTTCGACTCGCATAACCTTTAGGTATTTTAACAGGAACCGATTTCACACACACAAGAATGGGCGCAGAAGTACCTGCACAAGCACACATATGTAAGATTAGAATAGTATAACCTGAAATAAAATTTAAATAGATCAACATGTTTTCAATACTTTATGTACTAGAATTTTTAAGAAAAAGTATTGAATTTTTTTTATTATTAAAAAAATTAATATATAATTTACTCATTAATAAGATTAATTTCTGGTGAAAGAGTAACGTATTATGTTTAATAACTGGCATAAGTGGAAAGATTTTTTACATAAATTGTCGAATTCTAGGCTTGTAAAAAATATCTACAGAAAGTTCCAAACAATTACTTGAAACATTTTGTAGCTTAGGAAGAAGAAGTAAAAAAGAAACATGAAGCGCTTAAAAAACAGAGGAAGATTTATGGAATGTATTCCGAATACACAGATAAAGAGTTAAACTACATGCATTTATTTTGAATTATATTAATATTCTCAGGTTTTTTTTCTGCATTGAATTCTTGTATATATATAAATAAAAACAATCAAAACTACTAAAATAATATAGATGTTTTAAATATTTTGAACACATTTTCATTTTTGTTGTAAATTAAATGGACGTCAAAGAATATAAATTCCATTAAAAACGAGTTTCTATGATTGGAGTTATTTATAATATAATTTTATAGTTTAATAATATGATTTTTTAAGTTCAAACTTACTCACAAATAAACAATCCAGAAAGAAAATAAAAATAAATTATTTAATTTATTAAATTTTTGAGGTATTTAAATTATCAACATTTTATTCCAATTTCCATTCCAAATTTAATTATCAAGAAAAATAATATATGATGTAATAGGATGATCTTATGAGATCCAAATGTGCGTGACCATGGTTCCTGAGGTGCATGAACAGATGTTCCGGTCAAGTGGTCAGCCTGACGCGGAATCATCATTGCTAAATTCCAAGCAAGCTTGGTACTCCTGTATCGACCCACTGAAGGCATGAAAGGCTGAGTCAACCTTTACCAGCTCGGGGTTTAAACCTCGGACGTGTGGTGTGGAAGGACGATGCACTATCCACTTAGCCACTCAGCTTATTCAATTCCATAGATAGGCAATAAGAAATTTTCTGAAAAGCTTTTTTTCCCTTTCGTTTGCTAATTTCTATAATTACGAAAATAAATCACCAGTTGTTGTTTTTTGCTATTTTACATGGCCGAAACATAGGAATTCAATGCATTACATTTAATGTGTGAGTTATGTTTATATCAGAAGATATATGAAGCCCAAAGTTCAAACACATTGCATCATCATTTGTTTCATTAATTACTAATCAACTGTTGTGCTGTCCACATAAGTTGACTCAGAATCTGTAAGAGGAAACTGAATATTTAAGTGAAACTTGTTTGTCAGAGATTAGAGCCAAAGCTAACAGCTTCACATTTGTTAGCGAATGTTGTTAGTTCAAAGCTCACAGGGTAATGGCACATTAAGCCTTCAATCGTGAAAGTGGAAGACATTAAGTATTGTTTAACATTTACAACATAGAGTTAGTCACAGAATATAAATAAAATGTTTTAAGTTCTCCTTTCGAAGGTTATCCTAAAAACACGAAAACAAAAATGAAGCTTTAGTAGAACAAAATTTGCATGCTGTTTTCCGGGAAATCTGATTATGTGTAAAAATATGTTTTTTTATTTAACAAATCGTTTCAGATGCTAGTGTTATATAGTATAAATAATTTGTTACCATTAAATTTTAATCACTTAAAGTTAATTATTTTTTCAAAATAAATTTCATTATATATAAATTATAAGTATACATATTATATTGCACACATAATGTGTTGTACATATATGTAATGCTAAAACCCCTACATACAGCCTTTTAAGCATTAAATATTAAATATTTCGAGAATTATTTAAATAAATGGTATTTCTTAAAATGAATGCAATTTAAAGCATTAGAACATTATAAATGTCTGTTTTTTTGCGTTATATTATATATATATATATATGTATATATATATATATATATATATATATATATATATATATATATATATATATATATATATATATATATATGATTTTTTGTTATTTTTAAAATATATACAATTTACTGCAGTTTATTCACATTATTACTTGACAGAATATTTTATTATTAAATCTTGTATAGCATCCAGTATTGTGGTTAGTTATGACGTGCCTTGCAACCTTGGTTCGATTCAAGGAATGGGTGTTTGTATATGTAAAGTTCCTGCGCGTTATGGGGTACTCTAAATGCCTGTTGAGCCGCAAGTCCTCTCGTGAGGTTAATGAAAGAGGAAGATATGTTTGAGGCCTCTGGACACTTCCAGTGTGTTCTCCTTGAAAACTGGTTTGGAACCGAGCTAAAACTTACTTTCGCCTGAGTGGTAGTCAAATCTACGGCTAACAACAGGATTTCATCTAGCCCATTGTCGTGATGATTTTCTTGGGCTTGGATCTGGCATCGTTAGTCAGGTGGCATTTTGCAACAACAAAGTAATATTAGATCTAATAAATTTGTTAATTAGTTAATAAATTTAAAATACTTTACATTAAGTAGTAATGGTTAAATAGTAATAGTCACTTCTTCCTCAACACATACAAAAACTTCCACCATTCATTTGTACACATATTATTTGTACTTTTAACAAGCATTATAGCAATATAAATAATTTTTCTTTAATTATTTTATTTTATTTGTTATATGTATTTTACCTGAGTTGTGTTTCTCTACAAATAGATTTAAGGGAGAAAATATTGCATGCATTTGAGTTTACGTACCTTAAACATGCAAACATCTATTGTGATAAAACCTAATTTTATTTTAAACAATATTCAATACATCTAAATTATAGGAACTTCAAAGAAACTATTCTGAAAAAATTGAAGGAACTGTGCCAAGCTATTTCTTGCCTACTACATCTGCAATGCACTTTTACACTTTGAAGAATTATCTAAGTAATGGTTTTCTCATCTGTAAAGAAAAAACAAATTAATAACCAATACAACAAAATTGCTGCAGCTTGAAAGGTTTATATAAATTCTTTACATAAGGAACAGTGCTACAAATTTAATTCAAAATTAATTATCATTATAAACAATGTATTCTCCCACAATATTCCTTTCTTCAATATATCTCTTTAATTAATTTGACATCATACACAATCCATTATTATAAATTAAATGTGAATGTGAATGCATTAAAATGGACTTCGTGTAAATGAAATCATGTTATTAATAGAGATTTAGTAAAATAATTTATATATCCGTATATAATTGGTTTCCAAATTTTTCACTAAGACCTTTAGGTAATTTCTAAAAATACAAACGCATACATAAATATAACAAAACAGGGGATATAGAACATGTCATTTGTTAAGTACAACGGAGGACCTCAAAATAACTAGAATTGAACTTTAAGCGTTCATGATTATTTGTTTATGGGTTGTTCTGTTAGGTGGTCTTAGTTGGAAATCTGTAGATATCGTTAGTGAGCTGGTATCAGTCTGAGTTAAGTGGATTGACTGTGGTGCTTTGTTGTGTGTGCTCCTGTTTCAGCACTTTGGTGATAAGTGAGATGGCAGACTACAAGGAACAAATATTGTGTCTGAAGTTTTGTTTTGTTTTGAGTTGGGAAACTGCTTCGAGAAGCGTTTAATGGCGGTATAATTTGGGAAAATTCTATACCTACGTTTTTTTCATTCAAATCTTGCAGCATGTCGACTGAAAACAACCCACTTCTAAGGGGAACTTCGACATAAAGAAATAACGATACCATTTCCAAAATCAAATATGCAATGCATGAATATCGTCCAAAGACCTTTGTCTAACTTTCTGAGGAAACGGACATGTCCTGTAGCATGTTCACGACAATGCTCCAGCCTACACAGCTTTAAATCCCCAGCAGTTTTTGATGAAAAATAACATGGTGCTTCTCCATCAACATACCTACTCACCTGATATGGCTCCATTTGACTTTTTTGGTTATATAGAAAGAGGAAAGTCTGAAAAGAAAGTAATTCAATGATGTGGATGAAGTCAAAAAGAAAGCACCACTTTGAACAATATTCTGCGTCAAGAGTTCCACAACTGATTTCAACAGTTAAAAAAAGGTTGGGACAAATGCATCTTTGCATGTGGACAGTATTAGGGAGAGGACTAATGTAGAGTTCGATAAAAATGCAAAGCAATAAAATACCAAAAATAAATCCCGGTTAATTTAGGATCTCCCCTGGTATGTATCGCACTTTATCTCTCTGCCATCTAATAAAAATATATAAGCCACGATGATAAAAAAAAATATGAAGAAAATGCACAGGATTGAGAATAGGTTGCAGTAAGATAAAACTAACTACTTATGGAAGAAAATAAGTTTTTAAGAAATGTAAATGCTTTTGTTTTATCAAATATCCCATTTTTTTAAATTAGTTTAGGAATAAATATTTTTTTCCTACAAATGAAGTTTATACGAACAGGAAAAGAAAAAAAAGTTCTAAATAATTGCTGGTTCCTTCACTAAAATATATGTTTCTTTTTAAGATGCGTAATTAATTATTTTAAAAGATTATAGCAATGCGACTATAGATTATAGTAATTCGAGTATCTTATTTTAAAAGTGATATGACGAGAATTGTTGATTTTTTAAATACCATAAGGAAATGCGGATGATACCAAAACAAGTGTTTGCTTAGTTTATAATTCTTACTTTCTAGAAATCGCATCTATGGCTATTAAATTTGCAGCATATTTACTATACTTAAAGATCCACTGCATTTAGAAAAAAATATACTTTCTCGATCTTCTGAAAATGTCAATACAACTTCTAAATGAATTATATTCTAAATCTCATGCTTGTCTTAAAGAAGACTTGTCGGTACCTTTAATATACATTGATATTGTACAATGTAAGTATATTTACACATGCATATATTGTATTATACCCTTTACCTACTCCAATAATTTCAGCTGACTATCTAAAATACCATTTTATTATAAAACGTGTAAGATTTTTTTTTCATTGAACACAAAAATACATTGCTGTCTGCTTGTATTTTTTTCCTTTCCTTTAATGACTCAGAATTCAGAGAATATGTATTACTATGAAACCTATGATTTACCACTGTATCATATAACATTATGTTAGATTTGTTGTAAATTGGAATTAGATTTTTATGAAAAATTACAAATTATAATATCTGGTAGAAAATCTATTTTACTAAGGATGAATTGTTTGTTTTTAGCTTGTTGACCGGATACTCTGAACACAGTATTAATGAATAATTTTTATAGTTCTTCAAGATTTTATTTAGATATATATTACTGAAGAAAAATGCTTGCTGTGGGCACACAAAGCTACTTTTAATTAGTAAAAGCAATATAATTTATTTTTACTTTTCAAATTCTGGGGCCTTTACTTATTTAGTGAATATAATGAAAGAATAACGTCTAAATGTAAGATAAGTAACCATAATAAATTAAAAAAATATTCCATATATTTTTGCTCGTACAGTAAAAAATCATAAGTATAAAAATAAATGTTCGAATTGCATTATTAAGGGGATATTTTACAGCAAGCAAATAATTTTAAAAGAAAATATATAAAATTGCAAACTCTTTTCAGAAAGATAAAATGCTAATATTTTAATTTCCTCCTTCTAATTTCCCTCTTCAATTTTTAAGACAACTAGTAAATTAATATCACTAAGACTTGATTATGTTAAAATTACATCACAACGAGCCCTCAGTGAAAATGATTTTTTTAAAATTACGCCCGCCAACGTCCTTTTGGACATACGGCGTCTTGCAGTCCAATATAATGCAGATGTTGATCTAGCAGGGAGGATAATTCCGCAGTTGTCTTGCGAGAGAACATGAAGTAGAGAGCCGGCAATCGGATAGATGCTCCCCAGTCATTGGCCCGGATTTACAGAGAGGGTAGAGCGGTGAATTAGCCAGACCAATTTTAAGCTGATGGTCTTGCAGGTAATCATGTCCGATGATGACTCTGAAACATCTCACACTCTCCCCCTAGATAGGGCAGAAATCTGAGCACGTTTTTGGGAATGGAGCAGACGAGACCAAGATTTGCCAACATCCAAATCTGTAAGAGTGGAAATTCTCTTTTGTCGAAATTTGTCCTGATAAAATGCTTGGTGCTTCGATGAGACATCGGAAGGCAAAGAGGCAAAGTGTATGCAGCGTCGATGCCTCTTTGGTCAACTTGTGTCCGCTTGTTCATTTCCATGAATGCCGGAATGAGATGCGGTCCATTGGAAAATGACCTCTCTTCCTGTGAAAAGAAATAAGTTGATAAGTTGTTTGCACTCGAACTCAAGTTCTGATGGAATAAATTTTAGCCAGATACGGTTTTAATTGCGGCTTGAGAATCTATGAATATTACAATATTTTGGCCTGTACTAGCACTAATGTTTATTTTCATAAAATATATCCATATCAAGATTAGTTACATGTATTTACAGATTGCTTTGCCACATATTTCTTTTGGTAGGACTGAAGCTGGTGCTTTCTCCAACTCTTTTAATCTTAAAGAATCTCTTAGAGCCTGTTCAGACCATTTTGATGGTGATATGTATGCAATATGTATGACTTTCTCTGAAAATGATATATTATATGATATTGGAGAAGAGTAGTTAATTATAACAGGAATAAATTAGTCGGCTCAGGAAAATGCCTGGTTTTCAGAAAAAAACTGATTAAGACCATCCTTTGTTAGTAGGATTGCCATTTACAGAATGTGTTTTAATGATCTATGAAAAAATTAATATATCTCCTCGTTAATTATTTTGTAAACGATTAAAAAGTAATTTCTGGATCAACGTGCAACACGGATGATAACAGTTTTGCAGTAAATCACTTCGGATATTTAAAACGGTTATTACATTAGTGTGCATTTTTTGCATACTGTAATAAAGTACAAAATAAATAAGTACACAATCTTCTGATGATGTAAAACATTAGCAGTCAAATATAGGCACAATCTCAGGTAACTGTAAGGTAATTGTACTCTTAAAGTTTTAGTCTTGCTCTTGACGGTGACTGTGACAACCTAGTGTTCAAGGTATCGGACTCGTGGGCGACGTGTCATGAGTTTGAGCTTAGTACCGCTGAAGACCGCCGTGTAGGGGAGCGATGCACGTTAAATATTTCGAGATCTCAAACGTCCTCCTCTTGGTGTGGAGTGGTAGTTAAGCGAAGTGGTGCCAGCCAAGATGTCGTCCTTGTCACTTGGTCATAGTTCAAAATTGCGAGATTCGAGTAGCTGAACAGTGCGACGTCAATACAGACTCGCCCTTGGCGGAAATGACGCAGGCACTAGTCATAATGCAACATACATGTTACCCTAGCATAAATACGTTCTGTGTGATGTCGAAAAAGAGACTTTGCATCAACGTAAACTTTTTTTACAAGCAAACTTTCACTGCAGTTACATTTTAGGATATATGAACTCTCTTTAAATGATGCTAACAGAGTTGCAGCAATATATTGACAATTCCATTCTCCAATTAAATGGTGTACCACTACACCAGCAAGACATGTGCGAGAGTACCTTTATAAGCATCGCTCTCACTGATAGATAGGATGAGTCACGGATTACAATATGCCACTCACCTAATAGGCACTGGGAAGTCCTGACTTAACACATTGTGGTTTCTTCCAGTGGGGGTACATGGTACAGTAGAACGTCGTTTATTCGAATAAATTGGGACCGAGCACCATTCGGATACGCGATTGTTCGAATGACCCAAAACGGAATGCGATCCATGCAGTAGTATATGGAACTGGACACTATACGGATATTGAAAATCCTCACATATACGGGAAACGTGCTTGAAGAAAAAGCAAAATAGGTGCAAAATGTTGCAATTTTACCTTTATTGTGGAAAATAGTCGCTTGTTCTTCGCTGTATCATTGCACATATTCATTTTTTTGCAGTAATGTATCTGATTCTCTTGAAGAGCAGCAGTTGAGTAGGACAGTACTCTGATGTTCGTACTACTGTATAGCTGTCTCTAACGCAGAAAACGCGTCAGGATTTGAAAAATCCTTGCTACTTCTGTTGTTGTTGTCCTCGTCTTCAACCGTTTCATCGTCGACAAGGTCGGATTCTTTTTGCAGAAAATTCACAATCTCGTCATCATTTAGCCTTTGAAATTCACAGTCTTCTAATTCGCATACCATCCAGGTTTCTACATGTTCTTCATCGCATTCTTGAAATTCTGGGGTCGATTGAACAAAGTCGATTATCTCCTTTCTGCAGTCGTCATTGAAGTCTCTTTCGCCTTCTAAATGTGGCCACAGCTCATTCCATACATTTTTTAGACTCTGTCTTTCGAACATCAATAATAGGTCTGAATATTTGACACTCCGGATAATAAACGCTCGGATAAAATACGTTCTACTGTATTAGTCATTTCCCTTTTTGTGTGTTAGTATAGTGGAGCTGAACCACCGCATCAAACAGCTACTGATTCATTTACCTTAACACTTGCTTGGGAGAAAATTGATTTCCGTCTCAATGCTCTTGTAACACTAAGGCTGTGTTTCTCAAACTGTGGATCCCTCAAAGTGTCGATGGACCCCTTTGAGGGGCATGGTAACTGACAGGGAGAGAGGGGTGTGTGAACAAATAAAAATTCAAAAATAAAATATTTAAAGTAATTATAAATTTACAGAACCGAAACAAAGAAAATACATTCTGACAATATAAAAATAAATACACATTCACATTGATATAATATACTTATATATAAATATATCAATGTAGCAAAAGTATTTGATAATTAATTGACAAATACTAATTAAAACAATCTTATTAATTACTAGTGTCTCCCATCGGTTTGTCGTATACCAAATTTAATACTTATCTTGATAACTTGAATGGTTTATAATTAAATTCGTTTTGTACCTTTATCGTTAAAGTATATTATTATTGTATTAAACATCTTGCAATATTATGAGGGGGGCACGCGTTGAAAATTATGACTGAAAATTGGGCCACCAATAATGAAAGATTGAGACGCACTGGATTAAGGGATTATATATAAAAAAGCTAAGACTGTATGTGACAAAACTTAAAATAGCCCAATACAATTCTGTTACAGTAACATATAGTACCTTACATCGTTCATGATTCACAGTGACTTGAAACTGCATACTCTTTTAAGAATCCCCCTCTATAATAGATATATAAATATATTATATTCAAAAGAATTATTTTAGCTGCTGTCACATAAAGGGCTACATAACATGTTCATATAACTTTTGTAGTGATCAATATCGGTTAATCTAAATGCATCACATTCTCACTCTCGGTTGTTTAATGTACCACTTATTTTGAATAAGTACAATAAACTTTCCTTCGCTAGAAAAAAATCAGAATTTGGTTAATTTCCAATTGTTTTATAAAAATAACTTAAAGTTTGCTAATATTTATAACGGTAAAAAATTAAATTTGGTGTAATTACATACATTTAAATATTTTATTACGATTCTTTTTTTTTTTTTTGTGTTTGTAGAGCAATAAAAATGAATGAAGTAGCTGTTAAAATGAATTATAAATTCATCTTGTTCAATCACAACCATAAAAAAGGTAAATCACAACTATAAGAAGATAATAGTCTGAAAATAATTATATTTGATAACATTTAGTGTGAGGAAGTAAATAATAGTTAAAAGCAAAAATTTTAACAACACATATTAAGTATTCATTTTTTTAAAGATTTATGTTTTAGAAAAGGACTACTATATTGATCATTATTAATTTACACATTTAATTGGATAAGAATGGAAATAGAATGTGAAAATACTTCAACATTTTTTTTTTTTCTTTTTTCCCTACGAATATTATTTTTTAGAAAAAGCTCCTTTTTCTAACTTTGGTTTTAACTTGTTCTGATCCATTTAAATATAGGTATTTAAGATTGTATGAAACTATTATAGAAGTTCAAAACTAATTATTATTTCTAAGCGAAATTTCAAATAAAAATATCCAGTATAAGCTAAGGCCGTTTTAAAATTTTGCAATATATTGTAAAATATACAATTTTCTTGAATAATTTGAACTAAAAATATTAAATTGCATTTTTTTCGTAATGAAACTTAATGTATCCCAAATTGAATAAAAATAAGTTATTCTTAATAAATTTTTTCAATGGAATTAACCTAAACATTTAATAATTAAACAAAATATGTTTTAATAATTGAGTTAAAAGAATAATTTTTTAAGAAAATGAATGTTATTTAAACTAAATGAAAAATTGAAACTAAAAACAGTCGGCCACCGATTCAACGAATTTCCCGATTGAGCATTTTTTTTTTTCATTTTTCCCGAATACAATGAAGGACAAAGCCAAAAATCCCACATCAAATTTTATTTCAATAGCTGAAATATTATTAGTGTGTAATAAAAGAAAATTAGATTTTTTTTCCAAATGGCATATCTTTTTTTTCCGGAAAAGATAAATACGTTTCTTATAAGTAGCAAATTTCAAAAAGAAAAGGGTTAGGAACATTACTAGACCTTACAAGTGCCTATGAATCATGAGTGAAATCTATCTTGTGAGTTTTGAATAGGACAGTAAATTATTTTCATATCTCATCCCAATCCACAACGCAGGGTATTTCTTAATATTTTAACGCTTATGATACATTAAACGGCGGACTGCTTTTCTGTGCTACTGAAGTTGAGGAAGTTGCTCACATTTGTTGGAGCTAATGAATAAGGATTTTAATGTAAGCATTGACAAGGAAACTGCTATCATAGCTGTTACATTTCTAATGTTTTAAATTTCTTGGGAACTGTGAAAACATGCCTTGTGAAGCAGGATGCAAATGATATAGTAATTCCTTGTCTACATAGAGTCGAAAAAGAACTTTTCGTTGCAAAGTCTAAAGAAAAGTTCTAACTTAGCTCTTGCTATTATTGTTAATCGATGCGAAAAATAGATTTTCACGAAACTTAACAATCATTATAGTTTTTGCAAGTGATAAACTTAAACGATAAATTAAATTCCTTATTTTTTCAGATTTATGAGTATCAATCAAAAAACATTTATATGGATTTATTCTTTACTTTCCTCTAAAATATATGAGTAGGTATTCATAAAATCAATACGGATAAGCTGTAATTAATTTTAAAAATTAAGACTTTTAGTTTATTTTCCTTATATCCAATAAGTTTTAAAGCATTCAATATTTTTTCTCATCATAGATTGAAAAGCATGAAATCTTAACATTTAATCTGATTACGAATCATAAGTTTTTAACAATTGTTTTTACTTATTAAGACCAATACAATTCAATATTTTACCGACTGATAATCAATTGTTATCAATACAAAATTAGAACTATAGAGGTTACAATATTTCTGTATGTAAGAAATTAACATATTTTAAAGATGCAATAATAATGACAAAGTATTTTTGCTTGGAGAAACAAAAAAAATAATTATTCAATTTTGAATGATTTTAAAACAGGGTTTCTCACACTTCCAATATTTGTGACCCAAATTTGAATCAGAATTTTCATCGTCCCCCTCATACAATAAAAATTTTAATGTTTTAGTGATTGAAAACATTCCTTATATTTGAATAGTTAAATCAGTAAAACGGAAAAACCTTTGTATATATTTTCATGTTTCGCTCTTTTCTAGTAGCTCTAATATTTCAGGAACTAGTTTGATACCACGGGGGAAGGTGCCATGCGCTGCCTGGCGCGAAAAAGGATTCACGTCAAGCAGCACTTGTTGTCCCTGGAATGGAATCCAAGATGGCGGCTTAGCGGTATCAAATCGTCAGGAAGATAATTTTAAAGAATTGTTTTCAAATGAATTTCAAAAGAAGAATATTGGAAACGATTGAGAACAACAAAGACCTATAAATCCATAATGAATAACAATATATATATATATATATATATATATATATATATATATATATATATATATATATATATATATATATATATATATAGACGCATTTGTTGTCTGTTTGTCTGTTCCCCTATAACTCGAGATCCAGACAACCAAATAACGGGAAACTTGCTACACGTACACAAAATTGCACGAGAAAGGTTCTTAAATAGGTTTGGCGTTCATAATTCTTTCCAAATTTTTTAAAATTTAATTTTTAAGTGATTTCCCAGTGTTATGACGTCATATGATGTCACGTTTCTTAATAAGTGGACAATTTATACTTTACATACAGTTTTTCAAGATTATTACATATTTTTACTGTAGCTATGTTTATCGGTTGAAATTTTTATTCAATTTTTCTATTCTTTGATATTTAATTAGGATTACTTTTCGAATAAATCATTTTTTAAGGATTATTCTTTCAACAACTAAAACTTTGTTTTGTTGTTTTGGCAACATTTAGGTATTATCGCGGGATGTTTATGTGTGTGATTTTGCTTGCAAATTACAACTTATTTATTTATTTCTTTAGAATGCGAAGATTTTATAATTTTGACAAACTAAAATTTCTCATTGATAAGGGTTATATTTTAGTCCGGTCCAAATGTAGTATAGGGGGATCACATTGGATTTGGCGGTTTTTCTTCGGATTTTTCGATTATTATCTAAATGTCATGGTGAGATATCGAATTCATTCTAAGATAAATAATACGGAAAAAAGTACCTTGGAGACCACTTTTAGTAACCAAAATAAAGGACCGCGCCAAGTAGCCCCCTATACTACACTTAATCCAATAATATGGTTTTTTGCAATTTCATGTGTCTTTATTTTAACCTTTAAGGGTCTATTGGCTTCAGTGCATAAAACTGCCATGCAGAAAATCAAACTTGGGTAATCATACTGCCCCAGGAAAAGTAGTGTTGGTAGAATTAAATATCAAACTGGAATAGGCATCAGAGAATGATCAAAATAGACAAATGACATCAATACCTGTTGAGAAAGTAGGTAGTCGTATTGAAGGTATACTATTTTCTTCAGTGTATAAAATTGCCTTGCAGAAAATCAGACTTGGGTAATCATACTGCCCAAGCAAAAGAAGTGTTGGTAGTAATTACATATCAAACTGGAATAGGCATCAGAGAATGAGCAAAACAGACAAATGGCTTAAATACCTGTTGAGGAAGCAGGTGGTCGTAAGATAAATTATTTTTGGAACTCATGTACTATCCTGACAATCGCCAACATTCAAAATAACTTGCCAAGTTGGCAACCCCGATTTCACATGTCATATATATGCTGAATTGTGAGTCGTGCTACGTTTCATATATCGCCAATAGGTTGCGGTTATATGTAAGTACTTTATTTTTTCAAATTATGCTTTTGCATTGATAAAGTTAGTTCAGTTCTTTTTATGTCGGTTAATGTTAGTATTGTACTTCATTTTTTAATTTATTTTTATGCTCGGGATATATATATTTTGGATAATTTTTTTAGTACTTGCGTATTATTGCACAATCGCCAACGTTCAAGACAACTCGCCACTTTGGCAATCCCAACTTTGTATGCGTTGAATTGACAATCATGTGCTTCATTTTGTATAATGTCACCAATAGTTTGCGATAATACATAAGTACCTCTAATTCTGTACATCACTATAACATTAGACTGGCCGCAACATACCAATTTGGTGTGATTTCATAATCATGCCAAAAATGAGTATGTTGAGGAAGCAGGTAGTGATAATATAAATTATTTGTGGCACCTATGTACTATCCTAACAATCGCCAACATTCAAAATAACTTGCCAAGTTGGAAACCCTGATTTCGCGTGGCATATGTATGCTGAATTGTGGGTCATGTGCTTTGTTTCATATAATGTTGCCAATAGGTTGGGGTTATATGTAAATACCTTATTTTTTCAAATTATGCTTTTGCATTGATAAAGTTAGTTCAGTTCTTTTTATGTCAGTTAATGTTAGTATTGTACTTCATTTTTCAATTTATTTTTATGCTCGGGATATATATACTTCGGATAATTTTTTATTACTTGCGTATTTTTGCACAATCGTCAACATTCAAGACAACTTGCCACTTTGGCAATCCCAACTTTGTATGCGTTGAATTGGCAATCATGTGCTTCATTTTGTATAATGTCACCAATAGGTTGCAATAATACGTAAGTACCTTTAATTGTGTGCATTAGTATAACATTAGACTGGTCGTAACATACCAATTTGGCGTGATTTCAAAATCATGCCAAAAATGAGTAGCCTACCAATATGAAATTAATATTATGAGTATTATATTAGTCTGTTTTATCTTTCCCTCTAGTAATCCTTAACTAATTCAATATATAATTTTTGTTTTTTTTTTTATATTTTAGAACTTAAATTGTTTTTGGTGATTATGTATTACAAATACTTTTTTACACATTCAGAATTAATCAGTGGTATTTTTCTTAAATATGTTTTTTTATCTGTTTTTGACAATATTTAAAATTTTGTTTGATGTCTGTCTGAAATGCAAATAGCAAAATAAATATTTTACAATACATATATTGTGTTTGTACAAAAATGTTTATACTCATTTATTCAAACTATTGAGCCTTCTTTTATTTTTGATATATTTTTAAGATTTAATTTTATGTTATGACTAGCTATACCCAGCTAAATGTTGCTGTGGTTCAGTCAGCTTTAAAAGACTGGTGTACCATAAAGTATGTCATGAGGCTTACAAAAGAAATAATACACACGAATTCAAACAAATCAAAATACAAATAAGACGTATTTGTTGTCTGTCTGAATAAACTTTCTCTTTCACACTACATTATTTGGACAAATTTTCAAAATTTGTTTGTGTGGTTAGTAATTAATTATAATGCTATAATTTTAATTGAATAGGCAGATATTGCATTTTTAAGTATAAAAATAGTTATAACTACTGTACTGTATTTTTGGAGTGAGTGAATATTAACGTCGCACTGTTCAGATACATGAGGGCTTTTGGCGACGGACCACGTAATTTTGAACCATGGTCAAGTGACGTGGACGACACCTGAGCTGGCACCACTTTCTCCTAACTATCACGCCAAACCAATTTAGCAGGGATATTCTACCAATACTTAGCTGGAATATCCTTTGAAATCCACTCTTCCAAGATATATGGCAGCACGGGTTCTATGATGAGTGTATTTTGGGGAAGGCGAATAGTTTTGTAGCAGATATTACATTTTCAACGGATTTCAAAGATAATAATTTTTGTCCCCCAAAAATTGTTAATGTCAAAATTTAAGTGTCTTATGATTTTGCATGTTTATGGAGACCTTAGAAAACGATTTGACTATTTATTTTAAGTGAATGTTGTATATAATTAATTTTACAGTTGAATATATTTAGTTAATTTATTAGCTGTAACTGATTAAATTTCCCTAAGTGGAGTATTTTGTTTATGTATGTCCCTTAATTTTCAATGTAGTGACCTAAAAAAATATTGCATGAAAATTTGCAGTAAATCATAATGCGGTAGATAAAGCATTAACGTGCATCTCTCTCCTACACGGCGGGTCTTACAAAGCTCTAATAAAGTTTGAGCTATGAAAGTAGCTAGAAATTTGCCAACTTGACTCTATCATCAACATTTCGCCATGTTTTTCATTGAATCACCATTGTTATTTAGGAAACGTCGTTGCTTGCGAGTATTACAATTTTAACATAAATTATATTAATGTATGAAACTTTCAGTTATAAATTAATTACAATATTTTAAGCGTCACAAAACTTTTAAGAATGTGTTACTTTTGTTGAGCAGAGGAGGTATTTTCAAAAATCAACCCTCAAGAGTGTTACGGGGAGTTTTAAATATAAAAAGAAATCCTTTTCATCAGCTATTAGATCTACAGACTTAAAATTTAACAAAGGTATTTTTTTCTTTCTTTTTTTTCTTCAGCTGAGATATGTGAAAAGCTTTTTTTTTTGTTTAATTTGCAATCCACTTAAAATTAACTCATTAAAAACTTCTTTATCCTTCAATCTGTGTTTAACTTTTCAGTTCACCCGTGCGAAGAACGGGTATACCAGCTTGTAATATATAAAATGTAGCGTGTAATTATAATATTATGCAGTATACAATAATTTTATAATATAATTTAATAGTAAGTATACTTAATATCCATACATTATTATTTTATAACAATTATTATTTATAATAATCATATAATATAATTATAAAAAAAGAATAATCATCATATTGCAATATTATAAAAAGTATGCATAAGACTAATCATATAATGTAAGAATTATAAGTAAATTTTATTAATACTTATAATTTAATAATACAATAATAATTATAACGAACATTATAATAATTACATATAAATAATATTTGTAAATAAATATAATAAAAAATATAAATATCGAATATTATGATAATAGTAATTGTATATAATATAATAATAATTGTATGTAACATAATAATTGTATATTATATTAAATTATTAATGAAATAATTACGTAATATAAATTAAAATTAAGAATGAATATCAATTAACAAGTACTGAAAACTTGCAATATTCCAAAAAAAAAAAGAAAATATATCAAGGTAACCATGTTAAAGGTTATCACCTGCCTTGGCGTGCATGAACAACCTGACACGTGCCCCGTTATATCAAACTAGAATCTATTTCAGCCAGTCAATTTTTAAATTGATATCTTCTATTGGCGTAATTTGCCGGACAGTGAGCTTGAATAAAAATCACGTACGAAAATGTAAAGCTCATTCGGTTTTCTTCATCTTTATTCGGACATATATACCCCTAAAAAGAAAGGAGGGACGTTTCCCCTCGCCACTCTAAAACCGGTAGTTTGCCCCCTTCCCCACTAATAAAAGTAAAAGTAAGATACCTAACTTCGATCTAAGCGGGGCACACCCCCATCTCACATTGTTCTGGAGCAGGAGTGGCCAACCGAAATGACCTCGCGGGCCACTTCTGAAAAATTTTACAATCCCGCGGGCTGCATATAAAAATATATATCTTTATATTAGATTTGGATCCATTACAAACATTTGTTGGAGTGAACATTTAAAACAGACTGATATATTATTATTGTTTTCATTATTTTTCATGCATATAGACATAGATATCATAATAATAATAATGCAATGGTCAAATAATGTTTAATTTATTTAATTAGTGAGATATATGTTTCTCAACTATTTCACTTAGTTTTTGCAAGTCGATCTCAATGCATGTGTATTTGTGTATTGTAATTGATGTTGCAAATTTTCGTGCGTTAAGTTTGAGCACGATTTATGTTTGATAAATTTCAATTTAGAGAAAAAAAAGAAATTCACAGTAACATAAGCAGCGTGATATAATAATAACAGTCATGATATTTATTTTTTACAATAAAAAAAAACTATTTTTAAACAAAAAAAATACTGTACAAAATAGTCGAAAATTGTAAAGTTGTAAAGAATCTCGCGGGCCTCAAAATTATTCAAGGCGGGTCACATGCGGCCCCCGAGTCGCGGGTAGGACACCCCTGTTCTAGGGGAATGTGTGAATGCCGGATTCCTTCTAGTCCTAGTTAAAGTATGACAATTAAACGTAATATTTTTAAAAAAAAGATAGGCTTAGAGAGAAAAACAAATTTTACACTAAAATTAAACATAAAATGTAGAAAAAGGACCACATTTATAAATCTTGGTAAATAGTATTATTATCATTAGGAATATTGCAGTGATTTTAAGAATAAAAATCTATTTTTGTAAGCGAATCGGAATAGCAATGAACAAATAGTTCTATTAATCACATTACTTAAATATACTTTGAGTCTAAAAAGAAAATTAAAACAATTAAAAATTTAAAATAATAAAATTAATTATATAGGTATTAAGAAAAAGTTACATTAAATAATATAAATACAAGAAAAACAAAATATAACTAAGAAGAATTTCCTTGCATCAGCACCAAATATATTGTACAAAACTCTCATAGAATGACAAAAGAGCTATTATATAAGCCAGATATTATGTGATATAAAACTTCTGATAAAATCAATTTTTAAAGGTTTTGACCTAGATTCCTATCTTCCCAATCAACTTCCTGTCATACTGTATATCCCTTTGCTTAAATTAAATCATGGATAGAATTAAATATTGTTAAATTACAACCAGAATTCACAAAACTGGACCGGGTCTTCTGAACAAATTACCTATGATTTTAAGTAGGAAAATTAAAGTAGAGTTTCAAAAGGCAAATCAAAACCTTTAGTTGATTTTTTAAAATCAAAATTCAATTTAAATATGTCAAATTATCTACATGAAGCACGATGAACTACGGGACAACGCTTGACTGAGTTTTTTTTAATATTTATTCAAATACAATTTTGAATCTAAAGGATTTATAACCTATTCCAGCTACTATAAACATATTGTTTCCTTCTTAGAATATAATTAATTCCCAAAAATAATTTTATATTTCGCAGAAAAATATTACTTTTTGAGAACAGCCATATGAATATATAATTTTATAGGACAATACTAACATATTCTTGTTTTTTATTCACCTAACTAAACCCTGCAATAACATTATAAAATTTGAAGTTATCACTTCTACCGTTTGTTCATAAGCGCACACACTTTTTTTTTACTTTTTTTTTTGAAGCTCCTAAGCCCCTTCAATACTTGTAATATACAACATTTTAAAAACGGATGTAAAAAAAATAACACGAAAATTAGAAACTAAACACATAAATTATAAAAAAAATGCTTCATTGAATGTGCCTCAAAAACCTATTTGTTTTTTCTCCAAAGCTCACTAAAAATAAAGCATGTAACTTCTCACAGTTGTTTGTCGTCCCACAGAAGCGCCGGAATGCGAGGCAGCGAACTTGTTAATTACAAACCATACAGATTATGAGAATAAGTTTTAAATTTTGTAAGTTACTTTTGAATAATAGATATTTTAAATAATTTTTAAGTATTAGGATAATATCATTATGTTATTCTATTTTCGTATTTGTAAATTGGAACAGTTTCCAATAACCATGTTAAGTGTGTTTGATTTTTTGTTAGGTCATAAGGTATTTTGCTTTGCTTCTTTCCAGTAAATCAATATATATTTTTAAAAATAATCTTTTATTTTTGACTTTTTTAATATGCTCGTGCACCCAACGTAGGGTTATCAAGCCCACCCTAGAGGGGGGGTGCGTCATAGTTTGATGATGACTCACTTAAAACAATGAAGATGTATCTTTGAGCCACAGCGCATTGCTTTATGAACTTCTTAATAATATTATTCCTAAAAGAAAGAATTAAGTTATCAATATAACAGTATTATAATACTTTTTTTTAAATTTGAATTTTCACATAGAACAAAACATTTAACTTCATACTTCAGGGTAAACAAAATGATCTCTAATTCTACACGTTTCAATAGTTTCAAAATTCCCTTTTGTTATGTAAAAAAGGGGATACATTTCGAAGAAACTGCTGTTACTTGATTGACAGTCCGCCTAAAGCAGTTATCTTGATCTAAAAACGAAAAGTTAATTTGAAATTTTGGCAAAGTCAGATATGCGGAAAATGGAACACGATACCAAATCTCTTTTTCTTTTTGCAGTTGAGTTTTCGTTGATATTTGGAATGTTTCTTTGAAGTATGATTGAAATTGAAGTTTTTTTGCAGCACCCACTCTCAACCTAGGGCCCTGAATTCATTCAACATTTGAGGAAAACCTATTCAATCGTCAAAATATTCAAAATTTCATCAGAGGTAGAAAATGCCTAAATGCATTTGTTGAATTAATTTGTGAAAAACAAATTGTTCTGTCAGGAAGGACTAAAATGTATTAAAATAGCAGTTTGTATTATTCTTTGACGGTGTTTTTAATTCTGTTACAAAAAAGCAATAATATTAGTATTTCTATAAAAATAATAGATGTTGTGTTAAATGTTAAGTTTTATTAATGCTTCTCTGTATATATTTTAATTATAGATTTAATTTAACAAAAAAAAAAGGAATAATTTAAGAGACTTTTAAATTTTGTACGTTTAAAGGAATATAACTTTTTCGTGATTTTAGTTGCTTACAGAATACAACAAACCTTTCCACTTCATAAACTTATTGTTAAAAAAACAAAGAAAAAAAACAAGCTAAGAAAAGAAAGTATAAATGAAAAGGTGTGTATAAAAATTTCCAAGATCCTACATTGGTCTAAATAATCTAAAAACAGAGGATCATTTTAAAGCAGAAGTCTAATAATGTTCCAGAAAGAAAACAGAATGTTTGAATCTGTATAACAAAACGTTTAAATTGTGATAACACATTTTTAAATTTTCAAATTTATTATCTGAAATATTTAAATATCAACATGTTATGGCCTTCCGCCTGGGGAAGCCATCCATTCATTCATTTCTTCAAGATTAATGACCTAATCTAGCCATGCGAAATTCATTTTATTATCACCAAATATAATAATCTAAGACAAGCCAACTATAGAGGGAAAACTAGAGTGATATAAAGATAGCGAAAATCTCTCCCTATAGGTGAATAAGCGAATAAAATAAATCCTAACAGCTTAACTTCACTCAAAGTTATCTTTACCCGCGGTCACTCGCGCCTGTTTTTGCTACCGTCGTTACTCGCGAGGGTTGTAGAGAACACCCCAAACTTTTAACACGTGTATTTCATTATGAAAATAAATTTAAGTTATTATGATACATATTTATAAAGTACAAAATGTTTTTTTGCATTATACAAATAAAATTATTAGATGTATTACATACAAATAAGACTAACTTTAATTTGAACTAAACATACAAAACTTTCATTTTAAAACACATATATAATTTTATATTTTTTCATAAACCAATAAAACGTATATACCAGTAATAAATATAATTTATAATTAGTGAGATAATGATAGTAGGAAGTAGAAAAATAGTATTTAAATTATTTTTCAAACATTCAGAGCAGACGGTATACATATGCTCGACTTCTTAGCCTCCAGATAAACTTTTGAAAGTAATTACATTCCAATCATTCCAGAAATAGGGATTACATCAGGCCTGAAGGTTCAATGACCTAAAATGGGCAGTTACGGAAAAAATTGTGGTTCGGCGTATTCTTTTTGGAATTCTGAGAGGATTTTCTTGTTGCTGGGGTACAGAACACCCTGCGCGAGTGATCGCGGGTTAAGAATCCTAACTTCCTTAATTTATTTTAATAACTAAAGCCCATCCTATAATCACACGTCTAAATTCCGATCCTTTCCGTAAGAGCACTGCTTTCTGCAACTCAGCTTCTTTTTCTCCTCCCTCGATTAATACACAATCTGCATATCTAAGTTTCTTTTTAAGAGGGATGACTGTGAAACAACACAATTGCTGGCTCCAAACACTCCCTAAGAGGATTAATAGAAAATCACGTAAAGACCCTTCACAAACAAATTTCAAATGCCATTATAAACATTGGCATTGTAACAAATTATATAAAATTTGATTTGCAAACACCTGTTCTTGTTATGTCTGACTAGAAACTAAAACAACAACATGATCATAAGCATTGATAAGTATTACTTAAAAATAATACTTTTTAAATATATGTTTTAACATTTGTAGATGCAAAAAATAAATTTAAATTTAATGTTACTTAAACAATATATTGAAACCAGTCAGAATCTGAATTATTTGTTTTTAATTTGGTGAAAATCTGCCATTTGCATTCCAGACCGCAGCAATATGGTATACAATGCATGCATATGGATTCATCTTATTAAATGACATTGTTTTTCTTCATATAGCAAAATATAAGCAAATTCTTTTAGCGATGCAGATGAGGGAAATCGTCTTCTCATTCTGGTCACCCAAGATAATCTAATAGAGAATGAGATTACTTGCAATTGTTTCACTTCAGACTCATGTTCATTACACTAGCTTGTGATGTCATTTGCTGTATACATGACAATATTCGCCAAATGCGACAAAAAGCAGCTGTACCTCGAAGACACGATTGATATGTTTACAACACACGTCCATAATTGTTATCACTGCGAAAATTGAATCTGGATTCGTTGATGAAGAAGACCTCATTTCATTCGGTAGCAATCCAATTCTCTTTCAGCTTGACACCACTGAAAATGGTGGTGATGGTGAGTGGGTGTCAATGACAGTACAAGTAATGGGAACAGCGATAGCAACTGTCCTTCAGGCAGGCGCATTGCGGTGATGCAGGCAGACTCAGAAGACAGTAGTGGAGTTGCCACCTGTATATGGTGGATGGGCAATGAAGCAATTGATGGTATGTAGTTGTGTGATATGATGTTACGGTCTTTCCTACTATTGGACTGCGGAGAGTGTCCTAAGCCTAGTCACCTTGTAGTGAGCCTGTCTCTTGTCCATTGTTCCCGAGCTGTTTAAATACAATCATTTTTAAAAGGTACTATGCAAAGCAAGTATACCATCATCATCACATAATATGTGTCGTTGCAAATAGCTGCAAAAATATCTATTAGCTCATCAAATCGTATTTTTTGCATTTAATCCAGTGCTTCTCAAAGTTTCAATATTCACGACTCAATATTCAATCATGATTTTCATCTCGCCCCCATCATACAATAACAATGTATTGAATTCACTCAATAATACGCTAAAACTACGATACGATCTTAACTTCTTAAGTGCCGACGGCGTATATACACGTCTCGCTCAGTCAAAGCATTAATTTTCCCTGACGTGTTTACAAAGTACGATCTTTTATCTGCACTGCTATCCATAAAATTATTCCGAAGGTTTTGGAATGCAATAAAAGGACCTTCACCATGATTGCTAAGGATTTACTTTGTTAAAAATATTTTTGCTTCTTAATTCCTTTCCCTTCCCCAATACATCACACACGCCCATCTACGCGGTAAATGGTTGGCTTTGGGAAGCGAATCGCGTAACTTTTAATCAGCAGTTAAGGGATTAGATATAAAGCGTACTAATTTTAAAGTTAAATGTTAATTTTAGTGTATTATTTTATGTGGCAATCTCATGGGGTCACTGGTAATTATTAAACTTGTTCTAAACTTCGTATTGTTAAATTTTTTATAAAATACGTTGTGTAACACTGATGCAATTATAAATATATTATATCAGTGTGAATGTGTATTTTATTTTTTATTATGTCAGGATGTATTTTGTTTGTATACTTTCAGTAAATTAATATATATATTTTTTAATTTATCCTTTATTTTAGACTTTTCAATATGCTCGCACCCCCCACGTAGAGTAGTCACGCTCCCCAAGGGGGGGCGCCCCACAGTTTGAAAAACGCTGATTTAATCAGTTGATAATCCGACTAAAATATATTTTGGGAAAACGGTGATATCTTTTTAAACAAAATATATTTTATTTTTAATAATTGTATTAAATTCAGAAAATAAGGTAACGAGACAAAAATAATTGAAAATAATCCATTTTTTAAATTATATATATATATATATATATATATATATATATATATATATATATATATATATATATATACATACATATATATATACATATACATATATATATATACATATATATATATACATATATATATATATATACATATATATATATATATATATATATATATATATATATATGTATATATATATATATATATATATATATATATATATATATATATATATATATATATATATATAATAAAAATGGTTTGACCTTTGGGTTATATGTTAATGGTAAAATCTTGATTTTAATATCTAATGTTTTCTTCTCAACAGAAACTACTTTGCTTAGTTTATATAATGTAATTGTATGGATTTCAATAACGGTTGGTCAGCGTTTGCTGTCCAACTTAATAACAGCGAATCTGTGTTATCGACATTTTCAGTTGTGAACTGTTGGCTAATGCCATACTTAGCCCTCATTATCGAAAGTGAAAGACATTAAGCCTCTTCTGTTCACAAACATTTTAAAGCATGGAATTAGTCAAAGCTTAGCTATAAATCTCTTAAATGTCCATTTTGGGAAAGCTAATAATTAAGTTCAAAGTTTGAAATGTTTTATATAACTCACAAATTTGCCCTTGCATTAATTTACAAACTTCTCATTATCTAAATATTTTTGTTCCTAGATTGTTGAAAAAATTAATCATTAAATTCCATTATTTGTAATATTCATCTTTCTATCTCAAGCAGTTTTGGCAATATTTGCATTTATTGCTTCTAAAAATTAGTTCAGTTGAGACTGTTTTGGATGCTTGCATGGAATTGATATGTGGTGACAAGTTAAAAAAATATTTATACTTAAAATGAATTAAAATTCAAACTAATCCTCTTTTTGAGAATATCAAAAAAATTAAATTATGTCAGCAGTAAAAAATTATGTGCAGCAGTTTTTCTTTTGAGCTTTCTGAAAGGTTTTAAGGTAATTTAACCATGAAATTCATTCAATGAAATTTCGAAATGAAGGTGGATTTAAAGGGGGAATAAGCATAAAACAAAATCTCCGAACTTATGAAGTAATTATATCAATAAATATGAAATATACATATTATTTTATTCTTTCTATTCTATGTACAGAATATGATAAGATTTAAAACCTCTTTACTTCTAACAGAAAAGTTAAAATTCAAGGTTTTCAGTTTTACGATTTCCTCGCCATTTTCTTACCTGGAAGATTTATTAATTGTACTTCTGTTTTGTAATATAATTTACATGACTAATGAATTAAAATTTTAAATCAAAATTTTAATTACAAAGCAAACTCAAGGTTTAAAAACATAAATGTGCTGTTGATTTTATATATTCTATATTATTTCTTTGTACCAAATTTCTTACTAATGAAAGAAAAGAAAGCTTATTTTATTATTTAATATGAATTTGTACTAAAAGAAGTCGTTCAGTACAGTTATTAAATCAATTAAAAATAAAACCACACTAATAAAACAATTCAATAAAAATTTTAATTAAATTCGTAATTATAAACTATTTTATAATTATTGGAAACATGATAACTATTAAAAATATATTCAAAATAGCAAAATTATTTATTTGAATTCGTGGAAAAAAAACAGAAAATATATTTCCTCAGTAAAAGTTAATTTGAAGAAATTAGATTAATAAAATATTCCTAGAATATATATATTAATGAATTAAATGTATGTAAACATTAAGCAAACCTCAAAGACTAAGCAGCCTTATTTAGAAGAATATATTTTGGATATCTAATATGACACGAACAAAACAAAAAAAAATGTTTTTCACTGAAACAATATTTTACAATAAAAAATATATCATTTTTTTCTGTAGGAAGAGGGAAAACGCTTGTTAATGTTTAAGAGCTCGTATTTTAGCAGCATTAATTCAGATCACAACTCAACTGAACTCTCCACCCCACCCCTTTCCCGCTTCAGAATTTTTAAAAGGAAAAAAAAGATCTTCCTACATTACATTTCTTAGGGCATTCGAATTTTAACTCAAAATCTAATATTTTTTAAAACCATTCTGCGGTAAAAACCGATTTCTGAACAACTCTTATAACTTATAAATATTTTTTCATGTAGAATATATATTTCTATATAGATTAGCATATGTCTAGAAAAATTAGATGATAATTTTCATCAAAATTAAAAAAAAGAAAGATTTATTTTAACATAGCAAAAACCAATATTGGACTGAAAGTCACAGTTAGGAATATTCCAACTAATTCGAAAGGGTTTTTGAACAGCTTATAATGACATGTAATGTTTAACATTAATGATAGATTGAATATTAACGTTGCGCTGTTCAGATACACGAGGGCTTTTGGTGAAAGACCACGTAATTTTAAACCATGGTCAAATGACGTGGATGACACCAGAGCTGTCATCCCCTCTCCTAACTACCCGACCACACCAATGGGAGGACATTTCAGCTCTCAACAGATTTAAAGTGCATCACTGCGCTACATGACGAGTTTTTAGTGGTACTGGGCTCGAACTCGTGACAAGGCAAGTCATGATCCGATAGCTATACCACTCGGCAACCGCGGCCATGTTTAACATTAAAAAATAGTGGCAATATATTATGCTTCTGTGTTTGAGAACTAAGATTAATATTACATTGATATGAATCTGAATTACATGAGGAAATGAAGATGAAGATTTTGAACTACCAAAGGGGAAAATTCAGAACCTTAAATTGAAAACTTACATTCATTAAGGAGACATCAAATCGAAATCGTGTTCATAATCAAATTTCATTAAGATCTTATGTTTTCGTGAACTATACGATGCAAAATCAAAAAAATAAAGAGCATTTTGCAGTTTCCTTTTTTCAAGGTTTATTAATAACTTTAGTACCCAACTTGGGAGAGTCGGAAATATTTCTATGCAACTTGTCAATCTTCTCTCTTAGTCGTTGAAGTGTAGCAGCCCGTATAACATGGCAAATCCATTGTCAATCTGCGCCAGGGAGTGCAGCGAGGTGCTTTTTGTTTCCGGAATGCACGAAGCTTGTGGAAATTACTCGACGCATGCAACTCATTATGGTGATGGCTCTTCATAGCAAAGCAAGCTGCATGAATGGATAGAGAGCTTCAAACAGGGAAGAACTTAAGTGACTCCGATAATCGCTCAACGTCATCTATTAAGGACGATTAACATGCCGTTGACGGTAAAGCTATGAAAGGTATTGTTAGTATCCAGAGCCGGTTAACCACCTAACGCAAACAAAAATCTAATTACTACCGACTTTGCTTCCATGGAGCAGATTGACAATGAAGCTGCCGTGTTTACTACACTTCAACAACCACGAAGTAAAATGAGTGACAAAATGTTTAAAAGTGTTGCCGAATTCTCCTTATTCAACGATGAATGCAAGCGATTTCACTAAACCTTGTATAAATAAATTGTCGATGACCCAGTACTTTTTGACTTCCCTTTTTATATTGCAATCGGCCATTTCTATAGATGTAGACCAGTATTTCTCAAACTTTCTGTACTTGCGACCCATTTTTCAACCATCATATTCGTCGCTTCCTCTATACAATAACAATGCATTGAATTCAATAATATACTTTGACGTAAAACTATACAATACGACTTTAGTTATAAACCGTATAAATTGTCAAGATAAATATTATATTTTGTAAATAATTTTATGACATGCCCATAGGGTCATTGGTAATTTTTAAGCTTGTTCTTAAACTTGTTCTTGTACTAGTTCTTACTGTTAAAATAATTATGAAGCACATCGTACAGTTCTGATACATTTATAATTGTATTATAACAGTGCAAATGTTTATTTTATTTTTTTATATTAGAATGCATTTTGTTTTGTTTTCTTTCAGTAAATTAATATACATTTTTTTTAAAAATTATCTTTTGTTTTCGACTTTCCGATACTTGTAGGGTTATCACGCCCCCCCCCCTATGGGGACGTGCACCACAGTTTGAAAAACACTGATGCAGACGGATGTTCAAACATGTAAAAATTCAAAATTACAGCTACAGTTTCTTAAAAAAACTATACATAATATTTATATAAATTTTACAAAAGTGTTTTAACCATATCCTGTATAGAATAATTTTAGTGAAAAACAGCGAAGCATATATTTTGTTTGATACATGCAATTTTCAAGTGACAAGACTATTTTTCAAATGTGTTAGAAATATCCTTCCCATAAAAATTAACACGCATGCTTTTAGAAATGGTGATTTAAAACATATAGTCAAAATTCGCTTGATGGTTCGTGTGCACTTGACATTTTATATCTTTTTTAAATATTTCCATGTTTACATCATATTTCAAATGTAATATTTCTATAGTTGAATGTTCTATCTAATCTATAATTTTAACATTTAAGGGGAATTTTTTCAAGAAGAAATGCCAAAACCCCGGATTGAAAAGTTCAATTGACTTCCAGCTGTGCATTCGTGAGCGCATGAACCTTGTTGGAATCTGAATACTATATTATGAAATAAACAATTTCATCAATGAAAGAAAAACAAATAATAAAAATATTCAGGTAGTGCTTCTATGTGATAATTAAAATGGGAAGTAATACATAAGTAAAAGAAGCACCCTTGAAAGGTTTAATGTATTATAATCAATAATCTTTGGTTGAAATTGTTTCTTTGTTCAAATTGTTGAAATTTCTTTGTTCATAAATATTTTCTTTCTTGTGCATTACTGCATTCATATATCATTAAATAGAATAAAATATCTAGATGGATCAAAATCATGGATTCCGAAAATGTAACAAAAGAGTCAAAATTTAAAGTGGTGATGCATGCGCACTTACATCTTTCTCTTTATATACATGTATAAATACATATTTTTCTATCTCATATTTATGTTCTTTATTATATATCTGGGTACATCTTACATTGTTTTCCGTAATCCAATTTATTGTATCATGTCCTACAAGAAAAGTGCCAATACACTTTTCATTTATTGCTTAGATGGGGTTTTTAGCTTGTGTTTTTAGCTTTTATATGATAATTATTACAACTTTTCTCATGAAAAATGGTTACATGTTTTATATGAAGACAGTTAAATTTCCATAAGCAAAAAAAGCGTAGAAAAGCAACCATGTATCCTTATTCTGTTAAATAATTCCTAAGTATATTAAAATCGTACATCTTTTTAAATTCGCTCCATTTCATGAAAACTCTAAAAAGCAACCCAAAAATGTTGTTAATCTAAAACGAAAACTTGCCGAGAGCAATGCTCAAAATTTGAAAACGAAAACTTAATTTACATTCGATTTTGAAAAATTTCAGATATAACAAGAAGCAACACGATCAAACATCACACGCTTTTTCTTCGTTTGAAGCAATGCCATTCTATGTAGAAGCTTTCTTTCCATTTCAATAACATAACAAACATGTGTTGTTATAGTACCGGAGGCAGTCGGCTCAATTTTTCAAGATTATTTTCCAGTTTCTATTATTCGTCGATTTCCTAAGTTAATGATCAGGAGCAAGAGGCGAATATTAAGCGAATTTTGAAAAGAAAAATTATTGTTAAGTTGATTCAACTATGTATTTGGGAAATTTAGTGATATAAAATTTATAATGAAATGCTATAGACTTTCTGGGTATCATAAAAATAATTTTAAATAAGAAATTTGAAAAGAGAATGAAATGGCAGATTCATTTTTCTTAATCTTATATATATATTTAATTATATCAGTTTTTCTATTCCATACATTTTTACTGTTATTTTAACCTCTTCCCATAAACAGGAAAGGCTACACCAAGTCCAAAATACCCAGGCACAAAATAGTCACATACAACAAGCTCAATTGACAGCTGTTCTCAAAGAGACACCTTCGGACCATAGAATCCTCCGTAATAATTTTATATCGTCAATAAACGCTGATAAGATAAATAAATAAAAATAATATTTAAGTTCAAATGTGTTAGTTAGTATGTTAAAATATATTTCGCAAATTACATGACTAATATACAGGGAGTCTCAAAAATAGCGCCTAAACTTTTCACAACCAGATTTCTCGTAGAGACAAAAAAAAACATTTAGAAAATCATACATGAACGATTCGTAGTTAATAAGAAAGCACGTTAAATCATGATGAATGAATGATGGTGCATGAGGGTATTCCTGTACATTTCTCTGTGAATTTGGGTGCTTGCTTGGACATATCGAGGTCACTGGATCCGAAGTGGAGGTCTGGCCAGATAACCAGATCTGAGATTGTTGTCATTTTTTCCTATGAGTCAGTCTCCAGGAATTGGTATTTTGAGACTTGTGACTATAGAAACGGTTTTAACTGCTCGTCTTCCTGTTACCTGTACTTCGGTGGACACCGCGCTGTTGTGACATGTGCACTCATACATTCCAAGTCATGTTCAGTCTTGCTTCGATATGCCTCTTGGAATAACAGCCTTATTATATATTTTTAAATACTGCTGTTGGTGTATCTAATACCAGCTAACTTCAACATTGACGTCATATCTTGTTTTTTTTTTTGTATTTTTCGCGTAAACTATGGATCACACATATACAGTTCTTTAAGCATTTTTATGTACTCTGAACGTAGATTCTGGCTGTACGGGGCTATTTTTGAGAAACCTTGCGTATATAATGTAATTCAAAGCCATATTTTACATAACGAAATCACATTTGATTAATTAATTAACTTCCTCAAGTATTATACCATAATACATAAGGATTTTAATCCTTAACACATAGATAGTGCATCAGTCCCTCAAAATGGTGGGTATTCAATAAAACAAGGACTCACACATGTGGTTCCACAAAGCAATCTGGGCTTCAATTCGTGTACTCGGCCACATGGCTAAAGCGGTCTCAATGAAATCTAAAAGAAGAAAATCAGTATACTTTTAGACTAAATCTCTTTTGAGGATAGCTTTTAATCTTTTACATTTTAAACTTATAAGATTTAGAAAACGTATTCATTAATAAAACGAAACAAAAAGGGAATATAGTTAATCGCATGAGATTTTAAATTCTCAGATGAAAATGAAATAATTACTAAATCTAATTACTAATCTACTGCCCGTACTCTGTAGTCACAAATATTTTCTTCATTGGTTTGCATTTGATGTGCATGTAGTTTTAGTTATAAAAGTGAGAATATTTTGTTAGTGTTTTTAAGAGATATAGTTTGTGTGTGTGTGTGTGACCATGGTTCTGAAACGTCTTTCTTCCAGGATTTTCTTAGTAATGAAATAAAGATTTTTATTTGAAGTCAAAAATTTAGATTCTTGAAAAATTTTGATAAAGAACATGGATCGGTAAGATTATGTGAAGTTTGTTGCTTGAAAATAATTGGAAAACGAAGAAAACACAAAACGGCATTTATATTTATGGCCCGATTGCAATGTAGGACTTTACATTGCTGCATGCAGCAAATATTGTGTGTTAATATATATATATATATACCCACAAACAAAAATTAAAACCGTTTGTGCAAAAGGAGAAACGAACATGAAAATTTTTTGTAAGTATGAGAAATTCTTTTAAAATAAATGATACAGTCTTCATTGCATGGAAGGTGTAAGGGTTTTTTTTCTTTTGCTCAACTATAAAATAAAAATATAGTGTAGAAATTTTAGAATCAAAAACCAAAATAATTTTCAAAAATTTTCTCATTTCAAAATATTATGCTTAATTTAATACAAAAAAAAGAAGCTTGTTTGAGGCATTTTCGGCAAAAAAAAAGAATTGTTCATTTAAGGGGTAAAAACCTGCAGATCTTCTTCTTAAAAATAATTTACTGAATTATTAGGACTAAATTTCAATGCTCAATTTATATTTATAAAAATGTAATGTTACTATTTTTAAGAAGTAAATGGCATTTATAATATGTTTCTCTTAAAAATTATTTCTTTAATGTGAGTGATTCAGTTCACGTTGAAAAATGGCTTTATATCATAGCATTTTGCAAAGGTTCAACTATTTTATTTTATCAAATACGTCAAAAAATTCAAATTTTTACTTAATTGAATTGTAAATTGTATTGACCATACGTATTATTAATGGAAATATTATAGTATATATGATAAAATTTACATTATTAAAGATTTGTATTATATATTGCTATTATGAACATCGATGTTTTTTTAAAAAATATGAGTATTCTCTGACTTTTTTCAGTTAATTTGTTAAAGGAATGAATAATCTATCAATGACACAATGTTATCATTTACTTTTATTCTCAAGTAACATCACCTTTGTATCTTTTTATACTAAGTTATCAGATTAATTTATGGGTTGTGCATATTTTTAAAGATGTAAATTTATTATATTACCACCTTAAAACATTTATTCAATTTTTAAATGATTCATATTTATTAATATGTAAGAAATTCAAAAGAAACTACATTGAATATTTTGTACTACACTTCTAACACTTGCTTTTAGCAGTTTTTGGCAGATGTTCGTATCAATTTCTTATTCATATAATCCAAAATATCGGGATACGGGCTTAAGAAAGGGAAATTGTTAAGCTGTGGAGTGAAAGAGACATTACCTCTTTTTATTCCAAAAAGAAATTCAAAGTTCAATTTCTTGTTCTTCAAGAAACGGAAGCTTATAATTAAAATATTTAAAATGTCGGTTGCAAATGTTAGTCTTTTTTTTTCAAAGTATGAGACGGAATTTAAATTTTTATACTTTTTTTTTCAAAAGTATTTGTATTGCAGTAATTTTTTAAAGATATTAATGAAGAACAAAACTCTTTACAGATTGATTTATAAATAATGTGGCCAATTTCAGAGGATCATAAATTTTTATTGAATACAGTTATTTACATGGAATTTTCAATATGGTGGTATTTCGAGAACATTGCACTGTACCTAAGGGTTTTGGCTAAACTAAAACAGTAATTTTGACCATTTTTTGGTATGTTTCCAATGTCCTCTTGAATTGCTTTATGAAGCCCTTGATATGTTTTTACTTTACATCTATTTAATTGTTATTTAAGTACCCCCATAAAAAATAATCGCATGGAACACATACAGGGGATAGTGATGGTCATTTATAAGGAAGAAGAAAATTTATTTTCTTATTCAAATCCTACTATTAGTTCACACTCTATATAATTATTTATTTATCTTCGTGGAAACTTCAATCGTTAATAAAATACATTTTAAATCACTCAAATGAGCTGACATTTTATATAAATGATTTTTTGGATCACAAAACAGTAATTTAATTGTTATTAATAAAAATTAATAAATTAAAACTAAGCATTTAAAGAATTACAAGTACAGACACGTTGGCATCATTTTTGACGATTTACTGACCATTTTGGCGACGTGTCAATACTCGAAATGGTACTTTTGTCATATTTTAAAGCATTAAGTTGAACTGAAATTCTATATACACGAATTTTGGATGACAATACGAAACTTTAATGATAATTATTAAAAATTAATTACCACTTAATGTTGTGATTCTGTCATATGCATATACATATTTATATTAATTGCAACTATTTAATAAAAAGTAGCTAAAATATAAAATTTTCATTGTTGATCTAAGTACGAATTGAATTAGTTTTTTTATATTACCTGTATTTCAGTCATATTATTGTTGATTTTGCAGTATGATTAGGTGCACAATGTTGGTGAAAAACAAAAATTCCTTGAGTGCAAAGACGTTTACTTTCTCTGCTCAAGTGTTTCAAAACTGCATTATGTTAGATTGTTTAGCATTAATTTTAGACTTCGGTTCCATAAAAAATGGCTTTGTTAAGCCTTGAGAGGACATTTCCATCCATACTATAACACCTGATGGCAAGCTTGCCTTTTGCAAAACAGCAGCATCTTTGAGACGCTATTTGCGAGAAATATACTGTATCTTCATTTTGCCAGTTGTGAATGACAGATGAAACAGTTCTTCAACTGGAGTTATCCATGTTTTGTATCTATCTTTGCATAACATTAAAAATAAATACCAAGGACAATTTCTTCATTTTTCTACGGACTCAAGAGATATTCGATAAGAGACTGGAATGTTTACTTTTTTATAGCCAATTTTCAACTTTTTTTTTTTTTTTCATTAATGAATTCATTTCGTTCATATGTTTCCCTGAATCTTTTGATTGCAAGTTAAATTTTACTTCTTTTTGAAGTTTGGATAGTAATATAATTGAAAAAAATAGTATTTTTTTATTTTTAAATGCTTCATTTTTTACAGAATATAAACAACCATCATTAAAAAAAAAAGCTGTAAAATTTCGCTTCGGGTTAGGATATATTTTCAGTACTATAATTTACTCACACTAATAAAAATAGTTACATTAGTATAATTTAAATTTTTCATTTTTAAAATAAAACCAGTTGTAAAACCGTAGAAATGCATCATAAATAGTTACATGCTTTTAAAATTAGCCACACTAATTTTGAACCAACCGGTATATTCGGTGGTTTTTCAAAAAATTAAGCTACATCTTTACGTTTAACTTATTTAGAAAATAAACTTTCATAAAAAATTAGCTATATTTTAGACTTATAAATTTAAATTTAATTAACTTTTATCACTTTTTTATATGTTTGAATAATACAATTTTTTAATCTGTCACATTTATACAAAAACCAAATTTCCTTAAATGTATTTCTAGTTGTTTCAATCTAAAAGAGTTTTGTCTATTAATGTATTTTTTTATTGTGAGATTTCCTAATTTGAATTTATTGTATTATTTCTAGAGGTATATAAATTTGATATATCATTTATAGCAATGATAGTTTTTTTCTTTTAAATTCAACGCTTTTAATTAAATATTAGTGAAAACTTATAGTATTTAATTTACGTCTCAGATGATGTATAATTGCGTAGCTCTAACTATTCAAAGCATTCAACTGAACATATGTGATAAATTTACTTTACACAGCTTTAGCCTCTATATATAATAAGTAGTTACTATTTTCAAATTATTCTTAAATAACATATCCTTGTTGGACTCTACTGGATGGAAAGTACAAATAAATTCAATAAATGAAATGCATTTACTAAATTTCAGAAAACCAATTAAATGAAACGCTGTTGAGTAAAATCAATATCCACCGAGGTTTATACCGTTTCGTTCTTAGTTTAGATTTAGTTATTCTTCTAAAAATATTTCTTACAAAATAGTATTCATTGAATTCAACACAAGTGTATTCTACAGCGTAAATTTAATCCAAGTACTTTAAACACTAAACCATTACATATAATTAAGGGATTTCATGCAATTTCTTTAATTTCAATGCATCTTACTGCAGATTCATTTTTTAATTCAATGAAAATAAGAGATAAATCAAGAATTAAAAATTTAGCTCTTCCGCTAAACAAACTCTCCATTCATATTTGGCACTTAAAAAAGGTAAATAAAACTAATTTCTGAAGTGTGAAGTTCTCAAGAACGTAGGTTTGCACCTACAGTAGAGTTTTTTTCGTTCAATTTTTTTTCTGATTTAAAAATGTAGCAGTTACTTATCCGCTTCCTTGATAGCCGATTTTCAAAAGACAGGTTCTTAGCAGATTTCAATTCAACAAATAAGCATGCTTACTAAATTCCATTATTGTAGTGTTTAGGTTTTCGAAAGAGGTTTTTTTTTATCAATTCGCCCCAATACCCAATGGAACGTGCTAAGCAAATTTCGAGTTTGCCCTAAGAATTCAAAGACAGGAAAAGTTTTTTTTCTATAGCACCCCTTAAACCTTCTAAAACCCCGTTGAATATTTATTTTTTTTTCAAAACCAGTCCTTATAAGAACTCTACTCCATGAAAAGAACATGCCTTCCAATTTTCAAGTCGTTTGTTCTAAAACGGGAATGGTTATCAAAACGTCCTTAAATCTCCCTCAGCGCACTTTTGGGGTTCAGTTTCACAATCCCTTTTTTTAGTGGGTTTGTACTCTTTAAAAACAGCTTACTTACCTAATATCAAGTCTTTAAGTCTAATAGTTTTAAAATGGCAATAATTATAAATAACGCCTCTTGATGGTCCACTTTTGCAAAATAGGTTCTTAGAGAATCTCTACTACATCAAAGAAACATGCCTACCAAATTTTAAGTTTGTTGGTTTAATAAGTCCTGAGATATCATGATAATAGAGTCGCATTTCTCCTTTATATAGTATAAAGATGAAAAACTTTGAAGAAAGACATTACAAAAAAAGTATGTTGAATTGAAACTGAAATCTGTTCTAGAAAGCAACACTTTAAACTTATCCTCGTGCAAATCGTACAGGATCTGTAAGACTTTAATCTCGTTTTTCCTATCTATACACTATATAAAATTATTCATATATATATATATATATATATATGAATATCTCTATCGTGTGTGTCTGCGTAACTGAAAATGCTAATAATTATGAGACATGTAAGCGATAATAGTAATACTTATTGTAAGTACTTGTCTCCTCTAAGCACAGTTCATACAGTTCAAAGGCTAATTACGTCTAATGACTATGATCATTGGCGTCTGCGATTGGTCTGCTTAAGCACACTCATTATTTATTATAATGCATTAGATACATGCTATCGAGATTAGTGCAGTAGCATTTGACACAGATAGGAAAACTACACTAACTTATGAATGGAAGAAAAATTGAAACAGATAAAAAGTTACTCTTCTATCTTTTCAACTCAGGATAAATGTTTTATTTGAGAAAAAAAAAGCTACTCTACAGACACTAATGTGTAGTAGGCTATTCCTCTTTTTTGTGTTGTATTTTATAAATTCAGAACGAAAATGATATAGTAAAACTCTTAACTTGTACAAAACTTACAACGATTCTATGAAACTTTAATTTGGACAATTAATTAATTTAAGATGAATAGAAGATGTTATGTATTCCACTATCTTCACTGTCTAATTCCCAGAGAGTCGTAAAATAATTCATAAAAGAAATTAGAAAAATTAATATCATAGCAGTACAATATTTTCTGACGTGAAATGATTTTTAAGTGGATAATAAATCATATACAACATGTAAAATTTATTTTGATGGCTTTAACCAACGATACAAGATTTTAAATTCACTAACATGAAGCATTTTTTTTTTTAAATACAATGAGGAATTTGATAGAAATTCTTTCGAATAGTTTGAATTAACTCAGAAGAATGCGTTTGCTAGATTGAAAAGCAGAATATCTTGTACTCAAATCATGGAAATAAAAGCAAATATTTCATATATCCTATCTTTATTTAAATATGTTAATTAATGTGTGTATTTTTATGAATTTATTAAATTTTAAAAATACACAGGCATCTAAGTCAATATATAAAAAATTAAGTGAGCACAGTTTATTAGCATGTTACATTTCATGATGTTATAAAATTCTGAACAAATACTTTATAAGATATTTTGGAAAAGAACAATAAAAAATAATATATATATATATTATAATTTTAAGTAAACTTTGCTTATTTGTGAAATAAATTGAGTAATTAATTGGATATTAAATGTTAGTGAATACAATATTAAAATTCATGATGTCAAGAGCTGAGTTATATCTATTTCAGAAATATTTTTCAAAATATTAAAATGCATTAATCACATTGGGGATTCAAGTCTAAGGCCAATAAATACACACCGTCTAGTATAGGGGATACATATCAAACTGCATCTAATCTCAAAGTCGTTGAAGGCGAACAGATTGTGATGTACCCAGTCTCTTTCCCCTAATTGCTAAGAGGGCACGACGATAAACGTAGGAAAATTCAATTCGTTTCCCTAATTGCTAGGAAAAAGTTTCACAGATGGGTGGTCAAAAATTCTGACCATTTTTTCCCATGTCCGAATATTAAAAGAGGCACCGGTACAATATGTTTTTCGGGTTATCACGAATCTGTTGCGACTGCGTGTCTGCAGGACCAGACTCACATTATGTACTCAGGCAGACTCCTGCTATAAGAGGCCGATGGACAAGAGATCAAAGGTATATGTGGTGAGTGACCATATAAAACGAGATGTTTAAAAATAGAGAGAGAGAGGTAGTACCAAGAACATATTTTGACTAGAGAATCCGATAAGAGGACTCTCGTAACGATATATTTGCAAGTCAGTGATTCCTGGGAATCCGCGAATTAAGATGGACTTCAAAACGAGGAGGTTTCGAATCAGCAACCGCACGGCGTTATAGAACCAGCGAGGTCACTCAAACTCCGTGTGGAATTACCGAGAGTGAACTGAGAACTGTGTGGGTCCCTTTAACATATATCCTATCTATAACACATTTCTTTAAAGGATCAATTTATTTCATTATGTTTATACGAGTGATATAAGACATTGAACCGAAAGAGACTCTCAAAAATGTGGATCATTTTGTTAATTAATTGTAATAGAATATTTTTTGATCATTTTCTTACTGTGAAATAAATAGTTTATCCCAGAGCTGTGTGAAGACGTTACAAGATGTTTAGAGATCAATACCCACAGGAATCATCAATCAGCTTCGTCACTTGGTTTAGGTTCAAAACTACGAGGTTGGTTTACAATAGTTTTATCATTGATTTTGAGTATTATTTTGTCAGTGAATAATCAACAAGTTCAGCCATTAAGTTTGAAAGATATTTAGACAAACATTTCTAAGTTTTCAAGAACATAAATAGCCATGAAACTGGACACTTAATTAGGATGACTCAGAAATGTAAAACCATAGTGTTCTGTAAATAGATTTTTGATCTAACGTCTGTTTAATTATTGGGTATAAGGGAAAGTGATGTCATTTTATGCACTTATGTTCATTTTATTCGCTGTCGATTCTTAGCAAGAATTCAAATCCTAATGAAATTGGTTTAAACAGTTAGATTAGTATACTATAACATTATTTTATAAACATTATTTTTTGCATTTTAATCACTTTTTTTAAACTTGTAAAACTGTCAACATGAGTGAAGAAAAATAACACCCCAAAGACATTGTATGGTGTTTGAGTCTCAAAATAGAAATAACACAATGGAGAAAAAAGAAACTTGTGTAACGCGTTTGGATAGGAAGAAGTAACATCTAGAGCATGCCAATGACGGCTTGTGAAATTTCGCTTGTTTGATTTTTCTTTGAAAGATGAACCCAGATCAGGAAGCCATCGGATGTCAGTGACTATGTGCTACCTCAAATGATCATGGAAATTCACAGGTTTACTTCAACAGAAAAAAAATTTAGGGTTCTGTGAAGATAAAATTAAAACCAATGAAATAGTTAACAATATCTGATTCAAATAGGGATTATTTATTTCAATAAGGATTATTTTTATTCAAAAGGGATTATTTTATTTCACGAGGAATTAGTCTCAACAATTTCAAGCCGTTATATCCAACTCTTTTGATTGATTAGGTTGCTGCCACTCGCAACATTTCCCGTTCATGTCCTTTGATCCTTATGATTTTACAGTTCTCATCCAATCGACAGTGTCGAAGGACATGCATCTCTCTCCCTTCTTGCTTGCCCCTTCTTTTAGTGGTTCGTTTCACCCTACTGCTACTTAGACGTGTTTCAATCTAAATGAATTTACAGTCCTCACCCCATCGACAATGTCAAAGGCCATGCGTCCCTGTCATACCTTTCGAAAAACTCTGCGAATTTAATAAACACTTTTTTGTTAAATTCTACGTGGACGAAGTAGCAGGTAACAGCTATTTAACATAAAATAAATGCACCAAAAAGTAATATTAAAGTATTACACACCCAAATACAAATTACTTACTCTATTTTAAGCGCTTATTACACAAAATTTGTAAAAAATGTGCTACTTTTGCTGAGCAGAAGGAAGGTGTTTTAAAAAATCGACCCACAAGAGAGTTACGGGGCGTTATAAATAAAAAAAAATATCAGCTATTACATCTACAGACTTAAAATTTATAAAACATGTGTTTTGTTCCTCAGAGATATGCAAAATTTTTTGTTTAATTTACAATTCACGTAAAATTAACTCCTTAAAAACATCTTTATCCTTCAGTCTGTATTGTTTAATTTTTCAATTCACCCATGCGAAGAACGAATATACCAGCTAGTTTTAAATAAAAAGTGAAAACCTTTTTTTTTCTTCTTTCCTTAAAAAAAAACACAAACACAAACATTTCCCGTCAATATTTACTGTTTACCTTTGCATTATCTGAAAATAAATTTACTGCTTTCCCAATACTCAAATTCAATCTATGTACTTCTGCTAATTTCATGTATTAATTGTTTTTCATAGACTTTAATTAATTAAGGCAATATTGTATGCCATTTAGTTCTTTTTAACGATGAGATACTTTAATGATACTCGAACTTGCCAATATATTAAAAATAAGATCGGAATGATACATACTAATTTTAAAATTGCTTTTAGACAGAAGTAAAGTCAATGAAACAAGGTATACTTTAAACAGTGGAAAAATCAATGTTTCCATTTATTACAGAAACAAATTTTCATTATTTTACTCACTTTCTCGTATTAAATCCATGTAATGTCTGCGGGCAAGACACTGGATAAATCTCACGAGGAAATATTCGGAAACATATTGCACTCTTTCCAACACAAAGCCTATTTGTGGAGCAATAAATAAGCCGATGAAATCTCATCAAGACTAACGAGCGTTTGAATGGACATATAGTACGAAATAAATAGAGGCTAGGATACAATGTATATATCGTAAACTGATGTATTGGAGCGGCAATAAGGTTTCGGTGTACGGTCAATAAATAAACATACTCGCTTTTAATTATGAATAAAAATACAATTTGTAATAGTACTTAAATTATTTATAAGCATAGCAATGTCATTGTTACAAATTTATGGAATTAAAACTTATATTAAATTGTAAAGGTAACTTATATATATATATATATATATATATATATATATATATATATATATATATATATATATATATATATATATATATATATATATGTATATATATATATGTATATATATATATATGTATATATATATAATCCAATAAAAATTCAATATATAAATATATATATTTACACACATACACACACACATATATATATACTATATATATATATATATATATACATATACACAAATATATAAACGAAAATATAAAAATAAACACATAGTTATAACCTAAGATAACTATAAATAGGAAGAAGACACAGTAGTATAATAACAAACTCCTGGTCTTAGGAACCATAATTGCAGTTTTAAACATGTTTTGGGACCGACCAACCTTCACCTGAAATTTGTCATACTATGTACCAAAAGGAAAGGAAAGAATTATATAAGAGGAATTTAAATATTAAAAAAAATCATTAAACTAAATAACATATGAACAAAAACATATAAACCTACTTTTATTCGCAGTGTTGACGTAGATCGGGAGTGCATCAACTAGTAATATAAATCTATATCTATCTATCTATCTATATATATATATATATATGTGTGTGTGTGAGTATATATATATATATATATATATATGTATACATATATATATTTATGCTAATATTTGTATTACTAATATGTTGTTAATACTACTGAAAAATTTAGTGCAAGAGGGATTTTGCTTTTTAATTTAAAAAATGGGATTTAATGACATAAATTTGAAGCAAATCGTTCATGTAAAATTAAATGTGAAACTATCTCTACATATATGAAATTAAAGAATTCTTCGTTGTAAATATATTCATTTTGTTTCATCTCAGTATAACTTAATGACATTTGATGTATTTAAAGAGACACATTATGAAAAAATCACCGAAATACGAAACTAAATTGTTCCTTTATTTTAATTGTGTGACTTATCTAAATATGTGTATGAAATTTCGTAGCTCTAACTATATTCTATGGACAATTATGTAAATGTTTTAACAGTTTGCCGTAGTGAAAACTTAAACCAGACCATGTGATATCTGCACTTTGTGCATACTTTAAATGGCTTTTCTCGGTTTTTTATTTTTAAAAATAACCATGCACATAAAATGATAAAGCTTTCTTTAACATCTAATAAAAATATTTGACGTTTTTGAGTTTGCTTTGTATAATATGTTTAGCTATTATGTGTGCGGAATATGCATTTTGTTGAATGATTTGAAAAATCCCCCACAACGTTAGATATATATATATATATATATATATATATATATATATATATATATATATATATATATATATATATATATATATATATATATATATATATATATATATATATATATATATATATAGGTGTTCCTTTCCTGTTTTTTACAGGGTCGAATACAAAAGAATATTGCAAAAATAAACGTATCACTGGTAATATCAATTCAATGTTCAGAATTGGGAAGAAATAGAAAAAGGAAATGTTCAAAAATATAAAATTTATAAAACTCATTGAAATTTTTAAAGGCTCAAATATTTTAAATTTATTATTAGTTTAAATATCGTGTTTGATTTCTGAAACGTATATTTCTTGCGTGTTTAAATAGAATAAATGTAAATATTTTCGTATGGACAAGTAAATACAAAGAAACGGGTACAGTGTACAATGTCCCCTTTAAATAAGAAAGCAACATTGCTATAGTTCTACTAGAATTTTTTTTGTTTCCATTTAAATTTCTATAATTTGATATTTTAAAACTTTCTGAAAAGTGTAGCATAGTTTACTTATGCATGGATGAGGCAAGTAAAGGCACTAAGTAATCAAGTGACAATTTCTAGTAATAAATAGAAATTAAAAATATGAACGTCGATTTTCATAGATATAAATTTGTTGACCATAATTTTAAGATTCCAATAATATAAGTTTTAATGCAATATAAATAATACATTATAATATATTATCGATGACTTAAGAAAGAAAATATTTTACATATACAAAAAGTGAGAGTGTGAGAAAAGTATTTTAAAATTTTTTAAGAAAGAAATGTTAGTTTTTCATGAAGACATTTGTTTCATTAACTAAAATTGATAATATTGCTGTAAATATATTATTATCGCAAGAAAACAATGAAAAACTATTTCTGCTTATACAGGGTGTCAAAAAATGGCACCCAAACTCTATATAACCCCATTCCTGATTGGGTGTACACAAAAAATTCCCCTTAGAAAGGTACATGTACGATCTATAGTTTGCAAGAAAAATACTCTCATGGACAAAATTTAGTGCACCAAGAAATAATTACGAGATCGTAACGAAACTTAGCAGGGAGGTACGTGTCGAGGAGATATGCAGATGAATAAAAATGCAGCGCGATTGAACATTGCGCATAGTCGGTAGTAGGCGTTTAACATCGTTCTCCGTGGAGTATAAGACAGGTAACCAAAGTTTGTTTGAGTGTGCTGAATCGTTTACAAGGGAAAAGTTGAGGTAGACATGCCACTACGCCGTTTTCGAAGACAATATGAGCAGCTGTCGCAGTTTGAGAAGGGGAAAATAATCGGCATAAATGAAGCTGGGTGGTCAGCCAGGCGAATAGGTCGTCAATTAGGCCACTCTGATTGTGTTATTAAGAAGTGTTGGAACCAGTGGGTCCAAGAGATGTCATTTACACGAAGACCAGGTTCACTCTCAACAGAACAGCCATTGAGAAGACCGCCACATCGTAATAAATACGCCCATACGGCCAACTGCTTCATCGGCCGTCATTCAGGCACAGGTGACACTTTCATTAGGGACCCCTGTCTCTTCTTGAACCACAGAATGACGCCTAGATGAAAGACACGCGGGGCTTATTACGTGGGCTGTCCTTGACGCCCACCCCATCGACTCCTCCGTTTGGAGTGGTGTCACGAACGAGGAACGCCTCAATCCTGCCTTTTATTAACAGCAACACACCACTCCCACAGCTGGTTTGAGGGTATGGGGTATCATTTCTTACAATGCACGGTCACCCCTAGTATTGTTCCATGGCACTATGACAATCGAGCGGTATGTCCATGACATCCTTCAACCACATGTGTTGCCACTTATTGAACGGCTCCCAGGGGTCATTGTTCAACAAGACAATGCTCGGTCTGTTGTGAATGGAAATGATTTGTGTGAATGAGTGGCAGCATGGCGCTACGTTTTTGTAACTGTGAACAGGTTGTGTGACGTCATTATGTTCTGTGTATAAAAGGGGTGGAGCCACACGTGCTCACACTCACTTGGTAGTTCTGAATAAACTCAGTTATTTGAATTGACTGACTCGAGTCTGAATT